>WOXC01004450.1:0-600000 GCA_011680675.1 Gymnobelideus leadbeateri
TTTATAATGCCTACAGTGACTTTAAATGGGATTTCTCTTTCTATCTCTTGCTGTTGAGTTTCATTAGAGATGTACAGGAATGCTGAGGATTTATGTGGGTTTATTTTATATCCTGCAATTTTGCCAAATTTATTTATTGTCTCAAGTAATTTTTTACTTGATTCTCTAGGATTCTCTAAGTATATCATCATATCATCTGCAAAAAGTGACAGCTTGGTCACTTCTTTGCCTAATTTGATTCCTTTGATTTCTTTTTCTTCTCTAATTGCTACTGCTAACGTTTCAAGTACCAGATTGAATAAGAGGTGTGATAGTGGACACCCTTGTTTCACTCCTGATCTTATTGGAAAGGCTTCTAGTTTATCCCCATTGCATATAATACTTGCTGATGGTTTTAGATAGATGCTAGCAACTATTTTAAGGAAGGCTCCATTTATTCCTATGCTTTCTAGTGTTTTTAATAGGAATGGATGTTGTACTTTGTCAAAAGCCTTTTCTGCATCTATTGAGATGATCATGTGGTTTTTGCTAGTTTTGTTGTTGATATGCTCAATTATATTGATGGTTTTCCTAATATTAAACCATCCTTGCATTCCTGGAATGAATCCTACCTGATCAGGGTGTATTATTTTTGTGATAATTTGTGGGAGTCTTTTGGATAATATTTTATTTAGAATTTTTGCGTCTAAATTCATGAGGGAGATTGGTCTATAATTTTCTTTCTCTCTTTTATCTCTTCCTGATTTAGGAATAAGTACCATATTTGTGTCATAGAAAGAGTTTGGTAGGACTCCTTCTTCACTAATTTTCCCAAATAGTTTGTAGAGTATTGGAATCAATTGTTCTTTAAATGTTTGATAGAATTCACTAGTGAACCCATCTGGACCTGGAGATTTTTTCCTAGGGAGTTCATTGATGGCTTGTTTGATTTCTTTTTCTGAGATGGGGCTATTTAGGTAATTCACTTCCTCTTCAGTTAATCTGGGCAACTTGTGATTTTGTAAATATTCATCCATTTCACTAAGATTGTCATATTTATGTGCATACAATTGGGAAAAATAATTCCTCATTATTTTTTGATTTCCTCTTCATTGGAGGTAGATTCACCCTTTTTATTTTTGATACTCATAATTTGGTTTTCTTCTTTCTTTTTTTTTATCATATTGACTAAGGGTCTATCAATTTTGTTGATTTTTCATAAAACCAGCTCTTGGTTTTATTTATTAATTCAATGGTTTTCTTAATTTCAATTTTATTAATCTCACCTTTGGTTTTCAGTATTTCTAATTTAGTACTAAATTGGGGATTTTCAATTTGTTCTTTTTCTAGCTTTTTCAATTGCATGTCCAATTCACTGACCTCCCTTCTCTCTGCTTTAATTAAGTATGCACTCAGGGATATAAAACTTCCCCTGAGAACTGCCTTTAGTGCATCCCACAAATTTTGGTATGTTGTTTCATTATTATCATTCTCTTGAATGAAATTATTGATTGTTTCTATAATTTCTTCTTTGACCCACCAATTTTTTAGGATTAAATTGTTTAGTTTCCAATTAGTTTTTAGTCTATCTTTCCATGGCCCTTTATTGCATATAATTTTTATTGCATCATGATCTGAGAATGATGCGCTTACTATTTCTGCCTTTCTGCACTGGATTGTGAGGTTTTTATGCCCTAGTACATGGTCTATTTTTGAGTATGTACCATGCACTGCTGAGAAGAAAGTAAATTCCTTTTTATCCCCATTCAGTTTTCTCCAGAGATCCATCATATCTAGTCTCTCTAAGATTCTATTCACCTCCTTAACTTCTTTCTTGTTTATTTTGTTTATTCTTTCTTGTTTATCCCTTTGTTTCAAATGTGTTTCTTGAAGACAGCATATTGTAGGATTATGGTTTTTAATCCATTCTGCAATCCGCCTCTGTTTTATGGGAGAGTTCATCCCATTCACATTCACAGTAATGATGACTATCTGTCTCTTCCCTTCCATCCTATTCCCTCCCCTGTTTATGTTTTTGTTTCTTCCTTCTCCCTTCCCCTCCTTGAAGTTTTCCCTTTTGACCACTCCCTCCCTCAGTGTTCCCACCCAGTGAACCCCCTTCTTAACCTACCCTCTCCCCTTACTACTATTTCCCTCCCTTATAATCCCTCCCTTTAGTCTCCTCCTTTTCACCCCCCCTTACCCTCCCACTATCTATAGGACACAACAAATTATTATACTTATCAGAGTAAATTACTCCCCGTTTGATTCCAAACCAATGAGAGTAAATTTCAAACAATGCTCCTCTCCCTCCCTCCAATTCCTCTATTTAATGAATTTATGTGTCTATTCACGTTAGATTCTTAAACTTCACTGATTAATTTGATCCTTCTTTGAACCAGAACCAGTGAGAATAGTGTTTAAATGATGTTCCTCTCCCTCTTACTTTCCCTTCTTCTATAGTGTGTTTTGATGCCTCTTCAGATGGCATATTTTACCTTTTCCTAGCTCATCCTTTCCTTTTTCCCATTACAGTACCATTGATCCCCTTAATAGTCTTTTTTTTTTTTAGACTCCATGTTAGTGCATTCATACCCACACCCTCTCAGTATAACCCTTTTGCAGGTCATGATAATCATAGAGATTTCAAATATTGACAGTTATCAGCTCCACATATAGGGATGTGAACATTTTGCTCTTGTTGCATCCCAAGTAATGAGCTTGTGTTTGTGGGTGTGGGTATGTGCACTTCTGCATGTGTGAGTCTATGTTACCCTTGTTTACCTTTTTATGTTCTTCTGGAGTCTTGTAATTGGAGATCAAATTTTCCATTGAGCTCTGGCTTTTTCATTAGGAAAGTCTGGAAGTCCCTTACTTCATTAAACGTCCATCTCCTTGCCTGAAAGATTATGCTCAGTTTTGCCGGGTAGTTAATCCTTGGTTGTAGTCCTAGCTCTCTTGCCCTACGAAATATCAAATTCCAGTCCCTCCGCTCTTTTAATGTAGAAGCTGCTAGGTCCTGTGTGATCCTAACTGTAGTTCCTTGATATTTGAATTGTTTCTTTTTGGCTGCTTGTAGAATTTTTTCTTTAATCTTATAATTCTGGAATTTGGCTACTATATTTCTTGGAGTTTTCAGTTTGGGATCTCTTTCAGGAGGAGTCCGGTGAATTCTATCAATAGCTATTTTATCTTCTGATTCCAGGACCTCAGGACAGTTTTCTTTGACAATCTCTTGGAGGATGTTGTCTAGACTGCTTTTCTTATCATGGCTTTCTGGTAGACCAATAATTCTTAGGTTGTCTCTCCTGGATCTGTTCTCTAGGTCAGTTATTTTTCCAGTGAGATATTTTACATTTTCTTGCAATTTTTCGATCATCTTGTTTTTTCGATTGACTCCTGCTGCATCATAGAGTTCTGAGTTTCAGTTTGGTTGTATCTAATTTTTAGTGAATTATGGTCTTCAATAAGTTTTTGAAGTTCCTTTTTTAGGGAGGTATTTTCTTTTTCCAAGTTGGTCATTGCCTCCCTGATTTGGTCTTTGAAATTTTTCTTAAGCTCCTCCAGGAATGTTATTTGGGCTTGAGACCAGATCATGTTTCCTTCTGTGGTCTCTGGTGTGGGCAGAGAGTCTATATTGTCCTGTGTGTTTTGTTGTTCTTGCCCTGCATAGTATGCTCGAATAGACTTTCTTGCCTTCCCCTTCTCCTTTTCAGCTTCCTTCCTTCCCATTGTGACTTCCTGTTTCTTAGTGTCTCAGGCTATGAGTTTGGGGCCTGATCCTTGACTTTGAATACCTCTGGGTGGCCAGTTTATGGCTAAGTCAGGGAAGTCAGTGAGGAATGTAGATGTGTAGGTGGGGTTGAGTCTGACCACTTCAGATTTCTGCCTCTATCCCCTGGGCTATAAGTAGTCTTTTGTTGGTGAGGTGAGGTGGGGCTAGTTGGGTCCCCTCCCTCTCTTCTCTTCAGATTCCTGGCTGTCTCAGTTACACCCTTTCTTGGAGATTCTCAAGCCTGAGGCTATTTCCATTAACTTGGGATTTCAGTCTGGGTGGGAGACTTATCTTTGGGTTTTCTGCTTCATGAAGGAGGGATGGGAGGATCAGAGCAGCTAGAATTTACTTTGCCATTCCAGCCCCTGTATTATACAGGCAGGCAGTTTCTAAACTTCCAGGCTGGGGGCTGAATGCAGCCTGAGAAGGCACTCTCTCCACTGGGGGCCTGACTCTCCTACCTGGCTCCAATGATCCCTTCCCTCTGCTAGATGACTGCGATTCGTCCTTGGTAAGTCTGCAGGCTGGGGATTTTTCTCTTTCTGGTGTAGTCTGCTTGCCTGCTCTTAGGTCTGAGCTGTGCAGACCCCACGCGCTCTGCGCTCGACCTGTGCGGGCACTCTGGGCAACCTCCTGTGCTGGATTCTGCCACACTCTGTCTTCCACTGGGCTTCGTCACTCCGGAATCTGCTCAGATTTACCCTTTTGGACTTAGTGACAGAGGAGCTCAGCGATGTTACTCGGAATTCCTCTTTCTATATCTTCATGCAGTTTTTAATTTTTGGTGTACACAAAAATCCTACAACTTTGCTGAAATGGTTAATTGTTTCAAAGAGTTTTTCTGTTGATTATCTAGGATTTTCTAACGACACCATTACATCATATACAAAAAGTGACAATTTTTTTCCTCATTGCCTATTCTCATTCTTTCAATTTCTTTTTTTAAAAAAATATTTTGATAGCTAGAATTTCTAGTACAATATCAAATAATGGTGGTGATAAAGAACAACTTGCTTTGCCCCATATCTTTTGGGGAAGGCTTCTAGCTTATCCTCATTACAGATAATGCTTACTGATGGTTTTAGTTCAATACTACTTAATTTTTTCCTGGAAAGCTCCTTTTATTCCTATTTTTCTTGTGTTTTCAATAGGAATGATAGTTGTATTTTGCCAAAAAACTTTTTTCTCTATCTATTGCTATAATTATATGATTTTGTTGGTTTTGTTATTGAGATGGTCAGTTATGCTAATAGTTTTCTTCATATTGAACCAGCCTGGCATTCTTTTTTTTTTTTTTTTTTTTGCTTCTTGGAGGGCAACTGGGGTTAAGTAACCTGCCCAAGGTCACACGTCTCGGTCTTTGTGTGTGTTAAGTGTCTGAGGCCGGATCTGAACTCAGGTCCTTCTGACTCCAGGGCCAGCACTCTGCTCACTGTGCCACCTAGCCGCCCCAGAGCCTGGCATTCTTGATATAAATCCCACCTCATCAGAGTATAAACTCATTATAATATATTACTATCATCTCCTTTCTAACATTTTATTTACATTTGTTTGTATCAATATTCATTAGGGAAATTGGTCTATAGTTTTCTTTTTCTGTTTTTGCTCTTCTTAGTCTAGATAGCAGCACCATATTTGTATTGTGAAAGGAATTTAGTAGGATTCCTTTTTCCAAATAGTTTATATAGTCTTTATATAATCTTTGAATGCTTGATAGAATTAACTTTAAATGTTTGATAGTATCCATCTACTTTGGGGAATATTTTCTTAGGGAGCTCATTTATAGCTTATTCAATTTATTTTTCTAAGATAGGGTTATTTAAGTATTCTATTTCCTATTATGTTAATCTTGCTAACTTTTTTTTGGTGAATATCCATCCATTTCACTCAGATTGTTAGATTTATTGACATGTAATTGGGCAAAATAGCTCTTTAATTTCATCTATATTGGTGGTGAATTATTCCTTTTTATTTTTTATACTGGTAATTTACTTTTCTTCTTTCTTTTTTTTAAAATCAAATTAACCAATAGTTAATCTTTTATTTTTTTTTGTAAAACCAGTTCCTAGTTTTATCTATTAGTTCAATTTTTAACTTTCAATTTTATTAATTTCTCCTTTTATTTTCAGGATTTTCAATTTGGTTTTTAATTGGGGATTTTTAATTTTCCTTTTTCTAGTTTTTTTTTTAGTTATGAGTCCTATTTATTGACCTCTTTTTCTATTTTATTGATGTAATGCATTTATTGCTATAAATTTTCCCCTAAGTGCTGCTTTGACTACATCCCATAAATTTCGGTATGTTGTTATATGTTTATCATCTTTTGACTAAAATTACTTATTTTTCTGTAATTTGTTCTTTGACCCATTCATTTTTAGGTTTAGATTAGTTCCCCATTAATTTTTCATCTGTGTTTCCATAACCCTTTATTGAATGTAATTTTTAATGCATCATATTATGAAAGGGATGAATTTTTAATATTTCTGCATTTATTTATGTGTTTTTTGTGCTTTGTATATGACATGGTCAATTTTTATGAAGATGCCATATACAGCTGAGAAAAAAGCATATTTCTTTCTATTCTCATTCAATTTTCTCCAGAAGTCTATCATATGTAACTTTTCTAAACTCCTATTTATTTCCTTAACTTCTTTCTACTTTATGGATAGATTTATCTAGTTCTGAGAGAAGAAAGTTGAAGTTCCCCTTTAGTATAGTTTTACCATACTATTTCTATACTATAGATAATTACCATACAATTTCTATACTATATTTTTTTTTTGCTTTTTGGAGGGCATTTGGGGTTAAGTAACTTGCCCAAGGTCACACGGCTAGGTTTTTGTTTGTGTGTGGATTAAGTGTCTGAGGCCAGATCCGAACTCAGGTCCTTCTGACTCCAGAGCCGACGCTCTACTCACTGCGCCACCTAGCCGCCCCCCTATACTATATTTCTATATACTTTTACTATACCATATAATTTATCCAGAGTCACATAGCAAGTAAGTGAGAGAACTAAGATTCATATTCACCCTCTCAGACTCTGTGTGGTGATCTTTCCACTACCCCTGGAATGTACTTGAATATAGTTAGCCAAATGTACCTCTCTGCAATTTCTACCATTAGACCTAGGTTTTCTTTCTGAGATGAAACTGACCAAATCTAATACCTCTTCCATATGGCAATCCTTCAGGTAATTGAAGATGACCAATAGAACTCTGATAGAACTTGTCTTTTCTAGCTTAAATAATTTTATGCTAATTTAAATTAATTTGAATTTAAATAATATTAGTTCCTCCAAATGATTCTCATGTGACATCTTTTTCATTTTCACTTCCCTGGTCCCTCTCCTCTGAATGCCCTGAAGTTCATCCAGAGGTAAACATGGTAACCAAGGTAAAAATCAGCCCATTTACTTTGAAAAAAATTCTAGTAGCTTCAAATAAGATGGTTAGTGAGAAACTAACAGAGTGATGTAACTTCATATCTGATTTACATGTGGATGTAGTCACTGAGTTCAGAGTATGGCCTTCAGCTTCACAAATTTCTTCCTGTAACTCATTTAACTTTTAAAAGAAAAGAAGTTGGATGATATTCCATTTGGTACATATATGTTTTGCAGATTTTATTTCATTTTCTATGGTACCCAGGTCTAATGGTAGAAATTGCAGAGAGGTATATTTTGGCTGAATGTTGGAAATATATATTTATTAGTTAAAAACATGAAAAAAGGCAGAATAGCATAGTGTATGGAGACTGACCTCAGAACCAAGGAGACTTTGGTTCAAGTTCTACCTCTGATAAAGACTGGGAAATACTGTACAAATAACTTATTATTTCAACACTTTGGACAACTCTCTGTCATATATTACATAAAAGTTTCTGATCAGCATTGGTAGAGAGAGTTTGCTCATCCAGGAAATTCTGTATATTACTGAAATTGCAAGTCTATACTAGAATAGGGACTAGAGTTATAGCCTAGTCTATAGTTAATTTTATATATCTATATCTACAAAGATAGATATATATGTGTTTGTATATACACACATTATCTCTCTCTATGTATTTATCTATCTGGCATGAATGTGTATGATAGAGATTAGATCTGTGAAATATAGCTATCCTATATCTAGATCATGTGTGTGTGTGTGTGTGCATACATGCATGTGTGTAGAAGGAGGGGGAAAGGGGAGTATAGAGACTAAACCTATGAGATAGATAGATCCTACATAGATATATCCTAAACTTTATATATGTGTGTATGTATACAATATACATGTATATCACATGTGCATACATTTATACAAAAATACACTTATATGTAGCTATACAAACAATATACTTATATGTCTGTATATCCATATACATGTATGTATGTGTGTATATATTCATGCATGCATGTATATAATTATAATTGAATTAGTGTAGGAACTTCCTGTATGAGCAAACTCCCCTTACCAATGCCAGTCAGTAAATTTTCCACAATATATAGCAGAGAGCTGCCTAAACTGCTAAAAAATTAGATAATTTGCCTGGTGTCACCCAAACTATTTTCTTTAGAGATAAAATTCGAACCCTGGTCTAACTGGCTCTGATGCCAACTCTCTATACACTATGTTGTTCTGCCTCTTTTTCATGTTTTTATCTAATAAATGTATATACATGTATATATCTTGAAGGAATATACACACAAACACATACATATGCATATGTATGTATGTATGTACACACACATATACACACAGACACACTTGTTAACAATGAGGACATCCTAAAAGTGAAATTGGTTGCTTCAGGATTGTATAAATTCTCCTGCACTTGTAGTGTTCAAGTTTAGGCCCTTAACAGAGCTTTTTGTAGAAGGAGTCCCTTCTCAAGTACGTATGGGACCCTTTCCAGCTAGAACATCCCTTGAACTCAAATGTGGTGCCTCTGGGATACTTTTCTATTTGCCCAGTTGAAAGCATTCTGGGAATCTTTGGTGATTCATTGCAAGTATATTAGCTAATCTTTCAGAAGGGGTGACTAAGTCATTAGGAGACAGCTATACCTGCCCAGAACTATGTAGGTCATCATAATCATTCAGGCAGAGCATCTGTCCAGGCTTCCAGAATAAAAAAAGACTTAAGCTTCCAGGGAGCAATTTGAGTTCGGACAAAGTATTTGCTTTCCAGTTTTCCCTAAATTTCAATTTTGCAATCTGTCAGATTGTCTTGGCTTTGAACTCTGACTGGCAACTCACCTCTCATCTCTTGGGGGTTTCAGTGGACTTTAAGCTTGATATGAGTGAACAATAGAACAAGGCAGCCAAAAATACTAATGTAATTGTAGGCTTATGAGTTCATAGAAGCAAAGTGCTAGGAGAGGGATGTGATTGCTCCCTTATGTGCCTTAGACATGGCACATCCATAAGACCATGGTCAGTTTTGTATATCACATCATAGGAAGGACACTGATAGTATAGAGAGCATCCAGAGGAAGGCAGGCAGAATAACAAGAGGATGAAGACCATGCTATTGGAGGACTTGTTGAAGGAGTTGACAATGCTTGGGCAGAAGAGGATGGCAGGGAGATTGAACTGGGGCAGATCATGATAACTGTCTTTAAGAATTTAAAGAATTGTAATGTGGAAGATATACTAGATCTATGCTGATAGCATATGGCTATAATGGCATAGTTTAGGGCTATGAAGAATGTTGCAGAGAGCCATATTTAGGCATGAAGAAAGGAAAAAATTAGTTAGATTTGTTTAAAAGTGAAATGAGCGAGAAACAGCTCTTCCAAGCCTCTCTGCCCCCAGATTCTCCACAAACTATGTAAAAAAGGACTCTGAACAACTTCTGGAGCCCCAGCACCCACAGAACGACACAGAAAAGCTAACCTCCCGCTGAGGACAGCCCAGCAGCCCTGCAGGAAGGACCAGCGCAGGAGTCTGGGAGCCGGCAGCGGGCAGAGCGCAGGAGCCGAGCCAAGCCTAGGTCCACTTGAGCCGAGGTTTTAGCCCCAGGGCGGCAGGGCCAGCAGCCAGCTGGAGGAACCCCAGAACACCAGGAGAATCCAGAATTATCAACATAGACTTGCCTAGGACAAAGTAAGAGGTTAGTGTCCTATGGACTTTGGGACCTGTATTTGGGGAATGCGTCAGCTCCCTCCCCTGGGGGCTAGAAGCTGCTGAGGAGACACGCCATTTTGTAGTTTTCAGAGGCATTTCCGGCTCCCAGCCTACAAATCGTGGGGAGATCCAGCGATCAGTCTTGGGGGGTAATCGCTCTTGCTTTAACCTCCCTGGATCTGGATTGTGATCTAGGGTGGAAGTTGTGGGTGGGTTTACAGCTTGCTAGAAACGGAAGTTGCCCCCCACACGTTCGGGACGAAAATTCCTCTATCTGGCCTTAAAGCCATAGTGTGGCAACAAGCCCAAAAGTCAAGCAATTAAGTGGCAACATGCCAAGGCAAAGGAAACAGAAAAATGCAAACCTAGACTCCTATTTTGGGGGCATAGAGCGGGAAAAGGACTGTGAGGTCAGAAGTCCTGCTCCAAAAGCCCCAGGGGAAAACATGAGTGGTTGCAGGCCATAGAGGACCTTAAGAAGGACTTTAAAAATCAAATAAGAGAAGTGGAGGAAAAATTAGAAAGAGAAATGAGAAGGATGCAGGAAAAGTATGAAATGAGGGTCAACAGCCTGACTGAGGAAAACAACACCTTAAAAAATAGACTAGCTCAAATGGCAAAGGAGGCCCAAAAGGGCATTGAGGAGAAGAATGCCTTAAAAGGTCGAATTTGCCAGATGGAAAAAGAATCTCAAAAGTTCACTGAGGAGATTCATTCCTTCAGAGTTAGACTGGAGCAAATGGAAGCTAATGACTTTATGAGAAATCAAGATGCTGCTAAGCAGATCCAAACAAATGAAAGATTAGAAGGCAATGTGAAATATCTCATGGGAAAAACCACTGACCTGGAGAATAGATCAGGAGAGACAATTTAAAAATTATTGGACTACCTGAAAGCCATGATCAAGGAAAGAACCTAGAAATCACCCTTCAAGAAATTCTCAAGGAAAACTGCCCTGATGTTTTAGATCCAGAGGGCAAAATAGAGGTTGAAAGAATCCACAGATCACCTCCTGAAAAAGATCCTAAAAAGAAAACTCCCAGGAATATTATAGCCAGGTTTCAGAATCCCCAGATCAAGGAGAAAATACTACAAGCGGCCAGGAAGAAATAATTTCAATATTGTGGAAACACAATCAGAATAGCCCAGGACCTGGCAGCTTCTACACTAAGGGATCGAAGGGCATGGAATATGATATTCCAGAGGGCAAAGAACTGGGAATGAACCCAAGGGTCACCTACCCAGCAAAACTGAGTATTTTGTTTCAGGGGAAAATATGGTCATTCAGTGGAATAGAGGACTTTCAAGCATTCTTGAGGGAAAAACCAGAGTTGAATAGAAATTTGACATCCAGATGCAAGAAGTAAGAGATGCCTGAGAAGGTAATCAGGGAAAAGAAATCAAAAGGAACTTATCAAAGTTGAACTATTTACATTCCTATATGGAAAAGTAATATCTGTGACTGATGATATCTTTCTCACTATGAAAATAATGGAAGAAGGGGGTGTGGTCATATGAACACATATGTGAATGTGTGTGTATATGGTTACAGTTATATATGGATAGAGGGCATAGGTTGAATTTGTTGGGAAGGGAGAGTACTCAAGGGATGAAATTATGAGGTGAGAGAGGAAAGTGGCAAGAGGAGATGGGGAGAGACATGGTAGGGTAAACTATCTCATGTAGGGGAAGTGGTTGCAAAGGAGGAGGAGAATAAGGAAGGCTAAAAAGGCAAAACCACATTCACATTGAATTTGGTTCAGGGAGAAAATGACATACATACTAAATGGGATATCTCAACCTGTAGCAGGATAGGGGGAAGGGGGATGAGAGGAGGGATGATGGATGGGAGGGCATCCTTGGGGTGAGGGAGGTTGGAAGTACCCACTATAGAAGAGGGACAGGATCATGTAGGGAATGGACCAGGTCGGGGGTGGGATGAGTGGGAGGGAATTATAAGCAGCCTTGTACAATATATCTACCATGATAATGTTTTGCATAGCTAGACATGTACAACATATACTGAATTACTTATATTCCAAGAAGGAATGGGTGACAAGGGAGGAAGGAAATGGATCTGAAATTCGAGGTCATAACATTAAATGTTTCAAATATATATATAAATACTATTATTAATACTCTTTTGCCTATAATTGGGAGATACGATGTGCAGGCATTGGGACACAAAGATTCATCTTCCTCTAATGGAAAAGTCAATGGAGGCATGGGAGAAGGTATGGGAGAGAGCAGATTGGAGGAAGTGATATCTTGTGGGACTGCTATTCTGGGAGGTTGGGTAGGGGAATAATGGGGCAAAATGATTGTAACTCAAAATCTGGCGGAAATGAATGATGTAAAACAGAAGTTAATAAAGTGTTTGTTTATAAAAAAAATAAAAGTGAAATGAGCTATCTTGGAAGGGGTGATGCTTCTACTTTCACTGGGAGTCTTCAAGCAGAGACTAAATCATTACTTGTAAGTGATGTTGTTGGTGGAGTTCTTGTTCAGTTACAGGTTAAAGATTTATGCCCCATGAAACTTGAACTCTGATATTCTTTTGCAGATCAGTTTTCTGCAGCTTCTGTATTCTATCCTTTGGATTGCATCTTTTTTCCCTCTCTCTTCTTGAATTCCTCCCATTCCCCATTTAATGTTAATGCCTTCCCTCCATTTATTATCTCCAAAATTATGTTCTATATGTCTTGTTTGTGCATAGACGTTACATTCTTGTCCCCCATTAGACTGTGAGTTCCTTGATGACAAGGACTGTTTTTATTATTGTATTGGCACAGTGCTTACCACAGAGTAGATACTACTCATTTGACTTGGCTTTAATATCACCTATTCTCTAATCCATCAAGTTATCCTTAACTCTGCCTAAGAATTTCCCCTCATGCCTTCCATATGCCTGCCCTGACTTAGGCATCACCTGACAGGTGATAGTCTTACAGGCTATCTCTAGCTTGCATACATATCCATGGTCCATATATGTACCCATAGCCAAACTCAATTTAGAGAGCTTTTAGTCATCACCATACATACTGGATCAGAAGCACCCTCAGCAAAATTATTTAATTATTTTTAATATTTTCATAAACAGCTAGGGACTTTATTTGTTAAAGTCAGTGAGACACCACCAACATTTTTCCATTACCATGACCTACTTTCCCTCCATCAACTCCTTTATCCTACCATGCTTTCTTCACTCTTATAAATAAAAGCAACAAATTAATTCAAAACATCTTCATACCAACGTACTTACTGGTGGGGAAGTTTTATGCTTTATGTCTGTTAATTGTTTCTATCAGTGTGAGATAATATGCTATAATGGAAAACTCTAGAGTCAGAAGACTTGGTGGTGCAAATACCACTTCTGATGTTTACTTCTTGTGTGACTTTGGTTAAGTTAGTTAATAATCCTGGGCCTCAGTTTCCCCATTTGTAAAATGAACTTCTTGAACCAGATGGCCTCTGAGATTCCTTCTAATTCTATAGAATTCAATGGCACTATGATATTCAGAGACAAAGTTCCAATGAGAATGTGCCTTTGAGAGGCATTATGGTATGGTATGCAAGGCATTGGACTTTGAGTGGTGAAGATTGAATTCAAATCCCACCCCAGACAATTACTAGCTGTTTAACCCTGAGCAAACCACTTATCTGCTCTATGCCTCAGGTTCCTTGTCTGCAAAGTTAAGAAATTGGAACTGAGGGCTTCTAAGATACCCTCAAGGTCTAAATCTATTAGCCAACAAATGACCAAAAATGTCAGTATTATCCACTTAGAATGAATATTTAAGGAAGGTAAAGACTTTTACTTTAAAAATAATTTTAACCTTTATAATATTTATCTTTCACCAAACTCTGATTTCAGTACATAAACCCAATAGGCTCTAAATAAATATTTCCTGAAGATAGTAGCTATAAAAATTGGCAAGCCAGTCTTTTCCACTCTGTTTTTTTGCTTTATATAATTTTTCTTGGTATGCTTTCTTGAGTATCCCTCCAGGGACAATTGTAATCCACTCTATTACTATCTCTGTTATGAATATCTGTAATGTGAACAGTCAGAAGTCTCTAAAATCAGTGGTAATAAATATCAGAGGAAGGCAAGGACTTGGATGGGATTCAGATAATTTTTTTTTTCTAAATAGAGATGTCTTTTACATAAGCACCTCTATAAAAAGACAGAATAGCACTTATATAGCTCTACATAAAAGTAAAGAAACTACGGGTTATTAATATTAGTACATATTAGACAAGTTTTAAGGAGGTATGTAGTGTTGCTAGAAATTACTCAATCAACAAATATGTGTTTGGAGACACTATGTTTTGGGGATACAAAGACAAGGCAAAAAACAACTCCTGCTACCAAGGAGCTTATGTTCTAATGGGGGAGACAAAAATATATTTATTTCTGGTATTTAAAGAGCTGCTGGTGGGAAATAATGATACAGATGTTTACATACCTTTACACTGTTTGAGATGTGAAGTCCAATGTCCTGGATCAAAAAGATACTGTTAACACACATTCGTCATCATTTATTTTTAATGTGAGTTCTACTGACTCCCAGAAATAAGACTTTTCCTTTGCCATTGTTGATATAGGATGATTTGCTTTCATTTCTAATTCAATATGGGGTTTTCTATGAAAGATATTAAACAGTCAGTACTATTCTACAATTCAATACTCTAATAACAATATGGTATTTGCCTTAAGAACATCAACATGTCAAGACTAAGGGAGAAGATAACTCCACTCTACTTTGACCTGATCAAACTCCATTTAGAGTCTGTGATCAATTTTGGGCCCACTATTTGAGGGTGTATATTGACACACTTAAAAATATTCAAAGTCTGATAACGGGGCGGCTAGGTGGCGCAGTGAGTAAGAGTGCCGGCCTCGGAGTTGGGATCACCCGAGATCGAATCCGGCCTCAGAAAATGAGCACCCACACAGAAATCATGACTAGCCGTGTAACCTTGAGCAAGTTACTTAACCCCAATTGCTTTAAAAAAAAAAGTCTGGTAACTAGGGTGGTGAGAAAGCAACAATATAAGATTGCAAAAGGCATTGCTTGAAAGGATTCAAATTATTCATCTCTTTCTACTGATAACTGTAAAATAATAAACTACTTTCTGAATTAGAAAGCTTACTTTTACAACCTACTTTCTGATTTACACTCAACTTTCTGGTTTCTTGTAAGTGTGTTCAGTATGAATTGCTGTCCAAGATCCTGATTATTGAAGAGGAATTCAAATGAGAAAGCACTAAAACATCCCTCTCCCCTCCCTAAGAACTATGGCATTATGAAATTTGGAAAATTTGGAAAATCCAAGGACCTGGGTTCTAATGCTAGCTCTAACAGTTACTATGTATGTAACCTTGGGAAAGTCACTTGACTTTTCTGGGCACCAGTTTCCACAATGTAAAATAGACTCGGAGGAGAGTGAGAGAGGGGAAGGAGTTGGATCTTCTAGCTTTAAGTCTTAAGATTTTATGATCTTAGGTAAGGAGGTTAGAACTGGTTTCTGTATTTATGAAACTAAGGAACTGACCTGGGATTTGTAGTGATCTCACTAATTTCAACTTAAAATCTGCTTTTGACTTCTTTTTAACCATAGCAACTATGAAAGCATCTGTTTTATGTAACTGGCACCATTTTTACTTTGGTCATTGTGTTCACTTCTGAGCACTGTATTTTAGGAAGGAAATTGATAAAAGAGAACTCACACAAAGGAAACTGACAAGGTTTATAAGTATTGGAAATGATATGTAAAGATGAAGGAAGTAGAGATATTTAGCCCCAAGAATAGAAGATTTAGGGGAACCTCATAACTCTTTTAGCATTTGAACAGGGCTATCATATGGAAAAGACTTGTTCTACTTAACCTCAGAGGCCAGAACTAGATGCCATAAGTAGAAATTGCAAAGATAGGTTCTAGCTTAATATAAGGAAAAAACTTTCTAATCAAAGGAGCCAGCCAAAAGTGGAATGAGCTACTCTGTTAACTAGTGAATTTGCCACATCCGGAGCTCTTTATGAATGGACAGGTTGATTATCTGTCTGGAATACTATAGAGATAATTTTAGTTTGGTATGTGTTAGATTAGATAATTTCGTAGGGTCATTCTGACACTAAGATTCTATGCTTCATTCAGATTGTTTCAAGATAAAAAATGCATTTAAGTTAGTAACTTATTTCTTTGATTTGGGAATTTGGGAAAATCAGTTTACATTAACTGGTATAAGGTTTCAGTTTCAGTCATTAAAATAGGAAAAAATGCATGTGTGCATAATATTCTGGACATTCTGTAAATTGCCTGATGCTATTAATATATCTATCACATTTTAAAATTGAGATGTTTTATCATTTAACCAGCTAAAATGGTTATTAGATTTCTTAATAAAAACTTAAAGTGAGTATGAGAAAATTGCCATGAAAACCAATTAGAAAAGGGATTTCCATTAATTCAAAATAGTAGATGGAATTTAGCTATGATGGAATAGTGTGGGATGTGATCATTTAAGGAAACAAACTTTTAACTATTTGAATATAATGGAAATTTCATTATAAAGATCTTTCTTTCCTAGAACAGGATTTTTCATTAACTCAAATGCCTTGTGCAATGTAATATAATGATCTTACATGATATTTTTGATGTATGTCTACTTTCAAAACTTAGGAAATTCTAGCCTGTTGACCACAGTTATTCTACTGCAGCTACCACACTATCATTCCCTTCTAATTTTAGCATTCTAATGCTATTGGCATGTGGTGCTTTGCTTGTGGTATAGTCTTAGAAAAGTTCACCTAAGGGTAGAATGCTTACTGTAGAAAATCCCAGCTTATTGCAACATACAGGGACTACATCTTGGCTTTCCAATAAAGGATTACTTGGTCCAACAGCTTTAGCACGGAGCATCTGGTATCCAGGATAACATCATGCTTTTTTGAAAAGTCCCAGCCCAAAAGTTCTGGCTGAGTAGTATCATAGAATATTTGCACTAAATTCTGCCAGATTTTCTTGCCCAGGCAAAACTGTATTGTCACTGTGCCTATTGATAGCCCATGCCAAAATGTAGGCATTGAGAATGAATCATATGTGTAGAATATGAATAGTTGTGTACATAAATTATAATTAATCATTGACACACATTAGTAACCATGAAAATAACAATTTCACAGGTCCTTTAAACCTAAGCCACTGTCAGATTTTCATGGTCATGGAAACAAGAAGATAAATCTCAGCATCTATCACAGCAAAATAAAGTACTTAAAGCTAAGCCTTCTGAGATCTAGACTTTTTCCTCACCTCACCTGAACTTAAATATTATCAAAGTTTGAAAAATTAACCTTGGATATGATTCAATAAATTGCAATCATATTTAGACAATTGTTCTGGTATTATAAGGAAGCACAGGTTATATGTAAAGAGAATCTTTGAGAAAGTTTAATATTTTTTGTTAAGGGGTTAGCACCAAATTCAGAGAATGAGCTATCACCAACCTTTAACAGACAGACCTGTTAAGGTTACATTGTAGGGGAGAGAGAATTCATTCTTCTCCACAGCGCATAGCAAGAGAACAAATCTCTTCTCAGCTCCACCTTTGTTCCATTCACCATGCATTCCTGCAGTAAATGCATAGCAAACTAATTATAGCCTTCAATTAGAAATACTTCATACCCACAAGTAGATTATATACTCTTTGAGGTCAGAGGGCACATTTTCTATTTCTTTTGTATCCTCCCACAATGTGTGGCACACTATAGATGCTTCATAAACATTGGAGATGATTATTACATAAAAGAACATCAAGATATTGAAAGGAATAGCAAAATAACCCCACAAAATGCTACAGTAATAGATTGTTTAAAGGAGATAATCATTTAGGAGGAAAGGCCAGGAAATTTAGCATGTCTCTTTTAAATAAAAACAAATTAAACCTAAGAGTATATGCTAATGTCCGTAATATCTGAAAAGCAAAAAAGCCAAGGTCAGAGAAAGTATGACTTTACTTACTCCTGGAAAGCTTAGTTTTGAGGGTGAATCATTCCCCCAATCCTATCCATCAATATAGAGTGATGATGGAGTCAATTCATCATTATGTTAAGGTTTTACATTTTCTAGGCATAGAAGGACAGATAACTAGACTTCTGATTTCCTTGGCATAGAAAATTCCCAGGTGAGAAAACTCCCTTGAGCCAAAGAAAATCAGCACTTTCTTTTGCAACTGATAGTCTTAGTTGCTGAGAGTATTGAAAATTTAAGCCACTTGTTCAGTTAAACCAGACAGTATATGTTAGAGGCAGGGGCTGAATCTAAGTCATCCTGGATCCAAAGTCAACTCTCTGTCCACTATACCATGCTGCTTCTCTCTGTATATCTTGGCCATCCTTTTCAAACAAATAAAGGCATTGATGTGGCTACCTAAGGTTTTAATAATTGATTAACAGCACATGGTAGTAGAGCAAACTATTCCTGAGTTCCTACCCTAAACTCAGTTTATGAAGCTATTATTCCATTACTCATAATTTCAAGTAATGAGATCACAGTTTATAAATGGAAAAAGGCATAGGTGGAAAATTAAGAAACATCTTTTGAGAAATATTTCTTTTTAGTTCTGCTATGGAAATCTAACAATTATGAGTACTTTGTAAATGGAGGCATTTAAAACTATACAAGAAAAGGTATGGAAAGGATAGATACTGGTGAGAACCAGTCTCTTTTTCTTCTACATTCCAACATATGAGGTCACAAAACTTTAAGTGTCCTTCAAGGCCATCATGCTTAACCTCCTAATTTTACAAATCAAGAAATCAAGGCTAATAAAGGTTAAATAGTTTGACCAGGGTTACATGGCTATTAAATACAAATGTTTGGAGCAGTATTCAAACTAAAGGTCTTTGTGACAACATGCCTAGCACTTCATCCACCATGCTGCCTAGATTCTAAGGACTAACTTATCACATTTCATTTCTTATACTTGCATGCAAGACTGAGGTTCAAAGAAAATACTTCTTTCTCAAAACATTAATACTAAACAGAAAAACAAAACAAACAAAAACCTCTCGCCCCAAACTGGTAATATTGACTTAATGTTGAGGTGATGACAGCTGGAGAATGGCATTCTTACAAGTCTCAAAGGATGTTACAAAATACTCTCTTAAATTTTTCAATAATAAAACATTGGAGAAACTCTACTTCAGAGAGGGATAGATAGAGAGACAGAGAGAGAGACAGAGAGAGACAGAGACAGACAGACAGAGACAGACAGAGAATGAGAAAGAAACGGAGGAGGAGGAGGAGGAGTTAAAGATGAAATGAATAGCCACAGTTGTCTTACTTGGAAGGCTATGAGACACCTAGCTATTTCATTGGCTTTTAGCAACTGCTTTGCAAAATGGACCTCCAAATATTGTTTTAATTCAAAGGTATGTTATATAAGTTTTGTATAAGTACATATATATGTATATATATGTGTATATATATATATATATATATATATATATATATATATATATATATGTCCACATTTTCTTTCCCATTAGAATTTAAATTCTTTTAGGACAGGGACTTTCACTTTCATCTTTGTATCCCTGGAGCACAGTGCCTGGTATATGGTTAAGGGGTGAATAAGTGATTTATTGAAATAAAAAGGGAATGAACCTATATGTTCAAAAATATTCATAACAGCTTTCTTGTTGGAGCAAAAAGCTAGAAATCAAGGGTAATCATTAATTTGGAAACAAATTATGTCATATGAGTGTAATGTATATTTCATATATATATATGACTTTGCACTATAAAATATGACTGAAATACTTAAGAGCTCTGACCAATGTAGTGATTATGCATGACTCTAGAAAACTGATGATGATTCATGCTTTCTACCTCTTGACAGAGAATAATAGATTAGAAGTGCAGAATGAAATATACACTTCAGACATGGCCTATATGCGGAATTGTTTTGCTTGATTATACTTGTTACAAGTTACTCTCCCCCTTTGAAATGGGAGAGTGGAATGGGGTAAAAAGAGAGAAAAACAGAAAGAGAAAGAGAAGAGAGATGAGGGAGAAAGCAGAAAAAGCAGAAGCAGAAGGAGGAGGAAGAGCAGGAGGAGGAGAAGGAAAAGGAGAAAGAGAAGGAGGAGGAGGAGGTAGAGGAGGAGGAGGAGAAGGAGGAAGAAAGAGAAGGAGGAGGAGGAGGTGGAGGAGGAGGAGGAGGAGGTGGAGGAGGAGGAGGGGGAGGAGGAGGAGGAAGAAGAAGAAGAGGAAGAAGAAGAGAAGAAGAAGAAGAAGAAGAAGAAGAAGAAGAAGAAGAAGAAGAAGAAGAAGAAGAAGAAGAAGAAGAAGAAGAAGAAGAAGAAGAAGAAGAATCAGTAGCTTCAGTATAGGCTCATGATTAAGAATGTAATAAAATCAACTTATATTTAACCATTAAAAAGCACAAACAGCAAATAAGAAAGATTAAATGTTGCCAGTTTGCTAAGGGGGAAGGAAGGAGTACAGAATGGATACATTTGCCAAGTTCCAACATGCCAATAGTCAGAGTAAAAGTCAATTCTTTTCAGGCAGATTACTTAGTGAGCCAGACAAGACTCCAATTGCTTATGCTTATATTTAGTTGCAGGTAACAATACTCTTTCCTTGTAATCAGCTCTCTATTGGCTTGTCACACAACTGTATGTACCTCAGAGCACCTATCCTGTTTGCAGAACTCAAAAGTTCCTAGTTTCTTACTTAAGGTAGAATATTTTCCCCCTAAGAATGCACACATACACACACACACAGACATATATGTATGTATGCAGATATCTATATACGTGTGTGTGTGTGTGTGTGTGTGTGTGTGTGTGTGTGTGTGTGTGTAGAAGGGGAGAGGATTGTAATATTGATGCCAAAAAAGAAAGAAAAGAGAATCCTCTGAATTTTTCTTTTTTGTTCCTTTAATATATGGAAATAATCACACTTTTTATGTTCTCTAGTTCATAATAAATTACAATTAAGACCATATCAAAGAGATAAAACTCCCTGCCCTCTTTTCAGAAAGTGTGTGTGTGGGGGAAGTTATTTCATATGGATACAGAATTCTCAGAATTGATCGTTTTATTGATTAGTTTTGGTGAACTTATAGTTCTTTGCGGAGGGATTGTGGGAGGAATATATTTGGAAATAAATGTGATGCAAAAAATATTAATAAAAAATTTAAAGTTATTAATTAGTGCTTTCCTTACCACAATTCGACTTCTTTAACTAACTTCTCTGAATCTCAGTATCCTCTTCTATAAGACAGAGAATAATAAAACTTTTGATTAGGATAATGAGGTTCAGAGAGGCTAGTCAACCAAGTATCTAGTGGTCACATAGATGGTGTCATAGGATAACATGTTTATATCAGGAAGGGATTTCAGGAGTTTATCTAGTTTAACTTACTCATTTTAGAGCTGGAAAGCAGAGGCCTAGAGAAGTTAAGTGACTTGTTCAAGGTCACATATATAGTGAGTGATAGAGTTGGGAATGGAAATCAGGAGTTCTGATTCTAAAACCAGCACTCTTTCCACTGTCACATTAAAGGCAAATCAAAGATCTGAGCTTAACTTTCTGAGCTCATTCCATAGTGCACTTTCTTTGGTGCAAATTAATTAGAATTGGATCTAAGTGGTTTGAAACAGCTGCATGAGAATTGCACATCTTTTGAAAGAATAGGGCACGTTCTGTGTAATCTCTGTACCTCCTAAGAGTCCAGTCAACAACAAAGTAAAAGAAAAAAGTCAAACATATCCAGAGGATCAGTCATGGTAAAACAAACAAAAAACAATAGAGAGTAATGCTAATCATCAACAAAATTGACATTACAACCACTTCTCCCCAATTGGTGTATTCTTAATGGAATATTTAGGGCAATGCTTATGCTGGGGATTATTAAAATAAAATAAATTTTTGTTGTTGTTGTTTAGTTATTTCAGTCATGTCTGGTTCTTTGTGACCCCATTTGGAGTTTTCTTGGCAATGATACAAGTGGTTTGCTATTTTCTTTTCCAGCTCATTTTACAGATCAAGAAACTGAGGTAAACAGGGTTAAGTGACTTTCCCAGCATCACACAACTAATAAGTATCTGAGACCAGATTTTAATTCAGGAAGATGAATCTTCCTGACCCCAGGCTTGGCACTCTATCCACTGTGCCACCTAGATGCCCCTGATATTAATAGCTTCTCTTTGTAAGAAAAGTGGAAAGCAGGGGGCGGCTAGGTGGCACAGTGAGTAGAGTGCTGGCCCTGGAGTCAGAAGGACCTGAGTTCTGATCTGACCTCAGACACTTAACGCACACAATCAAAAACCTAGCTGTGTGACCTGGGACAAGTTACTTAACCCCAATTGCCCTCCAAAAAAGCAAAAAAAGAAAAAAAGAAAAAATAAAAGTGGAAAGCCAACAGGTTCATGAGATGATTCCATTATTGCTTCTCATTTCTGAAAACTACCAATATGGTAATTTTGTGAGCTTTGTAACAGTTTCATAGTTATTTTCTCTGTCATCTCATCCCTTTTTTTTTCAGTGAACGTAGACCAAAATTAGTCAGCACAATAACATTTTCTTCAAAAACAAACTGAACTCCAAGACAAAAAGGAAATTTTGGGTCAACATATTTAAAACTAAAAAAAAAAAAAGTAAGTAGTTGATTCATTGAAGAGAAATGCTAAAAATAATGTATCATCATAAATAAATTATTTTTTTTACAGAGCCACAAATGTACAGCACAGCCCTTGGTTGTCCAAAATAATTAGAAGTGGCCAAACTTGATATGTCCCCAAAGAAATGTATGTATTTTGTTCCTGGTTCCTGGCTTATCAAGACCTTTTACCCACAGGCAATAGGTCTTTAAAAAGGCAAATTACTTACACTGGACTATTTCATAAACAGGAAGAGCTTTAAGGATCTCACTAAGCATTGCAAAAATGCAAAAATCCACTTGTTCTGGGTTGATTTTAATGGAAATGAACTTTTCCAGGAAGTAGTCTTAATTTTTTTAAAATAATGGCTGACAAGTGACCTTACAGCTAAAAGTACTCAGGCACCATGAGTCAAGATTTCTGTCTAAAATGTTACCTAGTGAAGCTCTTTAAATATTATTTTTATGGCCTGAGTACAATTTAATTGAAATGCATAATATTAAAAAAATTCTCCATCATGTTTGGCTTTTGAAGTGATTACTCAGTAAAAGGCATTTCTATTATTCTGAATTAACTGATTCTACTTTCATTTGTGCTGAACCTCAGTGTTTTGCCCCTCTGTCTTCTTATGATGGAGCTAAATGATGACAAAGGAAGATAAATTTCAGAAGTAGAAAAGGAAATTGGTTTGGACTCCACTTCATTTGAGGCATGATCACTAGCAATAGTAGTAGGAAGATGGCCAAATAGAGGATATTTCAGGCAGAGGGAACTATCAAGGATAGTAACAGTAACAACTTGTGCTTAACACAACAATGTTGATATAACACTTTAAGTAAACTTTGAAAATAATTTCCTCTCCTCCCCTCCCCTCTCTTCCCCTCCCCTCCCCTCCCCTTCCCTCCCCTTTCCTCCCCTCCCCTCCCCTTCCCTACCCTCCTCTCCTTTCCTCTCCTCTCCTTTCCTCTCCCTTCTCCCTTCCTTCCTTCCTCCCTCCCTCCCTCCCTCCTTTCCTTCCTTCCTTCCTTTCTTCCTTCCTTCTTTCTTTCCTTCCTTCTTTCCTTCCTCCCTCCCCTCCTCCCTTCCTTCCTTTTTTATTACAGAATTTCTTTGAACTAGGATATGTATTATTACCATTTTATACATGAGAAAATGAGGAAATCAAGAGGTTAAGTGTTTTGCTCCTGATTTAATAGTAATTGAATAGTCAAGAAAGACCTAGAGTCAAAATTTTCTGACTTCCAGTTTAGACCTTTTTCAATCATGGTCTCATAGGAGTGGTACTATCATACAAAGTGGACACTGAGAAAACATACCCTTTGTGCAGTGGTTCTCTAAGTTGCTTTCTGTAAGTAGGAGTCAAGAAAGGATTAGCAAAATAGCATCATGACAAAACATATGATACTCACTTAAATTAGCCAAACTTTACAATGGATTTATAAGAACTTAGAATACTTTATAGCTTATTCAATTTGACTTACTCCTTTGTGTTTGATCCACACGTCTTTCATTGAACATAATAGCTGCTTATTGTGTTTGTTAAAATAAATTGAAATGAAACTGTTGCTTTCATTTAGCAATTTTTCATTTTGTAGTAAGATACGTTTATGCCAAAAAGTGTTATTGGGGACAAGAGTAGATGAAATCATTGAAAGAATGAGAATTCAGACAGGAAAAAATCAGACCTCCTGAATTCATTTTGAGGTTGTCAGCTTTGTATACTTAATAAAATTACAAATTTATTTGCTTAATAATCACAGCTCAACATTTCTAGGATGTCATCATGTATGATAGACTTATGTTGGTCAAAAGCAAATCCTAAAACCTTAAAAATATTTTTAGGAAGAATTTTATTGATTTGGTTTGGCAGGAGAGAGCTGGAAAAGGGTGAGATTCCCTTCCCAAATCTCCGTTACATTTCACATTATATAGAGTTAAAACAAGGGTATTGCTGAATTTGTTTTAGATGTATATTAGTAGTTAAATATAAATATTCAATAAAACCTGTGTAAAGTGATTGGTTAAATGAAAACAATGTTTCATATGGATCTAAGACAAGACCCGGATAGGATTTCTGGATTCCTAGTAGGGCCTCTGAGAGCAGCGTGACTTTTAGGTTTTAAACAATATTGACTTACATAAAGCTAGGTTCAAACAATATTAATAAATTATAAATTACAAAGTATTTCCCCCACACTTAGCAAGTATTAGTTTCTCTCTTTTATAGGTAAGGAAGCTATACTCAGGGTTCAAATGGTCGTCATTTTTTAGTGAGTCCCCAATTGGTTGACATCCCCTTAGCTTCCAGTGTGAGGTTGAGCTGCTCTATATATGTTTATGGAAAAAGTAGATAATTTTCCTCTTTCTTTCATTTCTTTTGAACAGAAGCCTAGTTTTAGTACATTTGATTCAAAGGGGATGAACATTATAATATTTGGGGCATAGTTTGGACTTGTTTTCCACATTGGTTTGTCCAGTCCAAAGCTCCACCAGCAATATATCACTAGGCTTATTTTCCTGCATACCCTTTAATATTTGCCCTTTTATTCTTATCATATCAGTAAAACTTATGGGTATAAGATATAACTTCAGACATGCTTTATTATTTATTTCTCTAATGAATGATTTAGAGCATTTTATTATGGTTATCGAAAACTTGGATTTCTTCCTCTGAAAATTGTCTATTCATATTCTTTGACCATTTGTCTATTGAGGACAACTTCATTTTAAGTAAAAAAAAAATCATAAAGTTCTGACATTTTAAATTCATTTTCATTTTTTTCTGTTGCCTACTATTTCCTATTATGTTGTTAATTTATGAAATTTTCTGATATCCTGCCCATTTTCCCATCCTGTCTATAGCTTGTTTTGTATATATTTGTTCGCATGTTGTCTCCTCATTAGACTGTAAGCTCCTTGAGGGCATGGATTGTCTTTTGCATCTTTTTGTATCCCCAGTGCTTAGCATAATGCCTGGCTAGTAGTAGTCATAAATATTAATGTTTATTAAATGAATGAATGAATGAATGGACAGACAAATCATATATAATCACATTGATCAATGTACAGTAAAGCCTGAACATGAAGCATGAATGTGAGAGTTTTGCTAGGGGAACTATTAGAAATGAAGTGCAGATAAGTCTGCTATAAACATACTTATATGATGAATGGAAGGCTTTGAATTTGCGTTTTATAAAGTGTGGCATAGGTCCATTTTCAGTATTCGATTTTTTTTTTTTTTGCCTTTCTTGGTAACTAGAATCAGGCATCCAGACTTAATCATAAGCAAGAAACAATTTTCACTCCATCTGATAGCCAACAATGGGTTGTTTCTCTTGAGGGGCCTGAATCCTCTTCCTTCTTGGTACATGTCCAGTGAGTGCCCTCATAGGAGGGATGAAATAGGAGTTGATTTTTTTTAACACAATAGGGATAGTACTAAACTCTCTTGGTTTCATTTTCCTCAACTGCAAAATGAGGAATTGTATTTGATTACATTTAAAGTCTCTACCAATTCAAAATCTTTGATCTCATTGTCACATTCCCTCTCAGTCAGTCTATTTTGCCCTTTCCTCCTTCCCCCATCTCTATACCAGAAAGAGTAGGAAATCTTTAGTTAAACACTCTGGTATATACTAAAAAAGATCTTGAGACTGGCCAGAGGAGTCTAACTCAGTGTGGCACGAAATTTAAGGGGAAAGGAGAAATAAGAAAGAAAGAGGAAGTGGAAACCAGGTCTGGAGAACATGCCAAAAAGCTGAGAGGACATTTGCATTTGAAACTGTGAACTAAGTAAGGGTAGAGGATTCCTAGCTAGCCTCAGGGTCCCATTGTATGAAAAAGGAACACTAACTGCTTGCTAGAAGTCTGAAGAAGCCCTCCATGATTTATTTTTTCAATTCTCTGCTTATCTATTTGCTATGTCAAACAAAATTTTACAATTTGTTCTCTGATTTTATTTTTTCTCTTTTTAAAAAATCCTGATTGGCATTTTACATAACATATGTGGTTGATCTCAGAGAAGGGCATTTTGCTGTGTATAAATTTTAAAAGCTCAGACTAAACAGTGCTACAGATCTAGTGAGGTGTGATTCTTTAGGGTGCAAATGCTAGACCTCTTCTTTTGCTGGAATTTGAGATTTATAAAAGTCACCTGGGGGCAATATTGAGCCAGCCTTACTTTTATTTTACTAACAATCTAGTAGATCTTTAAAAAGAAGATCTTAAAATTATTCTTCCCAGACAAACATCATATTGTTGTATGTCTGACGTGGAAGCGAAGGTGGGGGCAGAGAGAGAAAGATACAGAGAGAGAGAGAGAGAGACAGAGAGAGAGAGAGAGAGAGAGAGAGAGAGAGAGAGAGAGAGAGAGAGAGAGAGACAGAGACAGAGACAGAGACAGAGACACAGAGACAGAGACAGAAAAGAGACAGAAAGACTTAAGAGGAGAATATAGGAGAAATTCCTGAGGACAGTGTGGTTGGGAGGTTTTTTGTTTTCTTTTGTCTTTTAGCTATGCCCTATTCTTTTCGGGATAGACAGAAACGGGAGATGGTGAACTAAATAGATGATCTTTTAAGTTCCTTCCACAAAAAGACTGATGCTACAGCAATATGTAGAAATTTCACTTTGATCCTGTGACACAGGCAGAGGATCCCATTATTAGAACTTAGGAATTCAAGGTGAAAATAGTAGAAGAGTAACTTCTATATGAACTAACAAAGGAGAATATTTTAGAGGTGAAAGATGTTTCTTTACAGAAAAAGCAAGGATTAAATGATGGACAGGGATGTAGAAGGCAAATTTTTCTTCCTAAAATTTCTTGTTCTTATAGAAAATGACCCAATTATTTTCTAGAAAGATTTTCTAACACAGCAAAGCTCTATAGGATTTCTAGTACTTCAAAATGCAGTATTTTTGTTATTAAACATGGAGATATAGAATGTTTCTATTCCAATTTGTTCAGCATTTTTGTTTAAGAATTCAGTGGTTCAATCATAATATGAATTTTTAAAAATTAGAGAAAGTTATTATCACAGCCAACACAGAATTTCATTTCTGTTGGGTATTTTATTTAGACATAAAGGGTGATACCATAAACAAATTAGTAGAGTAAGGAATAATTTACCTCTGAAGAATTTATGACCAAACAAAAGATAGAGAGCATTATAAAATTTTATATATTATATAAAATATATATCATACATATTATATAATATATACTACAATATATTATAGAATATATATATGAAAAGGGAACACTCTGAAGAAGCCATCTATGATTTATTTCTTCAATTCTCTGATTATCTATTTGCTATGTCAAACAAAATATATACTATTTATGTAATATTATATATATAATAAATAGATATAATTATATGATATATAGTAGTTATATAATATAAAACAAATTTATTATATTGAATTTTAAGTGTTCTGCACAAACAAAACCAATTCATCCAAGATTAGAAGGACATAAGAAAGCTGGGAAACAATTTTTACAGCAAATGTCTCTGATAAAGGCCTCATTTCTAAAATATATAGAGACCTGAGTTTAATTACAAGAATACAAGTCATTCTTCAATTGGTAAATGCGTTACAGGGATATAAACATGCAGTTTTCAGATAGAAAAAAAAGTTGTCCATATTTCTATGAAATAGTGCTCTAAATTACAAATTACAGACCAAATTACAAAGAATTACAAATTAAGACAACTTTGACGTACCACCTCATAACTATCAGATTGACTAATATGACAAAAGTGAAAAAAAAAATGAATGTTGGAGAGGATGTGGTAAAATTGGGAGACTAAGGCAGTATTGGTGGATGTTTGAACTAATCCAACCCTTCTGGAGAGCAATTTGGAATTATCCTCAAAGAATTATGACTGTGCATACCCTTTGATCCAGTAATATTACTACTAGGTCTATATCCCAAAGAGATAAAAAAAAGGGAAAAGATCCTAAATATTTATAGAAGCTCTTTTTGAGGTGCAAATAATTGGAAATTGAGGGTTTACCTATCAACTGGGAATGACTAAACAAGCTGTGGTATATGAATGTAATTGAATACTATTTTGCTATAAGAAATGTCGAGCATGGCAGATTTCAAAAAAACCTGGAAAGACTTATATGTACTGATGCAAAATGGATGAGAATAATATAATTTGTAGTGACAGCAACACTGTGCAATGATCAACTATGATTGACTTAGCTCTTCTCCATAATACAATGATCCAAGTCCACAATACAAGTCCAAAAGATTTATGATAGAAAATGCTATCCATATCCTGAGAAAGCACTGATGGAATCTGAATGTATGTTGGAGCATACTATTTTCACTTAAAATTTTTTTTGTGTTTTTTTTGTTCCTTTTGTTCTATGCCTTCTTTCATTACATGACTAATACAGAAATATGTTTTACATGATTGTGCATTTATAATCTTTATCAAATTACTTACCATCTTGGTGGGGGGAGGGGAGAAGAAAGAAGGAGAAAATCCGGAACTCAAAATTTTATATAAAAATGAATGTTAGAAATTGTTTTTATATATAATTGGAAAAAATATAATATTATTTAAAATAGGAAAAAGAACATCCAGAGTCTTCCAATTTGATAAAAACAAAATCAAGTTGTATTTAAATTATGGACCAAATTCTATCATTTAATTTCAATAATCTCTACTATGCAGATATTTCTCTATTTTGTTATATTATTTTTGGAGGGGTAATTGGGTTTAAGTGACTTGCCCAAGGTCACATGACTAGTTTTTGTGTTAGAGGTCTAAGGCCAGATTTGAACTGAGGTCCTACTGACTCCAGGGCCGGTGCTCTATCCACTTGGCCACCTAGTCACGCTGATTTCTTTATTTTTTTAAAGAAAGGAGTGTTGTACTTTATTAAAAGTTTTTTCTGCATCTATTGCTATAGTCCTATGATTTTAAAAACTTTTATTATTGATATAATAATAATGTTAATAGTTTTCCTTATGTTAAACCATCCCTGCATTCCTGTTATAAATCCCACTTGATCATAATTACATAATCTTTGTAATATATTTTCTAATCTTTTAGCTATTATTCTATTTAAGATTTTTGCATTCATATTCATTAATGAAATTGGTCTATAATTTTCTTTCTCTGTTTTTTACTCTTCCTGTCTTGTGTATCAGTTTCATATTTGTTTCATAAAAAGGAGTTTGGTAGGATCCCTTTGTCTATTATTCCAAATAATTTATTTAATATTGGAATTAGTTGATGTTTAAATGGTTGATAGAATTCAGCAGTAAATTCATCTGGTCCTGGTGCTTTTTTCTTAGGAAGCTTATTTATGGTTTCCCATTTTCCTTTTTAAGAAAGAGAATGAGTTTTTCCATTATTAGTCTATCCTTATTAATATTGAACACATCAATATTTGTTCCAAATTCTGAACCCCCTCCTTCAGGACAAAAGACAAATGTGCATACTTGTGTGTACCCTTCAATTAATTATTAAATATTATATTTGTAAAGTATTAGGTTAAAATCAGTTCTGTGTATCTGAAGGGGAATTTTCATAGACTCCTAGAACTCAAAACTAGAAATAATCTCAGAACTAATTTAGGCCAACTCCTATCTAAAGTATGAATCTGTCCAGGGCAAGTTCCAAAACATGATGAATATAAAAAGTTGTTAAACTGTCCACAACATAGATTTTATCAATAGGAATATAGCCTATGAAGGTCAAAGGTCTCACATATTAATAAATAAAGGAAATATTTAAAATATTGTGCGTGAGCAAAGAATAGTAAAGTAAGAACCCATTGACTGAGAATTGGTTAAATAAAATGTGGCATCTAAAAACAATGCTATATTATTGCCTGATAATTAATGATGGCTAGGAAGAATTCATAGAAACATATCAAGACCTGGACAAATTCAGAGTGGAGTAAACAGAACTATGGAAACAATATATACATTTACTACAAAAGTGTGAGTGGAAAGAATAACAGAAAGAAATTGCTGTATAATTATAATGACCAAAGATGATCTAGGAGAAGAGATGAAAATATATCTCTCCTTTTCTTGGAAATATGAAGGTCTATATGTGAAGAAATTTGCATGCTCTTTGAGATGCAATTGATGTGTTTAATTCCATTTTTTATTATTTTATTTTAAAATTTATTTGATTACTTTTTATTATTTTTTAATTTTTTTCCTCCATGTAAAAACAATTTTTAATTTTCATTTTTGAAATTTTGAGCTCCAAATTTGCTCCCTTTCTTCCTCCCCAGCTTGCCTCATTGAGAAGGCAAGAAGTTTGATATAGGTTATATATGTGTAGTCATACAAAACATATCCATAATAGTCATGTTGTAAAAGAAAACACAGACCAAAAAAAAAAAAAACCTCAAGAAAAATAAATTTTGGGTGGCTAGGTGATACAGTGAGTAGAGCAATGGCCCTGGAATCAGGAGGGCCTGGGTTCAGATCCAGCCTCAGACACTTAACACAAAAACTAGCCATGTGACCTTGGCAAGTCACTTATCCCCAATTGCCCTCCAAAAAGCAAAAAAAAAAAAAAAAAACAACTGAAAAGTATGCTTAAATATGTATTCAGGAACCATAAGTTCTTTCTCTGGGAGCAAATAACATTTTTTTCATCATAAGTCTTTCAGAGTCATCTTAAATTGTTGTATTGCTTAAAATAGCTGTCATTCACAGCTGATTGTCTTACAATATGGCTGTTACTTGGTACACAGTACATTTCACTTTGCATCAGCCCATGCAAGTCTTTCCAGATTTTTCTGAGAGAATCAATACTGATCCTTTCTTCTAGCACAATAGTATTTCATCATAATCACATATCACAACTTGTTCAGCTATTCATCGATTTATGGGCATCCCCTCAATTTCCAATTCTTTGCCCCCAGAAAAGAGCTGCTATAAATATTTTTGTATATATAGATCATTTTCCTCTTAATTTTTTTTATCTCTTTAGCGATACATATCTAGTAGTGGTATTACTGGGTCAGAGATGATATGCATGGTTTTATCCCCTTTGGGCAGAGTTCCAAATTGCTCTCAAGAAAGGTTGAGTCAGTTCAGAATTCCACCAATAATGTATTAATATCTCATTTTTCCCACATCCCATCCAACATTTGTCATTTACCTTTTTTGACCTATTAAGCAATCTGATAGGTATGAGGTAGTACCTCAGAATTGTTTTAATTTGCATTTCTCCAATCAATAGTGAGTATTCATATGGCTATAGATAGCTTTGATTACTTCATCTGAAAACTGATCATATCTTTTGATAATTTATCAGTTGGGGATGGCTCTTATTTTTATAAATTTGACACACTTCTTTATATGTTTAAGAAATGAGGCTTGAGCAGCTAGGTGGCACAGTGAATAGAGTGCTGGCTCTGGAGTCAGGAGAACCTGAGTTCAAATCCAGCCTCAGACACTTAATACTTAGTAGCCATCTGACCTTGGGCAAGTCACTTAACTCCAGTTGCCCTACCTTCCCCCTGCCAAAAAGCAAAAAAAAAAAAGAAGAAGAAGAAGAAGAAGAAGAAGAAGAAGAAGAAGAAGAAGAAGAAGAAGAAGAAGAAGAAGAAGAAGAAGAAGAAGAAGAAGAAGAAAGAAAGAAAAGAAAAGAAAAAGAAATGAGGCCTTCTTTTCAGAGAAACTTGCTTCAAAATTTTTTTTTCATAGTTACTATAACTAACCATATTTCCCTCCATCTTATTACCCCATTTATTCTCTTCTCTTTCTCCTTTCACCAGGTCCCTTCTCAAAAATGTTTTCTTTTTGACCATCCCCTCTCCCAATCTGCCTTTCCTTCTGTTACCCTCCCTTTTCTCTTATCCTCTTCCCCTCCTAATTTCCTGTAGGGTAAGATAGATTTCTGGAATGGGTTGAATTGGGTATGTTATTGGGTATGTTATTCCCTCTTTGGGCTAATATTGATAAGAGTAACCTTCATTCACTCTCCCTCATATCCCTCCTCTTCCCCTCCACTGTAAAAGCTTTTTCTTGCCTTTTTTATGTGAGATAATTTTAACCCATTCTATCTTTGGCTTTCCCCTTCTCTCAGTATTTTCCTCTCTCACCCCTTAATTTTATTTTTAGATATCATCCATTTATATTCAACTCATACTTGTACCCTCTGTCTATATATATATATATTCCTTCTAACTACGATAATAATGAGAAAGTCTCAAATATTATCTTCCCATGTAGGAATATAAACAGATTAACTTTATTAAGTCCTTATGATTTCCTTTTCCTGTTTACCTTTTTATGCTTTCCTTGAGTCTTGTATTTTAAAGTCAAGCTTTCTATTTAGCTCTGGTCTTTTCATCAAGGAAGCTTGCAAGTCCTCTATCTCACTGAATGTTCATTTTTACCCCTTAAGAATTATATTCCTTTTTGCTGGATAGATGATTCTTGGCTGAAATTCTAGCTCCTTTTCCTCTGGAATATCATATTCCAAGCTCTCTGGTGCTTTAATGTAAAAGCTTCTAAACCTTGTGTTATCCTGCCTGTGGCTCCACCATCCTTCAATTGTTTCTCTCTGACTGCTTATGATATTTTCTCCTTGACCTAGGAACCCTGGAATGTGGCTATAATATTCCTGGCACTTTTTATTTTGGGATCTCTTTCAGGAGATGATCAGTGAATTCTTTCAATTTCTATTTTACCCCTGGTTCTAGGATATAAGGAGAGTTTTCCTTGATAATTTTTTGAAAGATAATTTCTAGGTTCTTTTTTGATCATAGCTTTAAAGTATCTCTCCTGGATCAATTTTTCAGGTAAGTTGTTTTTTTCCAATAAGATATTTCACATTGTCTTTTAAAAGTTTTACTGTTTCTTGGTTTTTCAAAAAGTCATTAGCTTCCAATTGGTCTATTCAATTTTTTAAACTAAATCGATTTATTTATTTTTAGTTTACAACATTCAGTTCCACAAGCTTTTGAATTCCAAATTTTCTTTCCTTCTCCTTCCCCTCTCCCCAGATGACATGCAATCCAATATAGGTTCTACATATACCTTCATGTTAAACATATTGTCACTTTAGTCGTCTTTAAGAAAGAATTACAACCAATGGAATGAACCACAAGAAAGGAGAAAGAAAGCAAAAAAGAAAAGAGAGCAAATGGTTTGTTTCAATCTTCATTCAGGCTCTGCAGTTCTTTCTCTGGATGTGGATTGTTTTTTCCAACATGAGTCTTTTGGAGTTGTCTTGGAACTGTGTATTGCTGAGAGGAGCGAAGTCTATCAAAATTATTCATCACAGATACAATGGATCTGTAACTGTGTGCAATGATCTCCTGGTTCTGCTCGCCTCATGCAGCATCAGTTCGTATGAGCCTTTCCAGGTAATTCTGAAGCCCATCTGCCCCTAATTTCTTATAGCACAATAGCATACCATTACATTCATATAACACAACTTGTTTGGTCATTCCCCAATTGATGGGTATCCCCTTGGTTTCCAATTCTTTGACACCACTAAAAGAACTACTGGGAATATTTTTGCACATATGGGTCCTTTCCCCATTTGTATGATCTCTTTGGGATACAGTCCTAGAAGTGACATTGCTGGTTGTGAATATTTTTATAGTCCTTTGGGTATAGTTCCAAATTGCACTCCAGAATGGTTATATCAGTTCAGGACTCCATCAGCAATGTATTAGTGTATCAATTTTCCCACATCTTCTCCAGCATTTATAATTTTCCTATTTTGTCACATTAGACAATCTGATAGGTGAGATGTGGTACATAAGACTTGTTTTGATTTATATTTCTCTAATCGATAGGGGTTTAGATTATTTTTTTCATATGATTATACATAACTTTAATTTCTTCCTCTGAAAACTCCTTGTTCATATATTTTGACCATTTATCAATCAGGGAATGACTTAGATTTTTATAAATTTGATGCAATTCTCTGTATATTTCAGAAATTAGGCCTTTATCAGAAACACTGGTGGTAAAAATTCTTTCCTAATTTTCTGTTTCTTTCCTAATTTTGGTTGCCTTGGCTTTTCTATACAAAAACTTTTTAATTTAATGTAATCAAAATTATCCATTTTGCATTTTGTAATGCTCTCTCTTATTTTTTTTATTTTTACAAATGATTTATTAACTTCTGGTTTACATCATTCATTTCCACCAGATTTTGAGTTAACAATTTTTCCCCATTTTCCCCCTACCCACTGCCCCAGAGTAGCAGTCCCACAAGATGTCCCCTCATCCAGTCTGCTGTCTCCCATATCTTCTCCCATACCCCCTTCAACTTTACCATTAGGGCAAGGTAAATCTCTGTGCCCCAATGCCTGCACATATTATCTCCCAATTACATGCAAAATAGTATTAATAATAATATTTATATATATTTGAATCATTTAATTTTAAAACTTTGAATTCCAGATCCATTCCCTTTCTCCCTTATGGTCCCTCCAGCCAGCTGCTGGTCCTGCCACTCTGGCGCTAAAACCGTGACTCACTCGGGCCTGGGCTCTGCTCCCAGAGTGCTGTGCTGGCTGCTACCTGCAGGGCAGCCAGGCTGTCCTCAGTGGGAGGTTAGCTTCTCTCTTTCATTCTGTGGGTGCTGGAGCTTCAGGAGTTGTTCAGAGTCCCCTTTTACATAATTTTGAAGTGGTGTGGGCTGGAGCACTATGGAAGTGCTGTTTCTACTCCGCCATCTGGCTCCGCCCCCGCATCTCTTATTTGATCATAAATCTTTCCCTTCTCCATAAATCTGATAGATAAACTATTCCTTGCTCTCCCAGATTGCTTATGGTATCAGCCTTTATATCTAAATGACAAAGCCATTTTGATTTTATTTTCGTACATGGTGTAACATTGGTTTATGCCCAGTATCTGCCATACTATTTTCCAGTTTTCTCAGCAATTTTTGTCAGAAAGTGAATTCTTATCCCAGAAGCTGAGTCTTTGGGTTTATCAAATAGTAGGTGTTACTATAGTCATTGACTACTGTGTCTCATATACCTAATATATTCCACTGATGCACTACTCTATTCCTCAGCCAGGTAATTTTGATGACTGCTGTTTTATAATACAGTTTTAAATCGAGTATGACTGGCCCACCTTCCCTAGCATTCATTTTCATTAATTCCCTTGATAATCTGGATCTTTTGTTCTTCCAGATGAATTTTGTTATTACCCATTCAAATTTTTAAGGAATTATTTTCTTCAGTGAGGTTTTGAGGCTCCTTTTCCATGTGTCCAAATCTAATTTTTATTTTTAAGGTATTCTTCTCACTGGCTTTTTGGACCTCTTTTACCATTTGGCCTAGTTTGTTTTTTTAAGATATATTTTCTTTGGTACTTTTTGTGTCTTCTTTACGAAGATGTTGACCTGTTTCTTATGATTTTCTTGTATCTCGTTTCTCTTTCTCATTTTTCCTATATCTTTTACTTGATTTTCAAAATCCTTTTTGAGCCCTTCCATTGACTAGGACCAATTCATATTTTACTTAGAGAGTTTGTATGTAGGCACTTTAACTTTGTTGCCTTCTTGTGAGCATGTATTTTGATCTTTCTTGTCACCATAATAACTTTTTATAGCAAGAGGTATTTTCCCCCATTGTTTGTTCATTTCCCCAGCCTATTCGTTGACTTTTAACACTTTGTTAAGGTAGAGTTCTGCATCCAGAGTGGAGGGCATACTTTCTCAAACTTCATGGATTTTGTGCAGCTGTTTTCAGATATACTGCTAGGGACCTGTAAGTTTTCAGTTCTCCATGGTAGTATGATCTAAGGAGAGGTATTTACTACTCTTCTGGACCATGCTGTGGAATGTGAGTGACCACAAGCACTCTTTTCTGCCCTGCAATTTTGAGAACGGTCCCCACTTCACTGTAGCTACTAGTTCTGGTGTGCTAATGCTCCTCTTGGGACTGCCACTCAGGACTGTCACCTGTATCTACATATGGACAAAGCAAAGCAGTCCTGCTTTAGTGCTAGCAAAAAGATCCCTGTCATCTCCTTCTGATCAGTTGCTTGACCCTCTTAACATCTGTGGACAGAGAGATCCAGAAGCAGCCCCTGCTGCTGTTTCTGTCACTGTCAAGACCTGCTCCTGGTTTGTTGTATCTGGGGCTGTGCTGGCATGGCCTATGTTGGACTGTGCTCCACTCTTACCTAGTTGCAACAGTCCTTTCCTGCTGACCTTCCAAGTTGTCTTGGGTTGGAAATTTGTTTCACTCCTGAATTTTGTGGATTCTGCTGCTCTATAATTTGTTTATATCTACATATATACATACATATACATATATATACATATATACATACACACACACACACATATATATATTTCCTTTTTGGAGGGGGGAAGGCAGGGTAACTGGGGTTAAGTGACTTGCCCAAGGTTACATGGCTAGTAAGTGTTAAGTATCTGAAGCCAGATTTGAACTTAAGTCTTTCTGACTTCAGGGCTGGTACTCTATGCACTGTGCCACCTAGCCACCCCTAATTCCAATATTTTTAAACAAAAATATTTAATATATAAGAAAAGGCTCTCTGCTGAAGGGAATAGATACAACCAGAAATAAATATGATGCGAAAACCAATGTAAACATGTATATTGCATCACAGTTAATTTCTTAAACATGAATCTATAAACTTAACATCAATGCTTTAGTCTGTCAAGGTCTAAGTATCATATGAAGATTTTACTGTGAAATCAATGTTTTATCTAACAAAGCCTTCCAAGGGAGAACAGGTCAGAAACAGGACAATAACAAACTGAAAATATAGTTGAATTGCTTTGACATGTATGAATTGCTCAATACTTGATTTTTATAGTTGAACATTTCTGGTATCATATGTTTTTGAGCACATGATGGAGTTCATTCATAGTTTGGTGATCTTAGTTGTCTTAAGCATCAACTATTCAGTGATCCCAACAATTTCTTCTAGGTTGACCTGCAAGAGGTCAAGGCAGTCAAAACTTAACTTTTATTGGGGGGGTGGAGCCAAGATAGTGAAGTAGAAACAGCAAATTCAGGGCACTCTCCCCCCAGATTACCTCCAGACTATGTAAAAGGGGACTCTGAACAACTTCTGGAGCCCCAGCACCCACAGAACGACACAGAGAAGCTAACCTCCCATTGAGGACAGCCCAGCAGCCATGCAGGAAGGACCAGCACAGCGCTGTGGGAGCCGGCAGTGCAGTGCGCAGCACGAGTAGAGCTGAGCCCAGGCAATGTGAAATATCTCATGGGAAAAACCACTGACCTGGAAAATAGATCCAGGAGAGACAATTTAAAAATTATCGGACTACCTGAAAGCCATGATCAAAGAAAGAACCTAGAAATCACCCTTCAAGAAATTCTCAAGGAAAATTGCCCTGATGTTTTAGACCCAAAGGGCAAAATAGAGGTTGAAAGAATCCACTGATCACCTCCTGAAAAAGATCCCCCCAAAAAACCTCCCAGGAATATTATAGCCAGGTTCCAAAATCCTCAGATCAAGGAGAAAATACTACAAGCAGCCAGGAAGAAACAATTTCAATATTGTGGAAACACAATCAGAATAGCACAGGACCTGGCAGCTTCTACAATGAGGGATTGAAGGGTGTGGAATATGATATTCCAGAGGGCAAAAGAGCTGGGACTGAACCCAAGGGTCACCTACCCAGCAAAACTGAGTATTTTGTTTCAGGGGAAAATATGGTCATTCAGTGGAATAGTGGACTTCCAAGCATTCTTGAGGAAAAAACCAGAGTTGAATAGAAAATTTGACATCCAGACACAAGAAGCAAGGGATGCTTGAGAAGGTAATCAAGGAAAAGAAATCAAAAGGAACTTATCAAAGTTGAACTATTTACATTCCTACATGGAAAAACAATAACTGTAACTGATGAAACCTTTCTCAGTATGAAAATAATGGACGAAGGGTGTATGGTCATATGAATACATATGTGAATGTGTGTATATATGTTCACAGTTATACATGGAGAGAGGGTGTAGGTTGAATTTGTTGGGAAGGAATGATACTTAAGGGGTGAAATTATGAGGTGAGAGAGGAAAGTGGCAAGAGGAGATGGGGAGAGACAGGGTAGGGTAAACTATCTCATGTAGAAGAAACAAGGGGAAGTTGCTGCAAGGGAGGGAAAGAATAGGAAGGCAAAAAGGCAAAACCACATTCTCATTGAATTTGGTTCAGGGAGAGAATGACATACATACTAAATGGGATATCTCACCCTGCAGCAGAATAGGGGGTAGGGGGATGAGAGGAGGGATGATGGATGGGAGGGCATTCTTGGGGGGAGGGGAGCTTAGAATAGGGACAGGATCATGTAGGGAATGGACCAGGTGGGGGTGGGATGGGTGGGAGGGAATTATAAGCAGCCTTGTACAATATATCTACTATGGTAATATTTTGCATAGCTATACAGGTACAACACAGAGGGAATGGGTGGCAAGGGAGGAAGGAAATGGATCTGAAATTCGAGGTCTTAAAATTAAATGTTTCAAATATATATAAATACTTTTATCAATACTCTTTTGTATGTAATTGGGAGATAAGTTGTGCGGGCATTGGGGCACAGAAATTCATCTTTTTCTAATGGAAAAGTCAAAGGGGGTATGGGAGAAGATATGGGAGAGAGCAGATTGGAGGAAGGGATATCTTGTGGGACTGCTATTCTGGGATGGTAGGTAGGGGAAAAACGGGGAAAATTTTTTTTAACTCAAAATCTGGCGGAAATGAATGATTTAAACCAGAAGTTAATAAAGCATTAAAAAAACAACAACTTTTTTTATATGTCAAGGAAGTAAACTCATGGCTTTTATGAGAATTCTTGAACTACATGTACAATGGAAATCACCAGAAAATATATTGAGTATTAGCAACAGAATGATAGCAACACCTGAGGTACAACTGGATACTACAGGGCTGCATGGTTTTGAAAAATGAATAAACACTAAAGACTCTTTTAGATTCTTCCTCTATAATACCTCTTCAAATCCATTCCATTCTCTCCACAAATATTGTCACAAATGTTGTTCAAGCCCTCATCATCTATCATCTGAACTATTATAGTAGCTTCCTAAGTGTATTCACAGTTTAAATATCTACAATATCCAAACTATTCTCCACATAGCTACCAAAATAATTTTCCTAAAATGCAAAACCATCAGTGTCATTTTCAGGATCACTGATCGCATCACTATTTTTCTCACTATGTCATCTTGTTACTTGAGAGTCTTCAGTATTGCTTCTAGGACAAAAAAGAAACTCCTCCACAGATTGACCTTTAAAGTCCTTCACAGTCTAGTTCTAGTTTACCTAGAACATTTTATTTTACATTTCTTCCCTTCATTCACTCTGTATTCCAGTCATATCTACCTACTTGCCAGAATTCATTATACTCAGCATACCTTTTCTTGCCATTAGGTCTTTGATAAGCAGTTCCTTATTACTGTTTGTAATGATCTCCTTATTTTGGAAATTTTGTTTTACATTCATTTTCTAAAACTTTGGGGTCCAAATCCTTTTCCTCTTTCTAATCCCTTCCCCACCCATTGAGAGGCAAGCAATAGGATGCTTTTAGACATATGAAGTTCTGAATGATCTCCTTCAGAACATCTAACTACATTAAAGGTAACTCAAATGCTAATTTTATAGGAAACTTTTTCCTGATCCTCCTATTTATTAATTTTCTTTCCCTCCTCAAATGATAATACATTTATCAGTTTAAATATATCTTCCTGTAAAGTGCAAGCTCCTTGAGGGCAGTCGATTATTTTGTTTCAGTTTTGCATCTTTTGTGTCTGACACAATGCCTTGAATACAGTAGACACTAAATGAGAAAGAGGGATAGGGACTGCAAAGCTATATTAAAATGTAATTGGAAAATGTTTTACAAAATAAATAAATAAATATATAATACAATATAGGTTATGTTATTTTGCAGTTTCCTAAGCCTCCAAGGATCTACTTCTATATGCATTTGATGCCATTATACCTAGATTATACAACTTTCTCCAAACAATTTATCATCTTTTCTGTGGTAGTTTAGGGCTTGCCTTGAGCCCTGAGAGGTTATGTGAAGTCTGAAGTAATATGGCCAATATGTATTAGAGGCAGGAAATGAACCCAGCTTCATGGCACCAAGGTTAGCTTTCTATCTATTATAATAAAGGTCTGTAACATCTTGTTTGATTGTACTGGAAGTTACCAGATGATCCATAGGTGTGAACTCCTTCAATCTGTCCCTCCTGCCCTGTCCTAGGGTCTTTGTCTACCCTCCTTTCCATCCTCCCAATTGTAGACTCCTTTCTTGTCTCATGTTAGGTGTGGGTAATTCTTAATGTGGAAACTACTTTTAGTAATGTAAACTGATAGAGTGTCATCTGGTGTCATTTGAGAGGTTAAATGACTTGTCCATAGTCATATAGAGTAATGGTCATAAGTTCATAATCTAGTGCTAGATGGGCCCTTAGAAGTTATCTAGTTAAAACTTTTTATTTTAGAGATGAAGAAACTTAGGCTCAGAAAAGTTTATTGATTTGATCAAGATCAGTGGCAAAGTCATGCTTCAAACTGAAATTCATTGCTCTATTATTACATCATGCTGCCTCTTCTGAGACAAGACCTGAACTTGGGTCTTCCTGATTTTAAGACCAACCTTCTTATTGGTTATTAATTTTCATCTTTTTTACTTATTAAGAAAGAGGGATTCTAATTTCATCAGTATAGGGTACTTCCAATGAAGTAAGTCCCCTTACCAATGTAGATCAGCATCTCCTTTGTAACTAATAGTTTTAGATAATTGCTTAATACAGTGAATGATTGGTTAGGTAACTTGTCCATGGTCGTGAAGTCAACATGTGTCAGAGGCAGGTTTTGAACCTAGGACAAATGGCTATTCTCTCTATCCATTCTTACCAGAATAAAAAGTACCCAATAACTAGAAGCATATCTCATGCTTCCCTTGTAACCTTTCCAACTCTTAGCTTTGCTAATTAAGCACTTGATAGTTCAATCAATACTTGATTTGACTTGATACTCATCAATACATATAAGATGAATTTGTTTCAATTAATACCATAAGTGCCTTAAAATTCTTGCTACTTGGGAAGTACAAGAACCACATTGTTCTATTCTAGACATTCTTGACAACTTTCCTTGGGCTGTAGGGCATATTTAATGCTTTCATTTACACCATGGGCAATGGTACCCCCTTTCAAGGTTTTAGTGATGGATTTTAATGGATAGTGAAGTGGAGGAGGCTGTAAAGCTAAGCCTCAAATGGGAGATAATAGAAGGCTGATGAATATATTCAGTATAAGTTTTAAATGGTTCTGACCTCAAATTGGGGATAATGTACTATCATCTTACCCTGATGCAGCTCAGTTCAGAATTTCTCATCTCAGGGGTGATAGAGGTTGGTGTTTTTGATTAATTTGCTTCTTATCTCCTGTTTCTAGCTCTCCTTTCTTCCTACTCTCAAAAACATGAAAATACAAGAGATAAAGGACCAGACTTACTGATATACAGAACCTTGCTTTTAATGATTTAAACATGAAAGAGAACACAAATCAAGGGTAATAGATCATCTTTTGTCTTGACATAAATTTCCAATGTTTTAAAAGAGTTGGAATTCTTATGTTGGTCTCTTTACAGGTTGCCTTACATCTAAACAATGGTGTTTTTGAATTATAATTCAATAAGTTTCTCTGGAAATCAAAATAATATTTGATTTATAATAAGATTCATTCAAAGAAAGCATATTTAAGATTCATTAAAAACTAAATGGTGCTTGGGACTGAAGAAAACATCACAAAATTATTAATTTGATAAACCCTTTTTTAAAGAAAGTCTGGTTTACTTTCAAATCAGCATAAATAATTGTAAAATGTAACTTTTCATTTTTTGAAATTTTTCTTATCCCATATTACTTTTGAAATTCTTCAATTCCATGTGAGCATGTGTGTTCTTAGGAGAAGGGATTGATTCATTTCACTTTGAAGTGTGTCCTTTCCCAAACCTAGCTGATAAGTAAATGGAAAGAGGGACTACTATAAATTCTCTTATTTATTCCCCAATATTTCTGTGACAGGACAATATATAAAGAATATTTTTTCCTTAAAAGAGCTTTCCCCTCAGGATTGGAGATTTCTCATTTAAATTCTAGGGCCTTCTTGTATCTTTGTTTTTGTATGTACAACCAATTATGTACCTATCCTAATCTTTAGGTGATTAGGAGGCCAAAAATCTATTTTGGGAGTCAGTTTATGCTCATGTCAAGGAAGTCTTAATCTGTTTTCTCGTTTGGTTATAAAAACTGAAGATTTAAGATGGGAAGGACCTTTTTACACAATCTATTCTGACTTTAAGGTTTTTACAGATGAAGAAACTAACTGTAAGAACCTCAGTCTAATATAGTCAAAAAGGTTGGTCCTGGAGTCAGGAAAGGTATCTATGTTCAAATCTCACCTCTCATATTTAGTAACTATGTAGTATTTTCAGTTTAGAAATGTAATGGGCACAGTTTAATATTGTTTTCCAGAATGACTAGGTCAATGGACAGCTGCATGAACAGTGCATGAATATATTTCATTTCCCACAACCCTTGTAACATTTGTCATTTTTCTTTTTTGTCACCTTTTCAAATCCAATTAGTGTGAGCTGGAACCTCAAAGGTATTTTAATTTGTATTTTTCTAATTATTAGTGATTTAGGGAATTTCCCCCCACATAGTTATAGATAGCTTGAATTTCTTCTGAGAATTAGCTGTTTATATCCTTTGGCCAGTTATCAACTATCAAATGTTTGTTATTCTTACAAATTTGAGTCAGTTTCATATATCTATATATGTATATGTGTGTATACATGTATATATGTTCACACACATACATACTAATATGTATATGTCTATATCTATAAAGGTCTCATTTCATATCTCTGTCTATACACATATATACACACACATGAAATGAGACATTTATCAGAGAAACCGCCTGCAAAGATTTTTTCCCCTTATTTCCCTTCCCTTCATGTCACCCTCCCTACTCAATAAACTCTAGTAGATCATGTGAGGTAATACCTGACATTTAGTAAATGCTTAATAAATGTCTGTTGCCCTCTTTCCTTTTCTCTTCCCTTCACCTCTAGATTAAAATATTAAAATTCTCTTACATTCAAAGTCCTTTATAATTTTTCCCACTCACATTTCCAGTCTTTTTATACATTACACCCTTTCCAGGTACTCTGTGATCCAATGACATTTGCCTTGCTTTTCATTACACAAGACAATCCAACACACCCTATTCCTGATTCTAGGCATTTACACTGGTAGTCCCCCTTACCTGAATTCTTTCCTCCTTTCTATTTATAATAATTGGTCCCTTGATAGGCTTAAGTGAATTTGAGGACCTTCCCTGATTTGAAAATATACTCTCACTCCTGATAGGCTGCATATGATCACATGGAGTCTGTGATAGGAAGCTTGTTTTTCAGGAATGCCCACATCTTGTTACTTTGTGGTTGGGCAGTGGGTCACGATGATTGTGACATTTTCTGACCTGGGAGAAGTCTATGAATACCGTGAGGTGAGGTTCTGCATTGAGGTTCACTTTGTGAAGAGTTGTGTGATTTGGCCAGATGAGACTCTGGGAAGCTGTTGAGCCCCCCTGGCTTTGAAAACCTAGATGTTGGTGCTTCTTTCTCTGATAACTAACTAGGTATGGATGTAATGGTCAGACAGCTGGAAGCCCTGTTTGCTGTTCTATTCTCTGTCTGTACTTTTTGTCTGCTTCTAACTTCTGTTTAAATTTTCTCTGAAGTTCAGGGTGCTGCTTTCCCCCCCAAACTAGGTAAATGATATATGTTTGATTAAAATAAGATTGTTAACACTTTTTGAATTACTGTCCTTCAGAAAAGCATATCAAAGAACCTGTGCTAGCAGCCATCCTGGGTGAGCTAGGATGCTTGCTGCTAAACACTCTCCTAACCACTTTGATAATTACTTCTATGTTGTATAGATTGAGATATGATACTCCTAGTTCCACTTCCACCTTTTAAAAATTATGCTTCTTGAGCTCCTTCACCTTACCCCCCCATCTAGACAGATATTATCATTTTCCTTGCTCTATATATTAATCCTCTGAAAGTCTGGTAGCTATGGCACGGAATAAGCAAATTAATTTGGATAGTGTTTTCATTTTTATCATATTGGCTTAGCCTTCTCCAATTATTTGTCTTTATTTATGTTGAGTGTTTTGTAGTAGTGTTCATTCACACAGTTCCTATGTGTGTGTTGGGAGGTAGACTGAAAACTATTTGATACATTTTATTATTATTTTACATGGAGTTTCCCTTACTGTCTGTCTTTTGTTGAAAACAGACAAAGCAACTAGGTGGCACAGTAGATAGAGCAGTGGGCTTGGACTCAGAAAGACTTGAGTTCCAATCCAATCTCAGATGCTTACTAACTGTGTCACCCTGAGCAAGTCACTTAACCTCTGTTTAACTCAGTTTTTTTCAACTGCAAAATAATAACACTACCTACATTGCAGAATTGGTGTATTAAATAAATATTTTTAAAGTTCATTGAACAGTGCCTGGCACATAGTAGGTACTATATAAATACTTATTTTTTTAAGGTTATGTGAGGTTGGAAAAATGATGAAATTCTGCTGATGGGTCAACTGCAAATTTTGTTAAATAATCTCAACTAGATCTTCCCTATAGCAAGGCAATTCTTTTAAACACATGTAATTGACTCAATCTCCCACTCACTATAGTCTTTTTCAAAGTTTTTTTCATTCTTCCTCAAAACTCCTGTGACTGTTTGTCCTTCATTCCTTTCAGCTGAGAAACTTGCCTCAAATTTCACTGAAAAAGTTTAGGCCATTTGTCTAGAGCTACCTCTCTGTGTCCTCATATCACTCAGGTGCCTCACCCCACCCCCCTTATCCTCCTACATTTCTGTCTCCAAAGAAGAAATGGCCCTTCTCCTTGACACAGTAATTCACTTCACATGCACAAGTAGTCCCCTTCCACACTATCATCTTGAACAGATTCATCTCCCCTCCTCCTCCCGCCCACCCATCACTTTCATCTCTGCTTTCTTACTGATGTCCTCTTTCCCTACTGCCTAAAAATATACCCATATCTCTCAGTACTTGTCCCCCCTCCCACTTTATCCATCCATTTTGGCTAGTTATCATCCTCTACCTCTTTTTCCTTGTGTAGTTAAATTTTTTGAGAAAGTGGTCTAAAATTGATGCCAATGCTTTTTTTTTTTTATCTCCTTGTTTTCAAATGCTGCAACCTGCCTTCTTACATGAGGCAAATGAAATATCTTTCTACAAAGTTGCTAATTATCACCTAATCAGCAAGTTCAATAACCTTTTCTCAGTCTTTATTCTTCTTAACTTCTCTGCAGGCTTGACATTGTTAATCATTCTTTTCTTGACACTCTTTTCTCTCTAAATTTTCATGACACTTCTCTACCCTGGTTCTCTCCCTACCTTCCTGACCTCTCTTTCTCATTCGGCTTTGCTAGATCTTCACCTAGCATCTATACCTTATGTCCACAAACCATGGGTTTCCTCCATGGCTCTGTCCTAGGTCCTCTTCTCTTCTCCTTCTATATTATTTTATTTTATGATTTCATCAACTCCCATGAATTCAACTATCACCTTTTCAAAATTTAAAATTTTATGTTTATTTTTAGTTTACATCATTCATTTCCATAAGAATTTAGGTTAAAAAAATTCTCCTCATCCCTCCCCTACCCACCACCCCAAACCAGTGATCCCACTGTAAACCCCCTCCCCCAATCTGTTCTCTCCTATATCCTCCCCCAACCCCCTCCTGACTTTCAAGTAGGGCAAGATGGATGCTCAATCTTCAATGCCTGTACATCTTACTTCCCAGTTGCATGCAAAATTAATAATAATAATAGTAATAATAATAAAATCTTTTTAAACATTTGAAACCAAAATCTTGAATTCCAGATTCCCTCCCTTCCTCCCCCATTACCCCACCCTTACTGGGAAGATAAGCAATTCAATATAGGTTGTATATGTGCAGCTACACAAAACATTTCCATAGTGGATATATTGTGAAAGACTGACTATATTTCTCTCCATCCTATCCCACCAGCCATTTGTTCTATTCTCTACTCTGACTCTATCCCTTTTCAAAAATGTGTGCTTCTGGGGGCGGAGCCAAGATGGCGGAGTAGAAACAGCTCATCCAAGCCACTCTGCCCCCAGATTCCCCCCAAACGATGTAAAAGGGGACTCTGAACAACTTCTGGAGCCCCAGCACCCACAGAACGACACAGAGAAGCTAAACTCCCACTGAGGACAGCCCAGCAGCCCTGCAGGAAGGACCAGTGCAGTGGTCTGGGACCTGGCAGCGTGCAGCGGGCAAAGCGCAGGAGCCGAGCCGAGCCAAGCCCAGGTCCACATGAGCCGAGGTTTTAGCACCAGGGCGGCAGGGCCAGCAGCCAGCTGGAGGAACCCCAGAACACCAGGATCTGTGGTGACTCCAGAATTACCAACATAGACTTGCCTAGGACAAAGTAAGAGGTTAGTGTCCTATGGACTTTGGGACTGGTATTAGGGAATGCGTCGGCTCCCTCCCCTGGGGGCTAGAAGCTGCGGAGGACAAACTCCATTTTGTAGTTTTCAGAAGCAGCTCCCGCTCCCATCCTGCAAATTTGTAGGGAGATCCAGAGATCAGTCTTGGGGGGTAATCGCCCTTGCTTTAACCTCCCTGGATCTGGATTGTGATCTAGGGTGGAAGTCGTGGGTGGGTTTACAGCTTACCAGAAACGGAAGTTGCCCCTGACAGGTTCGGGAAGAAAATTCCTCTATCTGGCCTTAAAGCCATAGTGTGGCAACAAGCCCAAAAGTCAAGTAATTAAGTGGCAACATGCCAAGGCAAAGGAAACAGAAAAATGCAACCCTAGACTCCTATTTTGGGGGCATAGAGCAGGAAAAGGACTGTGAGGTCAGAAGTCCTGCTCCAAAAGCCCCAGGGGAAAACATGAGTGGGTTGCAGGCCATAGAGGACCTTAAGAAGGACTTTAAAAATCAAATAAGAGAAGTGGAGGAAAAATTGGAAAGAGAAATGAGAAGGATGCAGGAAAAGTATGAAATGAGGGTCAACAGCCTGACTGAGGAAAATAACACCTTAAAAAATAGACTAACTCAAATGGCAAAGGAGGCCCAAAAGGGCAATGAGGAGAAGAATGCCTTAAAAAGTCGAATTTGCCAGATGGAAAAAGAATCTCAGAAGTTCACTGAGGAGATTCATTCCTTCAGAGTTAGACTGGAGCAAATGGAAGCTAATGACTTTATGAGAAATCAAGATGCTGTTAAGCAGATCCAAACAAATGAAAGATTAGAAGGCAATGTGAAATATCTCATGGGAAACCACTGACCTGGAAAATAGATCCAGGAGAGACAATTTAAAAATTATTGGACTACCTGAAAGCCATGATCAAGGAAAGAACCTAGAAATCACCCTTCAAGAAATTCTCAAGGAAAATTGCCCTGATGTTTTAGATCCAGAGGGCAAAATAGAGGTTGAAAGAATCCACAGATCACCTCCTGAAAAAGATCCCAAAAAGAAAACTCCCAGGAATATTATAGCCAGGTTCCAGAATCCCAGATCAAGGAGAAAATACTCCAAGCAGCCAGGAAGAAACAATTTCAATATTGTGGAAACACAATCAGAATAGCCCAGGACCTGGCAGCTTCTACACTGAGGGATCGAAGGGCATGGAATATGATATTCCAGAGGGCAAAAGAGCTGGGAATGAACCCAAGGGTCACCTACCCAGCAAAACTGAGTATTTTGTTTCAGGGGAAAATATGGTCATTCAGTGGAATAGAGACTTTCAAGCATTCTTGAGGAAAAAACCAGAATTGAATAGAAAATTTGACACCCAGACACAAGAAGGAAGAGATGCCTGAGAAGGTAATCAGGGAAAAGAAATCAAAAGGAACTTATCAAAGTTGAACTATTTACATTCCTATATGGAAAAGCAATAACTGTGACTGATGATATCTTTCTCACTATGAAAATAATGGAAGAAGGGTGTGGTCATATGAATACATATGTGAATGTGTGTGTATATGGTTACAGTTATATATGGATAGAGGGCATAGGTTGAATTTGTTGGGAAGGGAGAATACTCAAGGGATGAAATTAAGAGGTGAGAGAGGAAAGTGGCAAGAGGAGATGGGGAGAGACAGGGTAGTGTAAACTATCCCATGCAGAAGAAGCAAGGGGAAGTGGTTGCAAAGGAGGGGGAGAATAAGGAAGGTTAAAAAGGCAAAACCACATTCACATTGAATTTGGTTCAGGGAGAAAATGACATACATACTAAATGGGATATCTCAACCTGCAGCAGAATAGGGGGAAGGGGGATGGGAGGAGGGATGATGGATGGGAGGGCATCCCTGGGGTGAGGGGAGGTTGGAAGTACCCACTATAGAAGAGGGACAGGATCATGTAGGGAATGGACCAGGTGGGGGGAGGGATGAGTGGGAGGGAATTATAAGCAGCCTTGTACAATATATCTACTATGATAATGTTTTGCATAGCTAGACATGTACAACATATACTGAATTACTTATCTCCCAAGAGGGAATGGGTGACAAGGGAGGAAGGAAATGGATCTGAAATTTGAGGTCATAACATTAAATGTTTCAAATATATATAAATACTATTATTAATACTCTTTTGCTTGTAATAGGAGATAAGATGTGCAGGCATTGGGATGCAAAGACTCACCTTCCTCTAATGGAAAAGTCGATGAGGGTATGGGAGAAGGTATGGGAGAGAGCAGATTGGAGGAAGCGATATCTTGTGGGATTACTATTCTGGGAGGTTGGGTAGGGAAATAATGGGGGGAAAATGATTGTAACTCAAAATCTGGCGGAAATGAATGATGTAAAACAGAAGTTAATAAAGCATTTGTTTAGAAAATAAAATAAATGTGTGCTTCTAACTTTCCTCACCCCCAACCTGCACTCCCCTCCATCATCCTCCCTCTCATCCCCTTCCCCCTACTCTCCTGTAGGGCAAGATACCCTATTTATTGTGTAATGTTATTCCCTCCCTAGGCCAAATTCAGTGAGAGTAAGGTTGACCCATTCCCTTTTGCCTTCCTCTTCTTCCCCTCCATTGTAATAATTTTCACTTGCCTATTCTATATAAAATAATGTAACCCATTCTGTGTCTCTGCATCTCCTCTCATTATATTCCCCTTTCACTTCTAAATTTCACCTTTTAAGTGTCATCTCTTCCTATTAAATTGGTCATGTGCACTCTGTCTATGTATATCTGTACACATATGTACACACACTTCGATATGTATTCATACACCCATATACCCTCCTATATAGAAATATATGTATGTATATATATGTATATATATATGTATATATACATTTATATTCCCTTCAATTATTCTTATACTGAAAATGTTTCATAAGTTACAATTATCCTATTTCTATGTAGGAATTTAAATAGTTCAATTTTGATAAGTTACGTATGATTTCTTTTCCCTGTTTTCCTTCTCATGCTTCTCTTTCTTCTTGTATCTCAATGTCAAATTTTCTATTCAACTCTGTTTTTTTCATCAAGAATGCTTGAAAGTCCTCTATTACACTGAATGACCATATTTTCCCCTGAAACATGGTACTCAGTTTTGCTGCGTAGATGATTCTTTGTTTTAATCCTGGCTCCTCTGACCTCCATAAAATCATATTCCAGGCTCTTTGATCCCTCATGTAGAAGCTTCCAGATCCTGTGTTATCCTGATTGTGTTTCCACAATATTGAAATTGTTTCTTCCTGGCTGCTTGTAATATTTTCTCCTTAATCTGGGAACTTTGAAACCTGTCTATAATATTCCTAGGAGTTTTCTTTTGAGGATCTTTCTCAAGAGGTGATCAATGGATTCTTTCAACCTCTCTTTTGCCCTCTGGTTTTAAAACATCAGGGCAATTTTCCTTGAGAATTTCTTGAAGGATTATTTCTAGGTTCTTTTTTTGATCGTGGCTTTCAGGTAGTCCAATAATTTTTTAATTATCTCTCCTAGATCTAATTTTAGGTCTGTGGTTTTTCCAATAAGAAATTTTAAGTTGCCTTCTATTTTTTAATTTGTTTGGATCTGTTTAATCTTGATTTCTCATAAAGTCATTAGGTTCCATTTGCTCCAATCTAATTCTGAAGGAATGATTCTCTTCAGTGAGCTTTTGAGATTCTTTTTCCATCTGGCAAAGTCAGCTTTTTAAGGCATTCTTCTCCTCATTGCCTTTTTGAGTCTCTTTTACCATTTGAGTTAGTATATATTTTTTTTTAACAAATGCTTTATTAACTTCTGTTTTACATCATTCATTTCCGCCAGATTTTGAGTTACAATCATTTCCCCCCGTTATTCTCCTACCCAATCTCCCAGAATAGCAGTCCCACAAGATATCACTTCCTCCAATCTGCTCTCTCCCATACCTTCTCCCATACCCCCTTCGACTTTTCCATTAGAGGAAGTGAATCTTTGTGTCCCAATGCCTGCACATCTTATCTCCCAATTATAAGCAAAAGAGTATTAATAATAGTATTTATATACATTTGAAACATTTAATGTTAAGACCTCGAATTTCAGATCCATTTCGTTCCTCCCTTGTCACCCATTCCCTCTGGGGAGATAAGTAATTCAGTATATGTTGTACATGTCTAGCTATGCAAAACATTATTATAGTGGATATATTGTACAAGGCTGCTTATAATTCCCTCCCACTCATCCCGCCCCCCACCTGGTCCATTCCCTACATGATCCTGTCCCTCTTCTATAGTGAGTACTTCCAACCACCCCTCCCCACAAGGATGCCCTCCCATCCATCATCCCTCCTCTCATCCCCCTTCCCCCTATTCTGCTGCAGGTTGAGATATCCCATTTAGTATGTATGTCATTCTCTCCCTGAACCAAATTCAATGAGAATGTGGTTTTGCTTTTTTTTCCTTCCTATTCTCCCCCTCCCTTGCAACCACTTCCCCTTGCTTCTTCTACATGAGATAGTTTACCCTACCCTGTCTCTCCCCATCTCCTCTTGCCACTTTCCTCTCTCACCTCATAATTTCATCCCTTGAGTATTCTCCCTTCCCAACAAATTCAACCTGTGCCCTCTATCCATATATAACTGTAACCATATACACACACATTCACATATGTATTCATATGACCACACACCCTTCTTCCATTATTTTCATAGTGAGAAAGATATCATCAGTCACAGTTACTGCTTTTCCATATAGGAATGTAAATAGTTCAACTTTGATAAGTTCCTTTTGATTTCTTTTCCCTGATTACCTTCTCAGGCATCTCTTGCTTCTTGTGTCTGGATGTCAAATTTTCTATTCAATTCTGGTTTTTTCCTCAAGAATGCTTGAAAGTCCTCTATTCCACTGAATGACCATATTTTCCCTGAAACAAAATACTCAGTTTTGCTGGGTAGGTGACCCTTGGGTTCATTCCCAGTTCTTTTGCCCTCTGGAATATCATATTCCATGCCCTTCGATCCCTCAGTGTAGAAGTTGCCAGGTCCTGGGCTATTCTGATTGTGTTTCCACAATATTGAAATTGTTTCTTCCTGGCTGCTTGGAGTATTTTCTCCTTGATCTGGGGATTCTGGAACCTGGCTATAATATTCCTAGGAGTTTTCTTTTTGGGATCTTTTGGAGGAGGTGATCTGTAGATTCTTTCAACCTCTATTTTACCCTCTGGATCTAAAACATCAGGGCAATTTTCCTTGAGAATTTCTTGAAGGGTGATTTTTAGGTTCTTTCTTTGATCATGGCTATCAGGTAGTCCAATAATTTTTTAATTTTCTCTCCTGGATCCATTTTCCAGGTCAGTGGTTTTTCCCATGAGATATTTCACATTGCCTTCTAATCTTTCATTTTTTGGATCTGCTTAACAGCATCTTGATTTCTCATAAAGTCATTAGCTTCCATTTGCTCCAGTCTAACTCTGAAGGAATGAATCTCCTCAATGAACTTTTGAGATTCTTTTTCCATCTGTCAAATTCGACTTTTTAAGGCATTCTTCTCCTCATTGCCCTTTTGGGCCTCCTTTGCCATCTGAGTTAGTCCATTTTTTAAGGTGTTGTTTTCCTCAATCAGGCTGTTGTCCCTCATTTCATACTTTTCCTGCATCCTTCTCATTTCTCTTTCCAATTTTTCCTCCACTTCTCTTATTTGATTTTTAAAGTCCTTCTTAAGGTCCTCTGTGGCCTGCAACCCGCTCATGTTTTCCCCTGGGGCTTTTGAAGCAGGACTTCTGACCTCACAGTCCTTTTCCCACTCTATGCCCCCAAAATAGGAGTCTAGGGTTGCATTTTTCTGTTTCCTTTGCCTTGGCATGTTGCCACTTAATTACTTGACGTTTGGGCTTGTTGCCACACTATGGCTTTAATGCCAGATAGAGGAATTTTCGTCCTGAACGTGTGGGGGCAACTTCCATTTCTGGCAAGCTGAAAACCCACCCCCAACTTCCACCCTAGATCACAATCCAGATCCAGGTATGTTAAAGCAAGAGTGATTACCCCCCATGAGTGATCGCTGGATCTCCCTACAGTTCACAGGCCAGGAGCTGGAGCTGCCTCTGAAAACTACAAAATGCCGTGTCTCCTCAGAGGCTTCTAGCCCCCAGGGGAGGAAGCCGGCGCATTCCCCAAATACTGGTCCCAAAATCCATAGGACACTAACCTCTTACTTTGTCCTAGGCATGTCTATGTTGATAATTCTGGAGTCGCCACAGCTGCTGGTGTTCTGGGGTCTCTCCAGCCAGATGCTGGCCCTCCTGCCCTGGGGCTAAAACCTCAGCTCATGGGGACATGGGCTCTCGCTTGGCTTGGCTCCTCACGCTCTGCACACTGCACGCTGCCAGCTCCCAGACCGCTGCGCTGGTCCTTCCTGCAGGGCTGCTGGGCTGTCCTCAGCGGGAGGTTAGCTTCTCTGTGTCGTTCTGTGGGTGCTGGGGCTCCAGAAGTTGTTCAGTGTCCCCTTTTACATAGTTTGGGGGGAATCTGGGGGCAGAGTGGCTTGGATGAGCTGTTTCTACTCTGCCATCTTGGCTCCGCCCCGAGTTAGTATATTTTTAAGGTGTTATTTTCCTCAGTCAGGTTATTGACTTTCTTTTCATGATTTTCTTGCATCATTCTCATTTCTCTTCCCAATTTTTCCTCTACTTCTCTCATTTGGTTTTCAAAATCCTTCTTAAGCTCCTCTATGGCTTGTAAGCAGTTCTTTTTTTACTTGGAAGATTTTGGTACAGGACTTGTGACTTTGTTGTCTTCCTCCTGTTCCATGCTCTGATCTTTTTTGTCCCCCAAAAAGGAATCTACAGCCAGTTTGCTCTCCTTGCTTTGCTTCCTTTACTTGCTCATGTTGCCACTCATTTACTTGACTTTTGAGCTTTTTGCCACAATAGAACTCTGCTTCCAGAGAGGAGAGTTTTGTCCCAAGTCTCTGGGGTTTCCACAGCTGCCAGAGTTATTCGTTGGCTGTCCTCTCTGAAGCCTCCACCAGGTGGTCACGCACATCCAAGCAGGTTAAAGCAAGAGTGATTACCCTTCATGATGGTATCTTGGTCCTGCTACAATCTTCAGGCCAGGAGCTCTGAAGCAGCCATATATTGGCAGGCACTGCACCTCAGCCACTTTTCCCTCCAGGGGCAGAGGCCAGACCTCACTCCCAGACCCCCTGTTCCCACAAAGTCCACACCGACCTCTCAATTTTTTCTTTGAAATTTATGGGTGGATTATTCTGGCAACAACTACAGCTGCTGGTGATTCAATCTCCTGAAGTCCCTCAGCTGTGGCTGGTCAGGGCACCCTGGCACTAAAAGTTCAGTCTCACACAATGCTGGGTGCTGCTCCCAGTGCACTGTGATGGACGCTTCCTGCCAGTCTGCCAGGATGCCTTCAGCAGGAAATTTGTTTCTCTCTTAACTTTGTGGGTTCGGTAGCCCTAAAGTTTGTTTAGAGTAATTTTTATAGGTATTTGTGGTGGTAATGAGAGAGCACACAGAGTTTTCCTGCTTCTACACTGCCATCTTGACTCTGCCCTCAACTATCACCTTTATTCATATGATGCTCGGGTGTATTTTCCAGTTCTAACTTCTTCCCTAGTCTCCAATCTTGCACCTCCAACTCCCTATTGGACATAAAGAATTGGATGTTTCATAGACATCTCAAACTCAAGCTGTCCAAAATTTAACTCCTTATCTCCCCCTCCCACAACTCTTTCCTCTTACTAGCTTTCTAATTACTGTCAAAGGTGCCACCATTCTTGCAACAACCAGGCTTACAACTTAGGTGTCATTCTTGACTCCTCATTCTCTTTTATCTCACTTCCATATCCAATTATTTTCCAAGTCCTGTCATTTCTTCCTTTACAACAACTCTTATATAAACTAAACCCCTTTCCCTATTCTAATGATTGACATCACCCTACTTCAAGTCCTCATCACCTCATACCTGTAAAATTGCTATCGTCTGTTGGTTCATTTCTTTGCCTCAAGTCTCCTCCTATTCCAGTCCATTCTACATCTCACTGTCAAAATAATCTTCCTAAAGCATACGCCTGAATATGTCACAACCATGTTCCATAGATTTCAGTGACTCCCTATCTTTACCTTCAGAGTTAAATATAATGTTTCTCTGCTTGGTTTTCAAAGTTCACCATAATCTGACCCCTTCCTACTTTTGCAGGATTCTTACATGTGCAGCCTCCTGTACTCTGCAATCTAGTGACACTGGACTCTTTCCTATTCCACCCCCCAAAACATTTCGTTGCTAAAGTCCACAAATTTTAACTGCCTGTATCCCATGCCTGGAACATTTTCCTTCCTCATCCCTTCCTTTCCTAGCTTCTCTGCTCCCCTGAATTATAAACTAAAATACCACCTTCTGCAATAAGTCTTTTTTTGCCCCCCCCCCCCTTAATCATGGTTTCCTTCCCTTTTAAACTATCTCCAACTTAGATTGTATCTATCCTGTTTATAAATGGTTGTTTGCATACTGTCTCCCCCATTAGACTGAAGGCTCCTTGAGAATAGTGAATGATGTTTTTTGTTTTGTTTTGTTTTTGCCTTCTTTGTAACTCCAGTACTTAGTGTAGTGTCTGGCACTTAGTAAATGCTTGATGACTGCCTGATGATTTAAGTGGCATAGTGCGAGGAAGATCTGGGTTTAAATCTATCCTCAGACTTTTACTAGCTGTGTGACTGTGAAATTCACTTAACTTTGTATGGTTCAGTTTATTCATATTAAATGAGAATAATAATGAAACCTACCTCACAGGGTTGTTGTGAGAATCAAATGAGATCAAACATGTAAAGTAATTTGCAAGTCTTAAAGTACTACATGGATTTTAACTATTATTTTCATTCAATAATGATGAAAAGTCTATCATATTTAACATTTTAAAGTCTATTTAGTTGGGTCCTTAAATTCTTCTTTATTTATTTTTTCCCTTAAAGCTGTATAGGTTTAAAAGAACTACATCCATGTTCTCCAGTATAATAATTTTAGTATTTCTTTCAACATCTCATTTAGCTTTCATTTATTTTTATGCTTTGTAATTTGGTCCACACATGGTAAATATTTATATTAATCAATTTTCTGTGGTTCCTTTAAGCATAATTTAGTATACCTGTTTTTATGTTAATCAACTCTATTTTGCTTTTGCCTCGTCTGAAATCATAACTGAGGGCAGTTGAAATGTCATGGATTTTGCTTCAGCTCTGTATTTTAACTATGATTAAAAAATATTTCAAGTGTGTTTCCTATAAGTATATTATTGGATTATGCCTTCTCTTTCATTCTACTGTCCTCTTCATTTCATGGGTAAATTAATCCCATTTAATTTCACAGTTAGGTTCATTAATTGAATATTTCCCTTTATCCTTTTCTCTTATTCTTTTTCCCAGGTTCTTTTTTTTAAACATTGCCCTTTTACAAAGAAAAAGAGTATGGAAAACAAGGAGCATGTTCAGCACTAGTCCTTTATGCTTGATGCAATCTACTCCTGCTCCTCTGCCTCTCTTCTCTTTTACTCATAATCACAATTTCTAACCTTTTTTATTTCCTTTTAAACTCCTCCTCATGATCCACCCTCCATAGTTAATGTTTGTTTTACTTGTAGCCAATCCTTCCATAAATCTTCTCTTCTATTCTCCTATCTTTCTTATCCCCTTTCCTTCCTGTTTCCCTGTTGCTGGAAATGTGCAAAATATATTTCCACACCAACTTATGTCTCTGTGTTCTTTCATTCTTTGATCAGTTCAAGTGACTTCCATTCTCTAACCTCTTCCTTCCATATATCAAAACCACTGTTAGGATCTCTGATTTAACTTCTACAATAACTTCTGATGATATTTTGGATATGAGGGGACATTTAAATCTTCTCCCCCATTAGAATGTAAACATTTCATCCATGTTTATTCCCTTATGATTACTCACTCATATGTACCTTTATGCTCTTCTTGACTACTGTGTTTAGAGGTTTCTACTCAGCTCTGGACTTTTCAACAAGAATATTTGGAAATCCACTATTTCATTAAGGCCTATTTTGGTTTATACTCAGTTTTGCTAGGTAAATTATTCTTAATTGTAAGACTATATCTTTTGCATTTAGCAATATCATTCACCAAGCTCTCTGTTCCTGAATTGTTGTGGTTCCCAAATCTTGTATAATCCTGGCTGTAGATCTTTAGTACATGGATTCTTTCTTTTTGTCTGCTATGCAATATTTTTATTTGACCTAGTAGTTCTGAATTTTGACTCTTAAGTTCCAAATGTCTTAATTTTGAGATTTCTTTCAGGAATTTATTATATTTTATTTTTACTTTCCTTGCTGGATCTAAGAGACATGGGCAGTTTTCTTTCACAATTTCTTGAAATATAATGTTTAGTGTCTCTCCTCTTTCTCTCTTTCCCTCTATTTTAGACATAGATTTCAGGTATTTCAATGATTCTTTAATACTTTCTCCATGATTTTATTCTAGGCAAATTTAGTGGTTTATTTGAAATATTTTCTCTTTTTCTCTAAATTTTTTAGACATTTGACTCTATTTTAATATATTTTGTTGTCTCATGGAGTCAATAATTTTTATTTGGTCTGTGCTAATTTTCATGGAGTCTGCTGTTTGGGTAAGGTGTTGTATCTTTTGTACTTTAAGTTTTGCCTCCATTGCTCTCATTTCTTTCCCAAATCTTTCTCTAATTAAATTCTCTCATTAAATTTAGAAAATAATTTCATATTTTTTTCTAGTTTCTTCTAGGAATTCCAATTGTATTTCTAACTAAGTTTTATTTTGCTTAGATGCTTTGTTCATAGATATCTTGCTATCTTCTTTTCTTTTGGGTTTCTGTTTTATCTGCCCTTTGCCTCAATAATGACAATTTGTGGTTGGATTCTTTTGTTCTCTGCTCATTCTTCTAGACTTATTTCCTGAATTCAGACATTATGTCAGGGCCAATCTCTGTGTACTTCTGAATGGAATGTCTGTGCCTTTTTTCTTCACAATTTGTATTCTTTTGGGTCCTCCTGCTGCTATTTTTAGATGGGGAGTACAGTACTCTTCAAGGATTTCAAGGATAGATGTGGACAGGGACATGAATACCTTTAGTATCCCTAAAGTAGTGTGATTCAGGGTGAAATTTTATTGCTGCTCTCTTGGTTTGAGTTTTACCAGTTCCCAAGTCAATTTTGTGTATGGGCAGCACAACTTTTGTTGTTGCCTTTAGTTTGAACTTCACTAGAGAGAGCTGTTGATGAGTCGACAGGCATTCCCTTGGTTTGGCCTCCCTGCCCTGGTTGTTTAGATGCAAGTTTCAGATTGAATTGAGGGCTAGATTTACAACCCTGATCCAGGATCATAGTCATGTAACTACTTCCCACTTATTCTCATGCTCCTACTCCTTTTCCATAACATAGCCTCACTCCACCAACCACCTCTTATCCTTATCTGCCACTTACAGTCTCAGGTTCTCACCTTCTTCTGCACTAAAGCTATGACTCAGCTCCAGGGAACCTCTTAGGATCTGTTCCTTCTCCCTGCATAGCACCAAGCTCATCTGTGCTGAACTAAAACTCTAGGGTAAAGACATTCTTTTGGCTAAACCCAACCAAGTATTCGTATTCTCTTCTATCTTCCTAGGTTGATGTGGGTTTAAAAAACCCAAATTTATTGCAACTTTTACTTAGACTTTCCAATCAGTATTCAGTCTGATATGTTTTATAGATTTTTGTTGAGTTATTTGTGGGGAAATAGTCTGGCATAATGGTTGGTTTCCCTACTGTTTTCATTATTTTCCTTGAGATTCTTGACTTTTTTTCCCCCTCTAAATGTATCTTATTATTTTTTGCCTAGTTCTCTAAAGGAAGGAAAGTTATTATCAAGGGGGGAAAGAATTGCCCAGGGTCATATAAATTTAACACTTCAGAGCTTAAATTGGCATCTTTGCCCTGCAACTCCAAATTCCAATACTCTTTCACTGTATTATATTGTGTGGAATTTTCAATTGGTAAATGACTATATTCTTGGATTTCCTTAATCTTACCATGATTATTATATAGTTTTGAATAATAAATGCATAGCATGTTGTATGATTTATAGACATTTTATTTTTGTATTTTTCTGCTTCTAATATAAGAATTTCAGAGAGTAGTAAGTATTTAACTTTAGAGACTTGGGAAAGACCCATAGGACTACAGTGGAGGTTACATATTGCACAACATTAAGAAATAAAGTTTTGTGGCGGGTAGGTGGCACAGTGAGTAGAGTGTCGGCCCTGGAGTCAGAAGGACCTGAGTTCAAATCCGGCCTCAGACACTTAACACACATACAAACAAACAAACAAAAAAAAAACCCTAGCCATGTGACCTTGGGCAAGTTACTTAACCCCAACTGCCCTCCAAAAAAAAGCAAAAAAAAATAAAGTTTGAAAAGATGTGGATGAAGAGGGGTGAGAGGATGGAGAGAAATCTTATGAATGAAATGAATTTGGGAAAACCTTCAAATACTGTCTACACCTTACTCAACATCAGAGGATACATGCTTGAAAGAAATCATAGAACTATAACATAATAAACACAAGGGAAAGGGAAGTTCACCTTTATTTCATAGGTGAGAGAAAACTTTTGGAAGCTCCTGAACTAAAAAGGAACAATGTAAAGGTATTATTTTAAGTTTTGCTTGGCTGTGGTGCAAGTACTGGACTGGAGAGGAAAGATTCACGTAAGGGATGGAGTATGTGAAAAGTCATTTAAAACTTGTATTTGTAGGTCTTCTTACAGGTTAGTCTATAGTCCTCAAACATTGCACTAATATCAGACAGCAAATGTGTGCCCTTAGTAGACATATATGTGGGGATGGGGAGGAGGGGTAGGAAAGAGTGAAAAAATGAGAATAGCTTAACTTCATTTCATTTTCACCTTCTTTTTTTTTTTTTTAAAGCAATTGGGGTTAAGTAACTTGCTCAAGGTTACAAGACAATTATTTTTGTGTGAGTGTTAAGTATCTGAGGCCAGAATTGATCCCAGGTCCTCTCAACTCCGGGGCTGGTGCTCTTATTCACTATGTCACCTAGCCACCCCCATTAAAAATGACATTTTATGACACATACCTAGTTTCACTCAACATTATAGTTTGAATGTTTATTTTATAAATTCATTGACTCCTCTTTATGATGCATTAGTTGTCCTCTTAAAAATGATCTTATTGTTGTTTGTTCTTCATTTTAAGAGGAGCATGATGTCAGGAAGGTGATGCCATGACTTGCAAATGAATTGCATTTAAGTGAGGGAGGGCTGTGCAAAGACAACAGCCTCACTTTCTTCTCCAGATCCTTCAGGGTCCTTTGGTAAGATATAGGTCAGGACAACTGGGGATGGCCCCCCAAATGACTTTAATTATAAAAAATGAGCAACAAGAACAGCAAAAAAATCTTATCTAAGTTAAAAAATTGGGAAAACAATTTGGATTGAACTCTTTGGATTGATCAAGAGAAGAAATCCATATTTTCCATTTTCCCTGAGCTGTATATCAAGCAGGTTATTTTAAGAAAATCAGCCTGAGCCACAGGTTACTCTGCATGTGAATAGAATGACTTGAACAAAAGTAGCAACTCAGTTTGCAGAGGCTAGGGCTGTTATTAGTTCATCATCTGACTTCAGTCCAAGAAAAGTGAAAAACCATTTCTGTGGCTTTCACTCACCACCAATTTTGCAAAGATAATAACTGAATGGAGGGTGATGTGGAGGCAAGCTGATCAGCACCCTGGAAACTATGGAACAATTTCAACTTGTGAAGAGGGATGCAGGTTTCACAGGAAGATCTCATTTCTTTTAATCTCTCCTTTTGGGGCTCTTTTCATGAATATTTCTCCAGTTACTGATTGTCAATTCAAGTTTTCTGTGGATGGTTTTGTTTTCTCTCCTCACTGCCAGTCCCCACTCCATCTCCTCAGTCTATTTCTGGGATTTGTACTATTCTACTTCTTAAATAATTGTTTCTGATTACCATAGTGGATACAGTTTGGGCAAAATTCATTTTGTAAAACTGTCTGCACAACACCATAGTAAAGGAAAAAGAAGGCTAATTGTGGGAGAGCATTATTTATTTTGCTGGCAGTGAGGTAATTCAGAGGAGAGAGAATTGGGCTCAGTGTCAAGAATCTTGAGTTTGAATCTTACTAGCCTCAGTCACTTATACTGGTTGTGTGACCATGTACAAATCACAGAATTTCTCCCAGCCTTACTTTCCTCGTGTGTAAAATGGGAATGATAATAATAGTGCTTAGCTCATAGGATTGTGGACAGAATCAAATGAGAGAACTTGTAAAGTGCTTTTGAAACCATAAGGAGCTATATAAATTCCTAAAACTTTATTTGCCCTCATCATACCAAAAAAAAGAGTTTATTTCATCATAGATGCTGGGGAGATCATGTGGATATTGACTGGCTTGATAGTATAGCTCATTGCAGGCAGCAGTGGACTCTAGGGTGAAATCCCCATATTTTTGCATGGCTTGAGAGATAAGAATGTTTTTTAAACAATTTAAGATGCAATGTTATGAAATTGCTTTTTTAAAACTTCAAGAGTGTGCAATTGTGAATGAGTATTCACTTAAGTATTCAAAGTTCTAGACAGCTAGACTGAATCAACCAAAAGTGTAAACTAGATGTGAAAATTCCTTAATCAATTTGAGATGAATAAATGCTTTACTTATTGGTTAAAGACAGATGAAGTCACATATAGAATATCTTGTGATTGGCTGATAGAATCAGAGCTTTGAGCTATTAGTGAAAACAGTAAGCTTTTTCAGTTTGTTAATTGAGCAATGATGAAAAATTGTATGGGAAAGGATAGGGTGACCCTCTCTCCCTCCCTGTCTTCCCTTCTTGACTGGGTATGAACCTTATCAACCTTATCAACTTCAAAAGGTGAAAAGATCTGGAAGTCCCATCAGTGTCCATAGCAGTGTTCCCAGAAAAGCAAGGGTCATTGGTAGTTTCTGCATTTGGAACAGAAAGTCATTATTATTGCTCAGCCATTTCAATCCTGTTTGACTCTTTGTGGCTCCATTTGGAGTTTCCTTGACAAAGCTACTAGAGTGGTTTGCCATTTCCTTCTCCAGCTCATTTTACAAATGAGGAAATTGAGACAAAATGAGTTGAGTGACTTGCCCAGGATCACATAGCTAGTAAGTGTCTGAGGCCAGATTTGAAATAAGGTATTCTTGACTCCAGGCCCAGCATTCTATCCACTGCACTTGAAGACCAAATAGATGTATTGAGGAATGAAAGTCATGGAACATGACTCTGTGGGGTAAGAGAAGCACACAATATAGACACTACTAAGGCATAGTATTGCTGGAGCCCAGAAGAAAGCCATAACTAAGGAGAGTTGCATAATGACATTATAAAGGGAGAAAGGGGCTTGAAGTCACCAAAAGCTATTACTTGTCCCTTTGTCACTTGAGTTCTCTGCACATGTGCTTTAAGTTTAAACTGAACTCCCCAGGTACCTTGTGTGGGCAAGGGGAGAGTGAGACCACAGTTTAGGGAAATTGCATTATAGAAATTGTCTTTGCTTTATCAGCTCAGTAAATACTTTTCTAAAAGTTAATTAAGTATGGGTTATAATTGATGGAAAACATACTCATGGAAGCTGTGACACTATTTGAAAAGCCCAGACCTCCTTGTTTATTCATCTAGAATGCTGAGTCTTAGTAGTCAATAGCCCTCTTGACTTATTAGCTACTAAGGTGAGTGGGAGTTGGGGAAATAGCTGTGGAGGGGGTCCTATCATACCAAGGTCTCTCTAATTCTTGCTGTAATTTTTCCTTACTTTACACAATAAGAAAGAATGAAAATTAAAAAAATGTATTAAGTACTTAATTGGGGTAAGGCTCTATTTTAAGCTCTGGAGATACAAATACAAGAACAAAAGACACTTTCTGTCCTCAAAGACTTTATTTTCTAATTAGAAAGAAAATATAGATTAGAGAGTAATGACCTGGGACAGGCATTTTGATTTTAAAGGGGAATAGAATAATATACCCCCTCTAGGAGTAATGGCACAGTGGATGGTGGTTGCAAACCTGGAGAGCAATATGTGAGGGGAGTATAGAGAAGAAGAAAAACCCTTCTACCCTCAAAATGTCACTCCATTAAATATATATATATTTGTTTTGTTTTGTTTTTTGTTTTTTGTTTTCTGTTTGGGAGGTGAGGTTCCTGAGGAAGATACAGAGAAGTGGACAGAAGAGAGAGAAGACCAGGTTCTTCAACATTAACTTCCTTCCTGAAACCGATTGTACTTGATTCTTTTTTCCATTTTCCTGAATTCCCACAAAGTAAAATCAATTTTTTAAAAGAAGGAATTTTTAAAAAGGGATGACCATTTTATATAATGTTCATTTCATCTCTCTAGATAAATTCACAAATCTCTTCATATACCTACTTAATCCTCTTTCTTCTATGCTAAGTAATGCTTCAAAGCTTCAAGGGATTCTCTTTCATCCCATTTCATCCTTTTGTGATTCTTCTTCTTCTACCCTTATAGGTTTCTGCTAGAGCATCTCTCCCTTTAGAGACTTGCTATGTCTTTTGACATCATATTCATATCATTATAGTATTTGTGGTGTCTGTGTTATTCTTTGTTCCTTATTTTTAAGTTACCCATTTTTTCTTATCAGATGTTTTCTAGATATGTATTTTATGCCACTTATCCAATGTAAGTCATTGTTGATAATGTATTACAGCCTGCTTATGCCATGTGTCTCTTCATTGAATTTTGGATGACCCACAACTCTGTTTCTTCAAGGATAATGGTTCCTATGACCTGTTACTATATAGCATTACCAGAATAATATTACTTTTAAGACATAGGGAAGTGGCAGGAAATAGCTTTTCCTTACTATGGCTTATTTTTTCTTCTTCTAGTTCAAATCAAGTCATGGTTCCTTGTTCATCTGTACCATTTGTTCACAATACATGTAGGGATGGCAGCTCAATATATTCCATAGGCATTATCCATCCATTTGGGTTTTCTTTTCTGGATTGGCTTTCTTTAATGCCTCATTGTGATATAAAGGGAATTCTACATACTAAAAGATTGTGCCCGTGGGATACGTATTTTAGTAGATTCTATCAAGCTGGAAAGGCTTTGAGTATAGGACTGGTAATATTCTGAGTCTGTTGTTCTAAGATCAGCATACTTAAGCAAGCAAACTAATTCTACCATGACTATAAAAAAATAGATTTGCCTAATAATGCTCTCATAGAAAAGAAAAAAAAAAACCAGGAGACTAGAATGCCTACTCTTTCAGTTATATACAGCTATGTGGGCAGGTCCATTTAGTTAGGTCTTCAGTATCCTAAGTATGATTCCATTTAATAAAGAAATGGAATCCAATGTCCTTCATGAAATTTTTCTTGACAAAATATAAGAGGATGAGTTTCCCTTTTACTGACTAGAGGAATAAATCACATGTTTTAGAATATCAAAAGCATGCACTTGTTTTATCTCCATGATATTAAATAACAAAAGACTGAGAAGTGAATAATTAAACCAGTGGTCTGCTTTCAAGGTACCAGCAATCAAAGGAAGATATGTTAATATCTCTGACCTCCATCAAACAAACATTTTGAGTGATTTTTATTTTTCATTGAAATGACTGAATTATCTATTTGTTTTCCTGGAAAAAACAAATATATGTCTATAAAATGACAGGGTAATTGATCAAATAAGTGGAAAAAACTGACAAAACCATTTAAAATGGATATTGTGTGTCATGTGGATGCAAAACTGTAATGGAAATGCAGATTTAAAGATCTTCCCTGCCCCAGGCCCTTTGATTGGCTTAAGAGACTCTGAAAACCTTCCTTGATTTGAAAATATACTCTGCCTCCTAATAGGCTGAATGTGGTCACATGGAGCCTGTGGCAGGAGGCTTGGTTTTCAGGAATGCCTACACCTTGATGCTGTGTGATTGGGCAATGGGTCAAGAGGGTGGTTACAGTCTCTAACACAGGAGAAGGCTATATAATCCCTGATGTAAGGCTTTGCTTGGGGGCTCACTTTGAGAAGTATTGTGTGATTTGACCAGATGAGACTCTGGGCAGCCATTGAGAGGCACCCAACTTTGAAAACCCAGATATTGATGCTTCCCTCTCTGGTATCTGTGATTTGGTATTGATGTAATGGTTGGACAGTTTGGAAGCCTGTCTGCTTGATCAGTTTGTTTCTCTGTTTTGTAAGTTCTGTCTATATACTTTGAAGTTCAGGGTGCTCACCTTTTTTCCCCTGAACTAGGTAAATGATATATGTTTGATTGATTAAAGTAAGCTTGTTAACCCCATTTTGAGTTGCTTTCCTTTAGAAAAGCCGATCTAAGAACCTGTGTTGGCAGCCACCCTGGGGATGTTGGGGTGCTTGCTGCTACAAAAACATATAGACTTCTTGGCTGACTGAAGATTTTTCAGCTTTAATCATTTGTTTGTGTGTCTTGTTTACGCGGATACAATATAAACATTTATTTGATCCACTCCAGATCTTATCCTTTGTTTGGTTTGTTAAATGCTTGTTTGCTGGTTGTGCCTTTTCTAACTGCTTAACTCTTTGTATTTTCCTTACATACTACAAGATATTTATCGTTGAAATGCATTCTCACTTGTTATTCATTTTCTTCCTTTTCCTTCTCTTCCTTCTTCTCCATAGAAGACAAGATCCATCCCTGTTTCACTCATTTTCCAAATTTCCAAAGAAGGAAACAAAACAGTTTCCAAACTCATATATAAGAACATTCACTCAATATTGGAGTGCCTCTTTTGCATGATTCATGTACTATGTTATCATATTCTAGTTAGAAAGAAAATTAAAAAAGTATATCATATAATTACTATATTCAAGAACCTTATATTCTAATAAAATAGATAATGGGCATACAAAAATAGCTATACTACAAGGTAGTCCATGTTAAGTGCTACATAGGAGGGAGAGAATGCTATAACAGTTCAGGAGAGGGAGAGAGCATATTCACTTGGGGTGATGAGGGAATGTTTTGTGGACCAGATTACTTCTTAATGGAACCTTGAAGGATGGGAAGGACTTCAATAAATCAAAATGTGATGGTAGTACAATACCAGAGAAAATGGACAATCTGAACAGTGGTATGGAAGAAGGAAAGTAAAAGGTGTGTTTGGGGACCATGAGTACTCCAGTTTAGCTCTGGTATAATTTTCCTATGGTGAAGGGCAATAAAGCTGTTCAAGTGGGAAGTCACTAGATGAAGAAGATTTCAAAACTGTTAAATCAAGGAGATTGGACTTTATTGTTCAGGCAATAGGAAGTCACCGAAGGTCTTACAAGGAGAATATCAAGGACTAAGACAATGTTTTTTGGGAAAAAAAGTTATTTCAACTCTACTATACAGGATAGCCTAAGCTAGAGGAAGTAGTGGCACCAATTAATAGGTGGCTACAATATTCTAGTTTATGCTATGTCATTTGATATTATATGTGTATTGGAGTATTTGTGGTTTCTGTCTGTTATTCCTTGTTTCTTACTTTAAGTGACCCATCTTTTCTTATCAGATGTTTTCTAGATGCATATTTTATACCACTTTACCAATGCAAGTCATTGTTGATAGTGTGTAGCAGCCTATTTATGCCATCATGCATTTCTTCATTGACTTTTAGATCACCCACAATTCTTTTTCTTCAAGGGTAATGATCATGAGATAAGGGCCTGACTAGATTAAAGTGGTGACAACAGGAAAGCAAAGGAGGGGGGAAAGTGAAAAAGCCTGGAAAGGAAGAACTAAGAAGACTTAATGATTGAGTAGCTATAGTGCACAAAGGAGAGTAAGGAATCAAAAACTGCTCTAAAATTTTAAACCTATTTAACTGGGACAAATGACACTATCATTACTTCAATGATAAGTCAGGAGTTAAAAAAATAGTTTGGGGAGTTGGAAAGGAATAATAGGATTTTAATTTCAGGTATGTTGAGCTTGAGATGCATGCAGCAGGAACAGGTACAAATGTCCCTTGGGCAATCAGAATTTTTTCCTTCCTCAGTAACTGCAAATGGGAATAATAACACCACCTATTTCCCATAGTATTTGTGAGGATCAAATGAACTAATTTTGCAAAGTGTCCTGCCCAGTGCCTGGCACATAATACTTCATAAAATATTGTTCCCTTCCCTGTCCCTGAAACACCCCTCCTCCAGGTCTTCTCCGTAGAGAAGTCAGGGCAAGGGACAGAGATTTCAGGGTCTTGCATAATTATGTGAGAGCTGAAGTCCTATATCCAACTTGTACTTCAGCCAGAATAATTTTCTTACTTCTGCCCAAACATGCTCTGTGCTTTGTCACTGCCAATTTTATTTATGTCAATTACACTCACCTGGAATGGTCTGTGCCTTCTTCTCAGTCTTTCCCAATACTATTTAAGACATAGCTCACCTTTACCAACTCCATGAAAGTTTTTCTGTCTTCATCTGGAAGTAATTTCTTCTATTTCTTGATTCCCACAGTGATCATTCTATGTGTAATCATTCTGACAATTAGATGAAGAGGTTTGTTATAGTTTGAGGACAGAAGAGGGACACAGCATAGAATAATTGTATCCATTCCCTTCATTTTATAGACAGAACAGAAAAGTTATGTGGCTTGCTGAAGATCATGTGATGAGTGGTATTAGACACGATTCCAGTTCCTTTCCTACTATACTGCCTCGTAATGTCCCTTCTATCATCATCTCCCGCTGACTTAGACCTTATTTAAAATTGGTTTTTCTTATTTAACTTTTGTGCCTTATTTGCCTGTTTAGTATGTGAACTCTTTTTTTCCTTTTTGGAGGGAGGAAGGCAGGGCAATCAGGGTTAAGTGACTTTCCCAAGGTTAGTAAGTTTTAAGTGTCTGAGGTAGGATTTGAACTCAAGTCCTCCTGATTCCAGGGCCAGTGGTCTGTTTACTGTGCCACCTAGCCACTCCGGTTTGTAAACTTCTTGAGGGCAGAGATCATGTGCTTAACTTAATTGCATGTTATAACTATGAACACATAGGAAACAGTGAAAAAATACTTGTTGAATTGCTTTTTTTCTAAAAAAGTTCCTCCAACCTTCTTACATTTCTTTTATTGCCTCCCATTTTTCTTTTGGATCTATTATGCTTTCATTATCTATTTGAGGGAAGAATTAAATGACCTCTTGGGCTAGGTGGCTCCAAACACTTCTTGACCCTGCTTAGCATTTTCCTGTCCTTAAAGAAATCTGATCTGTGAACAAGAGGGAAATAAAACAGATACTCTATGGAAAAACTCTATGGAAATGAATAACAAGCTAGAAGTATTTTATCACAGAAAAAAATTAAGAAATTGAGCTTTATTGACACTCAATACTTAGCAGTTACTTATAGACTTTGTTTTAAATAAAAACTCAATTTTAAAATTTACCTTATATCATTGAGGAAAAGTGTTATAAAGAAATATTAATTAAAAGGAAACTATAAAAAGGAATATAAATATATTTTATATAACATAAAATATTTATATATGAGAGAATATAATAGTGAATATGATAAAAATATAATTTTAAATTTTAAAAAATACAATTAAAATTATAATGAAAAGGCAACAATTCACTGAATTATAGACACACTAGATTTTAGAGTTGTAAGGGACCTCAGTGGCCAGTTGTAGTCCAGTCCAATCCATATGTGAAAAATAATTTTAATGTGAAAATAATAATACATATATTTTTTTTTTTGCTTTTTTGGAGAGCAATTGGTGTTAAGTAACTTGCCCAAGGTCACATGGCTAGGTTTTTTGTTTGTGTGTGATAAGTGTCTGAGGCCGGATCTGAACTCAGGTCCTTCTGACTCCAGAGCCAGTGCTCTACTCACTACAGCACCTAGCCACCCCAATTCCTACTATATTATAGCTGACAAGTGCTCATGCATTGTCTATTTGCAAGAACTCCAATGACTGCCTACTCTTCAGACAGTCCATTCTGTTTAGGTAGCTCTAAGTATTGAAAATTTCTCTCCAGGGGCGGCTAGGTGGCGCAGTGAGTAGAGCATCGGCCCTAGAGTCAGAAGGACCTGAGTTCAGATTCGGCCTCAGACACTTAATGTACACACAAACAAAAACCTAGCCGTGTGATCTTGGGCAAGTTACTTAACCCCAATTGCCCTCCAAAAAAAAAAAAAAAAAGAAAAGAAAATTTCTCTCCAACATCAAGGATAAATTAGACCCTTGCAAAAACTACCTACTGCTAATGGTTTTGTCTTGTGGGGCCAAAGTAAAGTCTAACCCCTCTTGCACATGCCTGATAAATACTTGAACAGAGCTGTCATATGTCTACACCCTGCACCTAATCTGTCTGAAAGGGTTCTATCCTGGGTCCTCTTCTCATCTTCCTCTATACTATTTATCTTGGAAATCTCGTCAGCTTATCATTTCTATATTGATGACTCAAATCTATTTATCTAGCTATACACTATCCACTGACCTCTAGTCTCACATCTCCAACTGGCAACTTGACATGTCAAACTGGATATCTTGTAGATATATTAAACTCAATATGTCCACAACTGAACTCGTGTTTTTCTCCTAATTCTTCTCTCTTGCTAACTTCCCTCTTACTATTGTGGGTATAACCATACTCCCAGTGACCCATGTCAGCAACAGGTGCTATTCTTAACTCTACTCTCTTTCAGCTCGAATATTCAATCTTTTGCCAAGGCCTGTTGCTTTTATCTTCTTAATATCACTTCTACATGTCTTTCTCTTCTCTGACACTGTGTGTTACAGAATCTCTTCACCTCACACCTGATTTATAACAATAGCCTATTGCTTGGTCTCCCTACTACAATTCTCTTCCTCCACTCACCTGTCAAAGTGACATCCTAAAGCACAGGTCTGATCATGTCTCCCTATCACCCCTGCTAAGCAGACAACTCTAGTGACTACCTATTTCCTCTGGTATCATATATAAAAGTCTCCATTTGGCATTGAACCCCTTTATAAACTCCTCTTTCTACCCTTCCAGTATTCTGAAATCTTGCACCCCCCTTCCACCATGTACTCTTAGAATCATGATTATAGTTTGTCTATAGCTGTTAGCATGTTGTCTCCTTGGTTAGACTGTAAGCTTCTTGAGAGCAGGGACTATTTTTTTACTTTATTTTTTATCCCCAGCACTTAGTACAATGACTGGCACATAGTTTACACTTGACAAATGTTTGTTGATTCATTTATTGAGCAAAATTTTTAGATACAAAAACATTCTACTGGGGAGAAATAACATATATACACATATGAATATATATATATGAATATGAATATGTGTATATATGCGTGTGTATGTGTGTATGTGTGCCTATATGAAAAATGAATACAAAGTAATTTCAGGAGACAGGTTATTAACTACTGGAGGGATAAAGCTAGATCTCATGTAGAAGTTAGTATATGAACCAAGCTTGATGGTGTCAGGGTATTCTGAAGGGTAGGGATAATGAGGTAGCATATTTGAGAGAATAGAGACAGTTTATATATAAAAATGCATGGAAATGAGATATGTATGTTGTATATGGGGAATGTTGTATATGGGGAATATTAAGTAGATTGGTTTGACTGGAATATAAAATACAACGGGGTGAGTAATGTGCAATGAGTGTTTAAATATAGGTTGTATACAAGTCATGAATAATTTAAAATACCACAGAAGTTTAGATCTTATCTTTGAGGCAATAAAATATCAATGAAGATGCTTGAGTGGAGGAGTGATATAGACAATATTATATGGACAATGGATTTGAAAGTGGAGAAACTGGATACTGGTATATCAGGTAGGAGGTTGTTTCAGTAATCTTGGAAGGAAGTGATGAGGGAATGAATGAGGGTCAAGGTTGTACATATAGAAGGACGATGGAAGACATGACAGATATAGTGGAGATAGGATTGGAAATTAATTGGATGAGGAAGGGAGAGAAAACACTCAAGGATGACTCTGAGGTTGAAAACTTAAGTAACTGAAAGGATGGAACAGACATAGGGGATTTAAGAAAAGGGTTGAATTTGAGGAATGGGAGGGGAGGGAAGAGAATGATGATTTATTTTTTAGAGATTTTGGAAATTTTGAAGTTGAGATGCATGTGGAATATCTACTTGGAGAAGACCAACCAACAGGTAGGTGGTAATGATGGACTAGAACTTAGGAAAGTTATTATAATATATAAACTTTGGAGTCCTCTAATAAGATAAAAAGAGAGAGGAAATAAGAGGCCCAAGACATATCCTTATGAGGAAGTTTCCTTTTTAGTGTGTTATCTTCCCCAATAGAATGTAAGCTCCTTGAGAGCAGGAACTGTTTTCTTTCTTTCTTTCTTTTTTTTAGTATTTTAGTATATTGAGTATTTTATTTTTTCCAATTACATTTAAATATTCATTTTTGTAAAATCTTGAGTTCCAAATTTTTCTCTGACTTTGCTTCTTACTCCTCCCCAAGACTGTAAGCAATCTTATATAGGTTATTCATGTACAATCATGTTAAACATATTTCCACACCAGTCATGTCGTGAAAGAAGAATCAGAACAAAAGAGAAAAACTACGAGAAGGAAAAAGCCAAAAAAAGTGAAAGCAATGTGCTTTGATCTGTATTCAGACTCCATAATTCTTTCTTTGGATGTGGATAGCATTTTTCATCATGACTCTTGGAATTGTCTTGAATCATTGTATTGTTGAGAAGAGCTAAGTCTTTCATAGTTAATCATTGTACAATTTTGCTGTTGCTAGTTAACAATGTTCTCCCGGTTCTGCTCACTTCACCAAGCATCAGTTCATACAAGTCTTTTCAGTTTTTTGTTTTTTTTTTCTGAAATCTACCTGTTCATCATTTCTTATAGCACAACACATCTGGATGAGTAATGTGTATTTCATTATATTCATATACCACAACCTGTTCAGCCATTCCCCAATTGATGGGCATCCCCTCTATTTCCAATTCTTTGCTCCCACAAAAAGAACTGCTATAAATATTTTTATATATGTGGTTCCTTTTCCCTTTTTAATGATCTCTAATGGTATTGCAGGATCAAAGGGTATATATGCATAGTTTTCTAGCCCTTTGGGCATAGGCCCAAATTGCTCTCTAGAATGGTTGAATTAGTTCACAACTCTACCAACAAAGTATTAGTGTTCCAATTTTCACACACCTTCTGCAACATTTATCATTTTCCTTTTCTGTTATATTAGCCAATCTAATAGGTAAGAGGTGCTCCCTAGAGTTGTTTTAATTTACATTTCTCTAATCATAGTGATTTAGAACATTTTTATACATGCCTATGGATCACTTTAATTTCTTCATATAAAAATTGCCTGTTCATATCTTTTGACTCTTTATCAATTGGGGAATGACTTGTATTCTTATAAATTGGATTCAATTCTATATATATTTTTGAAAAGAGGCCTCTATCAGAAACACAGGCTGTAAAAATTGTTTTCCATCTTTCTGCTTTCCTGGTGCATTGGTTTTGTTTGGAAAAACCTTTTTTAATTTAATGCAATCAAAATTGTCCATTTTGCATTTTATAATGTTCTCTAAATCTTATTTGGTCATTAATTCTTCCTTTATCCACAAATCTGACATGTACCTGTTTCAACTTTATCTTGGTATAGGGTGTGAGATGTTGGTCTATGCCTAGTTTCTGTCATACTATTTTCCAGTTTCCCTAGCAGTTTTTGTCAAATAGTAAGTTCTTATCCCAGAAGCTGAAGTCTTTGTGTTTATCAAACACTAGATTACTATAATCATTTACTACAGTGTCTTGTGTACCTAACATAGTCCACTGACCCACCACTCTATTTCTTAGTCAGTACCAAATAGATTTGATGTTTGCTGCTTTATAATATAGTTTTAGATCTGATGTGGCTAGGTCGCCTTCCTTTGCATTTTAAAAATTAGTTTCCTTGATATTCTTAATCTTATGTTCTTCCAGATGAATTTTATTCTATTTTTTCTAGCCCTTTAAGATAATTTTGGTAGCTTGATTGGTATGGCACTGAATAAGTAAATTACTTTAGATAGAATTATCATTTTTATTATATCACCCATGAGCAACTGATATTTTTCCAATTGTTTAGAATGACTATTTGTGTATAAAATGCTTTGTAATTATGCTCATAGAGTTCCTAGATTTGTCTTGGCAGGTAGACTCCCAAATATTTTATATTGTCTACTGCTATTTTAAATGGAATTTCTCTTTCTATCTCTTGCTGATGGGCTTTACTGGTAATATATAGAAATGCCAATGATTTATGTAGGTTTATTTTATATCCTGCAACTTTGCTAAAGTTGTTAATTATTTCAAAAAAGTTAATCAGTTGATTCTATAGGGTTCACTAAGTATATCATCATATTATCTGCAAAGAGTGATGGTTTTGTTTCCCCATTTCAATTCTGATTCTTTACATTTCTTTTCTGCTCTTATTGCTAAAGTTAACTTTTCTTGTACGATATTAAACAATAGTGGTGATACCTTGTTTCACCCCTTATCTAATTGGGAAGCTTCTAGCTTATCCCCATTGCATATAATGCTTCTGATGGTTTTAGATAGATACTACTTACCATTTTAAGGAAAACTCCATTTATTCCTAAGTTCTCCAGTGTTTTAATAGGAACAGGTGCTTTATTTTCTAATAAACTTTTTCTGCATAATTGTTATATTCATGTAATTTCTGTTTGTTTCATTATTGATATGGTCATTATGCTGATAGTTTTCCTAATACTGAACAAGGTCTACACTCTTGGTATAAATCCCACCTGGCTATTGTGATATCCTAGTGATAAATTGCTGTGTTCTCTTTGCTAATATATTAATTAAATTTTTTGCATACATACTCACTAGGGAAATTCATCTGTAATTTTCTTTCTCTGTTTTGGGTCTTCCTGGTTTAGTCATATTAGTCATTATCTGTGTCATATTTGTGTCATAAAAGGATTTTGGTAGGACTCCACTTATTTTTCCAAATAGTTTATATAGTATTGGGATTAATTGTTCTTTAAATGTTTGGTAGAATTCACTTGTAAATCCATCTGTCACTGTAGGTTTTTTTTTTTCTCCCTAGGGTGTTCATTGATGGCTTATTTATTTTCTTTTTCTAAAATGTGGTTAAGTATTTTATTTCCTTTTCTGTTAATCTGGGCATTTTATATTTTTTGTAAAAATTCATCCATTTCCCTTAGATTGGTAAATTTATTGGCATATATCTGGGGAAAATAGCACCTAATTATTACTTTAATTTCCTCTCCATTGGTGTTGAAGTCACCCTTTTCATTTTTGATACTAGTAATTTGGTTTTCTTTTTTCTTTTCAAATAAAATTAACTAAAAGCTTATCTATTTTGTTGTTCTTTTGCATAAAAAATTTTGATGTTATTTGCAATATGCCACACTCATGGACCTCCTACTTCTATAAATAAGTGAGAATAGGTATCTTTTTGGATACTTTCTTTTAAGCAAAGTTTGTTCTTTATAATTTCGCAAAATTTGTCTTTTGTCATTTTTGTATTGTTGTTCTTTCTATTTACATTGTGGTAGTCATTTTGAACTTTGTTTTCCTCTCTCAGCTTACTTCACTTTGCATTAGTTCAGGCAAGTTTTTTCTGTCCTTAACTGTATTCATTATATTCATCATTTCTTACAGCACAATATTGTTTTATTAAATTCATTTACCAAAATTTGTCTAGCCATTCCCCAATCAACAGGCGTCTACTGTATGTCCAGGACTTTACTGCCAAAAAGAGCTATTTTATTATATACATTTTGGTATATATGAAGCCATTCTTTTTTGTTAGCGGCCATCTTAGAGTATGTTCAGTCATAGGGTGTTTGAGTCAAAGGGACTTGATAATTTAGCTTCCTTATTTGCAGTTTTCCATATTGCTTTTTGGAATGGTTGAACTATCTCACAGTTCCACGAGCAATAAATTAGTATGTCTATCTTTCTAACACAAAACATTAACTATTGCCAGCTTTGTCATCATCAACAATTTGTTGGGGTATGAAATTGTGCCTCAAAATGCTTTTTAATTTGCATTTCTCTTATTATTTGTGATTTTGGACTGTGTTTTCATGTGGTTGTTAATAGTTTGCAATTCTTCTTTTGAGAATTGTTCAGTCATATCCTTTGGCCACTCATCAACTAGGGAATGGCTTTTGGTCTTACATATATAGAAAGAAAGATAGATGTTAGGGAGTTAGATAAATAGGTAGATTGATACACACATATATAGTGATACAAACTTTTCCTCGTTGTCAGAATTTATTATTTCCCTAGACTAGATTAATCTTGTTTGTAAACTGTTATTTCAATGTTTTAACACTATTAAACTGTATCAGAGATAGGTTATGAACTGTGTTGATGATGAAAGAAACACTCACATTTTCAATAATAAAAATGATGATGAGATAATAATAAATAAAATTTATATTGTAGAGTTTACTCTCTACCAGACTCTGTGCTAAACACTTTTCAGTTTTTACCTCTTTTGATCTTCACAACCTGGGGCAGTAGTTGTTAATATTATCCCCATTTTATAGATAAACAGAGGTTAAATAGCTTATCCACTGTCACACAGCTAGTAAGAGTCTATGGGCAGATTTGAACTTAGGTTGTCCTGACTCCAGGCTCAGAATTCTGTCCATTATGCCATCTAGCTGTCTCTTGGACAAAATCTTGGACCTAATGGAGGGATACAAAGCTATATCCTTGGTTTTGTTTTATTTCATTTTTAAGTTAATGGTTCAGATGAACATGTAGATGGATAAAACGATCAGATTCTTGGATGAAACCAAGTAGGGAAAGATGATATGCTATGTAGCAAAATTTGTATCCAAAAAGAACTTGATAAATTGGAGGAAAATGGACTAAATATAGTGATATTTAACAAATAATGAAATTTAATACAATACATATAAAGTTCTGGAAGCCTTAAAAAAGCAGCTGCACAAGTACAAAATGCTGTGGGCATCACTAGACAACAATTCTGTTAAAAAAAAAAAGACCTAGGAGTTTTAATAGACTACATGCTTAATATCAGTCAACAGTGTGATGCTGCAACCAGCAAAAGCTAAGGTGGATGTAGGGTACATTTATAGAAACTGAATGTCCAGAATGAAGAGATTTAGACAGCACCCAGAATAATGGGTTTAGTTCTCAGCACCATATTAATAAAAACAATGAGAAATTGGAGCATGACTGGAGATGCCACACAGGGATCATTTTTAATAGCAAGTATTTATTAAGCACTTAATATGTGCCAAACACAATGCTAAATGCTAGAAATGAAAAATGATAATAAAAACAAAAAAAATACTTCTTTGACCCAGTTTATATTCCAAGGGGGGAAGACAATACATAAAAGGGAGCTAAATGTGATCAGGGAAGGAAAGACCTTCCATAGGTACTTGCTAGAGAATTCTGGATTGCAGCCTGGTGAGAAATGAAGATATGGCTGACCTGAGGACTCTCCTTATATGGATGTTCTGAGAGGAGTGTCTAATCTAAGGGAAGAGAGTACTTCCAATGTGTAAATTCCAGGGCTGAAGTAACCTTCCAGGATGAAGAGGATTTGGAGACAGTGAAATCTGGAATGTAATTTAGTGAGGACATGTCAGTTTGGAGAAGAAAAGACTTCATGGAGACTTGTTAAATGTCTTGAGATATTTTAAGACTCATCACATGGAAAAGAGATTATACTAGGTTTCTTATCTCCAGAGGTCATAACTTGGAGCGATGGGTGAAAATTTTTAGAGCCAGATTCTGGTTTGACTTGAGAAATTTCTTATAATTCTGTCCAACCATCCTAAAAAGAATGAACTGTCTCATGAGGTAGAGACTTCTCCCATCATCTCTGAAGTTCTTCAAGTAAGCCTTCTCAGGGATCTTCTTATATCAGAAACAGGTTGGACTAGATGGTCCCTTCCAAGAATATGATTTTGTATTTGTTTTATTACCTCAGTTACAAGGTGCTCCATTGACTTGGGGCTTCATTTCAAATGTCCTTGATATTTTCATTTGGCCTTCAATCCCAGAAAGAAAAACCAGTTGTTAATCACATCCTCACAAATTTGCTCTTTTGGTAATTGTTCTTAACTAGTTGGGAATACCCATCACTTTAAAATAATACCTCTAGCTAGCTATGTGAATCCCCATTATACTGCATTGACCCGCTGTCCTGAGTACCAAAACAACAATTTGTCAAAACAATGTGAAGCACAGCAGTTCCTAATCATACTCATTAACCATATTTCATAATAGCATCCCAGCTGCTTCAGCTGATATTATTTAAACCTATCTGTCTTTGGGGACCAACTGCCTGCATATTCTTCCTTTATAAAATTAAGCACTTTTATAATCCAAGCTTTTTCATACAATAAATTCAACTCCATTTTTGGCAGTTTTCTATCTGAAGAAATGATTTAATGCATTTATATCATTGTTTTTATAGTAAAGTGGCCTTTACAAGCTGAGGATTGTACTTTTAAAGTCATTTGGAATCTGCATTTAATGTTTCAGAACTTGAAACACCAAAAATAAGATTATCTATGGAAAACATTAGCATTTACTTAACTACCATAGCAGACAGACATTCTGGCCCATTATGAACACCTTCAAGTTTGACACACAAACCAAGCCAAAAATTAAAATGTGATCTGGACTGCAACCACTGGATCCAACATGAAAAAAACTAAAGGCACATTCTATTAGGCCATGTTTTCAGTGAAGCATGCACATAGGGGAACAAGTCAGTTATATTCCTTCCATGAAAATTTAGATGAAGAGCATTCTTTCTTTAAAATATTTTTATTTCCAAAGATTTGAGATTACATACTAGATCTAATTACTAATGAAGGTAGATAGCTCTTCATTTCTCACTAAATGTTCTTCATGACTTTATAGGGCTTACAAATTCATCTCTAGGCATTCTATAACACCTAATTGCATAAGTGATTCAGAACTTGGACTGACTCTTCTACAGACACATGCTTTGTTGCTGGGCTCATTGTCAGAACTTTTCCTGCTTAGTAGACCCAACTGGAGATTTTGCTTTATTGACATAAACTTAGAAAACTCAGGGTCATCTTAACCTATGAGGCAGCATTGGAGAAAGACATTAATAAAAGCTTTTCCTATTTCACCTATAGAAACCCAAGAGAGTTTTTGTAATTTCCTAAAGACTATGATGGTGATGTCTTAGAGGCCAGTGTTCTTTCTGGGTATTCTCTAATGGACAATCATTCTTTTAAAGGTAATTTTTTGTTTCTTGGTAGGAGGTCTACTAATAATAAAAGTAATATTACTAGGGTTTATTTTTATAATGATAATCACTAGCATTTGTATCGTGCTTTAAGGTTTGCAAAAAGCTTTAAAAACAGTATTTCATTTGGTCCTCAGAATAACCTTGGGAGGTAGATGCTATTATTATCCCCACTTTATAGATGAGAAATCTGAGGCAGCCAGGGGTTAGAAACTTGCCCAAGTCCACAGAGCTAGGTAAGTGTCTGGGCTCATATTTGAACGCAAGTATTCCTGATGCTACGTCTCCTTCTTTGTCCACTGTACCTCTTTCTTGTGCTTATTATAAGAGATGAGTGATAATTATCAATAGATTGAATTCATGAAACTTACTCTTGATTTATAATAATACTATGAAGAATTACATAGTGACAACAAACTTTTTCTGGAGGTCACTTATCTGGAAATCTCATCTATATAGAGCAGAGCAAATAAACAGAAAAGAGTGAAAACAAAGAAACCCCAAACAGTCAAAATAGATTTCAGAAAGCCCATGCATCTTATTATAAAGAGAACATAGACCCTCACTCATTTTGCACACAGTCCTAATAAATTTAACAAACTTTGCTACAAGACTATGGTAGATTGGTGTCTGGAAATTAGGGGTGTGGATAGACAGGGCTGCTAGAAGCAAATATATCAACAACAATAAAAAGTGGAGGGCAATAGATAGGCAGTAAGGAAGGACACAGAAATAATTTTTGAAAAAGACACTAAAAGTCAAAAAAATAATAATCTGGATCCATCTAATATAAGGGCCAACAAAGGCAGCATTCAAATGCTATGAATTGTACCAATTTATGGATAACTGATGTTCATGATAATCATCTCATATTATTGAAAAAAGTTAAATTGTTTTTACCAATCTCTGATTAATGAGGAAGGAAAATATATAATGCATTTTAAAGAAAATGCTCCACCAAAATGATTTAAAATTTTTTATGAGAACACCAAATTCCCAATCATTCCAGAGAAATTATTTATTCTTGAATTTAATAAACATGTTTTTTGCATGTGGGAGCCTCAAAAGGGTAGTTAGACAAAATGAATGCACTGGAGAGAGTGATGAGTTAGAAAAATTTAGGATTTTCTTAAGCTGGAAAATCTTTTGTCCATTCATTTTTCAGTCTTGATTGACTTTTCATGACCCAATTTGGGGTTTCTTGGCAAAGATAGTGAAGTGATTTGCCATTTCCTTCTTCAGCTCATTTTTTAGATGAGGAAACTGAGACAAGCAGGCAGATTTGCCCAGGATCACATAGGTAGTACTGTCACATGTCTGAGGCCAGATTTGAACTCACAAAGAGTCTTCCTGACTCCAGGCCCAGCATTCTATGCACTTCACTACCTAGATGTCCACAAAGCATCTTATAAATAATTTATTTAGGTCCCTTCATTTTACAGATGAGGAAACTGAGATACAAAGATAAAAAATGACTTGTTTTTTCCCCTCAAAAGTTTATTTTAGACTCAAAACACCAGAACACAAATACAGAATAGAGAAAAGAAACAAAAACATATCATAAATTAAATACAAAATCAGAAAGAAAAAAAGCATGTCATATGCATAGCAGAACATGAGAGGATTCAGAGTATGTAACAATAAATTTTCACTTCAAGGAAGCCTATATGATAAATAATACTAGCTGTGTTGAGAATTGTCCATATTTTCTTTGCTTCCTTGTGAGTTTTCTTTTATTCTCTGCTGTGTACTTTTTTTTTACTTTGTTTTAAAAAATGACTTGTTAGAAGACATCCAAGAAGTAAGAGGCAGAGCTGTGATTTGAATACAGGAATCTTGGCTCCAAATGAGAAGGATGAGTGCACAATTTTCAGATTACTCTTGGACTTTTGTGTTGGGGGGAAATTATTTTTAATATTTTTATGTAAAATATCTATGTATCTGCACACATAGCCCTGTTATGACTATGGCTTGTGAGGGCAGCTTTAGACTTTATTGACTATAACCTGCGTCTCTGGAGTACAATTCCAAAAGCTGAAGCAAAGCATTACATTGAATCCAGGCTCCCCATTCAAGCACTGTCAAATAAGGACCTCTTCTTCCCTTCCACTCTGGGGAGTTATCCATTTGCACTGGCAAAATCTGTCTTTGGAACAACTCTTATAAACCCTTGTAACCTGAATGGAGACTGAGGGGAGGGTGGGGCAAGGGCATTATGGTTCCATTATAGGCATACTTCTTTTAGTACTTATGATGAGCAAGTTCTGAAAGGCTACAGGTATTTTTCAAAAAGAAGTTTTATTATTTTTTGATTTTTATTTTCCTTCAGGTGAAAATAACCAAAATTACCCTGGGAAGGAGGCCCCATTTTTCTATTTGTTCTTCCTCCAATCTAATTCAGATATCTCAAGGAAGTGTCTTCTTCATAGAGGCATTATTTGGATTTCTATCTGTTCTTATTAACATCTATCTGTCCACTCAATACTTTCCCTCCAGTTAAGCAATTTGGCTACTTAAAAGGTCTAATTAATTATATGATTAATGAATTATACAAATTAATGAATCAAATGATTAATTACTTAGCTTATTAGATGAAACAATAAACATCACAGAAATAATAACAGATGAGAGGTCTTAGCATTTTAGATCTGGGTCTAACCAATAAAATAAGGAGGAATTATTTTGTGAAGCATAAAAGATGAAAATTTTGATAAGCAATGATGACACTATGTTAGATTTTGTCATTGATAGGAAGACGAACATGGGACATAATTTAGCATAGGAAAGTGTGACACAATTGAAATGTCAGTTGTCTCTGAAGTTGGAAGATCTGGGTTCAAGTCCTACATCTAACAGTTGTTACCTGTATGATCTTGGGCAAGTAACATAATGTTGCTGGGTCTTAGTTTCCTCAACTGTAAGCTGTAGCATTTGGATTAGAGGGCTTCTGAAATCCTTTCCAGCTCTAGATCTCAGATCTTCCATTTGCTAGATTTTAGAAAATCCAAATTCAATGATTTTAGAGATATAAGGGTTAAAAGTCATGGCCTAAAAAAAGACTCAAAGAGAGAATAGGAAGCTTTCAGAAAGGAAATTCTTTTAATATAGTCCAACTGATTCTTAGGAGGAAGAAAAAGGGGTATTGTTTAAAGAGACTGAAATAGCTGTATGGGGAACTCTTGTTACTTTAGAAAGGACATAAAAAGGAAATTTAAGTGAAAGAAGTGAACTGAAGATGAATACAATATGGTCACATGGTCCTGTAAGAATCACAACAGGAAGGTAAAGTCCAGTATGAGTTGGTTCCTGCTGTTAAATGTTAAATCCAATAAAAAGGCCTTAAATCCACCCCCCCCCCAATACATTAGGGCAATAGAAGATCAAGGTAGGGATTGGTGGGAGTATTGTCTAGGTTAAGTAGAAAAATAATAATGAATGACAAAAAAAGCAGAGCAAAATTTCCATTTTGTTTCTAGCTTCACTTTCAATTTTGAATTGGGTATGAAATCACAATGGTTCAAAGAAAATTGAAAATGAGGATAACTGAAGAGATACTAAGAATCTTGTTTTCCTCAATAAGTTAAAATCACCTATATGAGAAAAAAATTATACCCCAGGACAGTGAATGGGCTTGTGGGTATTATTTCTGGACCTCTATCAGTGATCTCTGCGTAAAAAAATGTGTGAACAGAAGAGCTGCAGTCGGAATGGACATGGACAAATGTTAACATTTTTAAAAGGGGGAAGAAAGTATATGTTAGTGAATTTGAATTTGTCTAATAAAATTATACATTGCATTGTTAAAGAGCTATACATCCACTATTTAGAGAAATGATCACTAAGAGGCAATGTGACTCCTTTAAATCCAACTCATGTGGGAATAACCTCATTTCTTTTTTTTTAATAGGGTTAACAAACTATAGATAAGAAGAATGCTTTGGAAATAATGAGGTATTTGACTAAGTCTTCCAATCCTCGCATACAAGGTAGAGAGGAACATACTTAATAATTACTATATTTGGACCTGGTTAAAAAATGACCTTAAACTAAGCGATTAATCATTAACATAAGATGAATTCAGCTGTGATCCTCTACTTCAACCTTTTTTTTATCAATTACTTGCATAAAATTATAGATGGTGTGTCTATCACATTTGCAGATAAAAGGAAGCTGGGAAAGAGAGTTGATGCATTAGATAACACAATCACAAAGTTAAAATACCTCCATTACCTGGAAAATAGACCACAATTAGTAAGATGAAATTCAGTGGGGATAAATGTAAAATCCTGTATTTCATGTAAAAAAATCAACTACATGATAGATGGGAAAAACATGATAAGAAAGCAGAATATGTGATATTCTGACCAAAAAAAGAAGTAAGGTTTTAGTGGAATGAAAACTCAATGAGTTCATGATTTGATGTTGCCTCCAAGAAATCTAATTAGAACTTATTCTTATAATACTAATTCTATTCTTATTTATATAATAGAATAATTCTACTCTAATACTTATTCTAATTAGAAATATACTCCTTTAACCTATGTTCTGTTCCTTTTTTCCCCAATAAAACATTAAAGAAATCACTGAAGAATGAGCTTCATCCTCTGAGAAATCATCATTATAAATGAAGTGTAGGAAATAGCAAGCAGCTTGGAATAGCAGAAAGATGCCTAGATTTTGAATCAGAAGTTCTAAGCTCCAATCCTGGCTAGCTGTGTGACCAGGCAGAGACCTCTTCATCTCCTTGGGACCCTTCATCTCCTTAGGCCTTAGTTTCATTATCTGTGAAGTCAAACCTTTGGACTAGATAATTTCTAGGATTCTTTCCAGCTCAAGGTATATCAGTCAATGAAAGAGCATAATAGAATGATCAGTTTCTTACGTACTTTTCTACTCTTCATAAGGTTAGAGGTTTCTGTTCATATCACTTACTTACAGGAAGATTGAATGCAAAGGTGACAAAGCTGGTTTAAAAAATCCTCAATCAAGCAATGGATACATAAAACTAGAATTTTGCCTAATTTTCTCATCTGTCAGGTTTGGTAGTGGATTTGGCAACTTACAAACTCACATTCTAAACAACACCCTTGAGAAAGAGGGGTTCTTTTATGCATTTTTCTTTGTTTCCAAATGTCACTAAGGTATCTCTCTGTAAAACAAAATCAAGAATGTTTCACGAAGCTTGAAATATCTAGATCCCCAGGGATTAGAAGAATGCCTCTTCTCATGTTAGAAGTAAATTGATACACCAATTCTTCACATCAACACTTCACATTTTTCAAAGCCCTTTTCCCATATATTGTTTCATCTGATCTTCACAATAACCCTCTGAGGTAGAAAGTGTTATTATCCCCATTTTACAAATGAGGCAACTGAGGCCTAAGGTCAAATGACTAGTTCTGTCATATAACTAAGGATTGGAAGAAATAGTATTGGAATTGAGAATGCACTCTGGTGCTCATTTCATTCTTCTGTGCTTTTTAATATTCAATCTATAAAGTTTTTTTAATTTAGTATTTTCAACTCTTCCTGTATATTTAGAATCAATAATCATTTGCATAATGTGATTAAAAACAACTTGCCATCCTAAAAAATAATCCGCTGGCTGGAGGCAAGAGAGACAACACAACATTTGATCATTTATTTCATTATTTTCATTCTTGCCAAAATCGGCCATCATTCCTCGATTATATGTCTTTACATACGTGTGTGTGTGTGTATGCAATTGTATGTAAATATGTATGTATATATATTCCTTCATATATGCATATATGTATTTATTTGAGGAATAATAGAATGATTTCTGCTTTGGGAAAAATGCAAACATTTGTATACATACATATCTGTGCACATGCACCTAAATTTTATTGTTGTTACTGTAGTTGAGTAGTGTCTGACTCTTTGTGTCCCTATTTGGTGTTTTCTTGGCAAAGATGCTGGAATGGTTTGCCATTTCCTTCTTCAGGTCATTTTACTGATGGGGAAACTGATGCATGCAAGGTTAAGAGACTTGCCCAGGGTTACACAGATAGTGTCTTAGGCCACATTTGAATTGAGGTCTTCCTGACACCAGACTCAACACTCTTCTACCACACCACCTAGCTGCAGCTAGGTGTATGTATATATTTGATTTTATATACACCTCTATAACATCTCGAATATACATGCTCTCTCCACTCACATAGCCACCAATTTGGTTCAAGCTCTCATTATCTCTTCCCTTGACTGTGATAATACTCTTGTCTTTCGTATCTCCTCCCTTAAATTTATACTTCACTCAGCTGCCAATAATTTCCCTAAAATGTAGGGCTACTAATTTCTCTCCTCCCCCCATCCACACAATGAGCCAGATTCAGTGGTTCTTTATTATATCTGGAATCAAAAGCAAAATCCTCTTTTTGGCATTTAAACTTCTTCACAATCTTCTCCCTTCCTCCCTCTCCAGTTTTTTAAGAAAAGGTATTTAATTTTTAATTTATGGAATAAAATAATTATTTCTATAACAGCATAATAAAAACAGATGATTGCAAATGAAACTACAAATCTATTATGTATAAGTTGCTGTTCCTTTTATCTATATAATAAAGTTAACATGTAAAGTTTTTTTTCTCTCTTAATTTTCCCTTCCCCTAGAGATGGCTGCCATTAGACATACATTTGTGTGCATGTACATAAATATGTAAAATCATTCTCTATATACTTCTGTTTATTAGGTTTATCTCTGGATACAGATAGTTACTTCATCTGTCCTTTGTAGTTAATTTGGGTATTTGTAATAGTTAAAATGACTTACTCAAAGTTGTTCTGAAAACAATATCGCTGTTATTATATACAACATTCTCTTAGTTCTACTCATTTTGCTTTTCATTATTTCATACAAGCCTATTCTTATCTTTTTAAGATCATTGAGCTCATAATTTCTTATAGCACAATAGTATTCCATCATGATCATATACTACAACTTGTTCAGTTATTCCCCAATCGTGGACATCCCCACAATTTCCAGTTCCTCCCTTTCGAAAGAGATCTTTCTTACATTTTTACTGCCTTCCACACAGTCTATGATTTAGGTATACTGGTCTATACTAGTCAACTTGCTGTACAAGAAAGCATTTTGTGGGCCAAATATGATTTTCCTAGGCATAATTATTTTCTAAGATCTTAAAAATTAAACAGAAGACATTAAAATGAAAGGAAAACAAACTACTTCCAAATTATTTCATGGAGTTTTCAACAAAAATAACTTTGATTAACCTTTTTCTTCCCTCCTTCTTGTAATTCTTCTGGGGTGTAATAGGATTCTTCATTCAAGAAACATTATTTGGAAGCTCTTCCCTGTGTAAATGTGACATTATTCCCAATCTCTTGTACTCAAATATTCTAATGGGTCTGTTATCTTATAGATGTGGGTATTTCTTCCAACTATGCAGATTGAAACCCATTCATGCCTGCCCACACCCCTGGGACTCTTGACCATGTCTTCTCAATAAATCACCACAGGAGGAGTCTATTCAATATGTAGGAGTCTTGAGGTTTTTTTTTTTTTTTTAATAGTCTTAATGATTAAGGGAAGAGAAAATATGGTTAATGGATAGAAAGTCTGCCTGGGAGAAAGAGAGCTACATTTCAGCTTTACCACAGTGACACACTTCCTTTTTGACCTTAGTAATGTCATTTAACCTCTTACTGAGCCAAGAAACTCTAAGAGTCTAAATTACAGTGCAGGCGCCCATCTGCTTTCACAGAGGGGATTTCCTCAAAGGGAGTTTCCTGTACGAATAAAACAGTGTTTCTGGAGAAAAATAACAACAATCACTACTGTAAAAACTCAAGGAACATTTTCATCATGACCTTCTGATTTCAGATTTATGAGATAATAACTGAGTAATAATAGCTCAATGTGTTTAAGAGAAATTTTGATTCTATTCAATGGGTTAGAGGAGGTCTATAATCTTGCCTCAAAAAGCTTTGTGAATAACAGTGTCTGTGACATGTGTCACAGAAATGTGGCTTGATTGCTTTACTATAATAAACATATCATTAACCCAATCAATCAATAAGTATAATGTGATTAAAAAATCCTCTTCACTGTATTTCTTCATAGCCTGGACATAATCTGTATACAATAAGTGTATTGTTACTAAAAATAGCATGCATATATGTGTATGTGTGTTTAGAGATATATACTTTACTCCTAGCCCCTTATCTATGAAGTAGGTAGTATAATGATGATAATTACTGTTTTATGGATGAATAGTGTCTTAATGGGATTAAACATTTTGACCAGGGTCCAAAAGCTAGTTAGTATGATGTGACTCTTGAACCTAGGCTTTCTAACTCTAAGATCTATACTTTCCCCCCACTAATCTTGCCATATACCTTTCAGATATAACACAGGCAGTGTGTTATAGCTGACAGACATCTATGCTTAGAATCAGAGGACCTCTGTTCAAATCCCTTCTCTGTTTCATGTGTGAACTTTGGTAAGTAACATCCTTTTAAGTCCTCAGCTTTCTTATCTGAAAATGAAGAGGTAAGATTAGGTGATTTCTAAAATATAAGCTTTCTCTACATCTATAACTTAGCTCATTCTAGGCTTGTGGAATGTCTGTTTAAAAAATCTATACCTTTGGGCAAAGGAATGATAAAGTTTGAATCATGGATCATTCTATTTTTAAAAAATGGATCTCTTATTAAAGAAACTCCTCCTACCAATTTCAAATGGGCAACTGTTTTATAATTTTTACTCTTAGAAAGTTGTCTGAGGACATCAAGAATTTGAGTGACTCGCCCAGAATCACCCAATCAGTATGGCCTAGGGGAGGAACTCAAAACCAGATCTTCTTGATGTTATGGTTGACCTTCTACCTACTAAAAAATAATACTGATTATATATTATCATTTTATATTGTTGACCATTTTATTCTCCATCCTTGCCATGGTAAAATCAGCTGAGATTTTTTTTCCTGTCCTTTCATGTAAACTTTTCAGGATGCCCATTGCCCTTGATGTGCTTTTATTCCCCCTAAAGTATCCTCTTTTGCCATGATATCTTCTGAATTCCAAAAAAAAGTATGTGAATGAGAAAAACATTTAATTTTATTTCGCCAGTCTTGCACTTTACAGTTTCCCTCTTGAGGATGTGCTTTATCTGGAGGACACTTGAAAAATTCTTGGTTAGTTCAGCTTGTATCTTGTTAGGTTGATGAGTTCAGAGTTTGAGAGGCTGAGTTGGAGAGTTGGAAGGATAGAAGGTAGGAGGCTTCCCGAGATTTAAAAACAGGGGCAATTTGTTTACCTCCCCTTCATTTGGCTCTATTGGTCTTTGTCCTGGTTTTCACCTATATGCTCAATCTTGTCTGACTGAGTTAAAAGGATAATTCCTGGATACACAACTGAGGATTATCCCTTCCCATATCTTTAAGCATTTAACAAAATTGACTTAATTTTGACTTTCTTTGCCCAGAAATTTCATAAATTATATGGGAGACAAACCACATTTCTTCCCTCTCCTTGGCTTCTTTCTTTTATTTGGGATTATGTTGAGCAAAGGGAATCTAAAATTATGGAATAAAATATAAAGGGAATATAAATATATAACATGACATGACATGATATGATATGATGTGATAAATTCTAAAATATAAAGGGAATATAAAATTCTAACACTGCTGGTTTTCCCCATGAAGTCATGCTCAGGCAGCCAGCTGCTGACCCTTTCTCAGTGTTGATCATCTGCTAGGCTATCAGTACAACTCTACACACACACACACACACAGACATACACAAACACACACACTCACACATATACATATATATGCACACATACATATATACATATATGTATATATGTGTGTTTATAGCAATAACTCATTTTTTATTGTTTGCTTTCTGCACTTAATACTGTCAGAGCCTCAGCCAGGTATGATAGTTTAAAGAAAATTAAATATCTTATGGCAAAAGGAAACAAGATGGTATATTTCTTACCAAAATATGCTTGAGGCTTCCTGGCTCTTAGGAAGCAAACACAGGTGGCAGATACATTTTAAACACCACAGGATTTAAAAAGATATGATCCATGCTCTCTCTTCACTAATAGCAAATCCCATAATAGATTGCTTGTATGTGTTGAGGGAAGGAGGTGGTGTGATTGGATTTGATGAACCAGAAAAATAATCTTAGTTTATAAATCCCTTCTTTCATATAATAGTTATTGAAAATCACTTGCACTTTAGGGAGAACAGTCTTAATCCTGCTCTTTTCTTTTCCTTATCTTTACTAGCAGTATTAGTCACTTTATGCAAGTTCAGAATGCTGTGTACAACCTTCTAGTGAGAGTTAGATGGGCCAGACTTTAGCATTATAAGGGCAAGTGGCAGACAAATCCACACAACATCAGTAAAGTAGAGAATGTGCTGTAAATATAGCAAGAGCTTAATAACTGTAAATGTAATCAAACTCTTCCTAGAAGTTTGGACAGTTCCTTAAAGAATAACCTTGTGCATTACATATGCAGAGGGGAGATGTGACTCCTGATTGGCTGAGATAGCTCTGAAGCATTATGCTTCATACTGTATATATGAAGGTGACATGACTTTGGATTGGTAAAGAGACTTTGAGGATGGAAGGAGAGAGAAACTGGAGTTCAAGAGACACATCTGGAAGAGAAAGCATGAATCTTTAAATAGTTAGTGGAAAACCCCAGAGTCACAGGCATGTGGGGAAAACTGTTCCCCTCTCAATAAATCCCTTGCTTCTCAGCAAGCACACCCCAAGAGACTGGTAAGAGCAGACTTGTTGAGTGTAGTCCCTTTCTCCTCCATCAAACTGAGATTTAATCTTTTTCTTAAGTCAAAGAACCCAAAGCAAAGCCTCTTAACTCTTCTGTATTCTATATTATACAGTGATACCTATGTTGCTTCTCACATATGTATTTTTTTATTTAAACAAATGCTTTATTAACTTCTGTTCTACATCATTCATCTCCACCAGATCCCGAGCCACAATCTCTTTCCCCCCGTTATTCCCCCACCCAACCTCCCAGAATAGCAGTCCCACAAGACATCGCCTCCTCCAAACTGGTCCCTCCCATACCCTCCCCCACACCCCCCTCTGACTCTTCCACTAGAGGAAGGTGAATCCTCGTGTCCCAATGCCTGCACACCCCATCACCCAATCACAAGCAAAAGAGCACCAATAATAGTATTTATATATATTTGAAACACTTAATGTCAAGACTTAGAATTTCAGATCCATTTCCCTCCTTCCCTGTCACCCATTGCCTCTTGGGAGATAAGCAATTCAGCATATGTTGCACACGTCCAGCCATGAAAAACATTATCACAGTAGACACATTGTACAAGGCTGCTTATAATTCCCTCCCACTCATCCCACCCCCCAATCGGTCCACTCCCCACATGATCCTGTCCCTCCTCCATAGTGTACCTCCAACCTCCCCTCCCCCCAAGGATGCCCTCCCATCCATCATCCCTCCTCTCATCCCCCTACCCCCTATTCTGCTGCAGGTTGAGATATCCCATTTAGTATGTATGTCATTCTCTCCCTGAACCAAATTCAATGTGAATGTGGTTTTGCCTTTTTTTCCTTCCTATTCTCCCCCTCCCTTGCAACCACTTCCCCTTGCTTCTTCTACATGAGATACTTTACCCTACCCTATCTCTCCCCATCTCCTCTTGCCACTTTCCTCTCTCAGCTCATAATTTCATCCCTTGAGTATTCTCCCTTCCCAACAAATTCAACCTATGCCCTCTATCCATATATAACTGTAACCATATACACACACATTCACATATGTATTCATATGACCACACCCCCTTCTTCCATTATTTTCATAGTGATAAAGATATCATCAGTCACAGTTATTGCTTTTCCATATAGGAATGTAAATAGTTCAACTTTGATAAGTTCCTTTTGATTTCTTTTCCCTGATTACCTTCTCAGGCATCTCTTGCTTCTTGTGTCTGGATGTCAAATTTTCTATTCATTTCCTCAAGAATGCTTGAAAGTCCTCTATTCCACTGAATGACCATATTTTCCCCTGAAACAAAATACTCAGTTTTGCTGGGTAGGTGATACTTGGGTTCATTCCCAGTTCTTTTGCCCTCTGGAATATCATATTCCATGCCCTTCGATCCCCCAGTATAGAAGCTGCCAGGTCCTGGGCTATTCTGATTGTGTTTCCACAATATTGAAATTGTTTCTTCCTGGCTGCTTGGAGTATTTTCTCCTTGATCTGGGGATTCTGGAACCTGGCTATAATATTCCTGGGAGTTTTCTTTTGGGATCTTTTTCAGGAGGTGATCGGTGGATTCTTTCAACCTCTATTTTGCCCTCTGGATCTAAAACATCAGGGCAGTTTTCCTTGAGAATTTCTTGAAGGGTGATTTCTAGGTTCTTTCTTTGATCATGGCTTTCAGGTAGTCCAATAATTTTTAAATTGTCTCTCCTGGATCTATTTTCCAGGTCAGTGGTTTTTCCCATGAGATATTTCACATTGCCTTCTATTCTTTCATTTGTTTGGATCTGCTTAACAGCATCTTGATTTCTCATAAAGTCATTAGCTTCCATTTGCTCCAGTCTAACTCTGAAGGAATGAATCCCCTCAGTGAACTTTTGAGATTCTTTTTCCATCTGTCAAATTCGACTTTATAAGGCATTCTTCTCCTCATTGCCCTTTTGGGCCTCCTTTGCCATTTGAGTTAGTCTATTTTTTAAGGTGTTGTTTTCCTCAGTCAGGCTGTTGACCCTCATTTCATACTTTTCCTGCATCCTTCTCATTTCTCTTTCCAATTTTTCCTCCACTTCTCTTATTTGATTTTTAAAGTCCTTCTTAAGGTCCTCTATGGCCTGCAACCCGCTCATGTTTTCCCCTGGGGCTTTTGGAGCAGGACTTCTGACCTCACAGTCCTTTTCCTGCTCTATGCCCCCAAAATAGGAGTCTAGAGTTGCATTTTTCTGTTTCCTTTGCCTTGGCATGTTGCCACTTAATTACTTGACTTTTGGGCTTGTTGCCACACTATGGCTTTAGGGCCAGATAGAGGAATTTTCATCCCGAACGTGTGGGGGGCAACTTCCATTTTTGGCAAGCTGAAAACCCACCCAAAACTTCCACCCTAGATCACAATCCAGATCCAGGGAGGTTAAAGCAAGCGTGATTACCCCCCAAGAGTGACCGCTGGATCTCCCTACAGTTCAGAGGCCAGGAGCTGGAGCTGCCTCTGAAAACTACAAAATGGCGTGTCTCCTCAGAGGCTTCTAGCCCCCAGGGGAGGGAGCCGACACATTCCCCAAATACTGGTCCCAAAGTCCATAGGACACTAACCTCTTACTTTGTCCTAGGCATGTCTATGTTGATAATTCTGGAGTCACCACAGCTGCTGGTGTTCTGGGGTCTGTCCAGCCGGCTGCTGACCCTGCCGCCCTGGGGCTAAAACCTTGGCTCACGGGGACGTGGGCTCTGCTTGGCTCGGCTCCTTACGCTCTGCACACTGCGTGCTGCCAGCTCCCAGACCACTGTGCTGGTCCTTCCTGCAGGGCTGCTGGCCTGTCCTCAGTGGGAGGTTAGCTTCTCTGTGTCGTTCAGCGGGTGCTGGGGCTCCAGAAGTTGTTCAGAGTCCCCTTTTACATAGTTTGGGGGGAATCTGGGGACAGAGTGGCTTGGATGAGCTGTTTCTACTCCTCCATCTTGGCTCCGCCCCCCTCACATATATTTTGCTAACTCTTTTGATAAAGAGCCTAAAGTAGCATTATTTTGTCATCAATTTGTCATTTTTGTCATGTCCATTACTTTCCTAACTCATGGCAAGAGACATTTTCCCCTCTTTTTATGTCACTATCTTGTTCTTTCCCTTTGGTGATCCCCTACCACTTTGTTGTGGTGGTCTTAGAACTCATTTACAGCTCAAGTTATCCATAATAACCAATTTTAGATTTTCATTCATGTTTAATAACTCTACTTCAGCATAATAATCCCATTCCCTTTTTCTTTATTTTCCTTTCTTTTCCTCTCTTCTCTTCTCTTCTCTTCTCTTCTCTTCTCTTCTCTTCTCTTCTCTTCTCTTCTCTTCTCTTCTCTTCTCTTCCCTCCTCTCCTTTATTTCTTTTCTCTCTCTCTTTCTTTCTTTCTTACTTTCTGTCTGTCTTCCTTTCTTTCTTCCTTACTTTCTTTCTTTCTTTCTTTCTTTCTTTCTTTCTTTCTTTCTTTCTTTCTTTCTTTCTTCCTTCCTTCCTTCTGTCCTTCCTTCCTTCCTTTCTTATTTCCTTCCTTCCTTCCTTCCTTCCTTCCTTCCTTCCTTCCTTCCTTCCTTCCTTTCTTTCTTTTTCTTTCCATTTTCCTTCCTCCTTCTCTCTCCTTCCTTCCTTCCTTCTCTTTTGCTTTCTTCAGTCTAAAGCCAATATGAATCCTTAATATTCATCCTATCAACATGATTCAGCTGCCTTATGGCTTAAGCCAAAATCAACATAAAAACAAGCCATAATAAGTCCCATTCTGGAATTAGCTACAACACATGATAAGGCTAAATAATATATGGTTGTTTTCTTGAGTTTGTATTAATTCTTAAAGATAGGTACCAAGGTTCAAATGTCCTCAAGCCAAATTTCCACTCCCTACTCTAGGCTTCAAGTAGCTTTGCTATTAAAATGGCAGTTTTGAGAGAGAGCAACAGTAAATCATTCATATACCATCATTCAAATGATTTCCACATTTATTCTTTTATGTATACTCTCACTAAATTAATATTGGCACACTACCTAATGCCTGAACCATAATGGGACCCTGCAATAAGTGCTCACTAAGTGGTTGTTGGCAAATGAGTTAGAAATTACTTGTTTGCTCTAGTATCACATAAATTGGATTTTAAAAATAAGCATCAGACAACTTATCCTATAATCTAAGAAAGGCTGTTCACAAGTGTGTGATAGGATCTTACTTCTATAAATTGAACTGCCAGATTCTATCGAGGCTTGTAGCAGGGTATGGAGGAGAACATGTTAGAACTGGAGAACAGGAATGCAAGTTTGAACTCTAGCTCTAACACTTAGTACTTGTTTGATCATAGGTAAGCCATGACATAGATGATGCTGAATTTAAAATGACCTTAGTAGTTGGGTCCAAGCTCATTATTTTACAAAGGAAGACACTGAAGCCTGGAGAGTTTAAATGATTTGCACAGGAACACTAATCATTTAATATTAAAGCATGGATTAAAATTCAGGATTCCTGACTCCCAGCACACTCATCCCTCCATAACATTCTCATAGCTTCAGTTTCCCACTTCCTATACTTATTAGCTGTGTCACTATGGGCAAGTCACTTCTCCACTTTAGGCCTGAGTTTCCTCATCAATCAAATGAGGGTGTTGGATTAGATGAGCTCCAGGGATGCGTTGAGTACTTTCAGCTCTCTTTCATGCTTCTTTTCTAAGATCTTAGCTATGATAGTGTTTTACCAGATTCTTTGGGAAACTTTGTGGATTTTATTTTGATACTACTGAGTATTATGTCTTTAATTCATTACTCCTCACTTCTCTATTTTGTTCATGTTGGCATGAGTAATTTCAAGATTTTAACATTTCTTTTAGTCTAAAAACTGAGTTTGCTGGTAAGTGTGTAACCCCAGATAGCAAGATCCCATGATAATATTACTGGAATCTATATCATTCTTCTTAATATTCTGTGCTGTTGAAATTCTATGGATTCAGATTCTAATTTTTAAAATTATGCTAATATCTTAGAAAGTAAAGCATATGGGATCCCCTTTTATTGTTCAGTTATTCCAGTTGTGTCAGACTCTTACTGACCACATTGGATTTTCTTGCTTAAAGACACTGAAGTTGTTTGCCATTTCCTTCTCCAGATGATTTTATAGCTGAGGAAACTGAGACAAACAGGGTTAAGTGTCTTACTAAGGGTCACACAGATAGTAAGTGTCTGAGACCAGATTTGAACTTAGGAAGATGAGTCTTCCTGAGTCCTTGCCTAATACTCCATCCACTGTGTCACCTAACTGCCCTTATGGCCATTAGATATGCTCATTAGATGAAATCAGAAAGAAGTCAGTAGTCTCAGTCTGTTACCACTACAAAGACATGAGATTCCTGAGAAGCATGACAGGTCTTTGACAAAATATATTAACATGACTCATGGATGGAGGAAAGCTGATGGGGGCGGGCAGTTTCATCAAGATTTCCAGCTGTTTTGCTGGGTGAAGTGAAGTACTGGATTTGGAGTCAGAGGGTTTGGATTTATATTCTTCCTCTACCACTTACTAAGCTGTGTGACCTAGAGAAAAATCATTTAACCTTTCTGAGACTTTCCTCATCCATAACAGGAACAGGTTGTATAAAGTTTTCCCTGAGGTTCCTCCCAGCTCTAACTCAATGATAATAACACCTGAATTCAAATTACAGATTTTTCATGATCTATCTATGTCATTTTGGGAAGGTAACTTGACTTTAATGCGTCTGAATATCAATTCCCTAGTCTATAAAATGAGGGTGTTGGATTAACTGACATCTCTTGTCTGCCTTTCATGTTTAAAAGTACAAGTTATGCATGTTCTTCTTCAGCAAGAGTAAGATATTCTCTTGGAGCAGAGAATATAGTTTATGAGTGAAAGGAATTCTTATATAATGTGCTTGTTTAGTCCTTACATATTTATTATACTGCTAAATTGGATAATGCTAACAGTTTGGATGCCATGCTGTTTAATTTAGGAAAATAATCTTGCTATTGACTTTTTCATGCTATTGACCCTTCTACAAATCTGTAACTGGAATCTGAAACAATTATCTTACTAAAATAGATATTTCTTCCACATTTTAAGAGATCTGTAAAGTCAGCAAAGTAAATACTCCTTCTATAGGTACAGAGCCCATCCATGCCTTTCTCAAGCCATATGACTCTTGTTTATCCCACAAATCCTTTAGCAGGGGTTCACCCGACATTTTGGGTGGCTTTTGGATCTCTGAATGTTGCATAGAGTGTATCCCTTCCTTCTTCCCCCAGACGACTAAGTCATCCTTTCCTTGTCTCACAACTCTCTGGTGTTATTTTAATGCCCCTTTGTCTATGGAATTGTTTGTCAGTAATAGATTACTAATAGCTTATATCCATCTTGGGTTCCATATCTACATTACATCATATAGCATCTCCTTTTGGAACTCCTTAGTAGGCTGGGTCCAATCCCCACTCTCATTGACAGGAATATTCCCCAAAGAGCTGATGACTAGCCCTCCCTTCAGGATTCTAGGGATAACGCTAAGGTGTTGTGGTTCATAGAAATATGGCTTCTGGATAGGAGATAGTGTAGCCTGTACATCTCCTACCTGGTGATTCACCACAATCTTTCTCATCTGAAAGCCTCTAAAGAATTAAGAGATCATCTGTTCCAACCTGTTATATGCATATTCACTTTTGATTCCTTGTGTAAACAAGAGACTATCCATCATTATCCTAACTTTTCAGTCACTCATGGCATTACTTGTATATAACACTGGGCAAAGTAGGTGCTTGATACTTGGTGATTGATTTATTATATTCATTTGCATACTTTATATTCCAGAAAAAAACTAGAGTGTCTCTATCACCTGTTTTTTACTTGCCTTCTCATTTCCCTTCTCTGTACCTTTATTTGTGTCATTCTCCATCCCTGGAATGGACTTCTTGCTCCTATTCTTTTTGTGTTAATGCTAGAAGTAATGTGGGACAATAGAAAGAGTGTTGGCTCTGTAATCCAGAGAAAATTGGGTTCAAATTCCATTTCTATCACTTATGTTATCTGCTGGCTCCATGCAAAGAGACTCTGCAGGAAGAATTTGATGTGCCAGTCAGGGTTGAAAGTAAGAAGTGTTAATTTGTCACATCTTATTTCATACAAGGAAGAGTTCTTTATTTGTGACACTGTGACAACAGGACCTACAGTCCTTTGGCCATGGCCATGGCCAGGAGAGGAAGTTCACAATGATCTTGTGAGAGGCTGTCTCTAGAATTTGCTGCATAACTAATGAATAAATTAATTAATGAAACATCATTTGTTATGCATGTAATACATAGTAAGCACCATTCTTTGAATTAAATGCTGAGAATACAACTATAAAAGTGAAGATAGCCCTTTCCTTCAAAAAACTAACATTACAAGGACAAAGGAGAGACACAAGATAGGAAAAGGGCCCGTGGCCAAGAAAAGGACAGTCTATTAGAAGAAGTCTCCAGTATAGTTTCATTTTTTAGATTTTATTTTTCTCATCTACTAAAGGAAAAGCAAAGACCATGGTTCCTTCTACATGTAAGTATGAATCCAAGTTCCTCTTTTCTTTTAAAGTATACCTCTGATGATCCTTTTTCCTTGAACCTTTTGTGACCTTCCTGTCCCACCTACTGGGTGATAGTGAAAATTTTCACGTTATATTGCCTAGGACTATCTTTATTTTGTATTATAATTATTTGTATACAAATACATATGTATGTACGTACTTTTATTCCCTATTAGACTATTCCCTTTAATATTGTATTAGACTTGAATGCAATGAAAAAATAGTTATTAATCACTACATGCCAAGACACAAAAAATACTCACATTTTAACATATAATATACATATCATAGAAAGACATATAATAGAGGAGAGTTTGGTTTCAGGGAATATGGAAAAGCCCAGTGATTTTTATAGTGGTGTAGCAAGGAAGATGGCGAGGCCATCTTAAGGCTGTAGTAGCTGAATTCTGGACAGTTCAGAGACAGTGTAGATGATATGAACCAATGGTCCTTTGGATCCTATGCCGGGTTAATATTAAGGTCTGAAGGTATTACTCTAACTTGAAATAATTATAGTCAGTGGCTCCCTCATTGAAAAAGATTGAGCAGCTATATTTGTAGAGCAACCAGGATTCTGGAACAATTGAGTCCCAAGTTCATTTAGAAGAGGAAATCTTGTCAGAATCTGGGTGACAGACTTTGACTGGGGTCATTTAAGGAAAGGATTCCATTAGTCCATTGAAGTCCTTTGAGAAAAGGTAATTATACACATATGCACATATATATATATATGCATATATACTTACAAACATTCCTTGTGTATGCATACATATGCAGGCATACTTATGTATATATCTTTGCCTTGAAAGTGGCTGGTACAGTAAGTTATACATAGTGGGTACTTAAATGTTTAGTAAATGAATAACAACCCAAAGGGCACATAAGCAGGAAGCACTTGAACCAAGGTTTAATTAAAGGTTTCTGATTGAAGAACTAGTTTTCTTCCTATTATACCACGCCAAATGTCAAGGATTGTTTATACCCAATGTTAAAGTAACCAATTAGCTCTGTGTGTCACAGTTAATATTAGGTTTAATAGAATTTTAGTAAGTACTCTAAATTTATTTTTTCTTTCATCTTAAATGACACATTTATCTAAATATGGGCTACATGTTTCTCCCTACCCTCCAAATCTGGCTTGAATTGGTGTCAAAGCTAGAATTTTCAATGAACACACACATGCACACACACACACACACACACACGTGTGCACACACAAATTTCCAAAGTAGTAATTAATATTTAGATCAGTACATTCTAATGAGTGTCTAATGATGATGATGGTGATAATGATTAGTATTTATCTGTGCTTTAAGGTTTGTAAAGTGCCTTACTTATTTTGTATCCTTTAATCCTCAAAATATGATGTTGATATTATTATTATTATTATTATTATTATTATTATTATTATTATTATTATTATTATTTTGCACTTTGGAGGGTGATTGGGATTAAGTAACTTGCCCAAGGTCACAGCTAGTTTTTTTTTTTTTTATTTGTGTGTGCGTTAAGTGTTTGAGGTCGGATCCGAACTCAGGTCCTTCTGACTCCAGGGCCGACCCTCTACTCACTGCGCCACCTAGCTGCCCCTGTTGATATCATTATTATTATCTATTTTCGGTTAGAGAAGAAAGGCTGAGAGGTTAGGTGATCTATCCTGGGTTTCATAGCTGATGAGCATCTGAGGCAGAATTAGAAATCAGAGTTCTAATGTGCACAAAGAGTGCAAATGCTGCCCTCTTTCCACTGTTCAATCTTTCCAGGGCACTGAATTGAGAGGATCCTGGGAGCACCTGAGAATCCGTTAATATAATAGACACAACAGAACTTAGCATATAGTTAAGAAAATAGCTAGTTAACATAGGGAACAACCAGAGGTCTAGCTATGGTAACCATTCTACCTATTCTATCCTTACTCATGGTCAAGAGTTTCTTTTCCCCTGAACAGTATTAGTAGTACTTTCCTGGACACAAAAAATTATGTCTGTAAACACAGGTTTTGATGTTTGAGTCAAGAAATATAGACAGACAGATAGATAGATACTTTTATCCCTTGATTGTCTAGAAAAATATATGGCAGTTGACCTAATGATATCCTCACACTCACTAGTGAAATCCCTTGCTTAATAGGTTCTTAGAGTTTGGGAACTGCTTAAGAAACGGAGTATTAACAGGAATAAATTTCCCATCTCAATAAGCTTTCCTGAATCCTCATGGATCTTGTCCCTGGCTACATCTTTCAAAGGCCACATCTCTGTAGTGATTAGGTTTCCTGTTTCCCAGTCCCCTGATCTTTACTCTTTTTCTGACAGTGGTATCTGATTCATGACTTTGGACAAACTTTTTAACCTCATCTGCCTCACATTATTGCTCTTTGACTGGGCATTTGGACTTATTTATATTTTTAAAGCAAATTGGAATCCCTTGATGAAAGGTGCTTGTTAATGAAAAAACATTTTATTTAATCCAATTCTACCTTGGAATAACAATTTTATGGAGTCTGGGGTTAGGACCGAGGAGAGCGGCAGGCAATCTGTAAAAGAGATTAGCTTCACACTGATTACTCATGTTCCTTGCGGTATGTGGAGGGACCCCTAATTTGATCAATGGGGAATGGATTGGGACTTACTCCTCCCCTCTACTTGCTCTTTTTCTGTACAAAACAAACAGAAACCCCATATTCTGTATTTGCTTTGGCTAACAGATACAGAGTAGAGCTAAATTGCAGATACATTTGGGTTGCAGTGACTTAGAGCTGTCAAACAGGAAAAGGCCCCAATTGCCTTCCAATGACCCTTGAAAATTCCGCTTCTGCTAAGTGATGCTAAATTAGCCAAGGAAGAAAACATCTCCCTTAGGAAATCACTAGTCCTCAGCTTGACGCAATTCTTAATAGCCCAATAGAACCCTGTCTCTTTTTTGGTTACTAATATATCCCTGCTACATAGAGCACTCATGTTTGGTTATAATGTTGCATAGCACTAGATCATATCATATCAAGGCATATCATATTTTTACTTATGGGAGTGGAAAAGGCAATAACAGAAAGTCACTCTGATAATGCATGGAGAGAATACAATATTTGGCTCAAGTCTGATATTAATACCAGAACTAGCAGTCATTTAAGGCAAAAAGGAAAGGTATGAAAGGTGGGTGACCATCTGGTATATGCTTGTTTAAATCTCATTGCTTAAGGTATATTATTGATGCTGTACATTCTATAAAAACCTTCTAAGACAGCATGGTTTAGTGGAAAGAATACTAAACTTGGAGTCAAAGCACCTGAGCTCAAATCTCAGATCTGCTTTATTCTACCTGTGGGACATTGGAAGGGTCATGGAACTTCTCTGGCCTTCAGTTTCCTCAACTATAAAATGAAGATTTCTGACTATATGACTTCTAAGTTTTCTCTCAGAACAATGTGTTTAGAAAGCTTTGATAGCCATGTAAAGAAATAAAACTAAAATTGTTAGCAAATTATTCTTTTCTTAAATATCAGGTACAAAATAAGCATTCACTAATATATAATCAATATACACAGATATGCTTATATATGTATATGCATTATTTGTGTATATACTTATACACACATTTTAAAATATATATACTTAATTAAAGAATGACTCTACATATTTCCTAAAAATTCTTAATTCAGATAAAGCAACTATCTAGGTGGCTTCCATGTTTAGGAGAAGCAGGCTAACCTCTGATTGGAAGCCAGCATTTAAAAAAATATGTATTGTTTTTCTTGTTCCTAAGTACTATTTGATTGTCTCCACATATCAAGTAAAACAATTGTATGCAGGAAAAAAATTTTTCTTTTATGGAGAGCCAACTCCATCATGAAAATGTTTTTATGACTAAGACTTATTGGAATAGAACATGTCTAGGAAGTAAGTGAGGTAGCCAGTGAGTAGTGGATCATAAGTTAATTTTGATTGGCAAATCCACAAATTCATATAACTCTTGACAAAGATTGATTGTTGCATGAAAGAAAGAGATGGAACTGAGGGAAAGAAAGTTTCTGACTCTGAAAGCCAAGGAGAAATTTTCATTTTACTCTGCTCTATGGACAGTAAGTCATACACAAACTAGTGAAAGGATGACTGTGGGACTGCTCAGGATGCAGATTCTTTTGCTGGACAGGATGTGGTGAATGACTCTCAATGTCTCCTGATGTTTAAAAATAATGTCAGACAAACAGGTCATAGAATATCTTTTTTAAATTGGATTTTTAAAAATCCATTGGAGAATAGGCAGCATCCATAAATTTCATATTGAAATATTGCTGTAACATTTCTAGGAACATATATCACATTTTCTTTGTTTTTCTTTTGCCAACTTAATAGTATTTTTTAAAATTACATGTAAAGATAGTTTTCAACTTCACTTTTATATTATTTTTATTTCCAAATATTTCCCTCCCTTCTCACCCCCTTCCCCAAGAGAGTAAGTAATCTGATGTAGGTTACAATCACATAATGTGCAATCATATTAAATATATTTCCACATTAGTCATTTTGTGAAAAAAAAAAAAGAATCAGAACAAAAGGGAAAAGCCACAAGAAAGAAAAAAAACACCAAAAAGGCAGAAAATGAAAATAGTATGCTGGATGTGGACAGCATTTTCCATCATGACTCTTTTGTGGGAAAAAGGACCCCCACGTACAAAAAATATGTGTAGTATCCAGGGGATGCTCATCATTTGTGGAATAGCTGAAAAAGTTGTGGTATATGAATATAATGGAATACTATTTTGCTATAAGAAATGATTTCAGAAAAATCTACAAAGACTTACATGAACTAATGCTGAGTGAAGTGAACAAAACCAGGAGAACATTGTACATAATAACAACAACACTGTGCAGTGATCAACTATGATAGACTTAGCTCTTCTTAGCAATACAATGATATAAAACAATTCCAAAAGAGTCACAATGGAAAATGCTATTCACATCCAGAGAAAGAAACATGGAGTCTAAATGCAGATCAAAGCACACTTGAGATGTGTGGTGGAACACAAACCATGATGTAACTTTTCCATCATAAGGTTAAATTGGATTAAGATTTAGTACTCAGGGAAAGGAGTGGACATTTCTAAATAACTGTATTTTAAATAATGTAGGATCATAAGTTTAAAGTTGAAAAAGTAAAGTCAGGCCATCTAGTTCAACTCCCTCCACTTACAGATGAAGAACCTAAAATCATGAGAAGTTAATTGACTTGCCCACGGTCACCCAGCTAATAAATGGCACATGTAATCTTCAAACCCAGATTATCTGAATTCAAATCCATCACTCTTTCCATAGAATGTATAGATATAGTTATTGGAAAAAATTCTGAAGATGATCAGCTTTAACATGCCTATTCCCAGCCTCACCATTCTGTACTCCTCACATATCTTTAGTTCCATTTCACTGAGAGTGCTCACAGCCCTCATTCTCTTTTCTCTCCTCTGTCAAAATCAGTCCTCAGGAAAGGGTACTATATCATATATTTATATGTATCTCAGTGTAAATTAGTTTAAATAGAGAGGTGAGCTCTCCTCTCTCCTATTTGCATTTAAGCTTTAGGCTTAATTACAGAATAAAACCTTTCAAGAGGATTTTCAAGCATCATAAAGCAGGTAAGAGAGCTACTTTTAAGGGTAGAAAGATGTTGTTGATATCCCTGGTTTCATGTTAAGTAATAGTCACCTACCTGCAAATGCAATTCTGAATAATCAGTTGCATATATTTATTTTAAAAATATATTTATTTAATATTTTAAAAATACTGCTGATATTTCCCAAGCTGTTCTTTCCCCCTTTCCCTACCATTAAGCCCTAATAATAAAGAAAAAGAAGGAAACATCAGTAACACTTAACATATTGAAAAAGTCTAATTTTATATGCTGTATTCTACATTAATAGACTCCCATCTTTGTACAGAAGTGAGGGAGAGATATTGCTTTCCATATCTCTTCTTTGGCATCATAATTTTGAGAGATTTTATTTGATTGCTAACTGTTGGTTTTCTTTGTGTATAGTTATACTTGCTTCACTTTGTATCAGTTCCAATAACTCCTTTTGTACTTTTCTGAATTCCTCACATTTCATCATTTCTTACAGCACAATACTATTCCATTACCTTCATATATCACAATTTACTTATATATTCCTCAATTGATGGCTATTATACTTTATTTCTAGTTCTTTACTATTACAAAAAAGGTACTTCCATCAACATTTTGGTGGATATTATGGGGAGGGGCAGGAAGAGGAAGGAGGATGATTTTTGTTTATCATTGACATCTGTGAGGTATGTACATAGAAATGGAATTTCTGTGTCAAAGGACATAATATTTCTATTATTCCCTTGAAATTAATTTCCAGAACGCTTTCCCAGCTTTTTACAACCCATCACTATTGACTATTCTTTTATTTTCTCATCTTTGACAATTGATTTCATTTTTATGAATATTTTTATCACTTTCACTATGGCATATACTAACCAGAGGGTCATTTTCTTAAAACAAAGCAAAACAAAACAAAATATCTCTGACATTATTAGGGGAACAGAATGTAAATTTGATGCATACGCCCTATTGGAATATACTCAATTATATTGGAAATTTAGAACTGGAAGTGGCCTTATATATCCCAGATTATAAGGAGGTGAAGATTTAAACTCTCTCCCTTTGGAAAAAGAATAAAACTGCTTCATCAATTTTAAGAAAAGAGCTCCCTTCTGTCTCTCTATCATATTCATAGCTGTGCTTTTGGTTATGACTGAAATAGCCTTGTCATTGTCCCCGAGTAGGTTTTAATTTCTAATGTTTCAAGCCTATAGCTTCAACTTCTTTTGTAATCTATAGAATGCTATATTGAGAGCCAAAGAGGCTCTCAGAGGCCATCTGATACCATTCCCTTATTTTACAAATAAGAAAACTGGAGATAAGAAAGGTTAAATGATCTGCTCAAGGTTACACTCACTTAAATGGGAGTTGAACCAAGGGAATCTGAGTGACTTCAGAGCTAATATTCTTCTCAGTTTACTTTGCTGCCTCCTATAGTGGTACAGTGGAAAGAGGGTTAGAGGACAGAGGAATCCAATCCCACTTCTGGTGTTTACTATGTGTGACTATGAGTGGTCACTAAGCCCTCTCAGCCTCATTTTCTTCATTTGTAATAAAACTAAGTGATTGGAACAGATGACTCTGAGATGCCTTTCATTTCTTTAGTTTTGGTTCAATAAGTAGGCATTCAGCTCAACATTTATTGAGCTCTGCCTAGGTACAAGGCATATGAAAAAAATGGCAGAAAGCTAATACTATGTGTGGTATAATCAGCAGCAATGTGACAGTAGAAATGACACCAGACTGGGAGTCACAAGAACTAAGTTGCCATTTTTGCATTACTAATTATCAGCAGTCATTGAAGGCAGGTAAGTGGCACAGTAAGTTGAGTACTGGGTTTTGAGTCAGAAAAACTTGAATTTAAATATGACCTGTTACTTTGTGGCTTTGTGATCCCGGCTGAGTTATTTAACTGCTGTCTTCTTTAGTTTCCACAAATATAAGATGGGGATAAAAATAACATCTATCTTCCAGGGTTTTTGTGAGGATCACATGAGATACTATTTGTAAAGTGTTTAGTACAGTGCATAGCACACTACAAGCACTTAAAAATGCTTGTTTCCTCCCTTGTCTTATTTCCTTTCATATGATCCTTAGAAAAGTTATTTCCCCTGTTCATACTTCCATTTCTTTAACTGTGAAGTGGAAATAATAATAATAAAATCCATTATATCTCCATCACTGGGCTATTGTTTTGAGGATAAAATGATTAAGATTAGTAGTATTTGGTGATAGCTTGCTCAGGAGGTGTTGAAATAGTTATTTTCCTGATAACAACAGTAGGAAGATATGCTGCCTATTGTTGGGCATGTAACCATGAGATAGCAATAAACTTCCCAAGACTTCAAAACAAATAACAGTTGTCCACTTCTGATGATTCACATAAGAACAAATGATACTGCCAGAAGGAATACAAAAAGTATTGTCAACGATTGCCAAAGTCTTGAGCAAGGAACTAAAGACCCTATGATAAAGGCATAGATTGTTTTCTTCACTGCTGTCCATTGGAGGGAAGAGATGAAGAAAATAAAAATTGATTTGGAAAATGGACAGTTGGTTTAAAAGGTTGTATCTGAGAGTGAGATTTGGTTTTTGTACCATGATGTACGATACAGAGATGACAGACTGCTAGCAAGAGATGACAAGAATGTATTTGCTAGATGTCTATCCAATCTAATCAAACTGACTTTAAGCTAAAAAATAAATGGAGGGAAAGGAAGGAGGGGGAGAAAAAACTACCTCTTTGTATATTCTTAGGTACAATAGAGAGAAGAATAGACTCAGATGCTCATAAATTCACATAAGACAAAATTCAAGGAAAAGGTCAATTGTAAATTTCATGGCATCAAATTGTATTTATATACAAATGCCCCCAAGTTAGGAAACAAAAAGCAGAAATTAATGCAAAGAAGTAGATTAGACTCCAAAGATAGCACTCAAAACTAGATGGGATGGGTAAAAAAGAACAGGAGCAGTGTATATGATATGATATGACTGATCCTGTTTCATTATAGGTATTGGTATGCTGGTAAATGTTTAACAGTCATCTTTCCCCCCAAAAAAACATATGCTAACACAATTTAACATCAATCTGCATTAACATTTTCTCTATCATTTGTTAAGTCTAGACAATTAACAAAAGGATAAATAAAATACTACTTTGTCTCATTAGCCAGTTTCCAAGGTAGAAATGCACACTCAAAATTTAACAGTTGTCTCTCTTAAGGTGACTTGAGCTGAACACCTCTGGTTATGGGTTTGAATAAGGCTTGGCATGCTTTACCTCCCCACACCAACAGCCTCTACAGTATTACTAACAGTCCTCAAAGGATGTTTTCAAGAACTTAAGCTTTTGTCTATTTCTTAGAAAAATACTCATTCACTAAAACTAAAGAATTAAAATCTCAACAAAAGAAAGCAATTAAACACATGCATAACATGAAATACAACATTTAACTGACAGTGATATAAATATAGGGACACTAGCTCAATCTAGTTTCATCTAGTTGATATCAAATACTCTGAGTCAGTCTACTGAGAGTGGAACCTGTCCATTAGCAACCAAAAAAAGAGAGAAAAAACTACAATTTTTGCTTGTTTCAAGTAATTCACATACTATTGTAGACATAGCCTAAAATTTCTGAGACATTCTAGGTTGAGAGCTCATTTTTAGTGTTTCGTATAATTTTACAATGTGATAAATATTTTAATATGTGGAGCTGTTTCAAATTGTTTCAAATAGATGTTTATGATCTATGTGTGACTTGGAAAATGAAATCTTATTTTTCAGATGTGGTTTTCACTATCATTACTACTGCTTAAAGTTGATGATGAAAGATAGCAATATAACACAATGACTGACAGAACAGAGATATAGGATAGCATACAACAATATTCACTATTTTATTTAAAAAAGCACACAAAACTTAGGGCTCCAAGTTTTCTTAATCATGTGGTTTTCCTAGAATCTTTGCTATGCAATTATCATCAAATATTTCCCCAATCTGGAAGCATAACATTCATATCATACCAAATTAAGGCATTTTCAATAAGAGTAAGTGCCAATTAAAAAATGTGGAGGGGGTGTGTATGTGTGTGTGTATCTATATCTATCTGTATATATATATAATCTATTTATCTATAATTCTGTTGGATCTTTTTTACATAGAAAGTTATCTTAACTCTGAAACATACCTCACCTCCACTCATTTTAATTTTGTTCTCTATGCTGAGTACGATTTTCTACCCAACTTGTTTCTTCAACTTTCCTCTAAATATTTCCTTTGCCCCCCTTTCCCTCCTGACTCCTACTAAACATTTTAAACAACCTCTAGATAGTTAAACAATTTCCTAGGGTAAGTAGGAGATCAAAACTACAGATAATTATTGACTAATTTTATGGTATATACATTTTCATTTAATTGAATTGCATTGTTTCTACTTTCTTCAGTTCTTCTGTGTGCTGATTTATGTAGGCATTTTACTCACCAACACCAAGAACAACCCTTATACAGCTTAGAGGTTGGTTTTTGAGATTTGTTCTGGATAACCTGGTTATAAACTTCTTTGAATTCACCTACACTCATCTGCAAGAGAATGAAATACATCCCATCACACAGTTCATACATGAACTTGTATGGCATTTTAGCTTGATGGAATATACAAAAGTAAGACCCTGGCATCACCTTTTGTTATAATGAGGCATTAAAATATAACTTGACACAGATGTATCTGTTACCTCATGAATGTGAATCCTCCCTCCCATGAAGCAGAATACAATTCATCCACATCTCCCTATTCTTATACATTTCTTCTTAATGTATTACCATAAGTTTACTGGAGGAGTCCACCAAAATGCTTGTGTATTCCTGACATTGTAAGACTACCAATGGAGTACACAAATTGCTAGACCTTATTCTTACCATGTGACCAGTCCATTTTTTTCTCTCATGCATTTATTTTATGATAATCAAAACATCACTTCTCAATTTCTTGCTTGTACAATGTATTTCTATCTGCTCACAGCTGCCATGTTCTTCTCCATTGGCCTTTGGGTAATCCTCAGCCTTATTTTTTCAAAACAGGAAAATTGCTTCCACATTTCTTTCAAATGTAGTTCCTGCCACATTGAAATAGTTTTCTAAACCTCTAATTCCTGATTTACTATAATAAATTATTTTCCCACTGCAATGTTTCACACCTTCTGCTGTACTTTACCAGCCAACAACTCACTTTGAAGGGTGCAAATAAGTTGATAACAGTTGCTTCAAGTAGATCCAGACAATATTTTCCTTTATGTCTTCTCTTCCTTTTTTCCACACCATCAATAGGACCCTGAAAATGAGTTTTTTTTAAAGAAATAAAACTAGTAAATTTCTTGAAAATTAAGCTTCCTTAGGCACAAAGTGTCAGAAGACTATTTTCTGAATATAGTTTCATCCTGCTTTTGTACCTCAACTACTGCAAACACTCCTACTCAAAAAAAAATTCCTGTGTTATTTAAAAGGAAGCTTCGAACATGTATATATGTGTTCAGTTTAAAGCTAATTCTAGTACAGTGAGAAATTGTTAATATATGGGGAAAATGAATTTTTGAGCATGCATTGCTTTAAAAATTTAGACAACTTTTTCTCCAAAGTCAAAGTGAAACTAATTTTAACCCTCTCAACTTTTCTTGATTTTAGTGATTAAGATAACCACTAGCCATTTGTTCTAAGTACATCAGACCTTCTCAACCTTACAGTACCCTTCAATGGCTGAGTGCAGCCTATGGTCTCACCAGTCAAATTTGTGCATGTCATTCAGGAAGATATGAAGATATACATGGTATCATTAATGTCACAGTCTGGTAACTTCCGTATAATTTAATGTGAAACTAAGAAATATCTGCTTAAATAGTTCACTTCAGTGAATAAATTGTCTCCATCAATGGTAGAATAAAACAATTAGATTAGTTCATCTGATAAAGATATTTTTGTGTGAAGTATGAGCTTAGTTTAGCCCTATAATTAAATCCATAGCTTTCATGGTTTGCTTGGATAAATGATGTTACCAAGAAAAAGTGATAGTTCCCCCTTCCCCCACCTGCTTTGTTATTTAAAGAATCATATTGATGAAGTGACCAGAGTTCTTGATTTGAAATCGGAGGACCTGAGTCTAAATACCAGACCCACAACTGATTTCCTGTGTGATCTTTTCTTTGGGAAGTCATATAACCTCTCTTGGTTTCAGTGTTTTCATCTTAATAATGAGATGTTTGAACTAGAAGACTCCAGTTCTAAATATATGATCCTAAAGAAACATTAGAAGAAGGCAGAAGACTCTAGTGTAATGGTCTCTAAAGTGAGCAATGCATAGACTGACTACATGGGATGTTGTTATCATTCCTTTGCTCTTGGAGAAGATCAATGTAATAGCAAGGGTGACCTGAATTGGATTTAATGAGGCAGAGCTGCACAAAGTTATCAGGCTCTTCCTAACAAGTTAACTCCTCCAAAGTTATCAAAGTCCAGTGGCAAGACAAAAGTCAAGATAACTGGTGATGGCCTGGAATGTAGTGGGTGATCTTGGCCCTCTTCAATGAACTCTACTTACTGTCTTCAAGGTTGCCAATGATATCTTTCTCTCTCTCTCTCTCTCTCTCTCTCTCTCTCTCTCTCTCTCTCTCTCTCTCTCTCTCTCTCCCTGTCTCTCTCTTTCTCTCTGTCTCTGTCTGTCTCTCTGTCTCTTTCTCTGTGTCTCTCTCTTTCTCTCTGTCTCTGTCTGTCTCTGTCTTTCTGTCTGTCTCTCTCTCTGTCTTCTCTCTCTGTCTCTGTCTGTCACTCTGTGTCTGTCACTCTGTGTCTGTCTCTCTGTCTCTGTCTCTCTATCTCTGTCTCTCTGTTTCTGTCTCTCTGTCTCTCTCTGTCTTTGTCTCTCTTTCTCCCATCTCTCTGTCTCTCTCCCTCTTTCTTTCTCTCTCTGTCTGTCTCTTTCTGTCTCTGTCTCTGTCTGTCTCTCTCTGACTCTCTGTCTCTCTGTGTGTGTCTCTCTGTCTCTATCTCTCTCTTTGTCTCTCTCTGTGTCTCTTTCTCTTTCTCTCTGTCTCTGTCTCTCTGTCTGTCTGTCTCTCTGTCTCTTTCTCTCTATCTCTCTGTCTCTCTCTCTCTGTCTGCCAGATCTGATAATCTTATCTCAACCTTCATCCTCCTTTACCTCCCTGGAGCATTTAAACTGTCAAGCAATCTCACTTTTGGAATTGTTATTATGTTGTTATCTTTTGATTCTTTTTCTATTGGTCTAATTCCTTCTTAGTCTCTGTTGCTGATTATCATTTATATCACTCTCCCAAATGTGGATATCTCTCCCAGAATGAGATTTCTGATCTCTCTCTTTCTCTCTCCTCTGGTTGGTGACTTCATCAGCTTTCATGCACTTCATCATCATCTCTGCGGATAACTCCCTTATATTCAGTCCTTATCTCTTTTTTGAGCTATAGTTCTGCACCACAAGCTGCCTAGTAGACATTTAAAATTTCATTTCAAAGCTAGTATATCCCAAGTGGAACTCATTATTCCTCCAACATAGCAAAGAAAATCCACCCCTTTTCCATATATCCCTACTTTTGTTGAACACTTCAACCTTCTAGCCACCAGGTTTTTAACCTTGTTATCATCTTTGACTACATGCTTTCTTTCTCACATAGCCAGTCATGCCACATTTTGTCATTCAACTCTCTACCACATTTCTTAAATCCTGCCCTTACTCTTCAGTCACCTAGGTATGTACCACCTTGGTTCAGGCCCACATCACTTCTCACCTGCATTCTTAAAACAGTAGTTAGTAATTTGTTTTGTGGCTTCAAGATTTTCTCCATTCCAATTCATCTTCCTCATAGCTTTTTCCTAAAGCACAGGTATGAACATAGCTCTTTCTTACTCAATAATTTCTAATGATTTCCTATTAACCCTAAGGTTAAATTTTTATCCTAATCTCATCATTGTAAAGTATATACATACTAGCACAGTAGTACATATATTTGATTCACAAATAAGTATAAATATGTTGAAAGTGCATATGCAAAATTGTTTATTTTTCAAAAAGGTTTAGAGAACTGTTTCACAGCAAAAATTTTTAGCATTGAATTCAGTAGACATATGTCTGAATTTTAGCTGTGCCACTTAACTGGTATGTCATAATGAGAAGGTTATTTCCCATCTCTGAGCTAAAGTTTCCTCCTCTATAGAATAAAGTGCTTTGGCTATATAAACTCTAAAGACCATTACAACTCCAGAACTTCTTGATGCTATAATTTCTTTTTTTTTTTTTTAAAGCAATTGGGGTTAAGTAACTTGCTCAAGGTTACACGGCTAGTCATTTGATTTATGCGTGGGTGCTCATTTTCTGAGGCCGGATCTGATCTCGGGTCATCCAAACTCCGAGGCCGGCGCTCTTACTCACTGCGCCACCTAGCCGCCCCTTTAGGGCAATTGGGGTTAAGTAACTTGCCCAAGGTTACACGGCTAGGTTTTTGTTTGTGCGGATTAAGTGTCTGAGGCCGGCTCCGAACTCAGGTCCCTCCGATTCCAGGGCCGGCGCTCTATTCACTGCGCCACCTAGCCGCCCCTGATGCTATAATTTCAAAAGGTCATCTGATTTACTCTTGTATTTCCTGCCAGGTTAATTTGTAATTTTTTTTTTATCTAAAGACATGGAGTTTCATTGATGTAATATACTCTCATAATTGACATAATCTACAATTTTTTATTGCCTGACTCCCCTGTTATCTGTGACATTGTTTAGAAAGAATTTGTCGTTGAAATTGCTTATTTTGCGCATCTTTGAATTCTGTTTAAGTCTTGACAATAATGAGGTTGCTGACAGGGGAAAGACAGACATTGCTTCTTTTAAGAAGGCTTTAGCCCAGTGCTCTCAGATCTTTACTACTTTGCCCAAGATCATTATGATTTGTAAAAAAATAATCAATACTTACAATTGCTAAGATAAAATATCTAATTAATGAATTAAAAGCACAATCTACATCTTGGTTGATATAAATATATATATATATATATATACATATATATATACTTTCATTTATTCATAATCACTGATAACTGGCAGTTCCCATCCCTTCCCTTTACCTCCTATTCTAATGGGTTTTGGTAAGCCAAAATCTATTTTATTTAAATAATTTCAGTGAAAGTCATTCTTTGCTCTGGCATTCTCTATTCCCTTGATGTTAAAAAAAAAAAAAAGTCAGACCAAACAGAAACTCTTCAGGAAATTCCTCAACTCTAACCTTTCAGGGTCAAAGAAGGCAGCAGACAGTTTGTTGTCTTGGAAAGTGACCTCGGTTCAGTTTTATTCCAAACAAACTTTCAGATGTTATCTATGCATTGTCTCAGAAGAAAGCAGTGCTAACTCTTAGAGAACAACAGTAGCACTCTTGTACCTTTTAAAAAAAGTCTACAATTTTTTTTTATAGAAATGACCCTGGAATGAATATGCATATACATATATGTATATATGCACCCACATATAGGAATATACACATATGTATATGTGAATACACCTACTTGTATATACACATACATGTATACCTATTGTAATAATGACAGTGTTTACTGGAGCAACTTGATACTACAAGTACCCCATACTACATAGTCTGAAAAATTGCAAGCAATATTCTGCATTATTATGCAACACATTCCAGATCATGTATATAGTTCACCCAAATGTATGCAATGCAATTCCCTCAAATTTTGTTGACTTCAAATTTTCTTTTAGACACTTTCAATATAGACAATAATCCAAAACTTAAACAAACAAGTAGGAACAAATCATTCCACTCAGGTTTGATGGATAATTTTATCTTTAGTTTGGTAGTTTATGTATTAAACCACCCTATGCTATAAATTTCAAAAGACTATCAAATAAGCAACTCAACAATTCTAAATACTGTCAGACATATTACTAAAGAAGTTTTTCTTGCTTTTTCTTTGTCATTAATAAAGTAAGAATTGTTTTAATGGCTTGAGTAAATTCTTGGAGGTTTGTTATGAAAACAACCATTTCACTTCTGTCTATCTAAGAAAGTAACTTGATGAAGGTGACTGCTGTGTTAATGCATCATTTTCCTCCCAAGAGTCCACACTTAAAGATCTTCAGTATGGCTCCAGCTGTAAAAGCACATCTGTCAGCTTAAATGAGATTGACAGCTTCCCATAGTTAAGGGGCAACCTTTAAACCTTATAAGAATGTTTTGGCATTTTAATATTTAAAAATAATCCACCTACTAAGTTAATTTAGAAATAATGAATAAAACACTTATTTTTAGAAATTAGTTCACCAATAAATCCAAGTCTAAAATTAGTAGGAAATGCTAGTTTTATGGCCTGTGCTAGCTAGATGCTGAATATACAAAAAAAATCTTCAAGGACCTCATCTTCTATTGTAGGATAACAGCATATCCAGAGATTAAAAAAATATAAGATACATGCAAAGTAAATATGTAATATCTCTAGTAGCTGCAGATTCTCTCTTCATTCCCACCCCCACCAGCAGGGACTTTGACTTGGAAGAGTGAGATGGGAGAAGATACATGACATGGTTGTAATCCAAGAGTGCTTTGCTCAAAGTCAACAGGTAGAGGTTGGAGGAAGACAAAGGGACTAGCAATAGCAGTATCAGCATCTCCTCTTGTCAAAGGTGGCTGCTGAATGCATTCACCATCCTCTGTGATAGGTTATCTGTATTTGGAGTTTGGCAGTCTTTACCAGTGTCAAGATAGACAGGGCAAAATTCCATGTTCCAGGACAAGATGAGATGTTGAGTATGCTCATCTCCTAAATCCATTATCCATGTCACAAATCCTAGTTCCTTTAGAATGCAGCCTAATAGGGGTGGCTAGGTGGCGCAGTGAGTAGAGCGCTGGCCCTGGAGTCAGAAGGACCTGAGTTCAGATCCAGCCTCAGACACTTAACACACACAAACAAAAAAACCTAATCATGTGACCTTGAGCAAGTTACTTAACCCCAATTACCCTCCAAAAAGCAAAAAAAAAAAAAAAAAAAAGAAGGCTAATAAACTGGAGTCTATGAATTTATCTTTTAGAACTATTTCATTATATTTTGTTTCCTTTTAATGCTATGCATTCTAGGTTATACATTTAAAACTACTATTCTTAAAAAGCCTTCATAAACTTCACCAATCTGCCAAAAGAATCCATGACAAAAAAATCAAAATCAAAATAAGCAAATAAATCAAAAAGCATGGAGTGGGGTGTGGTTAAGAACTCATGCTCTAAAATGTCTGATTGTGATAACCAGTTCTACCAGAAGTATGAATTGAGCATCTTGGGGAAACTGTTGGTTATACTCTTTTGGTTATTCACAGTTGGCATAATCATGGGAAACTAAACAAACTCATACTGAATTTCCTAGAACTTCTGGGGTCAAATTGATTTTATAAGTGCGTAGCTTATAGGGATTAAGATAGTAGCAGGCTTAAACCTCTCATGGTGGATTTTTAGATTATTATTTATTTTACATTTTACTAATCACTAAATGTTTGCTTATTGAGTCTATCTTCAGAGGAAAAACAACCCTGCATATGTCATTTAAGTATGTTTGTAAACTTTATGTACAAGACTCCATTTATGTACAAGACATCCATGCAATATAGTAAGTTGAAGAAAGGAGGGTTTTCACCAGTAGCTGGGTACTCTTAGCTAAGTTCTAGTTGAGATGATGCACAAATCTACATAGCCCTTTGCATAGAGATAGCCAAAGCTGAGAAATATAAAGCCTTTTATTCTTTGAGAAAAATATGGAAGCACAGCCTTTATTTGGTGCTTCAAACATCAGAGCATCTGCATAGGTGAGCATAGGACTGCCCACCCAAGTGAGTCATTTGGTGACTAAAAACAGAACGTGTTGAGAGGAGCAGAGAGAGGCCAGGGGTAACAACTACAATGATCAGAGAAGGTCTCTTGAGATGACATCTGACCTAAACTTCAAAGAAAACTAGGGATTTCAAGAGGGGAAGCTGAGGTGAAAGGGCATCCCAAGTAGGGGAAAAACCAATGAACCAAATGAATGTATGAGATGCAATATTGTTTATGGAGAACAGAAAATGGTCTAGTTTGGCTGGGACATAGTCTATTGGTGGTAGTGGTAAAGTGATGCTAAATCAATTTGGAAAGATAAACTAGAACCAGATTGTGAATAACTTTAAGAGCCAGACAGCAGAGTTTGTATATTCTCCTATGACTAAAGGAAGCCATTAAAGATTCTTCCTTAGGTGAATAGCATGATCAGACCTGCTTTAAGAATATTAATTCAGCAGTTGGATGGATGGTAGAGAGGAGAGTTCAACTAAAAGAAAACTGCAATAGAATTTCAGATAAAAAGTGATGGTGGGCTAAACTATAGTTATAATCATGATTTAAGTGAAGGGAATGATAATCACAAACACTTTATATGTATTATTTTATCCTCAAAAAACCATTTAAGATAGCTGTAGGTGACTTTTCCATGGACACACAGCTAGTAAATGTCTAAGACAGGATTTGAATATAGACCTATTCTGACTCCATTTTCAACACTCTAGACATTATACTATCTAGCTTCCTCTAATACTATGCAGACATGTATGAGTGGTGTTGGGGAGGGGCAAAATTATAAAAACAACTTGATAATTTATTGGATAAAAGGAGGTAGCAATCTTGAATTAAATAACTTAAAATTAGACCGTTTTTGTAAAGAAGTCTCTGAATGTCACATTAAAGCTTATTTTGTCCCTGACAAAGGTTTCTATCCTTCTTATAACTGTATGCAATCTCAAAGAGAACATGGCCTATTTGATTTTGCCTTTCACATTTAGAAATGGGGAAACATTTAGCTGTGCCAAAGAATTGTAGGCATAATTTGTTCTTTTGTGATACATATACCACAAAGTTCAACCCTATGGAGTAGGCTTTGTGAGTAAAAATTAAATTCTCCAAAATCAGATATCAGGAGACCAAATCCTTGGGCATTGCTTTAGAAACTGCTGCCAATCTCTTCTGCCCCTATCATTCATTTAATACTAGTCCCATATTCTTAAATGAAGCATTAATAATATCATATTGTCTCTCTGACTTGTCAGTTATTCCCAAGTACAATGCTTGGTCCCACTGGGGAACTCTTTGTTGCTTAGCCTTAGATTAACGAGAATAGGTGGGATGAAGTTGGGGACAGCCAGACTCCAAAATCACCCTGGTGCCCAACTCTCATAGCATGAGGCAACATGATAATGAGCATCATCTGCTTTAAAGTATTTATAAGTAAAATACATCTCTGAACCACTATGTTCCAAAAGCAAAAATGAATTTTGTTCTTCTTCTGAATCATTCAAAAAGCAAATAATGATCATTTGAACTTGAAAATCTCTTTATTAAACCATTTCATTATCATATTTGCCTGGTTGTTTCTGCTTTCCTTTTCTTTTCATCCCTTTGAATGAATATAATGTATTTCCATAATCTGTCCCCTCCCTTTGGGAGGCAGGAATTTCAGCCATCAACAACATCCTCCACCCACTCTGCAAAGAATTCTCATCTAGCCTGTTGAGATGGTTTTGTACCAGAAACAATTTGCAATGCCTCACCTCCAGTCAAGAGGTCATCATAAAAAAAGTTCCTTTCTTTCTCAGCTTTATATATGGAACAGGACATTCTGACAGTGCCCTCAAAACTGAAAAGTTAAAAATTAGCTCTTATTTTTAGAAGTTTTTTGTTTTTTTTTTCTTTTGTTCCTTTCAAAATCATTGAACAAAATTGCATCCAAAGAACCACAGAGTGTGTCAGATTGCAAGGCCTGATCGGACTACTGAAAAATGAAAAAACAAAATTCAGTCAAATAAGTGTCTTACATTTGGAAGGGGTGAGAGGTCATATTATGCAGATAATTATCTTGACCATTTTTTCCATATTCAATTTCCTGGTAACCTGATTAAACCAGCTAATTATTCTGCATTTTCCCCCTTCTTGCAGAGTCTTGTCTAACTTGTCTCTAGACACCACAAATGACACTCATTTTCTCTTCTCCCTGCATTTGCATTGGTCATCTTCCACACCTGTAATGAATTCCTTCTTATCTCTGACTTGATAGAATGCATCACTTCTTTCTACATTCATTTCAAGTACCACTTTCTAAAAGGAAATCTTTCTCACATCCTCCCCTTATTAGTGCCTTCCTTCCCTAATTGCCTTGGGTTTCTTTTATATTTATTGTGCCCTTATTTATAATGTGTACATATTGTCTCTCCTGATAGAATGCTGTAAGAGCAAGGACTTTCACTTTTTCATATACCCAGTGTTTGATTAGCACAGGCAATGAATCTGTCAATGAATAAGTAATATTATCTTACTGAATGGGAGTATTTGATTTCTTCCCCCAGGCCTCAGATCCCGGAGTAGCAGGATGACCAATTGTAACGTTAATGGAATAGGAAGATCTTCCCTGCCCATTAATAGGACTATGTGCCCTGCTTGGCCTCTGGCCCAGCTCACAGCTGTGATGCAGCCTGAGTCCCTTGGAGGCTGAGTCACATGAAACCCAGTGTGTGGGAGGAGCTTACCTAATAGAGCAGAAAGTGAGACTGAAACAGAATAGGAGTCACAGAGCAGAAAGTGGAGGGAGGAACTTGCCTAAGGGAACTTGTTTGTGGGGAGGCCTGATAGAAAGAATGCTTGGGATGTTGGAGCTCCCTGGACTGTTGATGAGTACCTTCTTAAATCTTACCTCCTGGTTTCCTAATAGTGATATTCCAAATAAATATTTTGGTTTTGCCTTTGAGGAAGAGAGTTTATTATATTTTGAGAATCTATCCTGGAAATGCATATGCATATTCATAGCAGCTGCTATAGGTATTGCATTGACATTACACCAATATGGAAAAGCTGGCTCATGGCTGAATCAAGACTATTTTTCTGGATTTTCTTCTCTGATCTCAATATCTTTTCCCTGTTATGCCTTTCATTAACTATTAGGTGGACTACAAGTCTCATTTTGTTCAAATTTTGGACCTAAATTACCAGGGAACTGGTCTAAATCATGCCCAGTCAATGATATATGGCTTATGGCACAGAAGGGAGAAGATCTTGCTCCTATAACTTTTTGTCATCAATGACTATATTTATTTAGCTTTAAGAATTTTACAAACAAGATGAGGAACTAAGTTGGCATCATATCAGCAACGACTAAGAATAACTAAGCAACAACAGAACTCTCCCAACATCACCCTGGAAAATTTTTTTCTTTAAATTAAATTAATTTTTGTTTCATTTTAAGTTCTAAACTGTCTCCCTCCATCTGTCTCCACCCCACATTAGAGAATGCTATCATTTGTCAAAATTTTTAAAATATATGTGAAACCACCCTATGCCTACAAATATTTATCAGTTCTTTCTCTGGAGGTAAATAGGACCTTCCTTCATAGGTCTTTACAGCTGATTTGAGAATTTATAGTACTCAGAATAACTTGGTTGTTCACAGACATTATTTGAATAATATTGCTGTTGGTTCTGCTTACTTTACTTTTCATTATTTCATGCAAGTGTTTCCATGTTTTTTAAAATCAACCACTTCATCATTTGTTACAGAACAGTAGTATTTCATCACAATCACAACTTGTTTAGCCATTCCCCAATTCGAAGGCATCTCATCAATTTCTAGTTCTTTGCCACCACAAAGAGGGCTGCCATAAATATTTTAGATGTTGCAGCTTCTTTTTCCTTTTTCATATTACCTTGAGAAATATATCTAATAATGGTATTGCTTGGTCAAATGGTATTTTTATATGGTTTTATAACTCTTTGCGCATAATACCAGATTGCTTTCCAAAATGATTGGATCAGTGTGTAATTCTACTAACAGTATATTAATATCCCAATTTTTCCACATTCCCCTCCCACATTTGCCATTTTCCCCTTATATCATTTTAGCCAATCTTATAGGTATGAAATTGTATCTCAAAGTTGTTCTAATTTGCATTTCTCTAATAATAGTGATTTACAGCATTTATTCCATATGACTACTTATTTTTTATTGGAAAACTGCCTGTTCATATCCTTTGACCATTTATCAATTCTAGAATTTCTCATCTATTTATAAATTTGACAAAGTTCTCTATATATTGGAGATTTGAGACCTTTATCCAAGAAACTGCTCTAAAAATCTTTCCCCAGGTTTTTGCTTTCCTTCTCCTCTTGGCTATGTTAATTTTATTTGTATAAAACTTATAAATTTAACATAAACAAAATTATCCATTTTACCTCTCACAATATTCTCTCATTTATTCATAAGTTCTTATCCTGCCCATATGTCTGACATTAATGTATTTCATGTGTTTTCTATGATGTCTCTCTTTATGTCTAAGTCATGTATTCATTTTGACATTATCTTGGTAAATGGTGTAAGATATAATCTCTACCCAATTTTTGCCAGTCTGTTTTCTAGTTTTCCCAAAAATTCATTAAGAAATAATGTATACTTATCACCAAAGCTTAAATCTTTACATTTGTCAAACACAACTTTACTCTAATCACTTACTACTGTGTATTGTATGATTATTCTGTACTACAGCCATACCGCTTTATTTCTTAGACAGCACCAGACAGTTTTGATAATTACTGTCTTTTTTTTTTTTTTAGGGCAATTGGGGTTAAGTAACTTGACCAAGATCACATGGCTAAGTTTTTTTTTTTTTTGTTTGTTTGTGTGTGTCAAGTGTCTGAGGCCGGATCCAAACTCAGGTCCTTCTGACTCCAGGGCCAGCGCTCTACTCACTGTGCCACCTAGCTGCCCCAATAATTACTGTCTTATAATATAGTTTAAGATTGGGTACTGCTAAGCCTTCTTCCTTTACATTTTTCACTAATTCCTATGATATTCTTGACCTTTTATTATTCCAAACACATTTTCTTATTTTTTTTTTTTTGGCAGCTGAACAAAATGTTTTTTGGTAATTTAATTGGAATGGCACTGTATAAATAGATTGGGTAGAATTGTCATTTTTATTATGTTGGCTCTACCCACCCATGAGCAATTAATATTTCTCCAATCATTTTAATATGACATTATTTGTATAAAAGATTTTCATAATTATGTTCATATAGTTCCTGGGTTTGTCTTGGCTCCCTCAAAAAAACTTCAAAATAATTCTGCAAATTGAATTCTTAAAAAAAATTTTAAATTTAAAAAGTCAAGGTAAGACTTTTTTTTCAATTGAAGACAACTCCAATAGGAGATGTCTGTAACACTGGGGTGGTGGTTGGCCTGGGATAGCACTGCAACAACAGCAGTAGGCCTTGGAGACAGCCACATCAGCAGTAGCAGCAGCTTGGGGGAGTCCTTGGCCCATAGATAGTAAGAGGGTTGGACAAATGAACAGAAATTACAAGAGGGTGGTTGCCAGCATTGCATTTAGGACCCACACATAGTTCTGGGTTGCAGTTCCAGAACAAGGAAGAGTACTAGCATGTGTGTTCACAGTGGAATAAGGTCTCTGTTCACAATTACAGGGCAGAGAACAGTGCTTATAGTCATTCAAAAGGGATTAGAGGTCCTTGTCTTAACTCCAAGGCAGGAAGGAGCACTAGTACCTGAGGCCACAGGAGCAGGGGCCCAAATCACAGTTTGCATCTGCAGGAAAGCAGGAGACCTGTTCACATTCCAGGGCCAAGGGAAGTTCTAACAGTTACAGCTATCTAGGAACAAAATTGCATTCTGTGTAAAGACCAGAGCAAAGTCCAGAAGAATAGCACCATCACAGAAGGACCAAAAACTCACAAAGTCACAGAACAAGCTCTGAAAACAGTAACATAAAACCCTGAAACTTGGGGAAGTTTTTGCTCCATCCCTGAAACAGAACTCAACTTTAACATAAAGTCAAAGGTCAGGAAATAGGCTAGGTAAGTGAACAAACACACACAAAAGGAACATTATAATAAAAATCTAATATACTGACAGGAAAGATCAATATACAAACTTGAAAGAAGATAGCAGTGTCAAAAGAGTTACTAGTAGAGCCTCAAAAGGAAAAAAAAAGTTAATCCAATTTCACAGGAATGCCTAGAAGAGCTCAAAAATAAATTTAAAAATGAAATAAGAGGGGTGGCTAGGTGGTGCAGTGAGTAAAGTTCCAGCCCTGGAGTCAGGAGGACCTGAGTTCAGATGCGACCTCAGACATTTAACAGACACACACACACACACACACAAACACACACACACACACACACACACACACACACACACACACACACACACACTAGCCATGTGACCTTGGGCAAATTACTTAACCCCAATTGGCCTCCAAAAAAAAAGCAAAAAAAAAATAAGAAAGGTAGAGGAAAATGTTGGAAATAATTGAGAATGACACAAGAATATTATGAAAAATGATTCTACAGTTTAGTTAGAGAGGCTCAAAAATAATAAAGAAAATAATACCTTAAAAAACCAAATTGGGGGGGTGGAGCCAAGATGGAGGAGTAAAAGCAGAGAATTGTCTGAGATCTCCCCCAAATGGCTCCAAATACCTCTAAAATGACTCTAAACAAATTCTAGAATACCAGAACCCACAAAAAGACAGAGGGAAACAATTTTTTTAGATCAAGGCAACTTAGGTTCTCAGGAAAGGTTGGTTGCACCAAGGTGAGAGAGGAATGCAGTACAGAATAGGCTATGCCAGCACAGACCAGGTACCAGCAAACCTGTAGCAGACCTTGGGAGACACTGAATTAGCAGAGGTAATATCTGCTTCCAGAGTTCTCAGACAGCAGATGGTAAGGGGATTGAACAACTGGTCAGAAGTAGATAGCAGAGGTACATTTTACAGTACCAAGGCAGGACTTGATTGTTTTATCCATACTTAGATTCAGGTTACAGTGCTGTGTGGTAGTCCCAGGGCAAGGAGGAACACTAGCACACCAGAGGTTGCAGCTGCAGTGCAGCAGGGATACTCCTCACAGTTCCAGGGCAGAAAAGAGTGCTTGTGATCACTTGTAGACCAGAGCAAAGACCAGGAGAGTAGTAATCACCTCTTCTTAGATCATACCACCTTGAAAGAACTGAAAACTTACAGGTCCCTAGAAGTATCTCTGAAAACAACTGCATAAAACCCATAAAACTTGGGACAGTCAGGTCTCCACCCTGGAAGCAGAGCCTTATTTTAACAAAGAATTAAGATTCAAGCAATAGGCTGGGAAAGTAAGGAAACACCAGAAATAAATTCTGACTATAGAAAGTTACTATGGTCACAAGGAAGATCAAAATACACACTCAGAAGAAGATAACAAAGTCAAAGTTCCTATGTCCAAAACCTCCAAAAATATGAATTGGTCTCAGGCCATGGAAAAGATTAAAAAGGATTTTGAAAATCAAATAAGAGAGATAGAGGAAAAATGGGGAAGAGAAATGAGAGTGATGCAAGAAAATCATGAGAATGGGGTGGCTAAGTGGCGCAGTGAGTAGAGCGCCAGCCCTAGAATCAGAAGGACCTGAGTTCGGATCTGGTCTCAGACACTTAACACACACACAAACAAAAACCTAGCTGTGTGACCTTGGGCAAGTTACTTAACCCCAATTGCTCTCCAAAAAAAAAGTAAAAAATAAATCATGAGAAAAGAGTCAATATCTTGGTAAAGGCAACCACCCTCCCAATATACTGAAGAAAATAGCATCTTAAAAAACAAACTAGGTCAAATGGTAAAAGAGATCCAAAAAGTCAATGAGGAGAAGAATGCCTTAAAAAGCAGAATTGGGCAAATGGACAAAGAGGCAAAAAATTCACTGATGAAAAATAACCTCCTTAAAAATATAATTGGCCAAATAGAAAAGGAGGTCCAAAAGCTCACTGAAGAAAATAATTCCTTAAAAATTAGAATTGAGGATGCAGCCAGCACACAGTGAGACAGACACAGTGCATGACAAGACAGATTCTGAGGAAAGCTGATCCACCAACCACAGGGGCCATTCCCAGACCTATCACCACAGAACTGAGGATCTGTCAGAGCTGGGTGAGAGACAAATGTAGGGCCGATGGCAGGGACAGCAGCTACTCCTGCTACTATCAACTCACAGCCTGGGAACTTAGAAATCACCTATCTGAACTTCTAGGGACCAGGATGGTGAGGTGAACCCTGGATGTTCTAATCTCCCCCTCTGACCCTGAAAACCCAGAAATTATTTCCCCAGAGTAAAATCCTAAAATAGTGGAATGGAACCAAATAAAGGCTTAGGAATCCTAGAGGAAGGGTGTGGCTAAGTCTGTGCCTCAAAATGGGGAAAAACAGATCACAAAGATAAAGACTCTAGAAATGTATTATTTCAAGTGTGAAGAACCAAATTCAGCAGACATTTACTGTATACCTACAGCTGAATCCTCAAAAGGGAATATGAATTTGTCTCAAGCCCAGAAAGTGTTCTTGAAAGAGCTCAGAAAGGACTTTAAAAACAAATTACAGAGGTAGAAGATAAACTAACCATTTCTTTTAAAATTACAATTGAGAAAATAGAAAAAAAAACTGTTCAGTGACGAAAGCTCTTTAAAAAGTGAAATGTGTGAAATGGAAAAGAGGTTCAAAGTCTAACTGGAGAAAATAAATCCCCCAAAATGAAATCTGACCACATGGAAAATGAGCTTCAAAAATTAGCTGAGGAAAATAATTCGCAAAAAATTAGAATCAGCCAAATCAAAGCTAATGGCTCTCATGCATCAAGAATCATTCAAACAAAACCATAAGAATGAAAAATTAGGGAAAAAAAAGAGGTGAAATATCTTAATGGAAAAATAACTGATCTGGAGAACAGATCTAGGGGAGACAATCAAGTATTATTGGTCTACCAGAAAGTCATGATGAAAAAAAGAACCTGGACAACATCATCCAAGAAATTATTAAGGAAACTGCTCTGAGGCCCTAGAACAAGAGGATAAAATAGTTATCAAAAGAATCTACCATTGACAGAGATCCCAAATTGAAAACTCCAAGAAATGTTGTAGCCAAATTCCAGAACTATCATATAAAGGAGAAAATACTGCAGGCAGCCAGAAAGAAACAAATAAAATATAACAGAACTAGAGTCAGGATCACATAGGACCTAGCAGCTTCTAGGCTGAAAGATCAGAGAAACTGGAATATGATATTTCACAGGGCAAAGGAGCTCAGGATACAACCAAGGATCAGCTATCAAGCAAAACTGAGCATAATCTTTCAGGTAAGGAGATGGTAATTCAATGAAATAAGGGATTTCCAGAACTTCCTGATGAAAAAGCCAGAGCTCAATGGAAAATTCAATCTCCAAATATGAGACTCAAGAGATGCATAGAAAGGTAAACAGGGAAAACACACACACACACACACACACACACACACACACACACACATCCCTTGTTATTTAATAAGAGCAAACTGTTTACATCCCTATATGGGAAGCTGAAACCTGTTAATATTGAGAATTTTATACTTATTGTGACTTTTAAAAGGGATATAGATAAATGGAGCATATGGGTACAAATTAACTAGAAAGATGATAAAAAAAACCTTATTAAGGGGTACAAAGGGACCATAATGAGATAAGAGGAAAAGGAGAAGCAGAAACGGGTAACTTATAACACTCAAAGAGGCACAAAACATATTATAGTAGAGGGAAAGAAGGGAGGGTGATGAACAATATATAAGCTTTGCCGTAATTTGTTTTGGTGTAAGGAGGGAATAACATAATCAGTTAAGTGTAGGACTCTATCATGAAGAGACATAAAACTTATCATAATAGAGCAAAAGAAGGGTAGGAGAGGATCATTGTATGAGATTTATTCTCATTGATATTGGTTCAAGGAAGAAATAACATACTAAATTAAGTATAAAAATCTATTATACCCTACAGGCAGTAGGAGAGGAAAGGGTTAAGAAAAAGGGTGGGTTAGAAGGGAGGGAAGAAGTAATAAGGGGGAAGGGTAGGAAAAGGGAGGGGAGTTCATAGGGAGGGAATACTGAGGGAGGTGGTGGCCAAAAGGAAAACTCTTAAGGAGGGGAAGGGAAAAGGGAGGAATAAAAGCATACATAGGGAGGGAATAAGATGGAGGGAAAGATACATATAGTAATCATAACTGTGAATGTGAATGGGATGAACTCTTCCATAAAATGGAGGCAGATAGAAGAATGGATTAAAAACCATAATCCTACAATTTCTGTTTACAAGAAACACATTTGAAAAGGGTGGACACACACAGGGTAAAGGTAAAAGGCTGGAGTAAATTATATTATGCTTTAGCCAAAGTAAAAAAAAAAAAAAGCAGAGGTAGCAATCCTTATCTTGGATAAAGCAAAAGCAAAAATAGATCTAATTAAAAGACATAAGGAAGGAAACGATATCCTGCTAAAAGGCACCATCAAAAATGAATTAATATCATTACTAAACATATATGCACTAAGCGGTATAGCATCCAAATTCCGAGTAGAGAAGTTAAGGGAGTTAGAGGAAAAAGTCGATAGCAAAACTATACTAGTGGGGGACCTCAGTCTCTCCTTCTCTGAACTTGATAAATCTAACCTCAAAATAAGCAAGAAAGAAGTTAAGAAGGTGAATAGAATTTTGGAGAAGGTAGATATGGTAGACCTCTGGAGAAAGTTGAATGGGGATAAAAAGGAATATATCTTCTTCTCAGCAGTACATGGCACACACACAAAAATTGACCATGTACTAGGGCATAAAAACCTCATAATTCAATGCAGAAAGGCAGAAATATTAAATGCATCCTTCTCAGATCATGATGCAATAAAAATTATATGTAATAAAGGGGCCATGGAAGGATAGACTAAAAAATAATTAGAAACTAAATAATTTAAGCATCAAGAATGAGTGGGTCAAACAAGAAATTATAGAAACAATTAGTAACTTCATTCAAGAGAATGATAACAGTGAGACAACATACCAAACTTGTGGGATGCAGTGAAAGCAGTTCTTAGGGGAAGTTTTATATCTCTGAATGCATACATGAATAAAATAGATAAAACAGAGATCAATAAATTGGGCGTGCAACTGAAAAAGCTAGGAAAAGAACAAATTGAAAATTCCCAATTAAATACTCAATTGGAAATACTAAGAACCAAAGGAAAGATAAATAAAATTGAAACTAAGAAAACTATTCATTTAATAAATTAAAGCAAGAGCTAGTTTTATGGGGAAAAAAACAACAAAATTGATAGACCTTTAGTCAGTATGATAAAAAAGAAAGTAAAAAAAAAAAAACAAATTGTGAGTATCAAAAATGTAAAGGATGAATCTACCTTCAATGAAGAGGAAATTAAGACAATAATTAGGAAATATTTTGTCCAATTGTATGCACATAAATTTGACAATCTTAGTGAAATGGATGAATATTTACAAAACTATAAGTTGCTTACATTAACTGAAGAGGAAATAAAATACTTAACCCCATTTCAAAAAAAAGAAATTGAACAAGGCATCAATGAACTCACTAGGAAAAAATCTCTAGGGCCAGATGGATTTACTAATGAATTCTATCAACAGTTACAAAGCAATTGATTCCAATACTCTATGAACTATTTGGGAAAATTGGAGAAGGAATCCTAGCAAAGTCTTTTTATGACACAAATATGGTACTGATACAGAAATCAGGAAGAGAAAAAATAGAGAAGGAAAATTATAGACCAATATCCCTCATGAATATAGATGCAAAATCTTAAATAAAATATTAGCAAAAGACTACAGAACTTATCACAAGAATAATATGTTTTGATCAGGTAGGATTTATTCCAGGAATGCAAGGATGGTTTAATATTAGGATAACCATAAGTATAATCAATCATATCAACAATAAAACTAGTAAAAAAAAACATGTGATTATCTCAATAGATGCAAAAAAGGCTTTTGGCAAAATACAACACCCATTGCTATTAAAAATATTGTAATAAATGGAGTCTTCCTTAAAATAATAAGTAGCATCTATCTAAAACCACAAGCAAGTATTATATGTAATGGGGACAAACTAGAAGCATTTCAATAAGATCAGGGGTGAAACAAGGATGCCCAATATTACCCCTCTTATTCAACTTGGTACTAGAAATGTTAGCAGTAGCAATAAGAAAAAAAAAAGAAATTGAAGGAATCAAATTAGGCAAAGAAGAGACTAAGCAATGACTCTTTGCAGATGATATGATGATATACTTAGAGAATCCTAGAGAATCAAGTGAAAACCTACTTGAAATAGGAAATAAATTTAGCAAAGTTGCAGGATATAAAATAAACCCACATAAATCTTCAGCATTCCTATATATTTCTAATGAAATCAAACAACAAGAAATAGAAAGAGAACTTCCATTTAAAGTTACTGTAGACAATATAAAACATTTGGGGATCTACCTGCCAAAACGAACCCAGGACCTATATGAGCACAATTACCAAATACTTTTCACACAAATACAGTCAGATCTAAATAATTGGAAAAATATCAGTAGCTCATGGATAGGTTGAGGTAATATAATAAAAATGACAATTTAACCTAAATTAAATTATATATTTAGTGCCATACCAACCAATCTACCAAAGAATTACTTTATAGATCTAGAAAAAATAGTAACAAAATTCATCAGGAAGAACAAATGCTCCAGAATATCAAGGGAATTAATGAAAAGAAATGCTAGGGAAAGAGGCCCAGCCATGCCATATTTTAATCTATATTATAAAGCAGCAGTCCTCAAAACAACTTGGTACTAGCTGAGGAATGGAGTAGTGGGTCAGTGGAACAGACTAAATGCATGAGACATAGCAGTCAATGACTATAGTAATCTACTGTTTGATAAACCCAGAGACCCCAGCTTCTGGAATAAGTACTCACTATTTGACAAAAACTGCTGGGAAAAATGGAAAATAATATGGAAGAAACTGGATATAGATCAGTATCTTACATCATATACCAAAATCAAGTCTAAATAGTACATGATCTAGGTATAAATGTTGATACTATAAACAATATGGGTAAACAAGGAATAGTTTCCCTTTCAGGTTTATGGAGAAGGTAAGATTTTAATACCAAACAGGAGTTAAAGAGCTTTATGAAACATGGATGTATAACTTTGATTACATTAAATTGAAAAGCTTTTGTACAAAAAAAGTCAAGATGTAACCAAGATTAGGAGTGAAGTGAGAAATTGGGGAAGAATTTTTACAACCAGTGTCTCTGACAAAGGACTCTTTTCTAAAATGTGCAGAGAATGAGTAGAATCTATAAGAATACAAGTCATTCCCCAATTGATAAATCCTCAAAGGATATGGACAGTTTTCAAAGGAAGAAATTAAAGAAACTTTTATAAGCATATGAAAAATGCTCTAAATCACGATTGACTAGAAAAATACAAATCAAAATAACTGTGAGGTACCACATCTCACCAGTCAGATTGGCTAAGATGACAAAACAGGAAAATGATAAATGTTGGAGAGAATGTGGAAAAATTGGAACACTAATACATTATTGGTGGAGTTGTGAACTGGTTCAACCATTCTGGAGAGCAATTTGGAACTCTGTACAAAGGGCTATAAATAAGTTTGACCCAGAAATACCACTTCTGGGGCTATATCCCAAAGAAATCACAGATGTGGGAAAAACACCTGTATTACAAATATATTTATAGCAATTCTTTTTGTGGTGGCAAAGAATTGGAAATCAAGGGGATGCCCAACAATTGGGGGAATGTCTAAACAAGTTGTGGTATATGAATGTAATGGAATACTACTGTGCTATAAGAAATGAGGAGCAGACAAACTTCATAACTTGGAGAGACTTATATGAACTGATGCTGAGTGAGGAGAACCAGGAGAATTTTGTACACAATTACAGACACATTGTATGTGTATTGACTAGCTTTGATAGACTGTACTCCTCTAAGCAATACGAAGTTAGAAGACAGCTACAAAAGACTCATGGTGAAAAGGGATATCCACAACCAGAGAAAGAACTATAGAGTCTGCAGATTGAAGCAAACTATTTTCTCTCTCTGGTTTTTGTTTTGTTTTGTTTTATTCCTTCTTTTTCATTGTTCAGCCCATTGTCATAATCCTTTACAACATGACTAATGTTCAATGTGAAGGTATTTGTAGAACCTATTTTTTATTACATGCCGCTATTGGGGGTAAGGGGAAAAGAGGGAGAGGGAGAAAATTTGAAACTTAAGAGATGGTGGAACTGAATGTTGTAAATTAAAAGTAAATAAAAATATATCAATTATTAAAAAATAGAATTGAGAAAATGGATGCTAATGAATTTATGAGAAATCAAGAAACAATAAAACAAAGTCAAAATAATGAAAAAAATTAGGAGATGATGTAAATTATCTCATTGTAAAAAACAATTTACCTAGAACATAGATCCAAGAGAGAGAATATTGGATTACCTGAAGGCCATGATTAAAAAAAGAGCCTAGGGACGGCTCGGTGGCGCAGTGAATAGAGCGCTGGCCCTGGAGTCAGAAGGACCTGAGTTCGGAGTCGGCCTCAGACATTTAATCCACACAAACAAAAACCTAGCCTGTAACCTTGGGCAAGTTACTTAACCCCAATTGCCCTAAAGGGGTGGCTAGGTGGCGCAGTGAGTAAGAGCGCCGGCCTCGGAGTTGGGATGACCCGAGATCGAATCTGGCCTCAGAAAATGAGCACCCACACATAAATAATGACTAGCCGTGTAACCTTGAGCAAGTTACTTAACCCCAATTGCTTAAAAAAAAAAGAGCCTAGACATCATCTTTCAAGGAATTATCAGGGAAATTGCCCTGATATTCTAGAACCAGAGATAAAAAAGAAATTGAAAGAGCCTACTGATCACCTAATGAAAGCTGTCCCAAAATGAAAACTCCCAGGAATATTATAGCCAAATTCCAGATTTCCTAGGTTAAGGAAAAAATATTGCAAGCAGCTAGAAAGAAACAATTCAGGTATCATGGAGCCACAGTCAGGATATATTTAGCAGCTTCTACATTAAAAGATCAGAGGGCTTGGAACACATTATTTTGGTGGGCAAAGGAACTAGGATTACAACCAATTATCACCAATCCAGCCAAACTGACTATAATCCTTCCAGGGGAGGGGGAGGGGGAGGGTGGTGATGGTGGGGTAAATGGACATTCAATGAGATAGAAGACTTGTCTTGATGAAAAAAAACAGAGCTGAATAGAAAATTCGCCTTTCAAGACTCAAGAGAATAATAAAAAGGTAAACAGGAAAGGGAAATAATAAAGAATTTAATAAGGTTAAACTCTTTACATTCCTTCATGGGAAGACAATGCTAGTAACTCATAAGAGTGTTCTCATTATTAGGGCAGTTAGGGGTGTATGTAGACAGAGGGCAAAGGTATGATTTGAATGTGATGTGATGATGTCTAAAAACAATATTAAGGGTTGAGAGAGGAATGCTCTGGGAGAAAGGAAAGGGAAAGGTAGGATGAGCAAAACTATTTCACATAGAAGATGGAAGAAAAATCTTTTACAGTGGAGGGAAAGAGGGGAGAGTGCATTAACCTTACTTTCACCAAAATTGGTTAAGGGGAAGAACATATACATTCAGTTAGATAGAGAAATTTATCTTATCCTACAGTAAAGTAGGAGGGCAAGAGAATAAGAGAAGGCATTCTGATAGAAGGAAGGGTAGATTGCAGGATGGGATAGTCAGAAGCAAAACACTTTTGAGGAGGGACAGGGTGAAAGGAGAGAGAATAGAATAAATGTGTAGAGGGAATAGGATGGAGGAAAGTACCGTTAGCAATAGTAATTGTGAAAAAAAAATGAAGCAAATTTCTATGATAAAGACCTCATTTCTCAAATGTATAGGGAACTGAGTCAAGTTTACAAAAATAAGAGATATTTCCCAATTGATAAATGACCAAAAGATATGAATAGTTTTCAGATGAAGTAGTCAAAGCTATCTATTGCCATATTTTTGAAAAATGCTCTTGCTCATTATTGATAAGAGAAATGCTTGTTAATACAATTTTGAGGTACTGCCTCATACGTTTTAGATTGACTAATAGGACAGAAAAAAAAATGACAAATATTGGAGGGGATGTGGGAAAAATGAGACATTAATATAGGAATGTAACATTTTAACCTTATTGATTTATGGTTTCTTTTCATGTTAACATTTATGTACATCATACAACTAAAATACTAGATAAAACAACAGATTAAAAATCTCCAATTAAGCATCAAATCAAAAATCCTGTAAAGCAAAGGAGAGATTAGTAAAACTAAAAATAACAAACATATTGAATAAATAAAACAAGGAGCTGGTTTTATGGAAAAGACATTAAAATAAACCATTGGCTGATTTGATTAACAAAAAGAAAGAAGAAAACCAAGTTACTAGTATAAAAAAAACAATAGGGCAAATTCACCACCAATGAAGATAAAATTAAAGCAATTATTAGAAGTTATTTTGACCAATTATATATCAATAAATCTGATGATCTAGGTAAAATGAATGACAATTTACAGAAATATAAATCTCCAAGATTCACAAAAGAGGAAATCGAGTATTTAAATGAGCCTATCTTAGAAAAAGACATTGAGGGGCGGCTAGGTGGCGCAGTGAGTAAGAGCGCCGGCCTCGGAGTTTGGATGACCCCAGATCAGATCCGGCCTCAGAAAATGAGCACCCACGCATAAATCAAATGACTAGCCGTGTAACCTTGAGCAAGTTACTTAACCCCAATTGCTTATAAAAAAAAAAAAAAAGACATTGAACAACCCATTAATGAGATCCCAATGGAAAAAAAAAAAACTCCAGTATCAGATGGATTAACAAGTGATTTTTGCCAAACATCCAAAGAACAATTAATTCCAACATTAATAAACAATTAGGAAAAAACAAGGTGAAGATTGAATCTTACAATATTCCATTTATAATATAACTATGGTGCTAATATCAAAACCAGGAAGAGCAAAACAGAGAAATAAAACTATAGTCCAATTACCCTAATAAATATTGATGCAAAAATTTTGCATAAAATACTAGCAAGGAGGTTACAACAATATATCACAAAGTTAATTCACTATGACTCGATAGGGCTAATTCAATTTTAGGAAATTTATCCTCATGGTTGACCATATCAATAACAAAACCAACAAAAATCATATGATTATCTCAATATATGCATAAAAAAGTATTTTAACAAAATAGAATACTTATTCCTATTAAAAACAACAGGAAGCTTAGGAATAAATTAAACTTTTCTTAAAGAAATTTGTAGTAATTATCTAAAATGATCAACTAGCATTATATATAAAGGAGCTTAGTGAGAATCCTTCCCAATAAGATCTGGGTTTCTGTTCCTTTCATTATCACTAAACTTCTCCTTTTGTCTTAAAGGAATAGTTTACCTTACATTATGCAAATGGAAAATGATTCCCTTCCTTTTTCCTACTCTTATTCCTATGCTTAAAAATATCCTCTCTATTTTTCCTTTTCAAAAATGGATATCATCCTTTTGATTAGCTCCAAGACTGGTGTGAAGAACTGATCTACTTTTTCAGTAGTTTCTTTGTACTAAATGTCTAGCACATAGATGGTTTAAGACAAAGTGGCTGTCTTCAAGCACTGGAAAAATCAAGTTAAGGAGACTGGACTAAAACATTTGAGATATTGGGTAGAAGACTGCATATACTCTATACTAAATTATGTGTTATATATTATATGTGCAGGAGAAGTTCAGAAGAAAGGGAGATTTTTGAGGTCTAGGAAGGTTTCATGGAAGAAGTAGCACTGGAGTTAAGGATTCAAAGAGGAAAAAAAAATCCCAGTACATGAGTTTATAAATTTCCATTCTACTGGAATGTAATCTTAAACATTCAGTTAGATTGGTTATTCATGAAAATATTAAATAAAATGACAATTTGAATCTTAACTAATTAGCATTATAATACAAATTTTATTGTCATTAATACCTATAATATCTTTTCTGTATAACTAATGTTAGTGCCATATTGTGATACATATATATGTATCCGTACATACATATACATGTATGAATGTGTGTATGTGTTTGCCACACACATGATTTTTAGTGAATCCATCATCTTCATTTCCAAACCATTAGAGATTGGAGGTTTTTGGAGTTGTAAATTAAAAAAAAATCTTTCTGATAAAACATCAACCAGAATGTGAATATTACAGTGGAGATGTCTATCCTGAGATGAACAAATCTCCACTACGGATCTTTATTGGTTTCTCAAAATGTTCTGCCTAGTGCTAGGGGTGGGAAACCTGCAACCTTGAGGTCATATAGGTACTCAAGTTTGGCCCTTTGATGGAATCCAAACTTCACAGAACAAATTCCATCAACAAAAGAATTTGTTTTGTAAAACTTGGACTAAGTCAGAAGGCTGCACCCAAAGACCTAGAAGGCCAAATACGGCCTCAAGACCACAGGTTCCCCATCCCTGGCTAGTTACTTCCTCCAGTATCAAATCTGCCCTTCATTAATAACAAGATACTGTGAGAGTCTATTGGCGAATCCTCTAGGAAGATCATTGACAACTTCTGTTCTTGGACATAGGAGTCAGAACAATCATACTGGATATTAAAGTATCAAAAGAGTAATGATTGAATGAAGAATGATTTTAGTCAAAAACGATGAGGGAATGGAACAGGACCAATTTATAACGCTCCATCTAATTATACTCTATTAGAATTTTAATACATGTAAATGAATCAAGGTACAACATGGATTTGGAGTTAGTGGACCTGAATTTGAATCCCAAATTTAATACTTGTCAGTATGTGATCTTGAGTGAGTCACTTAAATCATCTGGGTCTCAGTTTTGTTGGTGTAAAATAAAGAATTTGGACAAGAAGACCTCTGGACTCCCTTCCACTGCCATATCTATGATTCCATTGTTTCAAACAATGAGTAGATAAAACAGATTTCTGTAGTATTTAGCATAAAGGAAAGAACCATATAACTATAGTTCACAAGGGAAGTCCTTACTTATCACAAAGTTTTCTTGCTTTTGCCTAACAAAATTCATATCAGGAAAGGCTTTGAGTTGTGGTAGCTTTGAAGGGTCTATACAACTGTTATATATTTGGCATTAGGTTTTTGTCACAGAAACACAAATTATTATGGTTATAACAGATGATAAAGTAATATCAATACTAAACATATATGCACCAAGTGGCACAGCATCCAGATGCTTAGAGAGGAAGTTAAGTGAGTTACAGGGAGAAGTAAACAGAAAAATTATACTAGTGGGGGAACTCAACCTCCCCCTCTCTGAACTAAATAAATGTAAAAGGTGAATAGAATTTTAGAATAAGTAGATATGGTAGATCTCTTGAGAAAATTGAATGGGGATTGAAAGGATTATACCTTTTTCTCAGTGGCATATGGTATCTACATAAAAATTGACCATATACTTAGGCATAAAAACCTCATAGTCAAATGCAGAAAGGCAGAAATAGTAGATGCATTCTTTTCAGATAATGATGCAATAAAAATTCTATGTAATAGAGGGTCATGGAAATTAATTGGAAACTAAATAATTCTAAGAAATGAAATAGGAGGATTCTGGGAAGATGGCAGAGTACATCAGAAAATTCCAGGCCCTCAAGATTTTCTCCCACAAAAGAGTTAAAATAATATGTTAGGGTGAACAAAGTGTGAGTGAAGATAAATAAAAATAGGGGCACAACTGGGGTCTTCCTGGGACAATTTGAGAAGATCAGAAGAAAAATCCCAGGATGAAGTTTGGTCCCTGTGAAGAGTAAAAAACTCCAGGCCAGGTTCCATTTTAATAAAAAGCAGCAAGCCTCTTGAACAACAAGAAGCACGTCTTGGGGTTAGTTGGTTTGAGAGGCTGCCTCGGCCCCAGCTACCAAAAGTTTTACCCCAGGGACAGTGAGGGGAGATGAGCATCTGAGCCTGGGAAAATTGAGGGAATATCTGCTGACAAGAAATGCCAGACCCAGCTGTGCAGTGAAGAGCAGTGGGAGTGAGAAGGAACCAGCACACATCTGGGGAGCACAGAAGCAGTGGGGCAGAAAGCCCCTGGCTGTGGTTAGTTACAGGCAGTTGGAGGTTTGGCTTTGGTTCCAGGCTAGAGGGAAGAACTGAAGATCTGGGGCAAGAAGCACCATTTCCCATACCCCAAGGCTAAAGAAGATTACAAATAATTAAGTTATTACCACAAAAAATGCACAGGCAAAGGAGAAAGAATCCAAATATAAGAAGCCAGTATGGGAATTGAGAAGACTGGGGTTGATCTTCAAATGAATATCTTGAAGTAAAGAAACTCCAAAGAGTAATAATGTCAAATGGTCACCGGCCTAAAAAGAATTTATGGAAGATCTTAAAAATATTTTTAAAATCAAGTGACAGTGGGGTGGCTAGGTGGCACAGTAAGTAGAGCACCGGCCCTGGAGTACAAAGGACCTGAGTTCGGATCTGGCCTCTGACAATTAACACACACACACACACACACACACACACACACACACACACACACACATCCTAGCTGTGTGACCTTAGGCAAGTGACTTAACCCCAATTGCCCTCCAAAAATAAAAAAAAAATCAAATCAAATGACAGAGAGGGAGGAAAAACTAAAAAAGAAAAGAAGAATAATCCAAGGAAAATAAGAAATGTGTGAAAAGAAAATCAACCAATTAGAAAAAGGGGATTTAAAATCTTAAAGAAGTAAATGATACCTTGAAATTTAGAATTGGGCAAAGTGAAGCCAGCAAAATTATAAGAGATCAAGAAATAATTAAACAAAATGTGAATAATGAAAAAAATAGAAGGGACAGTAAAACATCTTATAAGAAAAACAACAGACCTGGAGAATAGAAGAAGAAAAAATTTTAAGTAATTGTACTAACTGGATGGAGCCAAGATGGCTGAGTAGAAACAGCACTTCCACAGAGTTCCAGACCACACAACTTCAAAATTATGTAAAAGGGGTCTCTGAACAACCTCTGGAGCGTCAGAAACCACATAATGACCCAGAGAAGGTAACCTCCCACAGAGGAGAGCCTGGCAGCCCATCAGGGAACAGCCAGCACAGCACTCTGGGAGCCGAGCCCAGGACCCAGTGAGTCAGAGGTTTTAGCCCCAGGGCTACCAGACAAGCAGCCAGCTGGAGGGACCCCAGAACACCAGCAGCTGTGGCATTTCCAGAATTAGAAACACATAGATGGCTAGGACAAAGTGAGAGGTTAGTGCCCTATGGACTTTGGGACCTGTATTTAGGAGCATGTTAGCTTCTTCCTCTGGGGGCGAGAAGGTATGAGTAGCCATGGCACAGCCACCATTTTGCAGCTTCAGTTGCAGCTTCAGCTCCTGGCCTGCAGACTGTAGGGGGATGCAGCGATCAGTCTTGGGGGTAATCGATCTTGCATTAGCCTTCTTGGATCTGGATTGCGGTCTGGGGAAGAGGTCTTGGGGTGTGTGACCAGCTTGCCAGAGTGTATGGTATTTCAGGGAGGGCAGCCAACTAATACCTCCAGAACTTGAGAAGACCTCAACTTTGGGATGGAAGCTTCCCTGTCTGGTGGCAGAGTCCTACTGTGTCAAAAAGCCCCAAAATCAAGTAATTAAGTGGTAACATGCCTAGGCAAAGGAAACAAAATAAACAGAAAAATTCAACATTAGATTCATATTTTGGGGGCAAAGAGGATTCAAGCATGGAACAGGAGAAGGACTAGGGTGTCAGAACACGTGCACCAAAAGCCCCAAATGAAAATAGAAGCAGGTTACAGGCCATAGAGGACCTTAAAAAGGATTTTAAAAACCAAATAAGAGAAGAGGAGGAAAAATTGGGAAGAGAAATGAGAAAGATGTAGGAAAAGTATGAAATGAGTCAACAGACTGACTGAGGAAAACAACACCTTAAAAATAGACTAACTCAAATGTCAAAAGAAGCTCAAAAAGGCAATGAGGAGAAGAACGTGTTCAAAAGCCATATTTGACAGATGGAAAAAAAGAATCTCAAAAGCTCACTGAGGAGATTCATTTGTTTAGAATGGAGGAAATGGAAGCTAGTGACTTTATAAGAAATCAAAATGCTGTTAAACAGTACCAAGCAATTGAAAGAATAGAAGGCAATGTGAAATATCACATGGGAAAAACTACTGACCTGGAAAATGATGCAGGAGAGATAATTTAAAAATTATTGGACTACCTGAAAGCCATCATCAAAGAAAGAACCTAGAAATCACCCTTCAAGAAATTCTCAAGGAAAATTGCCTTGATGTTTTAGACCAAGAGGGCAATATAGAGGTTGAAAGAATCCATAGATCACCTCCTGAAAAAGATCCCAAAAAGAAAACTCCCAGGAATATTATAGCCAGGTTCCAGAATTCCCAGATCAAGGAGAAAATATTACAAGCAGCCAGAAAGAAACAATTTCAGTGTTGTGGAAACACAATCAGAATAGCACAGGACCTCGCAGCTTCTACACTGTGGGATCTAAGGGCATAGCATATAATATTCTGGAGGGCAAAGGTGCTGGGATTAAAACCAAGAATCACCTACCCAGCAAAACTGAGTATCTTGTTTCAGGGGAAAATATGTCATTCAGTGGAATAGAGGACTTTCAAGCATTCTTTTTTTTATTGTGAATTACTTTATTCAAAGTTCTTGGAGACTGTTCACTTTTTCTTCTCCACATCTTGTTCTGCAGCCTCCTTGGCTCGTTTCGCCCGAATTCCAAAGAGACGGGCATTGGCCCGGGCCATTCGAAGACTAGCAAATGCCTTGAAATTCTTCTCGTCTTCAGTAATGACACGATCTTTCTCTTTCTTGTAGACATTTCTGATGGGCATAACTGGTCCTGTAAGCTGGGTTGCCAACTTGGGCTCTTCAGCAGAGCTATTGCCCTTCTTGGGTGCAGATGGTTTCCTCGGGAAGAGGATTAGTTTGGAACGATATTCTTTCAGTCGCTGCACATTTGCCTGGAGAGACTCTGTAGACTTATTTCGGCGACGAGGGTCCACAGAGATACCAATGGTCCGTGCCACTTTTTTATGGATACCAGCCATCCGAAGTTGTTCCAAGCTGAATCCTCTCCCGGCTCGGACTTTGGTGTGGTATCGAACAGTAGGGCACCTCACAATGGGCCGAATAGGACGAGATGCAGGGCGAGGAGCAATTCGGAGGGCTTTTGCTTGCCGAGCCTTTTGCCTTCTGATCTTCCTGGCTGGCTGGTTAAACCATGTGGCAACTAGTCTCTGCCAGTCTTTGTGGAAATGGGGCTTAAGAATCATGCCATTTCAGCTGGGCACCATGGCTGCTTAGAGCCCTCCTCACGGGCACCTCAGCTGATCGGAAAGGAAAGCGGCCACTTTCAAGCATTCTTGAGGAAAAAAACCAGAGTTGAATAGAAAATGTGACATTCAGACTCAAGCTGCAAGAGATGCTTGAGAAAGTATACAGGGAAAAGAAATCAAAAGGAACCTATCAAATTTGACCTATTTACATTCCTACATGGAAAAACAATAACTGTGACTGATGAAATTTTCTCGGTATAAAAATACTTGAAGGTTATATGGGCATATGAATACATATGTGAATATGTGTATATATGTTTACAGGTATAACTAGATAGAGGGCACAGGTTGAATTTGGTGGGAAGGAATGATATTTAAGGGGTGAAGTTAAGAGGTGAGAGAGGAATGTTGTGAGAGGAGAAGTGGAGACACAAGGCGGGGGGGGGTAAACTATCTCATTAGAAGAGGCTATGGGAAGTGGTTGCAAGGGAGGGGGAGAACAGGAAGGCAAAAAGGCAAAGCAATATTCTCATTGAATTTGGCTCAGGGAGAGAATGACATACATACTATATGGGATATCTCACCCTGCAGGAGAGTAGTGGGGTGGGGATTGAGAAGGGGGATGATGGAGGGGAAGGCATCCTGGGGGGAGGGGAGGTTGGAGGCACCCACTTTTGAAGACGGACAGGATCAAAGTAGGGAATGGATCAGGTAGGGGGTGGGATGGGTGGAGGGAAATATACCCAGTCTTTTACAATATATCTACTATGGTAATGTTTTGCATAGCTATACATGTACAACATATACTGAATTGCTTATCTTCCGAGAGGGAGTGTGTGACAAGGGAGGAAGGGTATGGATCTAGATTTCAAAGTTTGAAAATTAAATGTTCCAAATATATATAAGTACTATTATTAATGCTATTTTGCATGTAATTAGGAGATAAGATATATAGTCATTGGGGCACAGAGATTCACGTTGCCCTGCTGTAAAAGTCGAAGGGGGTGTGGGAGAAGATATGGGAGAGAGCAGATTGGATGAGGGGATATCCTGTGGGACTGCTATTCTGGGGTGGTGGGTAGGGGGAAAATGGGGAAAAAAATTGTAACTCAAAACCTGGCAGAAATGAATGATATAGGGGGTCGCTAGGTGGAGCAGTAAGTAAGAGCGTGGCTTGGAGTTGGGATGACCCAGGATCAAAACCGGCCTCAGAAAATGAGCACCCACACATAAATAATGACTACCTGTGTAACCTTGAGCAAGTTACTTAACCCCAATTGCTTTAAAAAATGAATGATGTAAATCAGAAGTTAATAAAGCATTTGAAAAAAATAATAATTGTACTAACTGAAAGATACAATAAAAAAGGAATCTTGATACAATAATGCATAAAATAATTCAAGAAAATTGTCCTGAAGTATTAGAACAAGGGGTGGGGAGCAGAAACTGAAAACAAATCAGCAATCACCACTTAAAAGAGATTTTATGAGGAAAACCCATAGGGATACCATAGACAAATCTTTATACCCAGCTCAAGGACAAAATGTTAAAAGAATTAAAATTAAAATAATTCAAATATGATGGTAGCACAGTTAGAATTACACAAGACCCACCAGTGGAGACATTAAAGGACTGCAGGTATTGGAACACAACATACTGAAGAGTAGAAGAACTGGGGCTCTGTCCAAAAATGTCTTCAAGTTAAGTATTATCCTGAATGAAAAAGTGGACATTTGATAAACTCTCAGACTTTCAAGACTTTGTAAAAATAAATCCTGAATTCAATAGAAGATTGAACCTATAAGAGCCAAGGAAATATAATGCATATACCAAAAACTGATTATAAAGGATTCAGAAGGACTGATTATTTACTTTTTAAATGTGTAAAATGCAAAATGTATATCTAAGATTCTTATTAATAATTGGGTAGTCCATAAGAAAGTTTGGGGTAAACCTGAGCATGATATTAATTTTAAAATAAAACCACTTCGGAACAGCTAAAAAAGTAATTATTTTATTCACATGAGGTACAAGAGAAAGAATCAATACAGAGGAATTAGATGGGGAAGTAGGGCTGGTAGTTTTGGTAATTTATTTTTATTGGGTATGGGTTTAAGAAGGAATAACACATATATATTTAGAAAAGAATAAAAGTCTTCTAAATTCAGACGAAATAAAATGGTAGGAGCATAGGGAGGGGGGACAAGGGCAGGATTTTTAGAGGAGAAGATGAGGGAATAGGTAAAAGGGGGTGTAGAAAAGTCTTTAGATTTATGGAAACAGGAGGATAGGGGAGGAATTCTTGGGGGGGGGTAGGCAAGTCATAGGAGGGTAAGGTAGTGGGTAGAAGTAAAGTAGAGGAGGCAGAGGGGATAGGAAACAAGAGATATGGAGAAACACAAAAACAATGATCAGGAGTAGAGCATGTTCGGGAAAGTATATGTCTACATATGTATATACATGTGTGTAGGTATATATCTATAGCCATAGAGAAACATATCTAAACTTTTTAGTAGCCTTTTAGGGGGTTGGGGGAGGGAGGGAAAAAAGAACAAAGTAAAAATGTAAACAGCAGAGGACAGAAGAAAACTTACAATGAAGCAAAGAAAAGATGGACAATTCTCCACACAGTGTATATTATTTATCATAAGGCTTTCTTGAAATGAAAATTTATTGTTACATGTTTTGAATCCTCTCTTATGTTCTGCTATGTGCCTGACATGCTTTTTTTCTTTCTTTGTATTTGTTTCCATATTTAAGTTTATGATGTGTTTTTGTTTCTTTTCCCTGTTTTGTATTTGTGTTCTGGCCTTTGAGTCTAATATATATATATATTTATTTATTTATTTATTTATTTATTTAAAGAATGAGATGGTCGAACAACAAATCATCGAAACTATCAATAACTTAATCCAAGAGAATGACAGCAATGAGACAGTATACTAAAACTTATGGGATGCAGTCAAAAAGTATTTAGGAAGAAATTTTATATCTCTAAAAGGTTACATGAATAAAATAGAGAAAGAGGAGATCAATGAATTGAGCATGAAACTAAAAAAAAATAATGAGAAAGAGAACAAATTAGAAATAACAAAATTCAACTGGAATATCCAGGGAATTAATGAAAAGAAATACAAGGAAAGGTGGCCTAGCCATACCTAATGTAAAACTTTTTTATAAAGTGGCAATCATCAAAACTACTTGGTACTGCCTAAGAAATAGAGTGGTGGTTCAGTGGAATAGGTTATATAAACAAGACACAGAAATCAATGACTGTAATAATCTACTGTTTGATAAACTCAAAGACTCCAGCTTCTGGGAAAAGAGATCACTATTTGACAGAACCTGCTGGGAAAACTGGAAAAACAGGATGGCAGAAACTAGGCATAGATTGACATCTTACACAGTATATCAAACTAAAGTCAAACTAGGTACACAGTTTAAATATAAAAGTTAAACTATAAGCACATTAGAAAAGCAACTAATAGTTTACTGTCAGATCTATGGAGAAGGGAAGAAATTATAACCAAAGAAGAGATAGAAAAGATTATGAAATTCAAAATTGATAATTATGATTACATTAAGTTAAAAAGGTTTTGCACAAACAAGGCCAATGATACCAAGATTAGAAAGGGAACAGAAATCTGGAAAATAATTTTTACAGACAGTGTCTCTGATAAAAGCCTCATTTCTTTTTTTTAATTTTTAAATTTATTTATTTACTTTTAGTTTACAACATTCATGTCCACAATCCCTTGAGTTTTAAATTTTCTTCCCCTTTCTTTCCTCCTCCCCCCCACCCGCGGTGGCATACAATATACCTTCACATTAAACATTAGGTTGTAAAGAAGGCTTATAAAAAATGAAGTTAACAGTGAGAAAAAGGAAATAAAATAAAACAAGAAAAAGAGAGAGAACAAGTAGTTTGCTTCAATCTGCATTCAGACTCTGAAGTTCTTTCTCTGGATTTGGATATTTCTTTCCATTATGGGTCTTTTGGAGTTGCTTTATAAACTTGCATTGTTGAGAGGAGCTCAGTCTATCAGTTAGTTGTCACACATGTATTATTTCTGTAATTGTGTCCAAATTTCTCTTGGTTCTGCTCTTCTCACTAAACATCAGTTTATACAAGTCTTTCCATGTTATTATGAAGTCTGTCTGCTCCTCATTTCTTACATCACTATAGTATTCCATTGTTTAGCCATTCCCGGAATAATGGGTTTCCCCTTGATTTCCAATTCCTTGACACCACAAAAAGAGCTGCTATAAATATTTTTGTACACATGTGTCCTTTTGCCACTTCTATGATCTCTTTGGGATACTACCCTAGATGTGGTATTGCTGGGTCAAAGGGTATGCACTTATTTATAGACCTTTGGGAATAGTTCCAGATTGCTTTCCAGAATGGTTGAATCATTTCACAACACCACCAACAATGCATTAGTGTTCCAGTTTTTCCACATCTTCTCCAGAATTTATCATTTTCCTGTTTTGTCATCTTAGCCAATCTTACTGGTGAGATGTGTACCCTCAGAGTTGTTTTGATTTGCATTTCTCTAATTAATAGTGATTTAGAGCACTTTTTCATATGCTTATAGATATCTTTAATTTCTTCTTCTGAAAACTACCTGTTCATATCCTTTGACCATTTATCAGTTGGGTAATGACTTGTATTTGACTCATTTTCTGTACATTTGGATGTAAAAATTGTTTCCCAATTTCCCACTTCCCTCTTAATCCTGGTCACATTGGTAAAAGCCTCATTTCTAAGACATATAGAGTACTGAGTCAAATCTATAAGAATTCAAGTCTTTCTCCAGTTGATAAATGGTCAAAGTATATTAACAGGCAATTTTCAGATGAAAAAATTAAACCTACCTATAGTAATATAAAAATGCGATAAATCACTATTGAATAGAGAAATGTGAATTAAAACAATTCTGAGATCCCCTATCACACTTAATTGCAAACTAAAACAATTTTGAGGTACCACTTCACACCTATCAGATTGGCTAATATGACCAAAAGGAAAATGATAAATGTTGGGGAAAATGTGAAAAAATTGGAACAGTAATGCATTGTTGGTAGAGTTATGAACTGATCCAACCATTCTGGAGAGCGATTTTGAACTATGCCCAAAGGGCTATAAAACTGTGCATACCCTTTGATTTGGCAATACCACTACTATGTCTGTATCCCAAAGAGATAAAAACAAAGGGAAAAGGACTGACATGAATCAAAATATTTATAGCACCTCTTTTTGTGCTAGCAAAGATTTGGAAATTGAGGGGATGCCCACCAATTGGAGAATGGCCAAACAAGTTGTGACATGCAAATGTAATGGAATACTATTGTTCCGTAAGAAATGGTGAACAGGAACATTTTTGAAAAACCTGGAAATGCTTGCATGCTTAGTGAAGTGAGCAGAACCAGGAGAACATTGTACACAGTAACAGCAACATTATGTGATGATGACCTACTTTGTTAGACTTAGCTCTTCTGGGCAGTGCAATGAATGATTTAAAACAATTCCAAAAAACTCATGATGGACAATGCTATCCACACCCAGAGAAAGAACTATGGAGTCTAAATGCAGATCAAAGCATACTGTTTTCACAGTTTTGTGTTTTCCTTTCTTTCTCATGTTTTTTTTTTCTTTTTTCTGATTCTTTCACAACATGACTAATGTGGATATATGTTTAATATGGTCATACATCTATAGCCAATATCAGATTGCATGCCCTCTTGGGAAGGGGACAGAGGAGGGAGGGAGGAAAAATTTAGAAATCAAAATCTTATAAACTTCATGCCAAAAATTAAAAATTAATTAATCCATTAATTAAAAACACAAGTTAAAAAACAAGATGGAAGGTAGTATAATGGGAAAATCCACTAAGTACCTGTGTAACCTTGGGCAGGTCAAATCACTTCTTCATCTTCAAAATGAAGAGACAAAGAAAGATGATTTTAAGAGCCTTTTTAATATTAAGGGAATTTGAAAATCTTCCCTTCACCTTAATAGGCACATAAAGACTGGCCCAGAGCTGATACAAGGAGTTCCCAATTAAGTGCTGAGGCATGTGGATTCTCAGGCTTCTCAGCTCTGAGCTAATCAGGAGCCAAATCTTAGTTACATATTCTGGGAGGTTTAGTGTTTGTTTGGGGGACTTTCTTATGAGAAGGATCTTGTGATTCTGAGTGGCTGTATATTCAGAGCTCCCCAACTGCTCACATGTAAAGGGTCTCTCGAGCCAGGGATGTATGTAAAGTGTATAGTTGATTAAGGCAATCAGAGACCTTTCTGTTGGTATTTATTTCTCTGTTTGTGTTTTCTCTGTTTGTATTTACTCTGAAGTTCAAGGTGCTAACTTTTCCCCTGACTAAATGAATATAATTTAAAAAAGATTATTGATTAAACAGCTAGCTTTCCTAGTAAAAGAGATCTATGAACCTGTGCCAGCAGCCACTCTGAGTATGCCAGTGTGGTTACTGCTACAGCCTTCTAACTCTAAAGATTAATCTCACCAATAGCAGGTAATATGATATTGATAGCTGATAAAGTAATAAATGAAGCAACAGATTTTCAATGAATGACCTGTAAGAGCAAATATTCTAAAAAGTAACCCAAGGTAGACACCATCTGTTGATGGTGCCATACAATTTAATTTCCTTCTGTGGCAGGGATAAGCAAAGTAATAGTTTGAATTATTTTCTTGAATTCTATCTTTATTTCAAAAAGGGTTTTGATTACCACTGCCTCCTCATGATATTCTTCTGTAGAGATAGAGATGGGCAAATAGCTGACTTAAATGTTTTCAAATATTTTAAGTAGAGTATTTTTTTTTCTTAAAAATCAAGGAATTTCTAGCCTTAAACTAGAGAGAAAATATCTTGTGGTGTCTCTGTCTGTAAAAATCAATTCTAGAACTGATTTAGTATATTTGCTGGAGACTGGAAAAAGAAATAAAGAATATACTATTTAAAATTAGAGAAAATGTTAATTTATGCAGTGTTTCATATACTCTAGACAGCAGAAACCAATTCATAATAATCTAGATAAATTGGAAAAATGGCCTAAAATCACTAAGAGAACTGGACAAGTAGAGACAATGGTGTTCCATGATTCAAAGTTATCTAACGATATCAGAAAAAATGGTATTAAAAATATGGAACTATGTTTTTAGAGAGAAGCTTGGGGTCATTTAAGGAGGTTTTCAATTTCTATGCTGCAACTTCAAATCATAAATTGAACAATAGCAATTTTCATTCACTTAGATTTTCCAATATGGATGATAAGGTGAAACACTTTTGAGTGGTCATGAAACTCATTAAGAAGGTTCTTTAATGATCTGAGGGTAATGCAACTGGCACAGTCATCCTCAAAGAGAAGTTCCTGGAGGACTTCACCATGTGTAGGGAATTCCTTTTATAGAGGCATTTATAAATACCTCTAATTTTTGGAAATACAATACTTTCTGGAAAAAAAAAGTTATTGGAAATTCGATTATTAACAAATAAAAGGATACCAAATCATAGTTCTAGAACTTGAAGAAACATTAAGACTCCAGACCAACCCCCTCATTTGACAAACAAAGAAACTGGAACTCACAAAGTTTCAGTGACTTACCCAAGATGAGACAATGTATAAGGAGCAGAACCCCAATTTGCACTCAGGTCCAAGAGACCTAGTGTTCTTTTTACTATTAAAAAACCAACAACACACTTCCTCAAAAAGAAGCAGACCTTAAACCCGAATCTTCTGAGGCTGAGGGCCAACACTTCATTGTCTTTCTATACATATGTGTGTATGTTCTCTATATACATATGTATATATGTATACATATGTATCACATGTATGCATGTGTGTACTCATAACTCTATACACGTATATATAATATTTATATAGTATATATAGCTACATACACATATAAACATCACACATGCAAACATGCACATATAACCCTATATATGCATGCATATAAATCATATATGTGTATGTTCTCTATATACATATGTATATAGAGAACATACACACATATGTATAGAAAGACAATGAAGTGTTGGCCCTCAGCCTCAGAAGATTCGGGTTTAAGGTCTGCTTCTTTTTGAGGAAGTGTGTTGTTGGTTTTTTAATATGTATCATATGTATGCATATATGTACTCATAACTCTATGCATGTATATATATATAATATTTATATAGTATATATAGCTACATACACATATAAACATCACATGCAGACATGCACATATAACCCTATATATGCATGCATATAAATCATATTTATGTACATATAGCTGCACACATATGTTTACACATCACATATGTGTGCATGTATATATCTAACTATATGCAAATGTATATATAACATGACTATATAGCCACACATATGTATTCATATATATGTGTGTGTACCTATATGTGCACATCACTATACAAATATGTACACATTCATACACATCCCGTGTGCATACAATGCATGTGGATATGCACGATATGTATATATGTGTCTGGAGAGGTAGGGTAGAATAATGGATAAAGAACTAGCCTAGGAGAAGGAACATGGGTTTGAAGCCTGCCTCTGATCCATACTGGTCAGAGATACTGTACAAGTCATTTTGCCCCTCAGTGTCCCCAGCCAGCACTCTACATAGAAGGAGCTGGCCTGCTTTAAAAGAGGGAATTTTCTCTTTGTAATTCATTATAATAATGAAATCAAAGATCCAAGCCCATCCCACCTCACCTAAATAAGTGTGCATACTGTTATCACCAAGGTGATATTCACAGCATCAAGACCAACTATGAATACATTGATTAAGTTCTGAATTACAAAATGTAATAGACTCTCCATAGATAAGACAGAAGAAAAACATTTATTCAGATACCAGAAAGCCAGATCCCAACAGCAGAAAACTGAATTCACCATAGCAACAAGGAAATCTATACACAATAATGCTACAGAGAGCAACACCATCCCAAAGCCTTCCCCCTGCTCGGGCCTTCCCACAAACAAACACTCATATTCCTAGCTGTCTGTTTGCATGCATTCTCTCTCTCCGTCCTCTCTAACTGCTCTGATTCATTTCCTGCTCCACCCCTTCCTACTCCCCCCATTCAGCAAACTCCTCCCACCACAGGCTCCATGTGATTACATTCAGTCTATTAAGGGGCAATGAAGATCTTCAAATTCCCATTTCCATTACACATACATACTAGATTCAGCAGTTTATTATTTACAAGAAATGTTTTATGTCTTCTTAAATAAATAGGTATTCTTAACCATGGCATGGATCTACCCAGGAATAGGAAAGAAGAGATTTCAAGAATCTGTAAATCTGTGCTTTTTAAAAAAATATTTTGATAGCTATATGTCACTTAAGTCAATTTCCTTTGATTTATTAATTTATTTAAAACTATGTATGTGTGTGTGTGTGTGTGTGTGTGTGTGTGTGTATAATATTTACTTATTTATTTAAAAACATTATTCTGAAAAGAGGCCCATAGGTTTCACCAACCTGAAAATGACATTCATACCTACACACAAAAGATTAAGAATTCTTTCACTCCTTGAGCACCTTGCCTGGATAATTCTCTAATGTGTTTGATATCATAATATTTTACATATTTTTTAGCTGTTACTCTTTGAAAAACATATTATTTTTAAATGAAAATGTCTCCTCTCCGGATAGACAATTAATGATAGTCCTACTTTATTTAAGGAAAGAAAATTTCAAGTTTTGGTCTTCTGATGCTTAATGGGAATGGGATTTTTATGAACCTCTTAGAAAATATTGACAATACTGGATGGAAAGTGTCTGTGGTCATATAAACCACAATGCAGAGGCAACAGACAGTGTCTTTTGCACTATTCTTCAATACCTTATTGCTTTAAAATCATTAGTGCTGTTAATGAGGCTTCAGAGATTCCCTGCAGTAGGTCAGACAATGATGTATGCCTGAAGTTGGTATCTCATTAAAGGTTACTCATTGATTACTCTCAAGTCTCATTTAATTTTCCACCTAAGCAACCAGGGCTTGAGGAGGATCGAAGCCTAGGAAAAAAAAAAAAGTGGAAAAGCTTCTTCATTTGCATACCCCTGTAAATGAGAAATTCTAGCTAAAATGGTCTCTCTGGCCTGAAGCTGTGTGTAGGAAACAAAGGCTGATAACCATCAAAGGGGAAAGTTGAGATCATTTTGAAGGATAATTTTGGAGATGGAATAAATAATCAAAGGGAATTTTTGGTGATGTGATATAGCCTAATAAACACAAATGTGTATTTATTATTGTCACTGTTATCGAACCCTTTGGTTACTGGGTCTCCAAATCTTTCCCAGGGTAGAAATGAAGTAGCCACTTGTGGTCCTGATCCCTCTATTGATCAACATGAAAGCTTTAAACTCCTCTGCTTTTCTAAAGGAGGTCAGGTCTCACCTCCTTAAGCAGATTGGTGGTCCTCCTCTACATATTTTTACCATATTGGTAAAAAATTATTTCAGAAACCAGTTTAGGCACAATTATATCAGACTTAAAAGAAGTGTGAGCTACTAATTTGCACATAAGGAATCCTACATATCGACATTGTTTTAAAAATAGAATATTGTTGAGGGAGGTGGAGCCAAGATGGCAGAGTAGAAACAGGATTTCCATGAGGCTCTGGCTTCCACCTCCTCCAATACATGTAAAAATGACTCTAAACAAACTTTAGAGCTACAGAACCCACAAAGTGACAGAGAGAAACAAATCTCTCACTGAAGATAGCCTGGAAGGCTGGCAAGAAGGGTCCATTGCAGCATGCTGGGAGCAGAGCATAGTCACAACTGAGCCATGGTTTTAGCCCCACGGTGGCCCCAAACATCCATGGATGGAGCAGACTTCATGGAAGTAAATCACCAGCAGCTGTAGCAGATTCCAGACTTCTCAATTCATAAATGCCAAAGACAAAAGTAAAAGGTCAGTGTGGAACTTTGTTGGGAACATGAGGAGCAAAGTTCAGCTGCTGCCCCAGGAGCAAGAAGCTGAGGAAGCACAGTGGCTACAGCTGCTGCTGTGTGGCTGCTTCTGGTGCTCCTGGCCTGCAGATTGTAGGGGGACCAAGAGACCATTAAGAGGCTAAGTACTCTTGTTTTGACCTGTTTGGATGCAGATCTCAGTCTTGGGTGGTGGTCCTGGGGTGTGTGACCAGTGAGCCAGAGAGTGTGGGGGGTGTAGAGAGGACACCTATATAATAGCTCTGGCAGCTACAAAAACCACAGAGATTTGGGACATAGTTCTCTCCATTCTGGAAGCAGAGTTCTACTGTGCCAAAGAGCTCAAAAGTCAAGTAATTGGCTGCCAATGTGACCAAGCAATGGAAGCACAAAAAGACCATAGAATCCTTTTTTGGGAGACAAAAAGGATAAAGTCATAGAGTGGTAGGAAGACATCAAAGTCAGAATTGCTGCATCAAAAGCCTCCAAGTAAAATATAAACTGGTTATAGACCATGGAGAAACTCAAGAAGGATTTTGAAAATAAAGTAAGAGAAGTGGAGGAAAAATTGGGAAGAGAAATGAGAATGATGCAAGAGAGTCATGAAAAGTGAGTCAACAGTCTGCTAATGAGACCAAAAAATACACTGAAGAAAATAACACCTTAAAAAATAGATTAACTCAAAGGAAAAAGGGGGCCCAAAGAGCCAACGAGGAGAAGAATGCTCTAAAAAGCTGAATTTGCCAAATGCAAAAAGAAATTCAAAAAGTCACTGAAGAGAATAACTCCTTCAAAATTAGATTGGAGTGACTGGAAGCTAATGATTTTATGAGAAATCAAGATACTATAAGACGGATACAAACAAATGAAAAAAAATAGAAGGCAAGGTGAAATATTTCATTGGAAAAACCACTGACCTGGAAAATAGATCCAGGAGAGATGATTTTAAAATTATTGGACTACCTGAAAGCCATGATCAAAGAAAGTGTCTAGATACAATCTTTCAAAAAATTATAAAACAAAATTGCTGTGATATTCTTGAACTAGAGGGCAAAATAGAAATGGAAAGAAATCACTGATTACTTCTTGAAAAAGATAGCAAAAAGAAGACTCCTAGGAATATTATAGCCTAATCCCAGAGTTCCCAGGTCAAGAAGAAAATACTGCAAGCAATTAGGAAGAAACTTTTTGAGTATTGTGGAAACACAATCAGGGTAACACAAGACCTAGCAGTTTCCACATTAAGGGATCAAAGGGCTTGGAATATGATATTTCCAGAGGTCAAAGGAGCTAGGACTAAAACCAAGTAACACCTACCCAGAAAAACTGAGTATAATGCTACAGGCAAAATATAGTCATTCAATGAAATAGAGTACTTTCAAGCATTATTGATGAAAAAACCCGAGCTGAACAGAAAATTTGACTTTCAAATACAAGAAGCAAGAGAAGTATGAGAAGGTAAACAGGAAAAAGAAATCATAAGGAACTTATTAAAGTTGAAATATTCATATTCTTACATGGTAAAATGATAATAGCAACTCGAGGCTTTTCTCAGTATGAGGATAGCTGAAGGGAATATATATATATATATATATATATATATATATATATATATATATATATATATATATATATATATGAGGATGTGTGTGTGTATATATATATATATATATATATGAGGATGTATGTATATATAAATATATATCAGTGTGGGTATTTGTATGTTTATGTATACATAGACAGAGGGCACAGGATGAGTTGAACATGAAGGGATGATATTTAAAAAATAAAATTAAGATGTGAAAGAGGAATTTATTGGGAGAACAAGAAAGGGAGCTGTAGATTAGGGTAAATTATCCCATATAAAAGAGGCAAGAGAAAACCATTACAATGGAGGGGAAGAGCAGGAAGGTGAAAGGGAATGAGACAACCTAATTATCATCAAATTTGGCCTAAGGAGAGAATAACATACACACTCAATTGTCTATCTTACCCTACAGGAAAGTATGGGGGAAGGGGATGATAAGGGGGATAATAGAAGGGAAGGAAGATTGGGGGAGAGGGTAGTTAGAAGCAAATATTTTTGAAAAGGGAAAGGATCAAAGGAGAAAATAGAATAAGTGGGGGGTGGGATAGGATGGAGGGAAATATAGTTAGTCTTTCACAATATAACTACTATGGAAATGATGTGGGTAAATACACATGTACAATAAATATTGAATTACTTATTTGGGGGTGGGTGAAGGGGGAAGAAGGGAAAAAATCTGGAACTCCAAGTTTTAAAAACAAATGTTTAAAAATTGTTTTTTACATACAACTGGGAACTAAGATATACAAGTACCAGGGTATAGAAACCTATCTTGCCCTACTAGAAAGTTAGAAGGGTAAAGGGGGAAGATATAAGAGAGAACTTTGCCTCTTTGCCTTCCTGTTCTTCCCCTCCCCGAGACTACTTCCCCTTGCTTCTTCTACATGAGATAGTTTATTCCTTCCCCCGTCTCTTGCCAATCTCCTCTTGCCACATTCCTCTCTCACCTCTTAACTTCACCCCTTAAGTATTATCCCTTCCCACCAAATTCAACCTGTGCCCTCTATCTAGGTATACCTGTAAACATATATACACACATTCACATATGTATTCATATGCCCATATAACCTTCAACTATTTTCATATTGAGAAAGGTTTCATCAGTTACGGTTATTGTTTTTCCATGTAGGATTGTAAATAGTAACTTTGTAATTGTAAATAGGAACTTTGATAAGTTCTTTTTGATTTCTTTTCCTTCTTCCTCCCTGAGGGGAAAGGCATGAGAGGGGGGAGGATCAAGGGGGGCATGCTCGGGGGAGGGGAGGTTGGAGGTACCCACTGTCGAAGAAGGACAGGATCAAAGTAGGGAATGGACCAGGTGGGGGGTGGGATGGGTGGCAGGGAAATATAAGCAGTCTTTTACAATATATCTACTATGGTAATGTTTTACATAGCTATACATTTACAACACTAAGCTAAAGAGACCCACAACCTCAGACACCCTAGTAGAAAGGATTAATGGCATATGCCATCACACTTGACAACAAATTTCCTTTAAAAGCATAACAAATGGTGCATAGAACCTTTATTTTCATCACACCCTAACTTCACTCTTAGAAAAATGAGGTCTTTAATTTACTAAATTCCTTTCCCATCTCCTGAACTTTAGCATCCAACCTAAAGGTGCTCCTATATTACAAACATATGTGAAAGCTCCAGAAATATAATTCATAAGAATTATATGCTTTGTTGATCATTAAAATGTAATTTGTTTTGTACAACAAATAATTCTATTTGGGAAATAACTAACTTTTTTTCTCATTTTTTTCCAAATGCTTTATTAACTTCTGGTTTACATCATTCATTTCTGCCAGATTTTGAGTTACAATTTTTCCCCGTTTTTCCCCCACCCACCACCCCAGAATAGCAGTCCCACAGGATATCCCCTCTCTCAATCTGCTCTCTCCCATATCTTCTCCTATACCTCCTTTGACTTTTCCATTAGGGCAAGGTGAATCTCTGTGCCCCAATGCCTGATCATCTTATCTCCCAGTTACATGCAAAATAATATTAATAATAGTATTTATATATATTTAAAGCATTTAATTTTAAAACTTCGAATCCCAGATCCATTCCCTTCTTCCCTTGTCACCCACTCCCACTGGGAAGATAAGCAATTCAGTATATGTTGTACATGTATAGCTATGCAAAACATTACCATAGTAGATATATTGTAAAAGACTGACTGTATTACCCTCCCTCCTATCCCACCTCTCACTTGATCTATTCACTACTTTGATCCAGTCCCTCTTCAAAAGTGGGTGCCTCCAACTTCCCCGCCCCCCAGCATGCCCTCCCCTCCATCCTCCCCCCTCTCATGCCTTTCCCCCCTACTCTTCTGCAGGGTGAGATATACCACTTAGTTTGTATGTCATTCTCTCCCTGGGCCAAATTCAATGAGAATATGGTTTTGCCTTTTTGCCTTCCTATTCTTCCCCTCCCCTGTGACTACTTCCTCTTGCTTCTTCTACATGAGATAGTTTACTCCTGCCCCCGTCTCTCCCAATCTCCTCTTGCCACATTCCTCTCTCACCTCTTAACTTTACCCCTTAAGTATTATCCCTTCCCACCAAATTCAACCTGTGCCCTCTATCCATGTATACCTTTAAACATATATACACACATTCACATATGTATTCATCTGCCCGTATATACTTCTTCAATTATTTTCATACTGAGAAAGGTTTCATCAGTCACAGATATTGTTTTTCCATGTAGTAATATAAATAGTTCAACTTTGATAAGTTCCTTTTGATTTCTTTTCCCTGTTTACCTTCTCAAGTATCTCTTGCTTCTTGTGTCTGAATGTCAAATTTTCTATTCAACTCTGGTTTTTTCCTCAAGAATGCTTGAAAGTCCTCTATTCCACTGAATGACCATATTTTCCCCTGAAACAAGATACTCAGTTTTGCTGGGTAGGTGATTTTTGGTTTTAATCCCAGCTCTTTTGCCCTCTGGAATATCATTTTCCATGCCCTTCAATCTCTCAGTGTAGAAGCTTCCAGGTCCTGAGCTATCCTGATTGTGTTTCCACAGTATTCAAATTGTTTCTTCCTGCCATTCCCTGCCAGGCTGCCAGGCTATCCTCAACAGGAGGTTAGCTTCTCTGTGTCATTCTGTGGGTGCTGGAGCTCCAGAGTTTGTTCAGTGTCCCCTTTTTACATGATTTTGAAGTGTTGTGGGCTGGAGCGCCGTGGAAGTGCTGTTTCCAAATAACTAACTTATTTGGCTAAAAACTCATGTTTACCATTTAAATACTTTTTCAGATTGTTATATACTGTGGTTACCTAACATAAAAATGATGCAAGGGTCGAGAATCTTTGACCATGAGGTCACAGGTGGCCCTCTAGGTCCTTAAGTGTAACTCTGAATCTGTGACCTCAAAGCCACAGGTTCCCCACCCATGATTTAGATTATAGATTTTTAGGGTTGTAGGGGACCTTGGATTCCATTGAGTCTAACCCCTTCATTTTGCTTAACAAGAAACCAAGGTACAGAGAGGTTATGATTTCTCAAATCACACAGCCAACAAGTGACTGGAGTAAAATGTGAGCCCCAGGCCTCCTGATTTATGGTGTGGTTCTCACTTTACTATACTCCCTTTCTCACTGTTTGTGTTTTTCTGTGTATCTTTGAGCAGCTAATTTGATAAACCTAGTTAATTTGCTAGGTTATAAAAACTACAGTTCTTACTAAAGGAATTAACAGAGTATGAAATATCTCCCAATAGATTATGCCGTAATATTTTATTTTAACATAAAACCTAGCCTGGGAGATATGTAGCTAGGGGGTGAAGTGGATACAGTGCTGGGCCTAAAGTCAGAAAGACATCTTTCTGAGTTTAAATCTGGCCCCCCAGATACTTATTAGTTGTATGACCCTAGGCTAGTCACTTAACCCTGTTTGCCTCAGTTTCCTCATTTGTAAAATGAACTGGAGAAGGAAATGGAAAACTACTTCACTGTTTTTGCCAATAAAACTCAAAATGGAGTCATAAACAACTGAAAAGACTGAACCACAAGAGAGATTTTCTGTCTAAATAGGGAAAGACCCTCTGTCACCCATAAGATTATATCCATAGAATAATCATACAATAGAACTTAGATGCAATAATTAGTTTACTTTAAACCTAGGGTGTGATATATCTCCTTCCACTTTGGCTTTAGGGAAGTTTATTTTAGATGAAAGTTCTGAGTTCAGTAACATTTACTTTAAGCTATCAGGAAAATTCCTAACTACGAGGCAGAGTTTGGGCTTCCTACCTAACCTTACATTCATTTGTATATTTATATGAATATGCATATTTATCTCTAGATAACCAATGATACCAATTATATCTCTGTCTACATTCAAATCTATATTTATAATCTCTATTTCTCTCTATCGGTGTCATCTGTAGCTACATCTCTATCTACCTATAACTATATGATTCATTTTTCAATCCCTAAATTATCTCCATCTTCTACAGATATAGGGGATGCACAAACTATCTGTATATTTATCTCTATCTCTACCTCTCCAACTCTGTCATCTATCTCTAACTATAAATATAAATATCACTTCCTGATAGAAATATGTATAGAACATTCATCCTTTACTTCTTTTTACTTAAGGCAAAATTCATTTGGCTAGAAATAGTTGACTAAGGAAATGGCAAATTCTATTATGATGTCTGTAGATCCATCGGCATCAGGAGAAGAAGTTGGGGAAAGAATTGAATTTTTTTGAGGTTTCCCAAAGCTTGGGTTATCATCTTCTAGATGCCCACAAAGCTAATGACTTCTTTCTTTGCCCTAGCTCAGTCTTCCTTTTGCTCTATGTTTGTTCCATCCTCCTGATTCTAGATGCTCACAATCTCTTTTTCTTTCTTTGATAATTTCTCCATTTTATATAAATTACTTAGGGTATGACCCAATTTTCATGTAATTGCATTGATTGATGAAAGGAGTTATACAGGCCCTATTCACATTTAGTTTTGATTTTTTTTATGGAAAAAAATAACAAAAATTATTCTTGGTTAGTTAAGGAATTAGAGTCAAATGGGAGTGGTTTCAACTCTATCCTTACACTAGACAAAAGGACAGTATTATGTTTTTTTTTTTCCACAGCAACAATCCTATTGTTTTATTCTAATACAGATCACAAATCTATAGCACTTTACAACAAAAAGCACTCTCCTCAGAAGCCTTTGAGGTAGGTAGTGTAAGAATATTATTAGTTTAATGAATGAATGAAAAAGCATTCATTAGATGCTTACTATGTGTTAATCTCAAAAGGCAAGGTGAATAACCCCTCAATTTGTGGAGGACTTTACATTTATTCTCTTAATTGACAGGCCCTCAAATATCACATTTTGGACCTGACTTTCTCTGAATCAGAATTTTCAGCCTAAAGCACAAACTTCTGGGGGCATTTCAGTTTTCTAGCCTCCTGGCCCAGGATGATCACTGTCTCCCCATTCCTGAGTGAGGCCTAGTTTGAGAGAAAACCTCAAGGAAGCCTACTATAGAAGTGGCAATATTTTTAATGGTAAATAATTTTGTGAAATGTGCCAATGCCTTATTAAACAGGGTTTTTATGTCTTTTGAGCGAAACATGAAAAGTCCATTTCAGTCACTCAGGTTTGCCTTTGGGGCTGGAGAATCCAGAACCCTAGCTCCTTAGGCATCTGAAATGCTAGCCACCAGCAGATTTGGCAGAAGGCAGATATCCTCCAAATAGAGGTGAGGTGTCAGGTTTTTACTTCTATGAAGAATTATGTATAATTCTATGTAACAATTAAAACACTTGGCTACAACTTCTTGATATAGAAATAAATTATATGGAATATCCAATAGGAATTTGAGTATTATGTTTTTACCTTCTTATTAGCATAAAGATTATGATCTCATGTTTTTAATATTTTTTTCTTGAACTTGAATACAGGGACAGTGACAGGAGAAAAGAGTCAAGGAGGAGGAACTGTTAAGAGCAACACATTTTTCTGTATGTTTATATATAAAATGAGAGGGTCAGATTAGATTATCTCTAAAATTCTTTCCATTTCAGAATCTATGAGCCTATATTACTCATTTAGATTGGATAGTGACTATCTACATAAATATAGTGCTTTGATCTAATAGTGTCATTAAAAAAAAAGTCACAACAGAAGAAACTCTTTTCATTGTTTGATCTTATCCTATGGCAATGTAGTTCTATGGATTACATAATTGCCAAACAATGTAGTGTGCAGTGGCAACCACTCTGTCATGTCACTGTCTGACATATTGAAAGTAGATGGTGTTGACCCATGTATGTTCTTGTTTCGCAAAAGTGAGAGGAAGTTTATACATTACAACCACTTGACATGTTATTTCAGCTGGGGATACTGCTGTGTTTGATGAATGTGGATTTTCTCAGGTGACAAGGTCTATAAACTGCAGTTTCATAAATGAGTTTTTAACAGAGAGGATGAATGTGTGGCTTACTTAGACTGTTGGATCCCTGCTCCTTTAGGAGAAGATGGCAGTGTGGAATTGGCTTGACAGGTGCTGGTGATTAATGGCAATCCTAGGACCTGAGGGAAGACATTTATTGAGGAAAAGCAGAGTGGTCAAAGTTATGATGCAAGAGGGGAGGGTAACACAATGACCATGCTGAATCAGGCCAAAGTTCATCAATAATTTCATATCCTCACAGTTTGGTGGTCTGGGGGGAGAGGCAAGAAATATAAAGCAGCTATCTGAAGATTGGGGGATAGGGTCAGGTAGAACACCCTGACTATGAAGGGAGTAGTAAGTGGCAGTGAAATGATAATTTACCTGATGTATTTGCCTTGCCCAGGCTCATATTCCTTTTTAGGAAGTGGATGCCCTCTGTGACCCATCTTTGCAATGCTTTTTCTGTGCTGCTATGGGCCCAAATATAAGCAACCCATGGTAGCATATTGACCAGAGGACTGAACTTCAGGTCAGAAAAGCCTGAGTCTAAATCCTGACCTAGAATTTTACTAGATATGGGACTTAAGGCAAGTTTTTTTTTTAATTTGCTTATTTTTAGTTTACAGGATTCAATTCCATAGTTCCTTGAGATTCAAATTTCCCTTCCCTACCTTCCTCCACCCCCCATGACGGAATATAGTCCAGTATAGGATCTGCAAATACTTTCACATTAGACATTAGTCAGGTTACAAAGGCCAATTGTATTAGATGGAAAGAAAAATGGTAAAGAGGAAATAACACCAAACAATGAAAAAAAAAAGATCAAGTAGTTTGCTTCCCTCAGGATTCAAACTCAGTTCTTTCTAGTTCTTTCTCTGGATGTAGGCATCTCTCTCCATCATGAGTCTTTTGGGATTGACTTATATCATTGCATTGCTGAGAAGAGTCCAGTCTGTCATAGTTGGTTATCACACATATGTTGTGTCTGTGATTACATACAGATTTCTCCTGGTTCTACTCTTCTCACTCAGCATCAGTTTGTATATGTCTCTCCAGGTAAATATGAAGTCCATCTGCTCCTCTTTTCTTATAGCACAATAGTATTCCATTACATGCATATACCACAACTTGTTTAGCCATTCCACAATTGATGGGCACCCCCTTAATTTCCAATTCTTTGCAACCACGAAAAGAGCTGCTATAAACATTTTTGTACATATGGGTCTTCCTCCCACTTCTATGATCTCTTTGGGATATAACCCTAGAAGTGGTATTGCTGGGTCAAATGGTATGAAATTATTTATAGCCCTTTGGGCATAATTCCAGATTGCCCTCCAGAATGGTTGGATCAGTTCACAACTCCATCAAGCAATGCATTAGTGTTCCAATTTGCCCACATCCTCTCCAGCATTTGTCATTTTCCTGTTTTGTCATCTTAGCCAGTCTGACTGGTGAGATGTGGTACCTCAGTGTTGTTTTGATTTGCATTTCTCTAATCAATAATGGTTTAGAGCATTTCTTCATTTGTTTATAGATATCTTTAATTTCTTTCTCTGAAAACTCCCTGTTCATATCATTTGACTATTTATCAGTTGGGGAATGACTTGTATTCTTATAGATTTGACTCAATTCTCTATATTTTAGAAATGAGTCCTTTATCAGAGACATGGGTTGTAAACATTTTTTTCCCAATTTCCCACCACCCTCTTGATCTTGGTTACATTGGCTTTGTTTGCACAGAAGCTTTTCAATTTAATGTAATCAAAATTATCCATTTTACATTTTATAATTCTCTCTAATTCTTGTTTGGTCATAAAGTCTTTCCCTCTCCACACATATGACAGGTAAACTATTCCTTGCTTTTCCAGATTGCTTACAGTGTTAAGGCAAGTTCTTAAACTCTTTGCCTCAGTTTCCTCTTTTATAAGAAAGAATAATATTATTGCCTACCTCACAGGGATGTTGTGAGGGTCAAATGAAATAATATATATATATATAAACTTCTTCCCCCTTTATTATGCTATGTCGCTAGATACTATTCTTATTATAAAGTACAACTTGTCAACTTCATGAATATGTAAGTATCAGATTAATGAAGTGAATTTGGAATGTCATTAACATTTCAGGATTCTTGGGAATTTAATTTAAAATACTATAGATCACTTAAAAATTGTGAACATTTAAAAATAAAATCCATCTATACAGAAGATGGCTCATCAATGTAAAAATATTTGGTTAATTTAAGTAAATGTAAATAGTTAATACATCTAGAATACTCATACTTTAAAAAAAATAAAATTTGGAATCTAAATGAAACAGAATCCCTATCAACATTAATCAAGTTGACAAAATCCTGATTAACGATAATGTGTAGACATAACCCTTCAACAAGGACAACATTTTAAAATGTTCTATGTGTAATGAAAAATGGCAGGCATTGGGAGGGACTATATTTATGATATGGAGCCTGAAATCCTTGGACTGGACTCCACCATGATCATGCCCCAAGGAAACCTCATCACCATCATCCTGTGATATTCTATCAGCTTTAGTATTTATTTCTTCCTAGTGCCATCATCAATACCCTCTGCTCTTCTAATGGAAGGCTAAAAGACAGAGTAAATAACTCCTCCCAAAGCTTCCATTTTAAGAGGGTTTACAGGCCAATCATCTCTTTATTTCCCATCAGCTCTTGCTCCTTGGCCTGATCTCAGCTATATTCGATATTGGGTAATTCCCACCCTCCCCTTCAATCTTCCTTTTCTGTGTTGTCTTCTCCCATTAGACTTTAAGTTTCTTGAGAAGAGTGAGTGCCCTACTTTTTCTTCTTTATATCTTTATATCCCAAGCACTTAGCACAGGGATTGACATATAGTGCTTTTATGTCCATTCTACCATCTGGTCATTGAATCACTTCACTTGCTACTTAAAAATACTTTTTCTTCCAAGTTCTAGAGTAGACAAACAGCTAGTGTTTCTTGAGGGTCTATTGTCTGCAAACTATGATATATCACAAAGAAGAGTGCAATAAGAAAATTATGAAGTCATTTGAAAACTTTCACTCATAAGTTCTAATATTCAGCAATATCGATTTCTCAGGAGATCTCCATATTCTTAATAAGTATCTTCAGAACACTTTGCTGCCCTTCTATTCTTGAATAAAGTGCATGGAAGAAAAAAAAAACCTATTTAGACTTTTAACAGCCTGAGAAAAACACTGCTTAAATGACAGTAGATGTGGAGGTCTCTGAGAAACTAACATTTCCTCCATCTCCATAGTTGTAATAGAATTCTTTCAATATCATTACCTGCAGGTACTAACTTTCATATTTATGCTCAAAATTTATTTTTCTGAAAGTTTTAAAAATTTCATTGACCCTGAAAATTCTCTTCTCTCTTATTCATAAATGCAAAGCCTTACTTTTAATGGAGAAGAATAAAGATGAAAAATCAAGATACAATGACGCTATTTTACTTTGTAATGATATTTTTAGCATAGAAAAAGAACCAGGATTTAATTTCCAAGGAGTCTATTCCTATTAGTTGTAAGAGGTCAAAAGTTCAAGCCCAACAAAAACTATTATATTGGTTTTGTTAAGAGCTTTCTAAATGACAAATTTGTGCAGTCTTTCTTTTAGTTCTTTAACAAAAAAGAATAATCTATTATTTTAAGTGATGTCAATATTCTTGAGTTTGAAGATTTGATATCTTATATGAAAGGGTTAAGAATTCAGAGAATGTTTGAAGGATGGATGGTTGGATGGCTATGTTATTTCTTTTTTGGCTTAGTTTGGGATTATCATGTTAAAAGTTTATAAAGAAAATATTATACATATGCAATGCACATATATACATGCATATTCACAAATGTGTATATGCATATAGAAATATATTTTATACATAATATATGTACACATATTTACTTCACTGATATAGCCTCAACAAACATAAACATTTCCCCCTTCTAATATCTCTGGATGTACTTTCCTCTATATCACCTTCATCTCTGAGAAAGTGAACTCAAAATTTAGCTTAATTCTACATAGCATTCATCTTACAAAATCCATGCCTGGATGAGGCATCTGAACCAATTTCTGGATTAACCTGTGCCTGAGCAATTATTGGGCTGCGGTCCCAAAGGTCCTTTTAGAAGGTCACTCCTTGTATTTCCAGACATTGATACTACATTGGTTACAAACTCTGGACTTATGAGATGTAAATGGGCCTTCTGGACCTTCCAAACTTAAAAAATTATGAAGGACTCTACTTTCTTCACTAGTTATCAAGCTGCCCTAAGGACTCTGAGGCAAGAATGAGGTCAAAGCTGGCTGAATTTTTTGAATGACAAAGCCTCATGGCAGATAGATGGCAGAAGGATTTTTTCTAATTTTCTTTTGTTTTTAAATAGGATAGTTTGGGAAGTAGATATGTACTTCCAGATAAAGTCACTGGATTATTAGTTTTAATTAAATATTTTACTTTGATACAAGAGAGTTCCCCTGAAGTGCAAATGTTTACAAGTTTTAAATAAAACTCAGCTATAAAACTTTTTAAAAAATTTACAACATATAATGAAAGTCTGGAACATGCACAGAGTACCTGTAATGCCATTTCCCCATGCAGAGATGCTGAGAAAGCTACTTTCTGCTTCCAAGCTGGCAAAATCTAGAGGCTGTGGGCATGAGGGCAGAGCCTCAGTGGGCCTACTTCTCTGGGTAAGGGGCCCTGACCATGGTAGGTGGAGAAGTGTGTAGAGGCTGACCAGTTCTCTTTATCCCCCAATTCCTACTGCAGGAAAAGATAGATGACAAATGTGGCACTTTACCTTGACCAGTATCTGAATTTTGCTTGGGAATATGGGTGTGGGAAGGTTTGCAATTTTAAAGTTATTGTTAAGTGTTTTGTTTTTTTCCTAATCATGCAGAACAACACAAGTGGTGAACTGAAGTAGCTAATAGATATTTAGGTGCAAATATGTATATTCTGTGTTTAGGTCATAAAGGTGAAGTTGTCTGTTTCTCACTGATGAAATCTCATGCATAAGTAAACATGAAATTTGTGTTATGCTGAAATTGCTTCCTGATACAGCAACCCCTGGAGTTTGGTGTTATTATAACTCCAGGAATTGTTTTAGTATATGTGATAATTTTTGTAAATAACTTAGCACAATGTCTGTCATATAATAAGCATTTAATATATGGTTATTTTCTTCTTTCACTGCCCAGTTAACAGACCAGAATCAGTTACAGAATGTTTCTGCATTCCTAAGTCTCTCTAAGGTGCTTCCCTTCCACATCACTATGACTATCCTGGGAAAGAGAGTGCAGGATAAGTAGCATCCTGAGGCTGCCAACATAACCACTATTTATTGTAGTATTTTGGAATTTCTTAACCATTTAACATGAATAAAACAGTGCTACCTTTTTATTAAATTCTTATAATTTTTTTCAATGTCTCACTAACAAATGTTTTGATCATTATGCCCTAACCCCTTTGCTTTTTATTCTGCAGTTTCACAAGAAATGCATGTCAGAACTGCTTTCTTCTTCTCCCTTTACCTCTCCCTCTCTCTACCTACCCTTTTTTCTCCTTACCTTCCTCCCTCTGTTCATTTCTCCCTTTCTGTCTCTGTTTCTCTTCCTCCTTCCTTCTCTACCTCTTTCCCTCTTTGCCTTTCTCCATATATATGCACACACACACATATCCCCACATATAGGTACATATATACCCTTATACATACACATATATACAAATACACATATATGTAGATATACATATACATGCATGTAAGTCAATCTTGATTCCACATGGCTAATCATGACACATGTTATCCATGACAGAAGATTGACAGATTTTAATTCAAAATGATAACATGCATATACACATACATGCAAGTATGCCTGCATGAATGCACATATATGTATATAATCAGTCCAGTTATTACACTTTTAATTTTTTTTAATTTTACGTTTATTTTTAGTTTACAACATTCATTTCCACAACATTTTGAGTTACACATTTTCTCCCCTTCTGTTCCCTACACACCACCCCAAAACAGCGATCCCACTGAATACCCCTTCCTCCAATCTGCTCTTTCCTATATCCTTCCCCATATCCCCTCCGACTTTCCAGTAGGGCAAGATGGATCTCTATACCCCAGTGCCTGTATATCTTATTTCCCAGTTGTATGTAAATAACAACAACAACAACAACATCAACAACAGAAATAATACTACTAATAAAAATTTTTAAACATTTGATTTTAAAACTATGAATTCCAGATTCATTCCTTTCTTCCCTCGTCACCCACCCTTACTGGGAAGATACACAATTTAGTATAGGGTGTACATGTGTAGTTACACAAAACATTTGCATAGTGGATATATTGTGAAAGACTAACTATATTTCCTTTCATCCTATCCCATCCATCATTTATTCAATTGTCTCCTTAGATGCTATCCCTTTTCAAAAATGTGTGCTTCTAACTACTCTCTCCCACAATCTGCCCTCCCTTCTATCATTCCCCCTACTTTCCTGTAGGGTAAGATACCCAATTTAGTGTGTATGTTATTCCCTCCTTAAGCTGAATTCAATGAGATTAAGGTTGACCCATTCCCTTTCACCTTCCCACTCTTTCCCTCCATGGTACCAGTTTTCTCTTGCCTCTCTTATATGAGATAATTTACCCTAATCTAGAGCTCCCTTTCTTCTTCATCCAATAAATCCCTCTCTCACCTCTTAATTTTATTTTTTAAATATCATCCCTTCTTATTCAATTGATCCTGTGCCCTCTGTCTATGTATACCTGTACACATATATACACACACTCACATATGTATTAATATTCACATATACCCTCCTAGATGGACATATATATATACACACACACTTTCTTTTCAAATACTTTATTATTCTGGTTTACATCATTCATTTCTGCCAGATTTTGAGATACAATTTTTCCCCATTTTTCCCCTACCCACCACCCCAGAATAGCAGTCCTACAGGATATCCCCTCATATGATCTGCTCTCTCCATATCTTCTCCCATAGCCCCTTCGACTTTTCCAGTAGGGCAAGGTGAATCTCTGTGGCCCAATGCCTGTATATCTTATTTCCCAATTATATGTAAGATGGTATTAATAATAGTATTTATATATTTTTAAGCATTTGATTTTAAACTTTGAATTCCAGATTCATTCCCTTCCCCTCTTGTCACCCACTCTTACTGGGAAGACAAGCAATTCAGTATATGTTGTACATGTACAGCTGTGCAAAACATTACCATAGTAGATATATTGTAAAAGACTAACTGTATTACCCTCCCTCCTATCCCACCTCCCACTTGATCTATTCCCTACTTTGATCCTGTCCCTTTTGAAAAGTGGGTGCTTCCAGCTTCCCCACCCCAGCCTGTTCTCCATTCCATCATCCCCCGTCTCATCCCTTTAACCCCTACTCTCCTGTAGGGTGAGATATCCTATTTAGTATGTATGTCTTTCTCTCCCTGAGCCCAATTCAATGAGAATAAGGTTTTGCCTTTTTGCCTTCCTGTTCTTTCCCTCCCTTGTAACCATTTTCCCTTGCCTCTTCTATATGAGATAGTTTACCATGTTTTGTCTCTCCCCATCACCTCTCATTATATTCCTCTCTCACCTCTTAATTTCATCTTTTAAGTATCATCCCTTCCTATTGAATTTGACCTGTGCCCTCTATCTATGTATATCTGTAAACAAATATACACACATTCACATATGTATTTATATGCTCATATACCCTTCTTCAACTATTTTCATACTGAGGAAGGTTTCATCAGCTACAGTTATCATTTTTTTCCATGAAGGAATGTAAATAGTTCAACTTTGATAAGTTCATGATGATTCACTTCTTGTGTCAAAATGTCAAATTTTCTATTCAACTCTGGATTTTTCTCAAGAATGCTTGAAAGTCCTCTATTCCATTGAATGACCATATTTTCCCCTGAAACATGATACTCATTTTTGCTCGGTAGACAATTCTTGGTTTTAATCCCAGCTCCTTTGATCATATTCTAAGCCCTTTGATTTCTCAGTGTAGAAGCTGCCAGATCCTGTTGTGTTTCCACAACATTCAAATTGTTTCTTCCTGGCTGCTTGTAATATTTTCTCCTTAATCTGGGAATTCTGGAACCTGGCTATAACATTCCTAGGAGTTTTCTTTTTAGGATCTTTTTCAGAACGTGATCAGTGGATTCTTTCAACCTCTATTTTGCCCTCTGGTTCTGAAACATCCGGGCAATTTTCCTTGAGAATTTCCTGAAGGATGATTTCTAGGTTCTTTCTTTGATCATGGTTTTCAGGTAGTCCAATAATTTTTATATTATCTCTCCTGGATCTATTTTCCAGATCAGTGGTTTTTCCCATAAGGTATTTCACATTGCCTTCTATTCTTTCCATTGCTTGGATCTGTTTAACAGCATCTTGATTCCTCATAAAGTCACTAGGTTTCATTTGCTCCAGTCTAATTCTGAAGGAATGATTCTCCTCATTGAGCTTTTGAGATTCTTTTTCCATCTAGCAAATTTGGCTTTTTAAGGCATTCTTCTCCTCATTGCCTTTTTGAGCCTCTTTTGACATTTGAGTTAGTTTATTTTTTAAGATGTTATTTTCTTCATTCAAGTTGTTGTTAATTCTCATTTCATAATTTTCTTGCACTATTCTCATTTCTCTTCCCAAATTTTCCTCCACTTCTCTTACTTGATTTTCAAAATCCTTTTTGAGCTACACACACTCTAGCTTGGCTTCTGATTCCTCTTGCCCCACCCCTTCCTCTTAAGTCAGCAAGTCCAATGGGGCATGAAAGAACTTTAAATCCCATAACCCTTACATGAGGGAAAAGATACTATGAATTTAGAAGACCTACGTTCAAATATTGGCTTTGATATTTCTTTCCAGTGTAACTAACCTCTCTGGTCTCATCAATAAAAGGCAAGTGTCGAAATAACTGACCTCTTTGGTCTCTTCTGGATCTAAATCTATGATCCAGTAAGAAAGACAAAATAACAGCTAATTTAGGTAATCTCATTATCAAAATGGAGAGATTGATGAGTTCATTTCTTAGGAGCTTTCATGATTAGCCCGTAAAGCATCAAGTTCACAAAGAAAGAGGTCCATTGTACTAAATACATTCTATAATTCCTGCAAGTTCTAAGGAGCAGTATGTTTTTCCTGGTAAAGTTGCCAAGGCAGCACTACTTATAAATGGGGTGAAAAGGGGAATAATAGAATGGCCAAGATTTTTTTCTTCTCTAGAAAATTGGGCTATAATAAATCATGTGTTATTTGTGTGTCTCTTTTATATATTGTGTCAATTTTTAAAAAGTAAGTAAAAATGGATGCAAGTGTTTAGACAAATGAACATAAGATATGGTTTCTCATAGAATCTTTAATAAATCAGTTCTTTACCATATGCCCCTTTAGGAAGAGACATATTATTTAACTTCTTCTTTTAGACACGTTGAAAGAGACGATATATCACAACACGTTTACCTTTGAATGAAATACTTTTAGTGAATAAATCTACCCAAATAGGCTAACAACACACCAAGAATGAGATAAATCATTGTGCAGTCTGTATTGAGTTATCTTACTCACAGAGGGACCTCAAATAAGTCCAATACATTTCCTGTGCTTGTCAGCTAGAAGACTTTCTTTTGCACTTAATAAAGTCTCTTCAATCTCTTTAGGATACCCAGGGATACCTTCACAGTGTTAAGCCAAGGGCATCATCCAGCATGCACGGGATCTTATTAGATGTTATTTGTTCACCTACTTGGTTTTACATTTCATCTTCTTCTTAATGTCCATATGAAAGCCACTAACAAGGTAAATATTCCCCTTAGATGATCAGAACTCAAACAGTCTCAACTGATTGCTTCTTCTTATGTCTTTAATCTTAGAAGTTATTGCTTACAGCTTGTTCTTAGGGTATAAAATTTATTTCATATCTGCCCAACACTACACAGTTTTGAGAAATGTTTTTGTTATGACTGGCTGTGCCTTAATGTCAGTGCATATACATACATACATGCATACATACATAAATACATATATATGATTACTAACTTTTTGTAACCAGGAATCTGAACCCTATTTTCCAATGTCATTTTGTACAGTTAATTTCTCAATTCTCATTTTAAAAATGGGAATGAAAATTAGCACCTACCTCCAAAGGATTGGACTGTGATCCAATTGTGATCCACAAAAGATCCATTGTGAGGATCAAATGAGATAATAATTGTAAGGCACTTAGCACAGTGCCTGGCACATAGGAAGTGCTATATGAGTATTAGGTATTATTAGGAAAGTATGACCACAGAGATTAAGAAAACACTTAAATGGCAAGGTAAGGGTTAAAGTGGCATGGACAAAATGTACAGCTGATCATGCAGAAAAAAATGCAGATGAAGTTAACAGATGTCAACCAGTGGGGATATAATCGATATGAACACAAATGTAATTGTAGGAATGACTGACAATTTGATTCAATGCATAACTCCATGGACTTCATGGAAGATTGAGAGGCAGTGTTGTATGGATGGGGTCAGGAAGACCGAAGTTTAAGACTTGTCTTGGACATATAATTGTGTGTGACCCCTGGGCAAGTCTTTAAACTTCTCAGTATAAGATTATAAGTTTGGGGGGTTTTTTGGAGGGAGAAAGGAAAGGCAATTGGGGTTAAGTGACTTGCCCAAGGTCACATAGCTAATAAGTATATCAAGTGTCTGAGGCTGGATCTGAACTCAGGCCCTCCAGACTCCAGAACCAGTGCTCTATTCACCGTGCCACCTACCTGCCCCTATAAGATTATAAATTACAGAGTAAGAGATGATCTGCATTGGCAGAGGGAATGTCCTCACTTGAAGTTCCCTATGCCAATAAAATCAAAAGATTCTTTTGAGGGAAAAATGCATAAGGTGCCATAGGAGGGGTATGTGTTTGTGTGTGTGTGTGTGTGTGTGTGTGTGTGTGTGTACTTCTCAGCATCTATATTTGTAAGTTTAGTTTCTGAAAGCTAGCAATTCAGTTTTTGCTTTTTTTTTTTTTGCTTTTCAGAGGGGGGACGATAGGGCAGTTGGGGTTAAGTGACTTGCCCAAGGCCACACAGTAAGTGTAGAGTGTCTGAGGCCAGATTTGAACTCAAGTCTTCCTGATTCCAGGGCCTATGCTCTATTCACTGAACCATCTAGCTAACCCAATTCAATTCTTTTAATAGGCAAAAAGGAGAACAAGGGGAACCTATTAACTTACCATTTAAACGAAGTTATACAGTGGTCCTGGCCACCTAAGTGGCACAGTGAATAGAGCACTGGCCTTAGAGTCAGGAAGACATGAGTTCACATGCGTCCTAATTCCGTTCCTTGTCCATACTTTCAAGCTGCCTGGATGTTGTACTGCCTGTTTTTGTACTTCTCATCTATATTAAACATCCATATGCCAGTCTCTGGGTCAGAAGACTTGAGTTTGAATCCTGCTTTATACACTAGCTGTGTGACCCTAGGCAAGTAATTTGAGTAACTAGGTCTCAGTTTCCTCATCTGTAAAATAGAGCTAATAATACCAACTAAATTCTATGGTTTCATAAGAAATAAATGATATTATAAACATAAAGAACTTTGCAAATCTTAAGGACTTATTCAAATACCAGATGTTCCTATTATTATTTCATCATAATTTATTTCCTCTGGTTCACCTGCTGAGCTTCCCTCTTAACCTTTAGCTCAAGCTTTGATGCTCTCAACATTCGTCCCTGGTCCCTTTTCCAGCTCGGCATCAATTTTTAGTCATCAGTTCGGCACTAACATTCTTCAGTGCCTGATTACAATTGATGTCTTTGGCTCCTGGTGTTTACTTCCCTCTATCGTTCCTGAATTACCTGACAATCATTGCTTAGGTAGGTCATGTCATTGATCCTGGTAGCTAGAGTAATATACCCTATTAACCTTGATTTTTGCTGTATAACGGTAGAATTTGTGGTGACCAGACAGGAAGGTAAGGTCTTTTATATCCAAACATTTTAAAACAGTACTCTTTTTGTGCCCATCAACTTCATGCATGCAATTTTATTTATATCAAAATTAAAAAGTCCCCAAGATTACATGGAGAATAGAAATTTTGTAGCATAAAAACATGCTTATTTCTCAATAGTAATAGAGTCATGGTGGAAAGAGCACCGAATTTGCAGTCAAGGAGTTATGTTTGAATACGTGGCTTTGACTCACTGGTTTTGTGATAATGGACCTTTTAACTTTAAACTTTTAAAAAATCTTTTAATCTCTCTGGGACTCAGAGAATCATGGAATTTAAGAACTGTAAAGGACCTCAGTATCCAGCTAGTCTAAATTATACTTAATGAAGAATATCTTTAACAAAATCCTTGATAAATGGTCATCCAGTCTTTCTTTAAAGACATTCAGATAGAGGAAACCCAATAACTCTTGCATCATTACATTACTCTAGTTCTAATTTTCCAGAATTTTTTTCTAGCTCTAATTCTGTCTAGCTCTATTTTTCCAGAATTTTTTTCTAGCTCCAATTTTCCAGAATTTTTTCCCATATATCTTGTCTGAATCTAAAACTCTATCTTTTCCCACATATTTAATTTTGTTCTGTGGAGACAAAAGAACAAGGCTGATCCATTTTGTATGTGTTAGTCCTTCAAATACTTCAAGACTGATGGTATATACATCTAACTCTCCTCACCTCAAGGTTAAACATTCTCAAATCCTTCAACTGATAATTGCATCATGAGTTCTACAGTTGCCTCAGCATCCTGGTCATATTCCACTTTGTCTATGTAGTTTTTTTCTAAAATGTGCACTCAGTGAACACAGTACTCCAGATGTGGCCTGACCTGAGCAGAGGACAGCAGAATAATGCCTTCCTTAAACTGATGTCTTTTATTTCTACATTCTATTCATTTCCAAACATATCCCTTCCCCTTCTTCTCCATCAAAGCTTTTTTCTTGTGACAAAGATTAAAAATGAAAGAAGGGAAAAAAGGCAGGACAAGAAAACCAGAATATGCACAGACTATGTCTGACAGAATGTGATATATCCGTGCTCTTGGACCTCTGTAATGAAAGGAGGGAGGGAGGTCTAGTTTCTTAACTCCAGGGTTGTTAAATCATCACAATTATACTCCATCACCTTAGAAAAAATACTTAAATGCTCAGAAAAAATATTTAAATATAATAAAACTTACAATAATATTAAAATTGAATTAAAGATTTAATGTTGTACTAACTAACCTACCAGGAGGATACTATACAAAAGTAGACAAAATAATAATAAAATTCATTTGGAGGGACAAAATATCTAGACTAGGAAGGGAAACAATGAACAGGGAATGGAGAACTCAGACGTTAAACTGTATTACAAAGTAGTAATCATTTAAATGGGGAAGCTAGGTGTATAGAACTGGGCCTATATAGCACCAATGCAATATTCATAGCACCCATGATCACTATAAATATAACTACCTGGTGGACAATCACAAAATAAAACAGACTCTTCGTATATAATACAGGAGCAAAATACTTATTCAGATACCAAAAAAACTGAATCTCCAAATCAGCAAGCTGATTCCATCATAGTAGGAAAAAAGTTAATAAACCACAACAGAACAGAGACTCACACCATCTTTTAGCCTTCCCACAAACCAATGCAAGACCAAGATTTACTCACAAGCCTATCTCTCTCCCTCAAAAGCATCTTTTCTTCCCAACCATCTAAAAGGCTCTGTTCCATCCTTCAGCAAACTCCTTCCACCACAGGCTTCATGTGATTACATTCAGTCTAATAGGGAGCAGAAAATATTTTTTTATTTTTTAAACAAATGCTTTATTAACTTCCGTTTTACATCATTTATTTCCGCCAGATTCTGAGTTACAATCATTTTCCCCGTTATTACCGTACACAACCTCCCAGAATAACAGTCCCACAAGATATGGCTTCCTCCAATCTGCTCTCTCCCATACCTTCTCCCATAACCCTTCGACTTTTCCATTAGAGCAAGGTGAATCTTTCTGTCTCAATGCCTGCACATCTTATCTACCAATTATAAGCAAAAGAGTATTAATAATAGTATTTATATATATATTTATATATACATATACATATATATATATTTTTTTTTTTTTGAAACATTTAATGTTAAGACCTCGAATTTCAGATCCATTTCCTTCCTCCCTTGTCACCCATTTCCTCTGGGGAGATAAGTAATTCAGTATATGTTGTACATGTCTAGCTATGCAAAACATTATCATAGTAGATATATTGTACAAGGCTGCTTATAATTCCCTCCCACTCATCCCACCCCCACCTGGTCCATTCCCTACATGATCCAGTCCCTCTTCTATAATGGGTACTTCCAACCTGCCCTCCCCCCAAGGATGCCTTCCCATCCATCATCCCTCCTCTCATCCCCCTTCCCCCTATTCTACTTAAGGTTGAGATATCCCATTTAGTATGTATGTCATTCTCTCCCTGAACCAAATTCAATGAGAATGTGGTTTTGCCTTTTTTGCCTTCCTATTCTCTCCCTCCCTTGCAATCACTTCCCCTTGCTTCTTCTACATGAGATAGTTTACCCTACCCTGTCTCTCCCCATCTCCTCTTGCCACTTTCCTCTCTTACCTCATAATTTCATCCCTTGAGTATTCTCCCTTCCCAACAAATTCAACCTATGCCCTCTATCCATATATAACTGTAACCATATACACACACATTCACATATGTATTCATATGACCAAACACCCTTCTTCCATTATTTTCATAGTGAGAAAGATATCATCAGTCACAGTTATTGCCTTTCCATATAGGAATGTAAATAGTTCAACTTTCATAAGTTCCTTTTGATTTCTTTTCCCTGATTACCTTCTCAGGCATCTCTTGCTTCTTGTGTCTGGATGTCAAATTTTCTATTCAATTCTGTTTTTTTCCTCAAGAATGCTTGAAAGTCCTCTATTCCACTGAATGACCATATTTTCCCCTAAAACAAGATACTCAGTTTTGCTGGGTAGGTGACCCTTGGCTTCAATCCCAGCTCTTTTGCCCTCTGGAATATCATATTCCATGCCCTTCGATCCCTCAGTGTAGAAGCTGCCAGGTCCTGGGCTATTCTGATTGTGTTTCCACAATATTGAAATTGTTTCTTCCTGGCTGCTTGTAGTATTTTCTCCTTGATCTGGGGATTCTGGAACCTGGCTATAATATTCCTGGGAGTTTTCTTTTTGGGATCTTTTTCAGGAGGTGATTGGTGGATTCTTTCAACCTCTATTTTGCCCTCTGGATCTAAAACATCAGGGCAGTTTTCCTTGAGAATTTCTTGAAGGGTGATTTCTAAGTTCTTTCTTTGATCATGGCTTTCAGGTAGCCCAATAATTTTTAAATTGTCTCTCCTGGATCTATTTTCCAGGTCAGTGGTTTTTCCCATGAGATATTTCACATTGCCTTCTAATCTTTCATTTGTTTGGATCTGCTTAACAGTATCTTGATTTCTCATAAAGTCATTAGCTTCCATTTGCTCCAGTCTAACTCTGAAGGAATGAATCTCCTCAGTGAACTTTTGATATTCTTTTTCCAACTGGCAATTTCGACTTTTTAAGGCATTCTTCTCCTCATTGCCCTTTTGAGCCTCCTTTGCCATTTGAGTTAGTCTATTTTTTAAGGTGTTGTTTTCCTCAGTCAGGCTCTTGACCCTCATTTCATACTTTTCCTGCATCCTTCTCATTTTTCTTTCCAATTTTTCCTCCCCTTCTCTTATTTGATTTTTAAAGTCCTTCTTAAGGTCCTCTATGGCCTGCTCATGTTTTCCCCTGGGGCTTTTGGAGCAGGATTTCTGACCTCACAGTCCTTTTCCTGCTCTATGCCCCCAAAATAGGAGTCTAGGTTTGCGTTTTTCTGTTTCCTTTGCCTTGGCATGTTGCCACTTAATTGCTTGACTTTTGGGCTTGTTGCCACACTATGGCTTTAAGGCCAGATAGAGGAATTTTAGCCCCGAACATGTGGGGGGCAACTTCTGTTTCTGGCAAGCTGTAAACCCACCCACGACATCCACCCTAGATCACAATCCAGATCCAGGGAGGTTAAAGCAAGAGCGATTACCCCCCAAGACTGATCGCTGGATCTCCCTACAATTCGCAGGACAGGAGCTGGAGCTGCCTCTGAAAACTACAAAATGGCATGTCTCCTCAGCAGCTTCTAGCCCCCAGGGGAGGGAGGCGACGCATTCACCAAATACTGGTCCCAAAGTCCATAGGACACTAACCTCTTACTTTGTCCTAGGCATGTCTATGTTGATAATTCTGGAGTCGCCACAGCTGCTGGTGTTCTGGGGTCCCTCCAGCAGGCTGCTGGCCCTGCCGCCCTGGGGCTAAAACCTCGGCTCACAGGGACGTGGGCTCTGCTTGGCTCGGCTCCCACTCTCTGTGCACTGCGCACTTCTGGCTCCCAGAGTGCTGCGCTGGTCCTTCCTGCAGGGCTGCTGGGCTATCCTCAGCAGGAGGTTAACTTCTCTGTGTCGTTCTGTGGGTGCTGGGGCTCCAGAAGTTGTTCAGAGTCCCCTTTTACATAGTTTGGGGGGAATCTGGGGTCAGAGTGGCTTGGGTGAGCTGTTTCTACTCCACCATCTTGGCTCCGCCCCCCAGAAAATATTTTTTAAAAATATTTTATTAACTTCTGGTTTACATCATTCATTTCTGCCAGATTTTGTGTTACAAATTTTCTCCCCAGTTTTTTCCCTACCAAGTTCCAAAAAAAAGGTCCCCCAGGATATCCCCTCCTCTTATTTACCAATTACATGTAAAATAGTCTTGATAATATATATATTTTCAAAATTTGGTTTTAAAACTTTTATTCCAGATTCATTCCCTTCCTCCATTGTCACCCACACTTATTGGGAAGATAAGCAATTCAATATAGGTTGCACATGTGTAGCTAATGCAAAACATTGTCATAGTTGATATATTGTAGAAGACTGATTGTATGTCCCTCCCTCCTATCCCACCTCCCACTTGTTCTATTCTCTGCTTTGGTCCTGTCCCTTTCAAAAGTGTGCTTCCAACTTCCCTACCCCAACCCCAGCCTGCCCTAGATTCCATCACCCCCTCTCTCATCCTCTTCCCCCCTACTCTCCTGTAGGGTGAGATATCCTATTTGGTTTGTATGGCATTCCCTCCCTGAGCCAAATTCAAGGAGTATAAGGTTGATCCATTCCCTTAAGCCTTCCTGTTCTTCCCCTCCATTGTATCCATTTCCCTTGCTTCTTCTATATGAGATAGTTTGCCCCATTCAGTCTCTCCCCATCTTCTCTCATTATATTCCTCTCTCACCTCTTACTATCACATTTTAAGTATCATCACTTCCTATTAAATTGGCCCTGTGCCCTCTATGTATACCTATAAACATATATATACACATGCACATGTGTATTCTTATACCTATATACCCTCCAATAAAGACTGTATATATATGTATTGTATCTGAATGTCCAATTTTCTATTCAACTTTGGTTTTTTCTTCAAGAATACTTGAAAGTCCTCTATTCCACTGAATGACCATATTTTCTCCTGAAACATGATACTCAGTTTTGCTGGGCAGGTGATTCCTGGTTTTAATCCCAGCTCCTTTGCCCTCTGGAATATCATATTCTAGGCCCTTTGATCCCTCAGTGTAGAAACTGCCAGATCCTTTGTTATCCTGATTGTGTTTCCACAATATTCAAACTGTCTCTTCCTGGCTGCTTGTAATATTCTCTTCTTGATCTGGGAATTCTGGAACCTGGCTATAACATTCCTAGGAGTTTTTGTTTTGGGATCTTTTTCAGGAGGTGTTCAGTAGATTCTTTCAACCTCTATTTTGCTTTCTGGTTCTAAAACATCAGGGCAATTTTCCTTGAGAATTTCTTGGAGGATACTTTCTAGGTTCTTACTTTGATCATGGCTTTCAGGTAGGCCAATAATTTATAAATTATCTCTCCTGGATCTATTTTCCAGGTCAGTAGTTTTTCCCATGAGATATTTCAAATTAGCTTCTATTCTTTCATTTGTTTGGATCTGTTTAACAGCATCTTGATTTCTCATAAATTCACTAGCATTCCTCTGCTCCAATCTAAATATGAATGAATGATTCTCCTCAGTGAGCTTTTGAGATCCTTTTTTAATCTGGCAAATTCGGCTTTTTAAGGCATTCTTCTCCTCATTGCCTTTTTGAGCCTCTTTTGCCATTTGAGTTAGTCTATTTTTTAAGGTGTTATTTTCTTTAGTCAGGCTATTGACTCTCATTTCATAATTTTCTTGCATCATTCTCATTTATCTTCCCAATTTTTCCTCCACTTCTCTTATCTGCTTCTTAAGGTCCTCTATGGCATGTAACTAGCTTATATTTTCCTTTGAAGTTTTTGGTGCAGGAGTTCTGACTTCACTGTCTTCCTCGTTTTCCGTTCTTTGATCCTTTATGTCCCCCAAATTGGAGTCTAATGTTGTATTCTTCTGTTTGTTTTGCTTCCTTTTCCTGGTCATGTTGCCACTCAATTACTTGACTTTTGGGCTTTTTGACACAGTAGGACTCTGCCACAGTAGGAAGCCAAGGGAGCTTCCATCCCAAATACTGGGGTTTTCTCAGCTGGAGGAGGTATTAGTTAGGTGCTCTCTCTGAGTTCTCCACAGACTCTGTGAAGCTGGTCACACACCCCAGGACCTCCATCCTAGACTACAATCCAGATCCATGAAGGTTAAAGCAAAAGTGATTTCCACTCAGACTGGTTGCTTGGTCCCCCTACAGTTGTCTCCCTGTCGAGGACGCTCAGTGGCTTCTCATCCTGGGGGCAAAAGCCGAGGGTCTCCCAACTACTGCTCCCAAAGTCCACACTGCACTGACCTTTCACTTTTTCCATCGTATCTATGCATTGATAATTCTGGAAACGGCCACAGATGCTGGTGTTCTGGAATCTCTCCAGCCAGTGTTTGGTCAGCCCTCCCCCCCGCCCCCGGGGGGCTAAAACCTCAGCTCACATGGGCCTGGGCTTGGCTCCCAGAGCACTGCACTGGCTGCTCCCTACCAGGCAGCCAGGCTGTCCTCAGCAGGAGGTTAGCTTCTCTGTGTCATTTTGGGGGTTCTGTACCTCAAAGGTTTGTTCAGAGTCCCCTTTTACATGAAATTGGGAAGGTGGAACTGGAGCTGCGTGGAAGTCCTGTTTCTACTCTGCCATGTTGACTCTGCCACCCAGAGCATATTTTCAAACCAGGGAAGGTCTTCAAATGCCCTGAGCAGGGAATATCTTCAAATTCCCATTACTATTACAGTCTTTAGTCTGGAGGACCTGGATTCAAATCCAGCTTCAGATACTTACTAGCTGTGTGACCCTGGGCAGGTATCTTCACCCTCTTTGCCTCAGTTCCTTATATATAAAATGAACTGGAAAAGGAAATGACAAACCATTCCAGTGTCTTTGTTAATAAAATGCCATAAAAGGGCAAAAGAATAAAAAAAAAAAAGAAAAACCTTCCTACAGCAGCCACACCCCTCTCCAATCCTAGACCCTGTGGCTCTCTTCCTCCCTTCCTTTATTCTTTCCTTCCTTTCTTTCTTCCTTCCTTTTTCCTTCCTTTCTTCCTCTCTTCTTTTCTATTGAACTCTGAATTACAGCTAAGTGCAAGAAACCATGTTCAAGAAGAGGAAGAGGCGGAAGAAAAATCTGATTCCTAAAGGAGAAAGATAAAAATCGGAATTATTTATCTAAGTGAATTTTAAGATTCTTGAACTTTCTCTGTTCATAGAGACCATTACAGTATAATCATTATGGCCTATTAAGAGGGAATGAAAGACTCTCAGAAAATGCACTTTTAAAATGATACCATAGCCCACAGAAACTTTAGTGTTTGAGTTAAAGCAAAAACTGAGTGTAGGTAGGAAATTCAGGGATCTGTATTTTACCATGAAAAAAGTAAAGTCCATATAAGTTAATCAAATTAGATAGGTACACAGCCCAGTGATAAAATTCCATGTGACATTCTATTGAAATATTCATATATTTGCAACCAGAAAAGTTTAAATATTAGCCAGCCTTTCTTATTTTTCTAATACAAGTAAAGACATACTATTAAATTGCTTTATGCACCAAGCAAGGCCATGTTCTAAGTTCTAAAATCTAATACATCGGAAGGTGAAGAAGAGTTATAATTGGATTCAACTTCTCATATTAAGAGCATATGTTCTTTAAATGACATTCTGAGGAACATAGAGCACACAATATGTTGCTTGGTGTGATTGTGAGCGTATCTTAATTTGAGTCACCACATTGTAGTAAAACATGGTCAGAGAAAATTTTTGACAGAAAATGCTATCTGCAGGATACCAAAGAAGAGCTAAACCATGTTCTTGTAGAATACGTATATTAATAATAAAATTGAATCATTTTAAAAATCATTTTTGTATTTAAGGATATATGCTGTATTTTTTTAAAATGTCAGGATATACTTAAGTGGATTTGTTTTGACAATAAAAAGAAAATGGCTAAAGAAATGGGACACGTAAAAAATAAGCATGAAAAGAACCTTCCTAGCAGTTTTGTTCTATGCCATTTAATAATGGATGACATTTATAGATGGCTTTACAGTTTTTGATACATTTCAAATATATTATCTCCTTTATTTTTCACAACAACCATGTGAGGTGCATAATAGTGAAGTGACTTGCCCAAATTCATTGAGCCAAGATTCAAACCCTGGCCTCCCAGCCCCTAAAGCTTTTTTTTTTTTAACTGAACTGAATCATGCCTCAAAGAAATAGGTTACCTGGAGCATCTATCTGAAATCTCAACACAGGTATCAATATCATCTTTTCTAGAAAAGGAGATAAATTGAGTTTCATTATACAATAACTGTATACTTTGGGAAAAATAAGTTGTTGTTTAGTTTTCAGTTGTGTCTGACTTTTTGTGACTCCTTTTGGGGTTTTCTTTGGCAAATATGATGGAATGGTTTGCTATTTCCTTCTCCAGCTAATTTTACAGATGAGGAGTGAGGGAAACAGAGGTTAAGTGACTTGCCCAAGGTCCCACAACCAGTAAGTGTCTGAGGTCAGATTCAAACTCAGGTTTTCCTGACTCCAGGCCCAGTATTCTATGCACTGTGCCACTTAGCTGCTATCTAGGAAACCCAAATCACAACCAATTTGTGTGTTCTTGATAAAAATTCCTTAACTACAAAACTAACTAAACTACAAAATAGAGACAAAATATAAGGATAATGTTCTTACACTACTATATTAAAGAGTATATACATATACTTAGCTAGGTGTTACAGTGGATGGAGTGTTAGGCCTGGAGTCAGGAAGATCTGAGTTCAAACATGACCTCAGACAGGTAATAACTGTGGGACCCTGGGAAAATCACTTTAACTTCTGTTTGCCTCATAGGAATGGCAACTATAAATGAGATGGTAATAACAGTGCACTTAGCACAATGACTGACATATAGTAATTATTTTATAAATCTTGGCTATTATTATGATTACTATTATGATTAGAGTGTATGGTAAACAGAGCATTGACCTTCAAGCCAGGCAAATATGTCTTCAAGTTCTAGCTCTGAAACATACTAGCTGTGGGGCTCAGGGCAGTCCCCTTATTCTCTTAGTGATCTAGGCAAATCCCTAAGAGTGTTAAGATACAAGGAAGGTGTCAACTTATATTTGGGGAGAGTGTCTCCTCATCAACAATGAAATCATAAAGGAATATCTAGCATATAGAAGGTTATTAATAAATTTTTATTGACTGACTATGCTAAATATCCTCAAAATCCTCATTTCATTTACCTAACAATGACATAAATGTTGCTACATGAGAATTTGGACAACAATAGCTCAGGGTAGATTAGGGGTAGCTTGGGGTTAGAATTTACCCAAGCTTAAAGAATCTAGAAAATGTTGTAATGCAAAGAGGTCAAGTTTAGGAAGTAAGAGGAAAGAGCAGATCTTGGCAGGCAAAGGTCACGTCCAGTTCCTTGTACTCATTTAATACCCAATAGATATTTGTTGAATAAATGAACATGATTCCAATAGCTTTAAGGGAATTCTGAGTACTAACTATATAGCATTTGATTAGTGCATACTAACTTCAGAAGAAACTCTAAAATTAAAAAAAAATTACAAAGAGTTTTAGGGAAGCTATCAAAAGGGGGGAAATGCACATTTAGATACTATAAACAACTAGACAACTTTAAAGGGGTGAATGAAATGTTGGTAATGTATTTTAATATTGTTCAGTAGCCATGTATAAGTCTCAGAGAATTGCTCAAAGCTCATTTTATTGTTGCTTTGGGTGGGGGCCATGCAGGACACTGAACCCTAGCTCCAGCCTCAGCTATAAAAAATATGTGTTTATAGCAGTTTAAATAGATATAAACCATAAACCATGCTACTGGGTGCAACATCCTGTTTACTGATGAAGCACAGTAAGATTAAGAGAACAGGATTGTGATCTGATGTGTAATCAGATTGACCACAGGGATTTCTGGATGCTGAATTCCTCAGTAAAGAGCAGATCAGTGTCAGATGATGTTATTTAGGGCAGTCAGGCTATGTTCTGCAGTGGAGCAATGGACCCTATCTGGAAAGAAAAAGGAGCAGAGGCTGTAGCAGTGACTTCAATATCATCACATCGGCTGATTTTGTTTGCTCTTTCTCAAAGGGATATGGCTAGAAAATCAGAGGTAAAACATCTAAGTATTTTCTGAGTTAATTTGGCAGATCATTGCCATTTTCTCACTTTTTGATATAAAATATGCATCCTGAAAGGTGTTGATATTGTCAACACAGGCTATATCATAGCTACATTCTCAGAGTTTTTCTGTGTTTTAGCTATAATGATCAATATAAAATTCTCATATGACTTGGAAGAGTGGAAGGGTCACTAGATTTGGAGTTGGAAGACATGGGTTTTGTCACTGGCTATGGGAAAGTCTCCCCAACCTCATCTGAACAATGAAGGTTTAACATCCCTCCCAACTATAAGGCAATAATGACCTTAGGACTCCTTGAATTCATAGATGCATCAATTATTTTGTGTAGCAACTATTCTACTATATTAGATGAGATGACATAGGGAAAGTGCTTTGTAAACTTCAAAAGCCCAATAAAATGTTTATTACTGTTGTTATTTCCATTATTATTGACTTTGTTTTTTGACAACAGGTGTAAGGAGCAACTACCCCTAGCCTTACTTCTGGAGCAAGACTATTTCTGGTACCTACATCACCACATTCTTCCAAGCTAAGTGTGTCCCAAATAGAGGAATGTCATCCCCTTTTCATGTCATGCTTCAGTGCTTTTTCAAAGTGTGGTCTTAAAGGCTCTGACAAGGAAGAGTAGTCACTCAAGATACTGCTAAGCTTGAAATGACTTTTTGAAGTATAGGCTGATATGAATAATCTAATATCTGAAGTCTAGTCTTGATAAGTTGAGAGAATATAAGTTGAGAGAATATCATAAAGAGAATAGATATAGCAGCCCACAAAACCCTGTACTGATGCATTAATGGAGAGAGTATCCTCATAGAGCAAATGGATATTTTCAAGAAAATATCTGTGATAAAGAAAATATCAGTGATAAAGACCAGAAAAAAATGGACTAAATGGACTAAAATTATTCAGTTACTTCAGTTTCTCTGGTTTCCTTCAAAATGTAGCTCAGATTCTACCTTCCACAGAAGACCTTTCCTAACTTCCCCAGATGCTAGTGCCTTCCCTTCCCAGAATAATATTCCATCTACTCTGCTATCTATCTATCCATCTATCTATCTAGTTAGCTAGTCTATATATGGAATACACACACAATTATTTATACAACAACTCTTCCCCCATTAGTAAATAAACATCAGGATGGCTAGATGGTGCAGTGAGTAGAGCACTGGCCCTGGAGTCAGGAGGACCTAAGTTCAAATCTGGCCTCAGACACTTAACACAAACATAAAAAACTAACCATTGTGTGACCTTGGGCAAGTCACTTAACCTCAATTGCCCTACCTTCCCCCCTCCAAAAAACAATAAATAGATAGATCGATAGATGAATAAATGAATGAATAAACAAACAGAAAAATAAATAAATAAATGAACTCCTCAAGGTCAGAGACTCTTTTTTCTTTGTATTGCTTCACCAGAACTTAGCACAGTACTTGGCACATAATAAGTGCATAAAAATGATTGTTAACCTGTAAATTGACTGAACATAAAGTGTAAAAGTAGTACTTTAAAAAAGAACAAGCAGGCAGAGCCAAGATGGCAGAGTAGAAACAGCATGTCCAAGGCTCTCTCCCCTCAGATTACCTCCAAACTATGTAAAAGGGAACTCTGAACAACTTCTGGAGGCCCAGCACCCAAAGAATGACACAGAGAAGCTAACCTCCCGCTGAGGACAGCCCAGCAGCCCCGCAGGAAGGGCCAGCACAGTGCTCTGGAAGCCAGCAGCGCGGCATGCGGAAAACCAAGGCCAGGTCCACCTGAGCCACGGTTTTAGCCCCAGGGCAGCCGGGCCAGCAGCCTGCTGGAGGGACCCCAGAACACCAGCAGCTGTGGTGATTCCAGAATTGTCAACACAGACATGCCTAGGACAAAGTGAGAGGTTAGTGCCCTATGGACTTTGGGACCAGTATTGGGGAATGCATTGGCTTCTTCCGCTGGGGGCTAGAAGCCACTGAGGAGATACTCCATTTTGCAGTTTTCAGTGGCAGCTCCAGCTCTTGGCTTGTGAACTGTAGGGAGATCCAGCAATCAGTCTTGGGGTGGGGGTAATCACCCTTTCTTTAACCTCCCTGGATCTGGATTGTGGTCTGGTGTGGAGGTCCTGGGGTGGGTTTCCAGCTTGCCAGAAACAGAAGTTGTCCCCCCATATCTTCCGGACAGAAGCTCCCCTGTCTGGTGGCAGAGTTCTACTGTGGCAACAAGCCCAAAAGTCAAATAATTAAGTGGGAACATGCCAAAGCAAAGGAAATGAAATAAACAGAAAAATGAAACATTAGGCTCCTATTTTGGGGTCAAAAGGGATCGAAGCATGGAACAGGAAGAGGACTGTGAGGTCAGAAATCCTGCTCCAAAAGCCCCAAAGGAAAATATGAGCGGGTTACAGGCCATAGAAGACCTTAAGAAGGACTTTAAAATCAAATAAGAGTAGTGGAGGAAAAATTGGGAAGAGAAATGAGAAGGATGCAGGAAAAGTATGAAGTGAGGGTCAACAGCCTGACTGAGGAAAACAACACCTTAAAAAACAGACTAACTCAAATGGCAAAGGAGGTCCAAAAGGGCAATGAGGAGAAGAATGTCTTAAAAAGCCAAATTTGCCAGATGGAAAAAGAATCTCAAAAGTTCACTGAGGAGATTTATTCCTTCAGAGTTAGACTGGAGCAAATGAAAGCTAGTGACGTTATGAGTAATCAAGATGCTGTTAAGCAGATCCAAACAAATGAAAGAATAGAAGGCAATGTGAAATATCACATGGGAAAAACCACTGACCTGGAAAATAGATCCAGGAGAGACAATTTAAAAATCATTGGACTACCCAAAAGCCATGATCAAAGAAAGAACTTAGAAATCACCCTTCAAGAAATTCTCAAGGAAAATTGCCCTGATGTTTTAGACCCAGAGGGCGAAATAGAGGTTGGAAGAATTCACAGATCACCTCCTGAAAAAGATCCCAAAAAGAAAACTCCTAGGAATATTATAGCCAGGTTCCAGAATTCCCAGATCAAGGAGAAAATACTCCAAGCAGCCAGGAAGAAACAATTTCAATATTGTGGAAACACAATCAGAATAGCACAGGACCTGGCAGCTTCTACACTGAGGGATAGAAGGGCATGGAATATGATATTCCAGAGGGCAAAAGAGCTGGGAATGAACCCAAGGGTCACCTACCCAGCAAAACTGAGTATTTTGTTTCAGGGGAAAATATGGTCATTCAGTGGAATAGAGGACTTTCAAGCATTCTTGAGGAAAAAACCAGAGTTGAATAGAAAATCTGACATCCAGACACAAGAAGCAAGAGATGCCTGAGAAGGTAATCAGGGAAAAGAAATTAAAAGGAACTTATCAAAGTTAACCTATTTACATTCCTACATGGAAAAACAATAACTGTGACTGATGAAACCTTTCTCAGTATGATAATAATGGAAGAAGGGTGTGTGGTCACATGAACACATATGTGCATGTGTATATATACGTTTACAGTTATATATGGATAAAGGGCATAGGTTGAATTTGTTGGGAAGGGATGATACTTAAGGGGTGAAATTATGAGGTGAGAGAGAAAAGTGCCAAGAGGAGATGGGGAGAGACAGGGTAGGGTAAACTATCTCATGTAGAAGAAGCAAAGGCAAGTGGTTGCAAGGAAGGGGAAGAATAGGAAGGCAAAAAGGCAAAACCACATTCTAATTGAATTTGGTCAGGAAGAGAATGACATACATACTAAATGGGATATCTCAACCTGCAGCAGAATAGGGGGAAGGGGGATGAGAGGGGGGGATGATAGATGGGAGTGCATTCTTGGGGGGAGGGGAGGTTGGAAGTACTCACTATAGAAGAGGGAGTGGATCAAGTAGGGAATGGACCAGGTGGGGGGTGGGATGGGTGGGAGGGAATTATAAGCAGCCTTGTACAATATATCTACTATGGTAAAGTTTTGCATAGCTATACATGTACAACACATACTGAATTACTTGTGTTCTCAGAGGGAATGGGTGACAAGGGAGGAAGGGAATGGATCTGAAATTCGAGGTCTTACAAGTAAATGTTTCAAATATATAAAAAAACTATTACTAATACTCTTTTGCATGTAATTGGGAGATAAGATGTACAGGCATCTTGGCACAGAGATTCACCTTGTTCTAATGGAAAAGTCGAAGGGGGTATGGGAGAAGATATGGGAGAGACCAGATGGGAGGAAGCGATATCTTGTGGGACTGCTATTCTGGGAGGGTGGGTAGGGGAAAAACAGGGGAAAAATTGTTACTCAAAATCTGGCGGAAATGAATGATGTAAAACAGGAGTTAATAAAGCATTTGTTTAAAAAAAAAACCAAGCAAATTAATTATTGTGAACCAAACCAATGACTTCATTGGAATAGGGATCTCTTGATAAGGAGTCAAATCTTAAAATGAACTGTTAAAATTCTAGGATTCATTTCTGGAAATGAAGCCAACATAATTAAAAAAACCACAATGCTATGATTTGCAAAAAGACTAGGGATACATAACATTAATTTTATGCCTTTTTAAGGTGCCTTACATTTATAAAAACAAATCATCTAAATTCATGGTCTCACAGTTTCTTTCTCATTAGAAATAGATTTTTCTCCCCCAACAATCAGCTTCATTTTCACCACTAACATGAGGACACATAACCTCTTAATTATGAAAAAATAAATATTCTACATATTTATAAGGAACTTTCTTTTTCCTTCTAAGGGGTAGCAAAGCTTAGTAGATTTTATGAAACAAGTGAGCATAATAATTTAGGGAAGTTTCTGACTCTAGTGATAAACTGGTGATCATATTATTAAACCCTTTTTAGGAACAACACCTCCTGGTACTTTCTACCAAATTAATTTTGTGATTTTTTCTGAACCTACTGACTTCCAAATTTCCATCTGGTTTCACCTAGTATAAGTAAAGTTAATACTCAAAGTTCAGACAAATGGTAATATAATAGGGTAATTTTCTAAGTCTTAAAATAATCAGGTAATTCCAAAAAACTTTCTTCCAAGTAAACTTGTACTAATATCCCAATTTTCCCCTCCCTTGTCTTTACCCTCATTGCAAGAATAGACAGTGACAGTAAGAATAATCAGCCTGATTCATATCCTTTGTAACTGTATGAAGAAAGGCCCGGCTTATGTAGGATATGAATCATTCTCACAGAAGAACATTTTGTAGTTATTGCAAACATTCATCCTCTTCACAAGAAAAGGAAAAATTATATTTGTCACTTGTGCCAAGTCTTTGGAAATTTCTGATTGGATTGTTCAAATGTGAGCAGTGAAATATATGCTAGGCTGTTCCTGGGCATATGCAGCAAAATTTCGTATCAATAGGGCTCTCTTTATAAACTATGATGATACAGAAGGCAAATCAATTTCTTTGCCAGTCTAAATATGTCTACTAAGTAATTGGGCATATAGTTTGATCTGTCTGTAGATAAATTGTGCACAAACAATGTGATATGTAAAACAACAAAAATTATTTTCATTTATCCAACAGATAAAAGAAACCAGACTTCTTTCTTTTTTTCTGCTTAATGGCATTTTATTTTTTCTAATTACATGTAAAGATATTTCTCAACATTAATTTTTATAAGATTTTGAGTTTCAAACTTTTCTCCCTCCCTGTTTTGACTAAGGTAGCAAGAAATCTGATATAGGTTATATATATATAATATACATATTATATTATATATATTATATATGTAAATATATATTATATATATATATATAAAGTTATGTTAAACATATTTCCATATTAGTCATGTTGTGAAAGAATCAGAACAAAGGGGGAAAACCACAAGGAAGGAAAATAATGCAAAAAAATGAAAATAATATTCTTCAATCTGTATTCAGGCTCCATAGTTCTTTCTCTGCATGTGTATAGCATTTTCAATCATGAGTCTTTTGGAATTCTCTTGGATAATTATATTGTTTAGAAGAGCTAAGCCTATAATAGTTGATCATTGCACAATATTGCTGTTATTGTGTACATTGTTCTTCTAGTTCTGCTTACTTCACTTAGCATCAGTTTATGTAAGTCTTAGGCTTTTCTGAAATTTGCCTGCTTATCATTTCCTATAACATAATAGTATTCCCTTACATTTGTATACCACAACTTGTTCAGTCATCCACCAGTTGATGGGCATCCACTCAGTTTCCAATTCTTGGCCACCACAAAAAGAGCTGCTAGAAATATTATTGTACTTGTGGATCCCCTTACTTTATTTATTATATCTTTGAGATACATTCCTAGTAGTGGTATTAATGGATTAAATTTATGCACAATATTTTAGCCATTTGAGCACAGTTCCAAATAGATATCCAGAATGGTTGGATCAGTTCATAACTCTATCAATAATACCTTAGTTTCCCAATTTTCTGAAATCTTTTTCAGCATTTACCATTTTCCTTTTCTGGCACATTAGTCAGTTGGATAGGTTTGAGGCAATATTTCAGAGTTCTTTTAACTTGCATTTTCTAATCAACAGGGATTTAGAGCATTTTTTTCACATGACTATAGATAGCTCTAATTTCTTCATCTGAAAAGTGCCTGTTCATAGTATTTGACTATTCATCAATTAGGGAATGACTTGTATTCTTATAGATTTAACTCAGTTCTCTTTATATTTTAGAAATGGGGCCTTTATCAGAGACAGTGGCTGTAAAAATAGTTTTCCATCTTTCTCCTTTCATTCTAATTCTGGTTGCATTGAATTTGCTTATGCAAAAAATTAATTTAATATGATCAAAATTATCCATTTTGCATTTCATAATATTCTCTATCACTGGAAATAAATTCTTCTCCATATATCTGACAGATAAACTATTTCTTGCTCTTCTAATTTGTTTATAGTATCACTCTTTATATGTAAATCATGTCACCATTTTGACTTTATCTTAGCATATGGTTTAAGATGTTGGCTTATGCCTGTTTTTGTAATATTATTTTCTAGTTTTCCAAGCAGTTTTTACCAAATAGTAAGTTCTTAGCTCAGAAGCTGGAATTTTTGGGTTTACCAAATAGTAGATTACTATAATCATTGACTACTGTGTCTTCTGTACCTAATGTATTCCACTGATCCACCATTCTATTTCTTAGCCATTATGAAATATTTTTGATGCTGACTGATTCATTCATAAATTCATAAAAGCATTCATAAAGTAAATTGGTCTATAATTTCCTTTCTCTCTTCTGGCCCTTCCTGGTTTAGGTATCAGCACCATATTTGTGTCATAAAAAGAATTTGGTAGAACTCCTTCACCTATTTTTCCAAAGAGTTTATATAGTAATGGGATTAATTGTTTTTAAAATGTTTGATAGAATTCATTTGTAAATTCATCTGACCAACTCTATTCACCTCCTTTATTATACATAATTCATCTGGAGATTTCTTAGTGATTTCATTGAAGACTTGTTCAATTTAAAAAATATATGTTAATTTCCTCACCTGTCAATCTGGACAATTTATATTTTTGTCAGAATTCATGCATTTCACTTAAATTCTTTGAATAATTGGCATACAATTGGGCAAAATAGCTTCTAATTATTGGTTTAATTTTTTCATCATTGGTGGTGAATCCACTCATTTTTGATGCTGGTAACTTGTTTTCTTTTTTAAAAATCAAATTAGCCAAAGATTAATATATTTTATTGTTTTTCCCATATAACCAGCTCTTAGTTTTATTTATTAGTTCAGTAGTTTTCTTACCTTCAATTTTATTAATCTCTCCTTTGATTTTCATAATTTCTAATTTGACATTTAATTGGGGATTTTTAATTAGTTCTTTTTCTAGCTTTTTTAGTTGTGTGTCAAATCCCTTGATTTCTTCTTTCTATATTCTATTCATGCAAACCTTTAAAGATATAAAATTTCCCTTAAGAACTACTTTGGCTGCATCCTGAATTTTAGTATATTGTCTTATTATTGTTGATAATAAATATAAGACTAAATAAAACAATAAAAACGTTTAACAGGAAAGAAAAAAATATTCAATAAGATCAAACTGTTTGCATCCCTACATGGGAAGATGATTCTTATACTCTTGAGAAATGTATCTCTATTGGGACTGTTAGAAGAAGTATACATGGAGAGAGGATATGGGTGTAACTTGACTTTGATGTCAAGTTATGAATGGTGATGATGAAATTGTTGATTGTTTCTATCATTGTTGTTTGACCTACTCATTCTTTAGGATTAGATTATTTAGTTTCCAATTACTTTTTAATCTATCTTCCCATGGTTGTTTACAACATATAATTGTTTATGTATCATGATCTTAAAAAATGAATTTAATATATCTGCCTTACTGCATTGGATTGAGAGGTTTTTATGCTCGTGGTCAATTTTTATGTAGGTGCCATGTACTACTGAGAAAAAGAAACTGTTCCTTTTATCCCCCATTCAATTTCTTCAAAGGTCTAGCATATCTAACTTTTCTAAAACTCTATTCACCTTCTTAACTTCTTTCTTATTTATTCTGGGGTTAAATTAATCTAGTTCTGAGAGGAGAGTCTGAGTTCCCCCATTTTGCTGTCTATTTATTTCTGTAATTCACTTAATTTATCCAAAAATGTTAACACTGTATCACTTAGTGCATATATGTGCAGTATCATTGTTACTTCATTGTCTATGATAACTTTTTTGGCTGGATGTAGTTTCCTTCTTTGTTTAAATTAGATCTATTTTTGCATTTGCTTTGTCTGAGATCAGTATTGGACCCCTGCTTTTACTTTAGTTGAAACACAATACCTTCTGCTCCAGTCTTTTGCCTTTACTCTGTATGTATCTCTCTGCTTCAAATGTGTTGCTTGTAAATAACATATTTCAGGATTCTGTTTTTTTTTTTTCCAAATGCTTTATTAACTTCTGGTTTACATCATTCATTTCCACCAGATTTTGAATTACAATTTTTTTTCCCAATTTTTACCCTAGCCACCACCCCAGAATAGCAGTCCCACAGGATATCCCCTCATCCAATATGCTCTCTCCCATCTCTTCTCCCATACCCCATACCCCATTCAACTTTTCCAGTAGGGCACGGTGAATCCCTGAGCCCCAATGCCTGCACATCTTATCTCCCAATTATTTGCAAAATAGTATTAATCATAGTATTTATATATATTTAAAACATTTGATTTTAAAACTTTGAATTCTAGACTGATTCCCCTCCTCCCCTGCCACCCACTCCCACTGGGAAGATAAGCAACTCAGTATATGCTGTACATGTATAGCTATGCAAAACATTACCATAGTAAATATATTGGAAAAGACTGACTACATTTCCCTCCCTCCTATCCCAACTCCAACCTGGTCTATTCCCCACTTTGATCCTGTCCCCTTTCAAAACTGGGTGCTTCCAATCCAAGGTCCTTTGACCTCCAGAATATCATATTCCATGCCCTTTGATCCCTCAGTGTAGAAGCTGCCAGATACTGTGCTATCCTGATTGTGTTTCCACAATATTGAAATTGTTTCTTCCTGGCTGCTTGTAATATTGTCTCCTTGATATGGGAATTCTGGAAACTGGCTATAATATTCCTAGGAGTTGGGCTGGAGTTTCTCTTCCTGGAGCGGTGGAGTCACTAGAAGAGGCTGAGGGGCCCACAGGAGCTAGCGAATCTGTAGGGGGTGGAGGAAAGATGTCGGAGTCGAAACAGCACTTCCAAGGCTCTCTCACCCACAGCTCTTCAAAATCATGTAAAAGGGGAATCTGAACAACTTCAGGAGCTCTAGCACCCACAGAATGACACAGAGAAGCTAACCTCCCACTGAGGACAGCCTGGCAGCCCTGCAGGCAGCAGCCAGTGTAGCGCTCAGGGAGCCAAGCCCAGGGCTGAGTGAGTTGAGGTTTTAGCCCCAGGGTGGCAGGGCCAGCAGCCAACTGGAGGGACCCCAGAACACCAGCAGCTGTGGCAACGCCAGAATTATCAATACAGATATGACTATGACAAAGTGAGAGGTCAGTGCCCTATGGACTTTGGGACCAGTATTTGGGAAACACATCAGCTTCTTCTCTTGGGGGGCTAGAAGCAGCTGAGGAGACACAGCTAAGATGCCATTTTGCAGCCTCAGTTGCAGCTTCATCTCCTGGCCTGTGGACTGTAGGGGGATCCAGCAATCAGTCTTGGGGAGTAATCAGTCTTGCTTTAACATCCCTGGATGTGGATTATGGTCTGGGATGGAAGTCTTGGGGTGGGTATCCAGCTTTCCAGAGTGTATGGAGGCTTCACAGAGGCCACCCAACTAATACCTCCAGGCACTTGAGAAGACCCCAATGTTTGGCATGGAAGTTGCCCTGTCTGGTGGCAAAGTCCGACTTTGGCAACGAGCCCAAAAGTCAAGTAATCCAGTGGCAAAATGCCTAGGCAAAGGAAACAAAATAAACAGAAAAATTCAATGTTAGACTCCTATTTTGGGGGCAAAGAGGATCAAAGCATGGAACAGGATGAGGACTGTGAGATCAGGATTCCTGCACCAAAAGCCCCAAATGAAAATATGAGTGGGTTACAGGCCATAGAGGACCTTAAGAAGGATTTTAAAAACCAAATAAGAGAAGTGGAGGAAAAATTGGGAAGAGAAATGAGAAGGATGCAGGAAAAAGTATGAAATGAGAGTCAACAGCCTGACTGAGGAAAATAACACCTTAAAAAATAGACTAACTCCAATGGCAAAGGAGGCCCAAAAGGGCAATGAGGAGAAGAATGCCTTAAAAAGCCAAATTTGCCAGATGGAAAAAGAATCTCAAAAGCTCACCGAGGAGATTTATTCCTCCAGAGTTAGACTGGAGCAAATGGAAGCTAGTGACTTTATGAGTAATCAAGATGCTGTTAAATGGACCCAAACAAATGAAAGAATAGAAGGCAATGTGAAATATCTCATGGGAAAAACCACTGACCTGGAAAATAGATCCAGGAGAGATAATTTAAAAATTATTGGACTACCCAAAAGCCATGATCAAAGAAAGAACTTAGAAAACATCCTTCAAGAAATTCTCAAGGAAAATTGCCCTGATGTTTTAGATCCAGAGGGCGAAATAGAGGTTGGAAGAATCCACAGATCACCTCCTGAAAAAGATCCCCAAAAGAAAACTCCTAGGAATATTATAGCCAGGTTCCAGAATTCCCAGATCAAGGAGAAAATACTCCAAGCAGCCAGGAAGAAACAATTTCAATATTGTGGAAACACAATCAGAATAGCACAGGACATTGCAGCTTCTACACTAAGGGATCTAAGGACATGGAATATGATATTCTGCAGGGCAAAGGACATGGGATTATAACCAAGAATCCCATACCCAGCAAATCTGAGTGTCATGTTTCAGGGAAAAATATGGTAATATTTTCATTCAGTGGATTAGAGGACTTTCAAGCATTCTTGAGGAAAAAAACCAGAGTTGAATAGAAAATTTGACATCCAGACACAAGAATCAAGAGATGCTTGACAAGGTAGTCGGGAAAAGAAATCAAAAGGAACCTATCAAACTTGACCTATTTACATTCCTACATGGAAAAACAATAAATGTGACTGATGAAACCTTTCTCAATATGAAAATAATTGAAGAAGGGTATATGGGCATATGAATACATATGTGAATGGATATATATATATATATATATATATATATATATATATATATATATATATATATATATATATATGTTTACAGGTATATATGGATAGAGGGCACAGGTTGAATTTTGTGGGAAGGGATGGTACTTTAGGGATGAAGTTAAGAGGTGAGAGAGGAATGTGGCAAGAGGAGATGGGGAGAGACAGGGTAGGGTAAACTATCTCATGTAGAAGAGGCAAGGGGATGTGGTTGCAGGGGAGGGGAACAACAGGAAGGCAAAAAGGCAAAACCATATTCTCATTGAATTTGGCTCAGGGAGAGAATGACATACATACTAAATTGGATATCTCACCCTGCAGGAGAGTAGGGGGGAAGGGGGATGTGAGGGGGTATGATGGAGGGGAGGGTATTCTGCGGGGAGGGGAGGTTGGAAGTACCCACTTTCGAAGAGGGACAGGATCAAAGTAGGGAATGAAAAATGTTGGGGGTGAGATGGGTGGGAGGGAAATACAAGCAGTCTTTTACAGTATATCTACTATGGTAATGTTTTGCATAACTATACATGTATAACACATACTGAATTGCTTATCTTCCCAGAGGGAGGGAGTGACAAGGGAGAAAGGGAATGGATCCGGAATTCAAAGTTTTAAAATTAAATGTTTCAAATACATATAAATACTATTATTAATACTATTTTGCATGTAATTGGGAGATAAGATGTGCAGGCATTTGGGCACAGAGATTCACCTTGCCTAATGGTAAAGACAAAGTGGGTATGGGAGAAGATATGGGAGAGAGCAGGTTGGATGAGGCATATCTTGTGGGACTGCTATTCTGGGGTGGTGGGTAGGGGGAAAATGGGGGAAAAAGTTGTAACTCAAAATCTGGCAGAAATGAATAATGTAAACCAGAAGTTAATAAAGCATTTGTTTAAAAGAAAAGTATCTGTAATTAAAATATGTGAGTCATTGTTAATAATTAATCTTTATCCTATTTAGAATGATCTGGTTTTGTAAGAATAGAAAGTGTGCTTACATTTTATATTTTTTCAGATTTAGAAAAAAACACATTGCTTATATAATTTAAATTTTTCTAATGTCTTAAAAGTATTTAGAATAATTTAATTAGAATTTTATTCTTTTAATTTGATTCTCTAAAAATATATCTGTACATTCTTGAACTAAGACATGTTATAAAATTCTCTCTACTATATTGAATCTTCCTTTCTAAAACCATAGGATCTTAGTTCTCATTTATCTAGTTTATGAGTAATCTAGGACCTTTGCTTCATGAAATTTCCATTTTCCGGCCTTGGTCATTTTACTATTTACATACCTTTATTAGACAATGTAGTGGTGGGGAGACAGGAGGCTATGAGAGTTTTTCTACCTAAAAATCAGTTTGAGTAATGCAATTGGTAAAGTTTGATTATCTTAAGAATCTGTGTATTGTATTTCATTTATTTGTTCTTCCTTCCTTCAAGATCTCAGGGTAAAGGATTTCCTTTTATTTTGACTAATTCACATTTTCCTTTAGAAGTTAGAGCCCAGTTTCCCCTTCAGATTAAATACTCTCCTGGTAATAAAATTAAGTACATTTGGAGAGCTTAGCTTTTTCACTCACCTAATGCATCTTGATTCACAGCAATAATACTGTCCTTAACTTATTACTAGGGAGATTTTAGGTATCAGAATGAATAGTGTTTAGTGGGTTTGAAGAACACTTTATAATAAATCTATTTATTTTACCATGGACCTTGTTTTAGTTTGCTTATATTCAGGGTTGGCAGTGGAGTTAGAGGGGCTGATTATTTCAAAAAATACTTGGAACTTGAAAAGTAAAAATAGCAAATTATTAAAAAATAAAAAAAAACATTCCTAGGGGTTTTCTTTTTGGGATCTTTTTCAGGAGGTGATCAGTGGATTCTTTCAACCTCAATTTTGCCCTCTGGTTCCAAAACATCAGGGCAATTTTCCTTGAGAATTTCCTGAAGGATAATTTCTAGGTTCTTTCTTTGATCATGGTTTTCAGGTAGTCCAATAAGTTTTAGATTATCTCTCCTGGATCTATTTTCCAGGTCAGTGGTTTTTCCCATGAGATATTTCACATTGCCTTCTATTCTTTCATTTATTTGGATCTGCTTAACAGCATCTTGATTTCTCATAAAGTCACTAGCTTCCATTTGCTCCAGTCTAATTCTGAAGGAATGCTTCTCAGTGATCTTTTGAGATTCTTTTTCCATCTAGCTTTTTAAAGCATTCTTCTACTCATTGCCTTTTTGAGCCTCTTTTGCCATTAGAGTTAGTCTATTTTTTAGGGTATCATTTTCCTCAGTCAGGCTGTTGACTCTCAGTTCATACTTTTCTTGCATTGTTCTCATTTCTCTTCCCAATTTTTCCCCCACATCTCTTATTTGCTTCTTAAGGTCATCTATGGCCTGTAACCAGCTCGTATTTTCATTTGGGGCTTCTTTTGCAGGAGTTCTGACCTCTCAGTCCTCCACCTATTCCATGCTTCAATCCTCTTTTTCCCCCAAAAGGAATCTAATGTTGAATTTTTTCTGTTTATTTTGCTTCCTTTGCCTAGACATGTTGCCACTCAATTACTCGACTTTTGGGCTTGTTACCACAGTAGGACTCTGCCACCAGCCTTGGGAGCTTCCATCACAAACACTGGGGTTTTCTCAGCTAGAGGAAGTATTAGTTGGGTGTCCTCTCTGAAGCCTCCACACACTCTGGCAAGCTGGTCACATACCCCAAACCCTCTACCCCAGACGACAATCCAGATCCAGGGAGGTTAAAGCAAGAGCGATTACCCCCCCCTTCCCCCAAACTGATTGCCAGATCCCCCTATAGTCTGAAGGCTAGGAGCTGAAGCTTCCACTTGGCAATGTGGTGTAAGCTGCACCTTGGCCACTCAAAGTCTTCTCACCCCCAGGGAAAGAGGCCGACTCTCTTTCTCCTCCAATGAGTCCCAAAGTTTATACTGCACTAACCTCACTTTGTCCATGGCATTTAATGTTGATAATTCTGGAAACACCACAGCTGCTGGTGTTCTAGAGCCCCTCCAGCTGGTTGCTGCTCTGGCTGCCCTGGGTCTAAAACCTCCAACTCAAGAGGTCCTGGGCTGGGCTCCCAGAGTGCTGTGCTGGCTGCTCCCTGCCTGGCTGCTGGGTTGTCCTCAGTGGGAAGTTTGCTTCTCTGTGTCATTTTGTGGGTTCTGGAGCTCCAGAGTTTGTTCAGAGTCCCCTTTTACATGGATTGGAAGTGGTGTGGGATGGAGTTCTGGGGAAGTGCTGTTACTACTCCACCATCTTGGCTCTGACCCCAGGATTCTGTATTTTGAATCCAGTCTGCTACCCACTTCTCTTTTATGGGAGAGTTCATCCCATTCATATACACACTTATGATTAATAACTATATTTTCCCCTCCATCCTATTTCCCCCATTCATAATTTTCTCTCTCCTTTCACCTTGTCCCTTCTCATAAGTGTTTCATTTTTGATCACAGCCTCTCTCAATCTGCCCTCACCTTCCATCATTCCCACCTCACTTTTCTTTCCCCTTACCCCTCCTACTTTTGTTCTCCCTTCTATCAGCCCCATTCTTTTCTTCCTCCTTTCCCCTCCTACTTCCCTATAGGGTAAAATAAATTTCTATACCCATATGAGTGTTTATGTTCTTCCCTCTTTGAGCCAAATCCAATGAGAGTAAGATCCAAACATTGTTTGCCCCCTCCCTTACCTTCTATTATAATAGGTCATTTTTACCTCTTCATGTAATGTAATTTATCCTATTCTGCCTCCCTGTCCCTCTTCTCCTGGTACAGTCTTTTTTCAACCCTTATTTTTTATATCATAACATCAAATCAAGGTACACCCACATCCTCTGCCTATGTATACTCTTTCTAACTATCCTAATAGAAATATATTTCTCAAGACTTACAAGTATCATCTTCCCATATAGACATGTAAACAGTTTAACCTTATGGAATATTCTTTTTTCTTTCTTGTTTTCCTTTCTATTTTTTTATTGAGTCTTGTATTGAAAATCTAATTTTCTTTTTAGCTTTTTTTCAGGTTTTTTCAATAGGAAAGCTTGAAAGTCCCCTATTTCATTGAATGCCCATCTTTTCTACCTGAAAGATTATGCTCAGTTTTGCTGGGTAGATGATTCTTAGTTATAGTGCAAGCTCCTTTGCCTTCCAGAATATCATATTCCAAGCCCTACTATCCTTTAATGTAGAACATGCTAAATCCTGTTTAATCCCAATTATAGTTTCTTTATATTTGAATTATATCTTTCTGGCTGCTTTCATTGTTTTCTCCTTATCCTGATAATCCTGGAGTTTGCCTACAACATTCCTTGGAGTTTTCATTTTGGGATCTCTTTCAGGAGGTGATTGGCAGATTCCCTAAATGACTCTTTTACCCTCTGCTTCTAGGCTATTGGGGAAGTTTTCCTTGATAATTTCTTGAAAGTTACTGTCCAGGCTCTTTTTTTGACCATGATTTTCAGGGAATCCAATAATTCTTAAATTACTTCTGCATATATTTTATATTTCAGTTATTTTTCCAATGAGGCATATTGCTTTTTCTTCTATTTCTTCATTCTTTTTATTTTGTTTGACTGACTTTTTATGTATCATAGAGTCATTAGATTCCATTTGCCCATTTCAAATTTTTCTTGAAGGTCTACATCGATATTTTTAATTTAAGTTCTCAAACTCATTTCAAGCAGGGTAGAGGGAACATTCAGAACAAAAAGTCGAAGATGGAGACCTAGGGGAGGTGGAGGAGGAAGGAGACAGTGAGACCAGAGCCTCTCATCTGTGTCTGCTCTAGACAGGGTCGATCCTGATTTCTGAGCCTTAGTGCAGGGCATACAATGAAGCACATGATAAGACAAAGTCCCAGGGAGTAAAGTTTTAGCAAAACAACAAGGGGTGACAAAAGTTAAATATCTAACCAATGGTGGTGACTGGGTTTCTCCGTGGAGTGGCAGCACTGCTTCCTTTTACGTAGTTGAAGCATACTTGCTTGATGAGTTCCATTCCAAACTTTTCATGAAACACTATGAAACATGTCTCTGTGCTAAAGAATTCTTTCATCACCTCTTTAACTTCTCATACATTGCTACTAGTTTCTTTGAATATGCATATACTTTGTAGGCTGCCTGCTCAAAAGCTGCTACTTGTTCATCAGTTAAAGTGATATGATTCAGATAAGGCAGAAATGTTGCATACTTCTGGCTTAAGTCCTTTAGATTTCTACTTAAGTTTACTGCAATACCTTTCATTTCTAGATACTTTGAGCTAGTCAGTTTATTTATATTTTCCAGAAATTTAAAGTCTTCACTGGTGGGTGTTAGCTAACCTGTCAGGGATGTCACCATTTTGGAGAACATGTCCTGACACAGCCCTGTGATGTCCACCTCAGCAGACTCTGCAACCTCCTTGGCTGACTCCACCACTGTATCTTTTCTGCTGGGGAAGGGAAGAAGGAGAAAGGCTTATCAGAAGTAATATGATTGGACAGGAGAGGGGAGGGAAGGGAAGGAGAAAAAGAGGAGGGGAGAGTGGGAAAGGAGAAAAGAGAAAGCCCCAAATCTGACTTTTAAGGAATTATTTTCTTCACTTAGCTTTTGTACCTCCTTTTCCATTTGACCAATTTCACTTTTTAAGGAACTGTTTTATTCATTAGATTTTTGGCCATTTGGCCAATTGTATTTTTAAGGAATTGTTTCTTCATTCAATTTTTGTCCTTCCTCTTTCAAACTGTTCACTCTCTTTTGCATAACTCTCATTTCTTTTCCCATGATTTTTTCTATCTCTTTTATTTGACTTTTAACATCCTTTTTGATCTCCCAAGAAGCCAATTCATCTTTCCTTTGAGGCTTCACATGTAGGCATCAAACCATTCATCAAACCAATTCATCTTTCCTTTGAGGCTTCACATGTAGGCATTTTGACATTGTTGTCCTCTTCTGAGTTTGTATTTTGATCTTCATAGTACAGTCAAGTCTCTTTTCTTTCTTTCTTTCTTTTTTTTTTTTTTTTTACTAATTTTTAGCTAATTTTGTGACTTTTAAAGTTGAATTCTGCTCCACTTCTGGGACAGAGAGGATACTGTCCCAAAGTTCTTGTGCTATGCCCAGTGGCCTGCTACCTGGCTTTCTTAGTCAAAATCTCAGGTGCTGGTGCTTTACCCACTGCTCTGGGGAGACCTGACCTAGTCACATCTGTTGCACTAGGTTTTCTGGGACTGGCAGTTTTCCTTTTCCACTGGTGCTAGAACCCTCACAGCTGGCCTGCTGTACCACTGGTCTGCTGCAGGACAAAAACCTAGGTTGCTGATTTGTGCTGTGAACCTCTGGCTGGCTTTCATGGACATCATCTGCACTGGATTGTATTCTCCTTTTACCCAATTGAAACAGACCATTCCCAAAGACCTTCTAAATTATCTTAAGCTGGAAAATTGTTTTACTTGGTCTTGTTGTACTTTCAATCACTCCAAAATCCTTTTAGAGATTTGATTTAATGTTATTTCTGTGGAAAACAGGAGAGCTCAGGCAACTTACTGGTTTTATGCACCATCTTGGCTCTACCTCTTATTCATCTATTTCTACTGAATATATTATGTTGACCTATAGCCAGTACCTTACACATAGTAGGTACTGAAGAAAAATGTTTACTAAAATATATTATAGCACTTTAGAAACAACTTAACTCGACCTTGTGAATTAAATATCATAGATATTAGCATGTCTTTTCTAGATGAGGAAAATAAATCTTAGTGAAATTAAGGGACTTTTTCAAGGTGATATAATCAATAGGCTTCAGATCTGTCATTTGAACTTGTTTCTTCTTACTCCTAGACTAGCATGTTTACTAGTGTGTTACATATCAATCTCAAGAGATGCCTCAATTCACATCTGCTAACAGAGAGAGTTAGAAGGGTTTTTATTGTTTTTTGGAGAATATCAAGTTACTTTATTGGATAACAACAACTACAACTATTATTTTATTGTTATTATCCAAGTCAACTTAATGGTTGAAAATAATGTCCAGGAGGAGGAAAGATGATTGAAATGGAAAGCCAAGTTTCTCGTGCTTTGCGCCCAGAAATTTAGTTTTCTTATTTCATCATCTTCACATTTTCTTGTTAAAGTAATGTACATTTGCTCTACCTTTCCTTTCTTTTGATCATTGACTTTTGGACCCTGAAATTGTGTTTATTCTATAACTTAGTTCCTTGCAGGCAGAATGAAAAGGAATTAACTAATTACTAACTTCTATGATTGTCCCACTTTCTTTGAGGCTGAGCAATCTTACTTAGGGTTAGAGACAAAAGGGAACTAGAATGCCAAGAGAATCCCAGTCTCTAACCCCAGATAATCCACCAGTGCACTGTATAACTTGGGGCCTGTCATCTGACCTCCTCGTGCTGGTATATTTATACAAAAGTTATAGAATATCACGGGAAATTCAGAGAATAATAAAGCTGAATTCTTTTTTAAAAGTTTATTATTTTTTTCAAATTATAAGATTTTATTGATCTGTCCTTTCCACTACAATCCCACCTCCTACCCCTATGAACATTTATTTAAAAAAGTGAATCTCTCACTACTTAGAAACATAGTCTGGCAAAGCAATTTTCCACATTAGCAATTTCCAAAAATGTGTCACCTTCTTCATTTTAGGTTCATAACCTCTCTATCAGGAGGTGAGAGATATTTCATTTTCTTTCTTCTGGGCTTGTAGCCTAGCATTGTGTTGCACAGAATTGCCAAGTTTTTAAACAAATTTTTTTTTCTCTCTAATACATTATCATTGTGTAAAGTATTTTAGTTCTACTCATTTTGTTCTATAGTAGTTCATGAAGGTCTTTCTTAAGCTGACCACTTCAGCAATTCTTATGGCAAAATAATATTCCATTACATTCACATGCAATAATCTGCTTAGTAATTCTCCAGTATGAGGATGCCCTCTTTGTTTCCAAGTTTTAGTTACTATGAAAAGAACTGCTATAAATATTGTCTATACATACATACTTACATACCATGTATGTATGTATGTACATGATGCCATGAAAAGAATTCCTACAAATCTATATACATGTGAACATATAGACACAGATTCATATGTAGTGTTATACATATGTATATGTAAGTGTACATATATTATACATGTGTACACATATATACAAATCTTTCAATGTACCTGTGTCCTTTTAGAAATTTATTTGGCATACAGGTCTAGTAGTAGTATAGTTGGTGAAAAAGCTATTTATAGTTTAGTAAATTTCTGGGCATATTTAGATATTGCAAAGCTGAATCCTTTCCTGCATTTTAAATATAGAATTGAATGCAGTTTGAGGACATCTGAAAGTGAAAAGAATTGAAGATAACACGTTATAATGGAAGGAGCAATGAATTTTCAGTCAAGATGCCTAGGTTCAAGTTCAAGATCTAAGATGTATTAGTTGCATGACCTTGGACAAGTGATTGAATCTCCTTGATTTTCAGTTGCCTTGTTGTAAATTGAATATGATATAGAGATCATTTACTTCACAGGATTATTATGAGGTAGCTTTGCAAACTGTAAGGTGCTCAATATATGGGAGTTACTATTATTATTAGGAAAAAATGGCTAAGAATCACTTAGAAATATAGAGACACCTATTTTACCTTCAAAGCATTAGATTCATGGTTGAACTTAATGTATTTGCCATTTTTGTCAAGTGCATATGCATGTGGCATACATACCATGAACTAGTGAAAGAGACTCAAGTTCATTTGAGGAATCAATAAGCTACCATGTTCTATTGATTCTTCCTTCTGAATGTATTTCCGATAAATTTCCTACTCTCTAATCTCACTGCTATATAGACCCTCAGAATCTCATTTTTTAGAATACTCTTCCCGCTCTTTTTTTTTTTTTACTATAAACTCTTTTCCCTATGTTTCATAGACAAATTCATCTTCTTTGAACGCCACTTTTAACACAAAAAACCTTCAACGGTTCCCATTAGTTAACACTGAGGACATCCAAATTCTGACCCTCATGTGCCAAATAAACATAATTTCTAAATAGTCCCTTTATATGCTGTTTAAGATTACTGTTTCTGTTTTGTTTTACTAAGTTAAAGTTTGTTTTTATCCTAATCAAATGAGGTACTACTTGTAAAGTACTTTGCAAACCTTAAAGCATGCATTTAAGCTATAAGTTTAAAAAGCTGCACTAAGACTTTTGGGACACCCTGTAAAAATGTTAGTGGATAAATAATAACTAACATACAATAAATGCAAATATATCTTATATTTTCTACATCTTCTAATCAATTGTGAGATAGTAAAGACATAGTCCATTGTTGATTATAATTTGTGAAAGCCTGTTTGTTCTCTAATAATATGAGAGAAAGAATGTTCTCAATTCATGTATAGATGATCCCAATATAGATTCTGCATAGTAGGGTAAACATAGATATCCATAGTTATTGATGTTGCTTTGGTCAGTGATTTTTTGGGAACCAAAAAGATTTTTTTTTAAATGTCGACACCTTTGGTAGTTTTCCATTCAAGATACCTATCCTTCCCTCAGTACCTTCCTACTTTGATTGCCTTTGGCACATATCTCTTCTATTTGCATTTGATACAATCCAGTTGCTTTTCCCATCTTTTTTCTCCTTAGCCACATTTCTACTTTTGGTGTTATCATCACAGGGTCTGTGTTGTTAAGGTCCAAGTGTGGCAGTTCCACTACCTCTAGTAAAGAAAAGAATTTATTATACTAAGGTTTTTGTGTTTTTTCCCCCATTTTATTTTGCTTGTGATCTTTTTTTGTTTCATCTTTATCTGTCAATGTCCTCAGGAAAACTTTATTTATTGAATATTTTACCAAGCTTTCTTTAGTCTGGTTTTATCATACTAAGTCTCTGCTTTATGAAATTACACTGCTCATAATTAATCATCATCCTTCTTTTAAAGATTGTATAGATTAATTTATGTTCTATCCTGGTGGTGTTGTGCTTGAGAGGTCTCTTTCCATTTGTCAAGTTAGTCAAATATTTGCTGATTAAGAAAATTTCTGGACTCTCTTAATCTCTTTGTAGTAGCAATTCTATTTACACTGATATAATGTCTACATTAAATTAATAGCCAATGTTGGTGTCATTTATGTTGTCCATTTCCCATTAAAATTTATTTTTATTTTTATTTTTTGCTTTTTGGAGGGCAATTGGGATTAAGTGACTTGCCCAACGTGTTTTTGTGTTAAGTGTCTGAGGCCAGATTTGAGCTCAAGTCCTTCTGACTCCAGGGCCAGTGCTCTATTCACTGTGCCACATAGCCACCCCCAAAATAAGTTGTTAAAATAATTCAGGGTCAAATATTATTCATAATATGCAATTTTATTACTATTCTTATTTCTTACTTATTTTAAATTCTGCTCTTACCTCTGACAAATTGATTGTATGTAGAGAGATAACTCAGGAAAAACAATCACTTTCATAATAACTTAGGGCCTACTAAATGACCTTCTTTTGATATCCTATCTGTTTATAGATATCCTATGTACATTTATGTAGATATCCTATCTACATTTAATGTAGAAATTGGCAACAGAAAACTATCAGTACAAAAAGGATACAACATAAGAAGAATTTTAAGGTAACTATTCTCGCTTCTGACAATGTTTTTTTCTGAAAGTTCTCAGCAAGGTTTACTCCATGGCCTCCCTCAGATTCTATTCTGCTTGTTTTTTAAGGTTTTTTTTTTTTTGTTTAGTTGGAGGTCAAGGTCTAGTGTGACATTGCCTAAATAGTTTTCATGGAGCTTTTGCTGATATGAATGCTTTTACTATCCTCTTGCAAGGCAAAGTCAGAATGAAATTAGTCCTTCCAAACATTGTGCCTTCCCCATTTTCTGGTGCTCTCAATACCATACTTGCAGAATATTTAAGGAAATCACAGTCACTTGGCTACATGAAACCTCATGTATTGACTCCAACCAAAGAAGGACTGGAGGGTCTGATGTTCTTCACCCACTGTCCAAATCAAATATTTGAAAGAACAGCAGGAATGCAATATATAACCATTGAATATACAACAAACCTACTTCATTTATCTCTTCAGTAGCCTCCAAAGTACTCAGACCTGTTGCTTCATTGTCCAATGGCTACTCTATGCTCATAGCTGCTTCCATTGTGCTTGTCTTCTCTTTGGCACATCTAAATCCCAACCTAATTTTCAAGGAGCTTCTCAAATACCACTTCGTTCCAGTCCCAAAGTGCCTCATCTAAGATGATCATCTCATATTTCAATTCAAGTCAACATTAAGCAGTCATGATGTTCTATGCACTATGCTAGACAATGGAAATACAAAGATAAAAAGAAATATGGCTTCTGCCCTTCAAGAAGTGTTCATAAAGAGTTACCATCATACAATTTAACACTTAAATTCATATTGTTTTGTTTTATCCCTTAGATGTTTCATATGCATTAATATTTTCTTCCTAACTAGATTGTAAAATTCTTGAGAGTGGAACTATGTCTCATAGCTCTTTGGTACTTACCCATCCTCCATGACAACTTTTCATGGAACTGAGGAACATGCTAAATAGATGCTTATTGATTTGTCAATTATAGGTTACAATTTAAACATAACTCTGTGGTGGTGATAGCACTAGTTTCCACTGAAAAAAAAGATGAATAATTATTGTTTGACTGAGGGATGGCTGAAGAAAAATAGGCCACAAGGTTTCTACACTGAATAAATAATGCTATGGATGAAATGTTTTCATCTCTGTGAGAGGCAGCATGCTATAGTATAAAATGCACTCTTCTTATTATAAGAATCATTTGAGCCCTGGATATAGGGGAATGCTGGGACCAGATCCATCTGGCTGACAAGAGTTGATTGTTAAATTTTCAGTATTCCATCTGAGTTTTGTTTTCTAATATGTAGAAATATCACAATATTGCTTATATTATCTACTTCATAAGGCTCTTGTGAAGAAGATACTTTGTAAGCCTTAAGGTGTTAAATGTGAGATATTGTCAACCATTATGGTATTATATCCATTAAATTGTAAGCCCCTTGAGGTCAGGGACTATCTTTTGCCTCTTTTTATATCCCCAAGGCTTGGAACAACATCTGTATATAGTAGGCACTTAATAAATGATTACTGATTGATGGATATATGAAAAGGGGAGGCATAAATCATAACTCACATTTGTCCCTAATACTGAGCTTGAATATGATTTCTTTATTATGCAATGTATTTATTCAATGACACATGATAATCCATCTTCTACATTTGTGGCTTTGCATAAGTTGTGCCCTTTGCTGGAATGCCCACTTTCATCAGCAACAATTCTTAGAAACTCTAGTTTCCTTCCAAATTCAAACATCATTTTTTCTTTTCTTTTTTTTTTTTTTTAAAGCAATTGGGGTTAAGTAACTTGCTCAAGGTTACACGGCTAGTCATTATTTATGCGTGGGTGCTCATTTTCTGAGGCCCGATCTGATCTCGGGTCATCCAAACTCCGAGGCCGGCGCTCTTACTCACTGCGCCACCTAGCCGCCCCTTTAGGGCAATTGGGGTTAAGTAACTTGCCCAAGGTTACACGGCTAGGTTTTTTTTTTTTTTTGTTTGTGTGGATTAAGTGTCGGAGGCCGGCTCCGGACTCAGGTCCTTCTGACTCCAGGGCCGGCACTCTATTCACTGAGCCACCTAGCCGCCCCCAAACATCATTTTTTCAAACTTAGACCTTTCCTTAGTCCCCTCCCCATTCCAAGCAAATCCCTTTACTGAAATAACTTTGTGTTTATTTGTATAGCAAATGGGGCAGCAGACTAGTCTTGTGATTTAATTGGTGTAGGAAGCCCCCAAAAGAGAAAATCCCTTCATCAATGCAATTCAGAGCCTTCTCTGCAATTTGTTATCTTTGAGAGTTTCCTAGAGCACTGAGAGATTAAGTGATTTGCCTAAATTCATGTAGTAGCCAGGAACTATGAGAGGAAGAATTTGAAGCTAGGCTTTCTGGCTTAAAGACCAGCTTTCTGTCCACTTGGCCCCTTTTACATTGTGAAATGTGTGTATTTTATTTTCTCTACAGTCAGTTCTGCTATAATGTGATATATAGATTCCCAGAAAGCATCATACTATGCAAAAATCATGCAATTACAATCATAGAGTTTAAGAAAAAAATGGGATTGGGTCACAATGCTCAAAAACTTCATCACTAACACATAAAAGTGGGAACCTAATTAAAAAAACCTGCTGTACAATTTTAGTCATGTGAAATTGTTAAGACACACATAAATACTACAAAGAATACTGGCAGTGTTCTTGGGCTACTGTTCAGTTTGAGCCCTGGTTCTGACAGAAGAAATTACACAGAAACAAACTGGAAGTTCTCCATCAAGCCTAAAAAATTCTTTAAATACATCAATCACATCAGAACAATTTTTTTTGAAATATGCATTTTTGCTAAACTCACTAAATTTATTTTGAAATTTTTTCTTGGTATACTTGGTCTCTTACCTGACAGAATATAAGTTCTTTAAGGACAGGGACTTTAATTTTTTTTTTTTTATTTTCATGTTCCTGGAGAGCCTAGTTTAGTGAATGACACATGGTAGGCATAATATAACATTAAAATAATTTATATTTACAAATAATATCCCATTTTATTATATGCTATTATTATCTCCATTTGTTGAAAAAAACATATAGGGTCACATAGATAGTTAAATGAATTTGAACTAAATTTGAATTTGAATTAATTTTTTCCTGACTCCATATCTGGGGCTCTATCCATTGCATTATCTAAGTGCCTTATTCTAGGTGAATGATTTCCCAAAGAGTTTTGGAGAGTGAGCAGTTCAACTATTTATGAGAAAATTAGAGATTAGAAAATATAATGTTGTGGTCAACTATGATAAGCATATTGTTCCCTTTAACAAAGTGCTTTCTTCACAATAGGCAGTGCATCTGTAATTATCCCTTTTCTACATATGAGAAATCAAAGGTCAGAGAAGAAAAGGATTTCCCTGAGGTCACACAGCTAGAGGAATAGGGAGGAATTATTATAAATAATGTCCTTGATGGGTATTATCACTACTGACTTAGATTATGTGACAGTCTGATTGACTGCTTAGCAATCCATGGTCAAGATGGTTCTGAAGACTATTTTCATTGATTTTATTGGTTTATGCAATTATGTATGGAATAATCTAATTGCCTTATTTGATCATTATCTTAGAATTTACTCTGTTTCACAATAAATTAGGGGCAGCTCAGTGGTGCAGTGGGTAAAGTGTCAAGTCTGAAATCAGAAGACTCAGAATTCAGATCTAGCCTCAGACATTTAATAGCTGCATGACCCTGGGCAAGTCACTTAACTTCTGCTTGCCTCAGTTTTTTCATCTGTAAAATGGAGATAGTAATAGCTTCTTTCTCCCAGGATTGTTGTAAGGGTCAAACAAGATGATCATTATAAAACTCTTAGCACAGTGTCTGGTACAAATTAAGTGCTATATAAAGATTAGTTGTTAAATTTGCATTTCTCCATGTGTTCACACAGTCATAGTGTGCTTTAATGCTATTATGTTTAATCCATTATGTTTTCTTAGTATGTTTCTTGCAAAATATATACATCATACACAATTATATATGTATGCGTATGTGTCATACATGTATGTGTTGATAGACATATTCTATAAAGCCATAGATATCTATATGTGCATATACATGTATAAATACATATATGTCACAAATTCAAGTTTAAAAAAGATTTATAATAAGTATTTACTGTGAACACAGCCTTATGCTAAGCACTAGGGAATATGCAAAGTGTAGATAATCTCATGGGCCTTCTCCTTATAGACTTTTCCATCTTGTAGATGATACTGATGACATCAGTCCTGTCCATTTTGATTATCTTTCTGAACACCATTAAAGAAGACAGAGATCCCATAGTGTTTTTGTGTATGACTGAAAAGCATGATATGATCAGAGATTTTACCACCATTTTGATATTTATGGTACTATGCTATGTCACTGTTTTAATCCATAGACTCTCTCTTATCTTTTTTTTTTTTTGCTTTTTTTTTTGGAGGGCAATTGGGGTTAAGTAACTAGCCCAAGGTCACATGGCTAGGTTTTTGTTTGTGTGTGCTTTAAGAGTCTGAGGTCGGATCCGAACTCAGGTCCTTCTCACTCCAGGCCGACGCTCTACTCACTGTGCCACCTAGCTGCCCCCAACTCTCTCTTATCTTTACAACTCATTTGGACCACCTCACAATAGGACAGTAATGTGATATATCTGGAAGGTCCAACACTAGTATAAAAATGATGATCTCTACCAGCTTGTCTCTGGTCCCTGACAGTCCTTTTAGAGATTTAGTCCTCTGGGTTACAGCTCATGCACTAAGATTTTAAATAGTAATGTCTTTATGCGATTTGGTTTAATAGATCTTTTCCAAGTCACATATAAATAGAGACCAGTGGAATTTTCAAGTGGATAAGGTGGGTGGAAAAATGGCTTAGGTTACAGGAGGTTGCCAGAAGGGAAGATCTGTATAGAACTTTGGGTACCTAAGGAAACAACTATTCTCTGGGAAAAGACAAAGTGCTGAAAAGGAGGTAGAAGGAACACAAAGGCAAATATTACCTCATTCTCAATCTTGCGAAGGGTTAGCCCAATCACTAGGCAGGGCTTTCTGTTGCTGTGTTTTCCCTGAATGCCACAAGCAAATTGTGCTCTTGAAGATGAGTAATGCTGCTGGGTATTAACAAGTCAAATTTAAGGGAACATTATGTAACCCATTTTCCTCTCCACCCTGGAGTTCTCATGGATTACTGGATTCAGTGTGGAGTACTTTGGAAATAAGTATACTTCAATTAGCTCAAGCCCCCATTCCAAATCAACCTGGAACCCAGAAAATTATGTAAACTTCATTTATAGCAGATTATCAGACCTGAACAGAACATTAGTTTTAAAAATAATCATTTGATTAGAATTTTCAAAAAAAATAGCACAAGAATAGAGAAAACTTCCAAACATTCTCCATATGCAAGCGATGAAGGTCTCCTCCCTGAGAAAATGTTTGGGGAAAACCCAGCAACACCATTCCAAGAAAGACTCTTTGGGGGAAGGAGAAGCTGCCACTCATGTGGCTTGATGGAACGGGAACGATTCAGTCATGCTTTGTTTTCTTTTCGCTTATTCCCAGCAAGTAGTCTGCTCAATAATAGCATAATAGCAAAAGATTGTCTTTCATTTTATTTAGCTTATTCTCAACAATTGGCAAGCAGGCATTGTAGGGTACTGCTATTCCCTAGGCCTGGCCATAAACACTTTCTCCACATGGTTCTCCTACTCTCCAGAAGATTCCTTCACCTCAATACCCACCTTTCTCACTTTCTGGTTTCTGTTCTTGACGCAATCACCCAGTACCATAAGAACACTTGAGAAATGAAGTCATGATCTGATGGATTTGTGTCTTCTATACAGTATATTGATAAGACAATGATTCTCTGGTTTGTTTTTACTCTATACCTGTTACAATTAGAGAGTTTTAGTGTTGCTAGTTTATGTCAGAGATGTATGTGTGTGTGTATAAATTCAGAAATACAAATGTTACAAACATAAAATGAAAATTAAAAGGCCAATTATTTAATATTTTAAAATGTTTATATAATTCTTACTAAAGTTTACTATCTTGTGCTATATACATAACTCTAGTCAATTTTTGAACTTTGTAAAAGTTTTCATCAGCCACTACTCAGTACCTGAAGGACTGCATTTGTAATCCTGGTGTTAAAATCATACAAAGAAGGAGGTTTTGATGCATACATAACAGTTTTCATGTGACCTCACAAGAAAAAGTCTAGTAAAAATATATCAGGTGACCAAGGTGATCAAGAAATAAGTCTACCAGTCTGAGAAAGTCATCCAAAAATGTCACAAAGCAAGATATAATGACTTTTTCCCTTTACTTTTTTTAAATTTAAACTAATGCTTTATTAACTTCTGTTTTACATCATTCATTTCCACCAGATTTTGAGTTACAATCATCCCCCCCCCATATACACACACATTCACATATGTATTCAAATGACCATACACCCTTCTTCCATTATTTTCCCCTACCCACCCTCCCAGAACAGCAAGACATCTCTTCCTCCAATCTGCTCTCTCCCATATCCTCTTCCACACCCCCTTCAACCTCTCCATTGAAGGAAGGTGAATCTTTGTGTCCCAATGCCTGCACATCTTATTTCCCACTTACAAGCAAAAGAATATTAATAATAGTATTTTTATATATTTGAAACATTTAATCTTAAGACTTTGAATTTCAGATCCATTTCCTTCCTCCCTTGTCACCCATTCCTTCTGGGGAGATAAGTAATTCAGTATATGTTGTACATGTCTAGCTATGCAAAACATTATCATAGTAGATATATTGTACAAGGCTGCTTATAATTCCCTCCCCCTCATCCCACCCCCCACCTGGTCCATTCCCCACTTGATCCTGTCCCTCTTCCATAGTGGGTACCTCCAACCTCCCCTCCCCCCAAGGATGCCCTCCCATCCATCATCCCTCCTCTCATCCCCCTTCCCCCATTCTGCTGTAGGTTGAGATGTCCCACCTAGTATGTATGTCATTCTCTCCCTGAACCAAATTCAATGAGAATGTGGTTTCGCCTTTTTGCCTTCCTATTTTTCCCCTCCCCTGCAACCACTTCCCCCTGCTTCCTCTACATGAGATAGTTTACCCCACCCTGTCTCTCCCCATCTCCTCCTGCCACTTTCCTCTCTCACCTCACAACTTCACCCCTTGAGTATTCTCCCTTCCCAACAAATTCAACCTATGCCCTCTATCCATATATAACTGTAAGCATATACACACACATTCACATATGTATTCAAATGACCATACACCCCTCTTCCATTATTTTCATAGTGAGGAAGATTTCCTCAGTCACAATTATTGTTTTTCCATATAGGAATGTAAATAGTTCAACTTTGATAAGTTCCTTTTGATTTTTTTTCCCTGATTATCTTCTCAGGCATCGCTTGCTTCTTATGTCTGGATGTCAAATTTTCTATTCAATTCTGTTTTTTTCCTCAAGAATGCTTGAAAGTCCTCTATTCCACTGAATGACCATATTTTCCCCTGAAACAAAATACTCAGTTTTGCTGGGTAGGTGACCCTTGGGTTCATTCCCAGCTCTTTTGCCCTCTGGAATATCATATTCCATGCCCTTCGATCCCCAAATACTGGTCCCAAAATCCATAGGGCACTAACCTCTCACTTTGTCCTAGGCATGTCTGTGTTGATAATTCTGGAATCGCCATGGCTGCTGGTGTTCAGGGGTCCCTCCAGCTGGCTGCTGGCCCTTCCGCCCTGGGGCTAAAACCGAGACCTGTGTTCAGGTCTCCGCCCTCTGCGAACTGCACTGCTGGCTCACAGACCTCCTCGATGGTCCTTCCTGCAGGGCTGCTGGGCTGTCCTCAGCAGGAGGTTAGCTTCTCTTTGTTGTTCTGTGGGTGCTGGGGCTCCAGAAGTTGTTCAGAGTCCCCTTTTTCATAGTTTGGAGGAAATCTGGGGCAGAGTGGCTTGGACTCGCTGTTTCTACTCTGCCATCTTGGTTTCCTTCCCTTTACGTTTAAAAATTAAAATGTGTTATTCAAAATTTACAGAATAAATATAAGAGTAATTTTAATAATTAAACTTTCAGATTATTTCCTAAGCATATTCATTTACTAAGCTATGGATGCCAATTGCTTAACAAATTGAGATCAGGCCTCCTCAGTTTAGCACTGGACTTCAAATACAGGGAAAGGCAGATTAAATGATCTTCTTGTAAATTTGTACCATTTATACTTCTAAAATTATTAAATTGTAGCTGCCTTAAGAGTTTGGGAGATATCATATGTGTTTTGCATGCATTAATGTGTATATGTATGTATGTATATATATATATATATATATATATATATATATATATATATATATATATATATAAAACACATATGCATATGTTTAGCCATATATATTTCATATTATATAGAAAATACCTCTGCTATTGATCGTTGTTTGGGGAAAGACAGTGATCTGGGTAGAACAGGGGGTTTATTACAGCAAATCTTCACCATGTTTTTTGTTTTATTTTTTTAGAATGAGGAATAGTATACAAAATTTGTTTTCTGATATTTTTTTCCATATGTAAGGCACTTTATTTTCTAATTGGTAATATAATCATGATGACACTACTCATTCCTCAGTCCCCAAACCTTACTTTGACACAAATGTCATGGCACGTGCAGCCACTGTCTCAGACTCCTTTGTGATCACATTGCTATTATCAGTATCACTATATTTTTTTGCTTTTTAAAATTTGTTTACTTTTGACATTCATTTCTCTAAATTTTTGAGTTTCAAATTTTCTCTCTCCTCCTTGTTCCTTCCCTCAGCACTGAGAAGGCAAGAAATATTGTATCAATTATACATGTGAAGTCATGCAAATCATATTTCCAGATTAATCATGTAGAAAAAAATAAACAATAAAACACAAGAAACATAAAGAAAGTGGGAAAAAAAGAATACATTAATCTGCTCTCAGCATTCATCAGTTCTGATTCTGGAGGTGAATAGACTTTTTCATCATGGGTCTTTGGAATTGTCTTGGATTACTCTGTTGACCTGAGTAGCTTCATGTTTTGAAGTTGATCATTATAAGATACTGCTGTTACTATGTGCAATGTCCTCCTGATTCTGCTCTTTTCACTTTGAGTTTATGTAAGTCTTTCCAGTTTTTTTTTTAGCATCTTGTTCATCATTTCCTTTAACAGGATAACATTTCATTACAATCATATACCACAATTACTTCAACCATCCCCCAAATGATGGACACACCCTCAATTTCCAATTCTTTGCCACCAATAAAAGAGCTTATATAAATGGTTTTAAACTTATAGATCCTTTCCTTTTCCTTTGGCCTCTTCAGGATATTGTAATGGAGATGTAAATTTAAAGATCTTCCCTGCCCCTAGGCCCTTTGATTGGTGTAAGAGACTCTGAGAACCTTCCTTGATTTGAAAATATACTCTGTGCCCTAATAGGCTGAATAGGGTCATATAGAGCCTGTGGCAGGAGGCTTAGTTTTCAGGAATGGCCACACCTTGATGCTGTGTGATTGGGCAGTGGGTCAAGAGGGTGGTTACATTCTCTGACCCAGGAAAAGGCTATATAATCCCTGATGTGAGGCTTTGCTTTGGGGCTCACTTTGAGAAGTGTTTTATGATTTGACCAGATGAGACTCTGGGCAGCCATTAAGAGGCCCCTGGCTTTGAAAACCCAGATGTTGATGCTTCCCTCTCTGGTAACTGATTTGGTATTGATGTAATGGTTGGACAGTTTGGAAGCCTGTCTGCTTGATCTGTTTCTGTCTTGTAACTTCTGTCTGTATACTCTGAAGTTCGGGGTGCTGACCTTTTTCCCCTGAACTAGGTAAACAATATATATTTGATTGATTAAAGTAAGCTTGTTAACCCATTTTGAGTTGCTTTCATTTAGAAAAGCAGATCTAAGAACCTGTGTTGGCAGCCACCCTGGGGATGCTAGGGTGCTTGCTGCTATAGGTATAGACTTAGTAGTGGTAATGTTAGATTGAAGGGTATATGCAGTTTTATAGCCCTTTGGGCATAGTTCCTAAATGTTATCCAGGATTGTTAGATCAGTTCACAACTCTATCAAGTGTACCTTAGGGTCCCAATTTTTCCACATCCCGGCCAATATTTGTAATTTTTCTTTTCCTTCATATTAGACAATGTGATAGCTATAAGGTGTTGTTTTAATTTATATTTATCTAATCTATAATGATTTAGGGTATTTTTCCTTTGACTATAAATAGCTTTGATTTCTTTTTCTGAAAACCACCTACTCATATCTGTTGAACATTTATAAACTGGGGAATGACTCATATTATTATAAATTTGATTTGACTATATATTTAGAAATGATGACTTCATCAGAGAAACTAGCTGTAAATTGTTTTGCTGAGTTTTCTGCTTCCTTTCTAATCTTGGCTGCATTGGTTTTGCTTTTACAAAAACTATTTAATTGTTCTGATCAGGATAATCAAAATAATCCAGTTTATATTCCATAATTCTAGAATTTGTTTGGTCAATTTTTTTTTCCTTACACATAAATCTGAAAGATAAGATTTTCTTATGATACCACTGTTGGTCAATTAAGTTATCTGTTTTCCTAATATTGAACCAGCTATGGACTCCTGGTATAAATCTTATCTTATCATAATGTATGATCTTTGTGATTTGTTGCTGTAATCTCATTGCCACTATTTTATTTTAAAATTTTACATCAACGTTCATTAGGAAAACTGGCCTATAGTTTTCTTTCTCTGTTTTTGTTTTTCCTGGGTTAGGAAACAGCATCATATTTGTGTTATAAATATCATTTGATAGAACTCTTCTTTGCCTCTTTTTTCTAACTACTTTACATAGTATTTTAATGAATTATTCTTTAAATGTTTAGTAGAATTCACCTGTGAATCTGCCTGGTATTGATTGCTTCTCTACTCTGCCGTGTTAGCTCCACCTCTGATGTATTTAGTATTTCTATTTGTCTGCATTTGAGGTTTTTCTACCATAATATATGGTCAATTTTTGTGAAGATATACAATTGAGCAAAAGATATATTCCTTTCTATTCACATTCAATTTTCTCCAAAGGTCTATCATATATAACTTTTCTAAAATGCTATCCATCCCATTAATTGCTATCTTGTTTGTCTTTGTGATTAGTTTTACCTAGCATTGAAAGGAGAAAGTTGAGGTGCCCCTATAGTATCATTTTGCTGTCTATCTCTTCCTATAACTCATTTAACTTTTCTTTAATAATTTGGTTGTTATGCTGTTTGTTGCAAAATATTTAGTATCGATATTACTTCATTGTCTATGTCAGTTTCCCTGCTTAAAAAAATTAAAAGAGGTAAATGAATTTATACACAGCATTAAAAAATTTCTCCATTTACTTTTACCAATGGTTCCATGTATGGTTTAGTATTATGCTGGCTAATGGAGGACTTCTGTTTTCCTGGTGTTGATTTTCAAGCTAAAATTAGCACAAGTAGCAAAGAATCAATGCTGAGTTAAAGCTAAAAAGGATAACATCTAATACAACCCCCCCCATTTGACAAATACCAGAACTAAATCTAAGAGTATAACTGACTTCCCCCAAGTCACATAGTTGTTTTGTGAAAACAGTGGGATCTAATGATAGATATGGAGAGTGAGAGAGTTAGGGATCCTTTCTACTTTGGGTCATATGTTTGAGATAATTCTTTACAATTGATCTATACTCCAAATTATATTTTACTTTAGGAGAGAATTGGGGAAGAAGAGCCCTGGAATAATATTAATGGAGAATAGGTCACAAGCTTGGGAGTTAAAAAAAATCCACAGATAAAATGAATAAATATTCAATAGATTTGTTTTAATATGTACTTTTAAAAAGCACTATAAAAGCATTCAAAAAATAAGGTCCTATTGAGACATCACCATAGCCAAACTTAAAATAAAACTTTGAGTCCTCAGCTTTTAGTTGTTGTTGTTGTTGTTGTTGTGTGTGTGTGTGTGTGTTTCGTTTGTTTGTTTGTTTTTTGCTATGGGGCAAGTTCAAAAAATATCTGGGTTTAAGACTTTCAGTCCAGTTAAACTACATTGGGACTGAACTGGTTTGCTCTGTCATTCCTCTGTCATGTGCTCCAATCTTTCAAATGGCACCTGGTAACTATAAGAGACTATTGGCACTTAAAACCTTTCATCAGCACTTCTCTCATCTTTCTTTTGAAACATTCTGTAGCATGAATGCTATTTAAACTATTGACCTCATCTCCCAATAATGATCACAAAACTTCATGTCACCACTTTAGGGCTTCAACTCTCTCAGCAGCTATTCTGAATATCGTTTTTCCAAAGTCTCCCTAACTTGAGTTTCTTGTCCCTACATCAAAAACCAAGTAATGCAAACAAATACCTTCCTTTTCCATAGGGATTGGGCTGTCTGATGAACACTACCACCAAAAAGCCAGGAGCAGCTTAATGATAAGAACAGTTAATAGTCCATACAAGAATCAATGGGACAGTCAGTAGCTCTGTTTAAAAGTCCCAGAGAGAAAAGAGAATTATTTTGAATAGTTTGGCATGGATTTCATTTTTTTAGGAAGAAGGAAAATAAACATTAAGTGCATAATATGTGTCAGACACTATGCTAAGTGAATTACTAATATTTCATTAATTAGCTATCTTATTATTTAATTTAATAACATTTATTTAACACAGTGCCAGGCTTATTGTGTGTTAAATGCAAATTCAAGTTCTAAAACATTTATTAAATATATAGAGTGTGCGAAGGTCCTGTGCTAGGCATCAGAGAAAATACGAAGTTTAGATGTCATGATCCCAGACATGGAATTTCCAGTCAATCAATATTGCATTGAAAATATTAATCTTACCCATTTTATTCAATAAATTAGTGTTTGTTGATTTGTTTAATTTGTTGAGAATGAAAAGTTTATGGAAACAAAGAAAATCTAAGGAAGGAAATATATAATACACACACACACACACACACACACACACACACACACACACACATATATATGTGTGTTTTCTTTAAACTGGTGTCAGACTTCCCATGAAATAAAGACACTTCTCTGCAAGTTTCTTGCTATTGTTCTTCAGTTCTTTCAGTTGTGTCTGACTCTTTATAATCCCATTTGTTTTGTTTTCTTTGGAAGGGGGCATTAGAGATACAGGATTGGTTTGCTATTTCCTTCTCTAGCTCATTTCACAGATGAGGAAACTGAGGCAAACACAGCTAGGAAGAATCTGAAGCCAGATTTGAACTTAGAAAGATTAGTCTTCCTGTCTCTAGGCTTGGCACTCTATTCATGTGCCACCTAGCTGCCCCTCTCTTCAAGTTACTATGACCAAAGGAGGGAAAAAACCCTTCACTTGGTGATGATGAATCTCTTTGACCTTAGGCTGGTCTTTGCTCATCAGGTCCCCACTCAAAACCTTTATTGGTTCTTAGGAGTCTGGGAGAGTCAGTATTATTATTATTACAGCCTTTAAAAATTCAGAATCACCTTTATCATGATGAATAATGAGAATAAGGAAAAATAAAAAGTACTAAATAGAATCAGGAAGAAAGGAGTGAATAAGAGGCTCATTGTCACAGTGAAGAAATACCTAATAAAGTCATTCACTCTACAAACATTAATTAAATACCTACTTATGTCTGAGACAACTACAAAGTTGAGATAAGGCATATTAGCTAAAATCTAGTATATGATGAGGTGCAAATATAGGTAGCTGTTAGGATCTAGTAACCTGGTCAATAGAAAGAAGCTGTAAGTGGAAGACTTGCAGTGACCCATAATCATTGATTACTTCCAAGAGTATAAGATAATTTCAAGATAACTTCTTGACGCTGATGATTATCATATGATGTGTGCATAGAAGTCTTGCCTTAAATGTTTGGGGCAGAATGTATTGAGTGTAGTATAGTGCATGCAGAAAATGGGTTGTGGTAGAGTCATCATTATGGTTGGAGTTATAGAAAGGAAAACAATTCATTCAGGACAATATATAATGTTTTTCTTCAGAAACAGTGGATGATGTTTAGGGTTACATTTTTTTCTTTCCAAAATTGCAATGTAATATTTTCATTGAATAACATTTAGTTGTAAATAGACCTTTTGCATGTTTCTTCCTGACAATCTGCTATTTTGGTAGCAGGCAATAAAAGGGAAAATAAATTAAGAACAAAAGAAAAGAGGGAGAAGAGGAGAATATTTCTTAGCTGGATATAATTATTAGGACTATTCTTTTGCACCAAATACTAAATAAAGACATGAATAAAAAAAACTGCCTTCTGACAAAACCCCAATTGTCTAAAAGAGTTCTTTTTCCAGGACATTCTATCTGCTAAAAACCTATCTCCTCTAAAATGTTTTCCTTGGGGCACCAACAGATTAAAGACAATTCCCAAGGCACAATCCCCACAGTAGAACACTTTTCCTCACCAAAAATAAATGTCTTCTTTGGCTAATACCTCTAAGAAGAGGAATTCTTAGGAATCTTGTCTACATGATACAAATACCATCTGAGAGATACTCTATTTATACTGTAGAGCTTAAAGGAGTGAGACAGAAGATCCCTGAGATTAGACTTAGAAGAGGATTTTATTACCACTGTACTGTTGGGGTTACATACCCAAATCAGACAGTGAGCTGGCACACAGACAGTGTGCTGGTTTTTAAAGAGATTCAATATTCAGATTATGTAAGCCGAAACTACAATCAGTGATTGGTCAGAGTACATTTGAATTTCCCACTGTGAGAAGTTTACCCTAGGCTGAGGGACAGGGAACCCAGAATGGGTGGAGATGGGGAAGTGGGGGGGTGGGGCAAGGAAAAGAATGGAGCAGAGATTTTACCCTAGGCTGAAACTCAAGCCCACAGATCAATTAGGGGAAGGAAGGGTGGAATTGTGTTGAAATGCCTGCTCACAGATCAATTTGGGGAAGGGAAGGGTGGGGTTGTGCTCAACAATACCATCCCTTGTCCCTAGGATAATAATAATGACTTACATTTAGATAATACTTTTTAAATTATTTCTACATGCTTTCACCTATATTATCTCATTTGAGTCTCACTTAGAGTCAGAAAATCCTGGGTTGTAGTCTTTGCTCCACAACTTTAAAAAATATGTGAATAAGGGGGCGGAGCCAAGATGGCGGAGTAGAAACAGCTCATCCAAGCCTCTCTGCCCCCAGATTCCCCACAAACTATGTAAAAAAGGACTCTGAACAACTTCTGGAGCCCCAGCACCCACAGAACGACACAGAGAAGCTAACCTCCCGCTGAGGACAGCCCAGCAGCCCTGCAGGAAGAATGCCTTAAAAAGTCGAATTTGCCAGATGGAAAAAGAATCTCAAAAGTTCACTGAGGAGATTCATTCCTTCAGAGTTAGACTGGAGCAAATGGAAGCTAGTGACTTTATGAGAAATCAAGATGCTGTTAAGCAGATCCAAACAAATGAAAGATTAGAAGGGAATGTGAAATATCTCATGGGAAAAACCACTGACCTGGAGAATAGATCCAGGAGAGACAATTTAAAAATTATTGGACTACCTGAAAGCCATGATCAAAGAAAGAACCTAGAAATCACCCTTCAAGAAATTCTCAAGGAAAACTGCCCTGATGTTTTAGATCCAGAGGGCAAAATAGAGGTTGAAAGAATCCACCGATCACCTCCTGAAAAAGATCCCAAAAGAAAACTCCCAGGAATATTATAGCCAGGTTCCAGAATCCCCAGATCAAGGAGAAAATACTACAAGCAGCCAGGAAGAAACAATTTCAATATTGTGGAAACACAATCAGAATAGCACAGGACCTGGCAGCTTCTACACTGAGGGATAGAAGGGCATGGAATATGATATTCCAGAGGGCAAAAGAGCTGGGAATGAACCCAAGGGTCGCCTACCCAGCAAAACTGAGTATTTTGTTTCAGGGGAAAATATGGTCATTCAGTGGAATAGAGGACTTTCAAGCATTCTTGAGGAAAAAACCAGAGTTGAATATAAAATTTGACATCCAGACACAAGAAGTAAGAGATGCCTGAGAAGGTAATCAGGGAAAAGAAATCAAAAGGAACTTATCAAAGTTGAACTATTTACATTCCTATATGGAAAAGCAATATCTGTGACTGATGATATCGTTCTCACTATGAAAATAATGGAAGAAGGGGGTGTGGTCATATGAATACATATGTGAATGTGTGTGTATGTGGTTACAGTTATATATGGATAGAGGGCATAGGTTGAATTTGTTGGGAAGGGAGAATACTCAAGGGATGAAATTATGAGGTGAGAGAGGAAAGTGGCAAGAGGAGATGGGGAGAGACATGGTAGGGTAAACTATCTTATGTAGGGGAAGTGGTTGCAAAGGAGGGGGAGGATAAGGAAGGCTAAAAAGGCAAAACCACATTCACATTGAATTTGGTTCAGGGAGAAAATGACATACATACTAAATGGGATATCTCAACCTGCAGCAGGATAGGGGGAAGGGGGATGAGAGGAGGGATGATGGAAGGGAGGGCATCCTTGGGGTGAGGGGAGGTTGGAAGTACCCACTATAGAAGAGGGACAGGATCATGTAGGGAATGGACCAGGTGGGGGCTGGGATGAGTGGGAGGGAATTATAAGCAGCCTTGTACAATATATCTACTATGATAATGTTTTGCATAGCTAGACATGTACAACATATACTGAATTACTTATCTCCCCAGAGGGAATGGGTGACAAGGGAGGAAGGAAATGGATCTGAAATTCAAGGTCGTAACATTAAATGTTTCAAATATATATATAAATACTATTATTAATACTCTTTTGCCTATAATTGGGAGATAAGATGTGCAGGCATTGGGACACAAAGATTCATCTTCCTCTAATGGAAAAGTCGATGGGGGTATGGGAGAAGGTATGGGAGAGAGCAGATTGGAGGAAGCGATATCTTGTGGGACTGCTATTCAGGGAGGTTGGGTAGGGGAATAATGGGGGGAAATGATTGTAACTCAAAATCTGGCGGAAATCAATGATGTAAAACAGAAGTTAATAAAGCATTTGTTTAAAAAAAAATAAAAAAATAAAAAAAATATGTGAATAAGGTAAGTCCCTTAGTGCCCTGAGCTTAAAACTCCTCATCTATAAAATATACAAGTACCTTGTTTCACCTACCTCACAATATTGTTGTTAAGATGAAGTGAGAGAGAACATAGCTAATGTAGAAACAGATGTAGTATAATGTGAAGAATGCTAATTGAGTATTAGAAGGCTTGGGTTTGAATGCTTGCTCTCTGAGGTTGTGTGACCTTCATTTAATCTCTCTAAACTCCAGTATCTTCACTTATAAAAAAAGAGATAAATTATAGGTAGGTTAATAATAACTCACATTTACATGGAATTTTATAAATCATAAATTACTTTATCCATAATTACCCCTTGAATTAGGTCCTTGTACTTCTTACCTCAAAGAGTTGTTGTGAGGATTAAGTAAGATATAATACCTTCCAGCCACAATATTTGTATAAATGAATGAATGAGTGAATAAAGCATTTTTTTCTTTCCTGTATGTCAAGTATTATGCTAAATACTAGAGATATAAATACTAGAGTAAGACAATTGTAGCTCTCCAGGAGCTCACATTTTAATGGGGAAAAACGATATTTTTAGTAGGTCTTCATTGCAAGTCAAATAAAAATGTCCCATAGTCCTTAGGTTGCAGTGGCAAAGAAGATGGCATTTGACTGATAAAAGCATCCATATCTAATGTTGATCATTTGACAATGTCAAGGACTTTGGTAGCAAGAACTTTATTTTCTGTGTCTTTAGTAGCTGTGACTATAACACATGGAGGATAAATTGCCATGCTACTTATTCAGAGGAGTCACTTTCCAGGATGATGGCTAAGAGGATTGGGCTGGAAGCATTCCTACTTCAAATTCATGAACCTAGGCTGTTTCCATCAGGGTCTGAAGGGAAATGGTGGTCAAGCTGAAAGTGTTGGTTTGATATGCCCAGAAAATGCCGTTTCTTTTCTCTCCTTGGGTGCCTTGCTGCTTCAGCAAGGCTATCATACCTACTCTACATGAGGCAACAGGTTGTCAGTTGGTAGGGGTGGCTGGTCCTTTTTCCAGAAGAATTACTTCCCCAGATGACAAAAAAATAAATTATCATTATTATCATCCACAGGCAAAGTGTCTAATTGACTTGTCTAATGTTACACAGACAGTAAGCAATAGAACAAGTGCTCAAATCCAGGTCTTCCTATTAACCTAAAATTCATTGTTTGTTTGTTTTTTTACTTCACAGAAACAAATGTGTCATAGAAGAGATACAAATTTTCCTTGAGTTCTCTTTCCATGTTCTTTATATTGTCTTCTCATTCAGGGGAAAGAAGATGAAACTAAGGAAACCCTAACTATTTGTAATGAACAGTGGCAGAATAGCCCTTTTCTTTGGATGATATACTTCAGAGGTAGAAGAGACAGTCTATTCCTCTAATTTAACAAACAAGGAAACTGTAACCTAGAGAAGTTAAGTGACTAACATAAACAATGACATAAGTGGCTTATGAAGAAGTGAGGACAATATTCTTGTAACAGGCCATCCATTTTTAACACAAAATTGATAGTATATTTTCACATACATTCTGTGAAGATCATTTACATTAGCCTAGGCCCACATAGATGTTCATGAGGAAAAGCTTATTTTAAAACCAATGATTAAAACAATAAGGATTTTAATTTTGTCTTGCAGGATATGTGAAGATGACATTTGAGATGTTAAATGTCAAAAGAAAATGACAAATACTGAAGGGGGTATGGCAAAACAGGTAGAATAATAAACTGTTGGCAGAGTTTGGATTGTTTGAAACTATACCCCCAATGCCATTAAATTGTGCATACCTTTGCTAAAGTGATATTACTACTAAGCTTATACCTTAAAGAGATCATTTAAAGAAGAAAAGACCCACATATACAAAAATTATTTTGTAGCAGCTCTTTTTGTAGTAGCCAAGAACTAGAAACTAAAGATATCCCCATCAATTGAAGAATGGATAAATAAATTATGGTGTAAGAGCTTAATGGAATATTATTTTGCTACAAACAATAATCAAAGAGATAGTTTTAGTAAAACCTGAAAGACTTGAATGAACTAATGCACAGTGAAGTTAACAGAAACAGGAGAACAATTTATATAATTAACAGTCTAAAAAGAAACAACTTTAAAAGATGATGAATATGGGTGGAGCCAAGATGGTGGAATGGAAGCAGTAATTTCTGTAAGCTCCTTTGTGAATCGTCACTAAACCTTAAAAAGTGAATCTGAAAGGGGGTGGAGTCAAGATGGCAGAGTAGAAATTGAACTTCCTCAGTGCTCTAGCCAACATCACTTCCAATTTATGTAAAAGGGAACTCTGAACAAACTCTAGGGCAAGAGAACCCACAAAATGACACAGAGAAGTTAACCTCCCACTAAGGAGAGCCCAGCAGGGAACAGCCAGCAGAGCACTCTGGGAGCTGAGCCCAGGACTGTTTGAGTCAGAGGTTTTAGCGCCAGGGTGGCCAGACCAGCAACTGGCTGGAGGGACTCCAGAACACCAGCAGCTGAGGTGTTTCCAGATTTACCAACACATAGATGCCAAGGATAAAGTGAGAGGTCAGAGCCCTGTGGATTTTGGGGCCAGTACCTGGGAGTTTGCCAGCCACTTCCCCTGGGGGCAAGAAGCCACTGAGTAGCCATGGAGCAGCCTACCACATTGCAGCTTCAGCTCCTGGCCTGCAGACTATAGGGGGATCCTGCAATCAGTCTGGGGGGCAAGGCGGAGGTAATCACTCTTACTTTAACCTTCTTGGATATAGATTGTGGTCTGGGATGGAGGTCTTGGGGTGTGTGACCAGCTTGCCAGAGTGTGTGGAAGCTTCTGAGAGGGCACCCAACTAATACCTCCAGCAGCTGAGAAAACCCCAGAGTTTGGGACAGAAGCTCCCCTGGCTGGTGGCAGAGTCTTACTGTGGCAACAACCAAAAGTCAAGTAACTGAGTGGCAACATGCCTAGGCAAAAGAAACAAAATAAACAGAAAAATTCAACATTAGACTCCCATTTGGGGGGAAAAGAGGATCGAAGCATGGAACAGGAGGAGGACTGGGAGATCATAACTCCTACACATAAAGCCCCAAATGAAAATATGAGATGGTTACATGCCATAGAGGACCTTAGGAAGTAGATAAGAGAAGTGGGGGAAAAACTGGGAAGAGAAATGAGAATGATGCAAGAAAAGTATGAAAAGGCAGTCAACAGCCTGACTGAGGAAAATAATACCTTAAAAAATAGACTAACTCAAATGGCAGAGGAGGCTCAAAAAGGCAATGAGGACTAGAATGCCTTAAAAAGCTGACTTTGCCAGATGGAAAAAGAATCTCAAAAGCTCACTGAGGAGAATAATTCCTTCAGAATTAGACTGGAGAAAATGGAAGCTAGTGACTTTATGAGAAATCAAGATGCTGTTAAATAGATCCAACAAATGAAAGAATAGAAGGCAATGTGAAATATCTCATGGGAAAAACCACTGGCCCTGGAGTCAGAAGGATCTGAGTTTGGATCCAGCCTCAGACACTTAACACACACAAACAAAAAAATCTGGTTGTGTAACCTTGGGCAAGTTACTTAAACCCAATTGCCCTCCAAAAAAAAGAAAGAAAATAAAAAAAGAAAAAGAAAATAGATCCAGGAGAGATAATTTAAAAATTATTGGACTAACTGAAAACCATGATCAAAGAAAGAACCTAGAAATTGTCCTTCAAGAAATTCTCAAGGGAACCAGAGGGCAAAATGGAGGTTGAAAGAATCCACCAATCACCTCCTAAAATAGATCCCATAAAGAAAACTCTTAGGAATATTATAGCCAGGTTCCAGAATTCCCAGATCAAGGCTAAACTATTACAAGCAGCCAGGAAGAAAGAATTTGAATACTGTGGAAACAGAATCAGGATAATACAGGATGTGGCATCTTCTACACTGAGGGATCTAAGGGCTTAGAATATGATATTCTGGAGGTCAAATGAGCTAGGATTAAAATCAAGAATCAACTTATCCAGGAAAGCTGATTATCATATTTCAAGGGAAAATTTGAACATTCATTGGAATAGAAGATTTTCAAGCATTCTTGATGAAAAAACCAGAGCTGAATAGAAAATTTCACATTCATATTCAAGAAGCAAGAGATCCTTGAGAAAGTAAACAGGGAAAAGAAATCATCATGAACTTATCAAAGTTGAACTATTACATTCCTACATGGAAAAATGATAATTGTAACTGATGAAACTCTTCTCAGTATGAAAATAGTTGAGGAAGGGTATATGGGCATATGAATACATATGTGTATGTGTATATATGTTTACATGTATACAAAGATAGAGGGCATATGTTGAATTTAATGTAAAGGGATGATACTTAAAAGGTGAAATTAAGAAGTGAGAGAGGAATATAATGAGAGGAGATGGGGAGAGACAGAATGGGGTAAACTCTCTCATTTAGAACAGGCAAGGGAAAATGGTTACAAGGGAGGGGAAGAACAGGAAGTCAAAAAGGCAAAACATTATTCTCATTGAATTTGCCTCAGGGAGAGAATGACATAAATACTAAATTGGATATCTCACCCTAGAAGAGAGTAGAGTGTGAGGAGGATGAGAAGGTAGATGATGGACGGGAGGGCAGAAGTGAAGTGGGAGAGGGAAGTTGGAAGCACCCACTTTTGAAAAGGGACAGGATCAAAGTAGGGAATAGACCAAGTGGGAAGTGGGATAGGAGGGAGGGAAATACAGTCAGTGTCTTACAATATATCTACTATGGTAGTGTTTTGCATAGCCACACATGTACAACATATACTGAATTGCTTATCTTCCCGGTAAGGGTAGGTGACAAGGGAGGAAGGGAATGAATCTGGAATTCAAAGTTTTAAAATAAAATATTTAAAAATATGTAAATCCTAATATTAATACTATTTTACATATAATTGGGAAATAAGATATACAGTCATTGGGCCACAGAGATTCACCTTGCACTCCTGAAAAAGTTGAAGGGGTTATGGGAGAAGATATGTGAGAGAGCAGATTGGATGAGGGGATATCCTGTGGGACTGCTATTCTGGGGTACTGAGTAGGGGAAAAATGGGGAAAAATTGTAACTCAAATCTGGCAGAAACGAATGAGGTAAACCAGAAATTAATAAAGCACCTGGGAAAAAATTTAAAAATAAAGTGAATCTGAGCAACTTTTTGAGTGTCAGAAGCCACTGGGAGACAGAGAGTGGCAGAACAGCCCAGGAAAGTACCCAAGTAGGTCCAGGCAGGAGAAGCTTGGAGCACATTGTGGCTGCAGCAGGTCAGACTAGAGGGTGGACTACAGCAGAAAGAGAAGGAGCCTTAGCCAGCAGACTCAACCATCTCAAGGGTGATTCGAAGCTGTCTCACCAGCATCACACCATGGTATAGGAGGAATCATTGGAGTTGGGTAAGAGAGAGCTCAGGGCCCCCAGCAGAGACAGCAGCTTCTCCTGGGGCTACCAGCCCCCAAACTGGAAGTTTAGAAATTGTCTGCTTGTCCTTCCAGGGCTCAGAATGACAAAGTAAACTTTGGCTGCTTCAATTCCCTCTCCCTGACCTAGAAAACCCAAAGATAAATGTCCCACCCAGAGTGAAATCCTGAGATAGTGGAAATATCCTCAGGTTTGGGAGCCATTTAGAAGGGGTGTGACTGAGGCAGCAAGGAGTCTGAAGAGAAGAGGTGGAGGGGTCCCAACAAGGCCCACCTCACCTGACCAGCAAAAGCCTGCCTGAGCTGTAGTCCAGGGGTATAGAGGCAAAAATCTTAAGTGGCCAGACCACCCCTCCTCTAAAAATTACTCTGTGTGCCTCAGCATACCACAGGGGGAACACTGAGACCCCTGCCTTGGCCTCAGACTAGACACCCAGAGGCTACAGCATTCAAAGTCAACAACTGGGCCCTTAGCTCACAGCCAGAGAAATTAGGAAATAGGAAATTACAATGAGAAGGAAGCTGAGAAGGAGAAAGGGAAGCAAGAGAGTCAATCAGAGCTTATTATGTAGATCAAGAACAACAGATTGGACTATATACTTATACCTGAGACCACAGTAGGAAATATGAACTGGTCTCAAGCCCAAGAAGCATTCTTGGAGGAGCTTAAGAAAGATTTTAAAGACCAAATTAAGGAGCAGAAGACAAATATAAATCTACAGTGACCAAATTGGAAAAAAGTTTCACTGAAGAAAACAAATCCTTAAAAAGTAAAATGAGTAAACTAATTGGAGAAAATACCTCCCTGAAAGAGGACCTTCAAAAAAATAACTGAAGACTATAATTTGGTAAAAATTAGATTCAGTCAAATTGTAACTCAGAACACTATGATGCACCAAGAGTCAATCAAGCAAAACATGAAGATTGAAAATTTGGAAGAAAGTATAAAATATCTCACTGGAAAAACAACTTACCTAGAGAGCAGATCCAGGAGAGATAACTTTAAAATTACTGGTTTACCGGAAAGCCATGATGAAAACATCAGACTGGACAACATCCTCCAAGACATTGTAAAAGAAAACTGTCCTGAAGTCCTGGAATCAGAAGATAAAATAGTTATGGAAAGAATTCACCAGACTCCTCCTGAAATAGATCCCAAATTGTAAACTCCAAGAAATATAGTAGCCAAATTACAGAATTAGAAGATTAAGGAAAAAATACTGCAAGCAGCCAAAAAGAAATAATTCAAATATCATGTAACTACAGTCAGGATCACACAGGACCTAGCAGCTTCTACATTAAAATATCGGAGGGATTGGAATTTGATATTTCATAGGGCAAAAGAGTTAGGATGGCAACCAAAGATTAAATAACTGGCAAAACTGAGCACAATCTTTCAGGTAAGGAGATAGTCATTTAACAAAATGAGGGACTTCAAGACTTTCCTGATGAAAAAGCCAAAGCTCAATGGATAATTTTATGTCCAATTATGAGACCCAAGAAAGACATAAAAAGGTAAATAAGGAAAAAAAGCACACACACACATACATACATGCACACATGCACACTCATGCACACATTCACATAACTTGGGATGCAACAAGAGCAAAATGTTCACATCCCTATATGAGAAGATGATACCTATCAATATTGAAATTTCTATGACTAGCATGACCTTTAAAAGGGTTATACATAGATAGAGGGTGTGGGTATGAATGAACTAACCTGAAGATTAAAAAAAAAAAACTTTTTAAGGGTGTTAAAGGGATTGTAATGGGATAAAAGGAAAGGATGAGACAGAAAAAGGTAAAGTATGCCATTAGAAGGGGCATAAAAACATGCTATAGTAGAGGGGAAGGAAAGAGGGAGAGGAACATAATTTGAAAATTATTCTCAAATGATTCTGGTTCAAAGAGGGATCAACTTAATCAGTTAAGTTTAAGATGCTAACATGAAAAGACAGGAAATTCATTAAATAGAGGAAAAGGAGGGAGGGAGAGGAGCAATGTATGAAATTTACTCTCATTGGTTTGGGGTCAAAAGGGGAATAACATACTCTGATAAGTATAAAATTCTATTGTGTCCTATAGGCAGTAGGAAGGTAAGGGGGGGATAAATGGGGGTTTAGAGGGGAGGGAAATAGTAGTAAGGGGAGAGGGTAGATAAAGAAGGGGGGTCACCGGGTGGGAACACTGAGGGAGGTGGTGGTCAAAAGGGAAATGCTTAAGGAGGGGAAGGGAGAAGGAAGAAAAAAAAACATAACCAGGGGAGGGAATGGGATGGAGGAAAAGAGAAAGATAGTCATCATTGCTGTGAATGTGAATGGGATGAACTCTCCCATAAAAGAAAGGCAGGGGGCGGCTAGGTGGCGCAGTGAGTAAGAGCACCGGCCTCGGAGTTGGGATGACCCGAGATCGAATCCGGCCTCAGAAAATGAGCACCCACACACAAATAATGACTAGCCGTGTAACCTTGAGCAAGTTACTTAACCCCAATTGCTTAAAAAAAAAAAGAAAAAAGAAAGGCAGATGGCAGAATGGATTAAAAACCGTAATTCTTCATTATGCTGTCTAATTTAAAACAAAGGGATACCCACAGGGTAAAGGTAAAAGGCTGGAGTAGAATATATGATGCCTCAGCTAAAGTAAAAAAATCAGGGGTAGCAATCCTTATCTCAAATAAAGCAAAAGCCAAAATAGATCTAATTAAAAGAGATAAGGAAGGAAACTATAGGCACCATCGAGAATGAAGCAATATCATTACTCAACATATATGGACCAAGTGGTATAGCATCCTAATTCCTAGAGGAGAAGGTGAAGGAATTAGAGGAAGGAATAGATAGCAAACTATACTAGTAAGGGACCTTAATCTCCCCCTCTTTGAACTTGATAAATCCCACTTCAAAATAAATAAGAAAGAAGTTAATGGGGTGAATAGAATTTTAGAGAGACTAGATATGATAGATCTCTGGAGAAAACTGAATGGGGATAAAAAGGAATTTACTTTCTTCTCAGCAGTGAATGGTACCATACTAAAAAATCGACCATGTACTAGGGCATAAAAACCTTACAATTCAGTGCAGAAGGCAGACATATTAAATACATCATTCTCAGATCATGATGCAATGAAAATTATATGCAATAAAGGGCCATGGAAAGATAGACTAAAAACTAATTGGAAATTAAACAAGCTAATCCTAAAGAATGAGTGGGTCAAGCAAGAAATTATAGAAACAATCAGTAATTTCTTCCAAGAGAATGATAATAATGAGACAACATAGCAAAATTTGTGGGATGCATTAAAGGCAGTTCTTAGGGGAAGTTTTATATCCCTGAGTGCATACATGAATAAATTACAGAAAAGTGAAGTCAATGAATTGGACATGCAATAGAAAAAGCTAGAAAAGGGACTCTGGGGCTGAAAAGTATTGAAGCCATGAGTATATAGAGTGGAATGCAGACCACCGGGATTCTCTTAATTTCTCCATCCCTAGTCTGCTGCTGTACCAGGAGTCTGTTCAGGCCTGTATCTGCATCTGTCCTGAATAGGTCAGAGATCTGTTTTGAACAGCCCACTTCTAGCATAACCCCACTCCAACTGGCCTGTTGGGAGTTCCAGACTAGTGCTATTTACCAGAACATTGACACAGCTGCCAAGTTCATTGGGGCAGGGGCTGCCATGGTTGGTGTGGCTGGCTCAGGGGCAGGCATCAAGATTGTGTTTGGAAGTTTAATCATAGGCTATGCCAGGAACATGTCCCTCAAGCAGCAGCTCTTCTCTTATGCCATCTTGGGTGTTGCTCTGTCCGAAGCTATGGGGCTCTTATGTTTGATGGTAGCCTTCCTGGTCCTCTTTGCCATGTGAGGCTCGTGGAGGGTTGCCTGCCTTCATCCTACTGCTTTGACTCCAGCCCCAAGCCCCTTGCTGGACTGTGCTGAGCTTTAACATTAAACACCATGTTTCTCTTAAAAAAAAAAAAAGCTAGTAAAAGAACAAATTGAAAATTCCCAGTTGAATACTAAATTAGAAATATCGAAAACCAAAGGAGAGATTAATAACATTGAAATTAAGAAAACTATTGAATTAATAAATAAAACTAAGATGTGGTTTTATGAAAAAAAAAACAATTAAATTGATAGACCCTTAGTCAATATAATAAAAAAAAGAAAGAAGAAATCCAAATGATGATCATAGAAAAGGAAAAGGGTGAATCCACCTCCAATGAAGAGGAAATCAAAACAATAATTAAGAATTATTTTTCCGGGGTGGCTAGGTGGCACAGTGAATAGAGCGCCAGCCCTGGAGTCAGAAGGACCTGAGTTTGGAGCCGGCCTCAGACACTTAATCCACACAAACAAAAAAACCTAGCCGTGTAACCTTGGGCAAGTTACTTAACCCCAATTGCCCTAAAGGGGCGGCTAGGTGGCGCAGTGAGTAAGAGCGCCGGCCTCGGAGTTGGGATGACCCGAGATCAAATCCGGCCTCAGAAAATGAGCACCCACACACAAATAATGACTAGCCGTGTAACCTTGAGCAAGTTACTTAACCCCAATTGCTTTAAAAAAAGAAAAAGAAAAAAAAGAATTATTTTTCCCAATTGTATACACATAAATTTGACAATCTTAGTGAAATGGAGGAATATTTACAAAAACACAATTTGTCCAGATTAACTGAAGAGAAAGTAAATTATTTAAATAACCCCATTTCAGTAAAAGAAATCAAACAAGCCATCACTGAACTCCCTAGGAAAAAATCACCAGGGCCAGTTTGATTTACTAGTGAATTCTATCCAACATTTAAAGAACAATTGATTCTGATACTCTACAAACTATTTGGGAAAATTAGTGAAGAAGGAATCCTACCAAATTTTTTCCTATGACACAAATATGGTACTGATACCTAAATCAGGAACAGATAAAACAGAGAAAGAAAATTATAGACCAATTTCCCTCATGAATATAGTTGCAAAAATGTTAAATAAAATATTTGGTAAAAAACTACAACAACTTATCACAAGAATAATACATTTGATCTGGTAGGATTTATTCCAGGAATGCAACGATGATTTAATATTAGGAAAACTATCAGTATAATTGATCATATCAACAACAAAACTAGAAGAAACCACATGATTATCTCAATAGATGCACAAAAGGCTTTTGACAAAATACAACATCTATTCCTATTAAAAACACTAGAAAGTATAGGAATAAATATAGCCTTCCTTAAAATAAAAGATAGCATCTATTTAAAAGCATTGGCAAGTAATATATGCAATGGGGATAAGCTAGAAGCATTTGCAATAAGATCAGGAGTGAAACAAGGGTGTCCACTATCACCCCTCTTATTCAATCTGGTACTAGAAATGTTAGCAGTAGCAATTAGAGAAGAAAAAGAAATCAAAGGAATCAAATTAGGCAAAGAAGAGACCAAGCTATCACTCTTTGCAGATGATATGATGATATACTTAGAGAATCCTAGAGAATCAAGTAAAAAACTACTTGAGACAACAAATATATTTGGCAAAGTTGCAGAATATAAAATAAACCCACATTAATCCTCGGCATTCCTGTATATCTCTAATGAAATTCAACAGCAGGAGATAGAGAGAAATGCCATTTAAAGTTACTGTAGACATTATAAAATATTTGAAAAACTGCCTGCCAAAACAAACCCAGGACCTACTACAAAACACTTCTCACAGAAATAAAGTCAGATCTAACTAATGGGAAAAATACCAATTGCTCATGACTAGGTCGAGCTAATGTAATAAAAATGACAATTTTACCCAAACTAAATTATATATTTAGTGACATACCAATCAATTTACCAAAAAACTACTTTATAGAGCTAGAGAAAATAGTAACAAAATTCATTTTGAAGAACAAGAGGCCCAGAATATCAAGGGAATTAATGAAAAGAAATGCTAGGGAAGGTGGAATAGCTATACCAGATTTTAGTATGTTTTATAAAGCAGTAGACCTCAAAACTACTTGGTACTAGCTGAAGAATAGAGTAGTGGATCAATGGAACAGATTGGGCACCCGAGATTCAGCAATCAATGAGTATAGTAATATATTGTTTGATAAATCCAAAGACCCCAGTTTTGGGGATAAGAATGTACTATTTGACAAAAAATTCTGGGAAAATGGAGTATAGTATGGCAGAAACTGGGCATAGACCGTTATATAACAGCATATACCAAAATCAAGTATAAATGGGTGCATGATCTCGGCATAAAGGCTGATACTGTAAGCAATCTGGGAAAGCAAGGAATAGTTTACCCATCAGGTTTGTGGAGAGGGGAAGTCTTTATGACTAACTAGGAATTAGAGAGCATTATAAATTGCAAAATGGATAATTTTAATTATATGAAATTGAAAAGCTTTGGTATAAACAAAGCCAATGTAAGCATGATTAGGAGGGAAGTGGAAAATTGGGAGAGAATTTTTACAACCTATGTCACTGATAAAGGACTCATTTCTAAAATATACAGAGAATTGAGTCAAATCTATAAGAATACAAGTCATTCCCCAATTGATAAATGGTCAAATGATATGAACAGGCAGTTTTCAGAGGAAGAAATTAAGGATATTTATAAGCACATGAAAAAATGTTCTAACTCACTATTGATTAGAGAAATGCCAATAAAAACAACTCTGAGATACCACATGTCATCAGTCAGATTGGCTAAGATGACAAAACAGGAAAATGACAATTGCTGGAATGGATGTGGTCAAATTGAAACACTAATGCATTGCTGTTGGAGTAGTAAACTGATGCAACCATTCTGGAGAGCAATCTGCAATTATGCCCAAAATGGTTATAAATAATGTCATACCCTTTGACCCAGAAATACCACTTCTAGGGTTGTATCCCAAAGAGATCATAGAAGTCGAAAGAAGACCCATATATACAAAAAATATTTCTAGCAGCTCTTTTTGTGGTTCCAAAGAATTGGAAATTAATGGGGTGCCCATCAGTTGGGAATGGCTGAAGAAGTTGTGGTATCTGCATGTAATGGAATACTATTGTGCTATAAGAAACGAGGAGCAGATGGACTTCATATTTACATGGAGAAGCTTATATGAACTGATGCTGAGTGAGAAGAGTAGATCCAGGAGAAATTTGTACATAATTACAGATACAACATATGTGTGATGACCAACACTGATAGACTAGACTTTTCTCAGCAATCCATGGTTATAAGTCAACCCCAAAAGACTCACGATGGAAAGAGATGTCTACATCAAGAGAAAGAATAGTTTGAACCCAGATTGAACTAAACTACCTGCTCTTTTTCTTTTTCTTATTTGGTTTTGTTTCCTCTTTCCCATTGTCCATTCAATCTGATACAATCATTCTTTACAACATGACTAATGCCTAATGTGAAAGTACTTGTACATATTATTCTTGATTGTATGCTGCCATGGCGGGGGGTTGGGAGGAAGGGAGAGAAAATTTGAAACTCAAGGAATTGTGGAAATGAATCTTGTACACTAAAAGCAAACAAATTAATAAAGACCAAAACATAAAAAAATAGAAAAATAATTTAAAGGGAATTAATTTTAAAAAATGCAAATGTAGGTGGCTTAGTTGTACCAGATATAAAAAATATATTATAAGGCTGCAATCATAAAATCTATTTCATATTGGCTAAGAAGCAGTGGTCGATCAGTGGAATAAGTTAAGTACACAAGACACAATTGTAAATTATTATAGTAATCTAGTGTTTGATAAACCCCCAAACTCCAACTTCTGGAATAAGAACTCACTATTTGATGAAAAACTGCTTGGAAAATTAGAAAATAATATGGCAGAAATTGGGCATAAACAACATCTCACACTATATATCAAGGTAAGGTCAAAATGTGCACATGATTTAGAAATAAATGTTGATACCATAGGTAAATTAGGAAAGCAACGTATTTTATACCTGTCAGCCCTATGGAGAAGGCAAGAATTTTTCACCAAACAAGAAAGAGAGAATATCATGAAATTAAGATGGATACATTTGATCACATAAAATTAAACATTTTTGCAGAAACAACATCAATGCAATCAAGATTAGAAGGAAAGTAGGAAGCTGGGAAACAATTTCTACAGCAAGCATTTCTGATAATGGTCTTATTTCCCAAATATATAAAGAACTGAGTCAACTTTATAAGAATACAAATCATTCCTCAATTGAGACAAGGTCAAAGGATACGAGCAGACAGTTTTCAGACCAAGAAGTCAATGAAAATTAAAACAACTCTAAGGTACAACCTCACACATATCAAACTGGCTAGTATGACAGAAAAGGAAAATGATAAATGTTGGATAAGATGTGGGAAAATTGCAACACTAATACATTACTGGTGGAGTCGTGAACTGACCCAGCAATTCTAGAGAGCAATTTGGAACTATTCCCAGAGGGTAACCAAACTGCATATCCTTTGATCGAGCAATATGAGCAGTACCAGTACTAGGTCTATATTTCAAAGAGATCATAAAAAGGGGAAAAGACCCACATGTATAAATATAATTATAGCAGCTTTTTTTTATGGTGGCAAAGAACTGGAACATGAAAGGATATCCATCAATTGGGAAGTGGCTGTACAAGTTGTGGTACATGAACGTAATGGAATATTGTTATGTTATAAGAAATGACAAGCAGACAGATTACAGAAAAACCTGGAAAGACTTAAACAAACTGATGCTGAGAAGTGAGAAGAACCAGGAAAATATTGTACACAGTAACAGCAAAAGTGGGCTATAATAAACTTTGATAGATTAGTCCTTTTCGACAAGACAATTGATCCAAGCCAATTCCAAAAGATTCAAGATAGAAAATGCTATCCACATCCAGAAGAAGATTGGAGTCTGAATGCAGATTGAAACATATTATTTTTAACTTTTTGTGTGTTTTTTTCTCATCATTTTTCTTTTCCATTCTATTTTTTTCCACATGACTAATGTGGAAATATATTTAACATGACTGTCCATGTCTAAACTGTATCAGATTGACTGGTATCTTTGGGAAGGGAGTGAGGAAGGGAGTAAAATTTGGAACTCAAAATATTTTTAAAACGAATATTGAGAACTTTATATGTAATTGGAAAAATAAAATGCTATTAAGTAGAAAAAACCTACTCATAAGAAAAATTCAGTCAAGGGGCTATCACATAGGCACATATCCTATTAGGGAAGATAGTTCACTTCCAAGATAAAAGGAAGCTTCCAGGAGTAGAAGAGAAGAGAGTGGACCAGGCCAGGGGAGAGCTTATATGTTGAAGAGAAAGCAAGGCATATAATAGCTTTCTATTTTAAGTAATCCATATGAACTAACTGCCAATTTATGTGTTTTGTCTCCCTTAGGCTATTGAAGAAATCCAAATACTGTTCAGACACTCTGAATTTTGGAATTCTGAGGCAAAGTTCAGGTAAAGTTTTATGCTAAGTAAAATTCTGCCATAAATAAAGATTATCAAATTCATCTTGAACATTCTGCATTATTTTGTTGGTGTAGGTACACTCTCAGTTCAAATAGATGAAAAACCTTTCCTTCCCTGATAAATAGAAAGAAAGTCCTCAGGAGTTGTTGTGGTGAAAGTTTTCTTTTCACATAATGATCCTTCTCATACAATGATATAGCATCAGAGTGAGATTTCTCTGGGAAAAATGATCAGCAAAGAGCTTTAAAAGCATGTTTTTATTTTTTTCTTTAAGGACATTACATTTTCATTCCAAAAAGTGTGTGTGTGTGTGTGTGTGTGTGTGTGTGTGTGTGTGTGTGTACACTGTTTCCCCAAACACTAGTTGTTGGAATAATTGTAGAGGTAGCTTAAATGATAAAAAAGTTGCAGTTTATATGCTAGCAGAAGCTACCCTTTACAAAAGCTGTAGATAGAAACCACAGAGTAGAACCACAGGAAGTGGAGCCATAAATAGGAATAAATCAATTCATCAACCAATAAGTATATATTGAGCTTTTTATATGTGAATGAATGAATGCAAAAGCATTTATTAAGGGCATATACTGGGCAAAATGTAACATGGAAGACACTATGCTAAGCCATAGGGATACAGAATAAGGTGAAACAGCCCCCCACTCTCAAAGAACTTATCTGCTAATAAAGGAGCAACATGTATATATCTAAGTACATGAAGATCTAATAGGAAGGAAGTGAATAAGTATTTATATGGTTCCTATGTTGTGCAAAGCACCATACTAACCACTTTTTATACAAATATTATTTTATTTGATATTAGCATATAGATTTTTTTATGAATAGAAGGCAATTTTCATAGGAGAGACACTAGCAGCTTATGGTTACTTGAAGGCTTTATGAAGAAAGTATCACTTGAGCTGGATCTTGGGATTTCAACAGGTGAAAGTGAGGGGGATGTGCATTCTAAGTATGTTCGATAGCTAGTGCAAATGCACAGAGATGTCATATCTAAACAAAAGTTTATATGTTTTCAGAAGCAGGCCAGTTTGACTGGATCACAGAATGTGAAGATAAGGGTAACATGTAAAAGAAAAGTAGAGAGACCTATCTTTGATGAAGACTTTTAAAGGTCAACCACTTTATATAAGCCCTTGGTAATCACTAGAATAATTGAATGAGGAAGTGATGATATGATTGGTAGCTATGTCAAAGATGCCCTGTAGTGTGAACACACTTAAGAGAGATCAAATCAGAAGCTATCACATTTGGGTAGGTATCAGGCAATGATAGACTGAACTGAGGTGGTATTTGTGTGAACAGAAAGGAGGGGATGATGGTGAGGAATAGAAATGGAGATGCTGTAGAGACAGAAGGAAGAGGAAGGGATTTGACAGAGATATAAATGACAAGATCTGTCAAAACTATTTTTACCTGGGGAAAAATATATTATATAACGATATAAAATAATTTAGTTTGTTAATTGGGAGGCAGTAAAGTGAAAATATAGATGGTGAGGGGAAGGTGGACCTCACGAAAGGGTGCCATGGTAAAGGAACCATGAAAGGGGTTTCTCTAGCCTAGTTGTGATCCAATGATAGAATGCCACAAGCTTTGTCATTAAGCTGCTAATCATTGTGGGATGGTAATGCACTTATCTAGGGAGGGAGTCTTCTCACCCCCACCCATTTGAGGTTAGCTCCATTTGCAGGTGTTAATTATAACTCTATTTCTTTTGTTTTAAATAGGAAGAGATCATTGAGTTTGGAAGTGCTGAATGGTTATTTTTTATAGTTCTTCCTATTGACATTTATATGACTAAATCAATACCCTCTTTCAGAAAAAGATAATGTTACAGAGTTATTCACTACCTTTTCCTTTAGATATGTATCCATGATTGCATAGTCATCATTCAGAGAGCCTTTGGTATTTCAATGTTAGAAATGACATAAGATTTCAAAGTTATACATTAAAGTTTATATAGTTAGGAGGGGAAAGACCCTTACCCTTTAATCCCTTTATAGTCTCTAGTTGAATGTCTCTAATTTTTCTATACAGTTCAGATCCCATAAGACCAACTTTTCATTGCTTAGAGGTGAACAAGGATGGAAACTGCATGGTTTTATATTACCAACCTGGGTCAGATTTAATGCCACAAATCAATTATTATGCCTCCAGAAATGGCAATGATGGATGGCATTTGGGGGGTTGGGAGAGGAAGTGGTTTGCATTTTTGAGCATAGTTTATCTTCCATTATGCTAGTTTCAGAGAACAAAATGTCAATGATATCCCCTAAGTTAGAGAATAATTAAGTTTCATATCTGTTCCTGAGCTCTGAAAGAATTTTATTCTAAACATTCTGTTTTGTGCTAGATTTCCTAAGATTTTCTCTGAACACTTGTATGATGGCTTAATATCAATTATAATTCCATAAAAATAGCTAAAAATTCACAGTTTCATCAATGTGAGTACTTCTTTCACTGGTATAGATTGCACCCAATCTCTGCATTGCATTGTGATGTTATTCTTATCCATCACTTTCTTTTTATTATTATTTTATGAATTTATTGATTAATTTTTATCATAACAAAATATTACAGATATACTTCTCTCTTCCTATCATCCCTTGAATCTTCCAAATTAACAAAGAAAAGCAATTAAAACACAGTGACTACATTTGACAGTACATGCAACAATCAGTACTCATAGTTCTCTACCTAGTTTTTTTTCAGTGAAAGAAAATAGATCTTGCTTATCTTCCTAGTAAGGGTGGGTGACAAGGGAGGAAGAGAATGAATCTGGAATTCAAAGTTTTCAAAGGAAATGTTTAAGTATGTATGTATATATATATATATATATATATATATATATATATATATATATATATATATATATATATATATACTATCATTAATACTATTTTACATGTAGTTGGGAAAAAAGATATACAGGCACTGGGACATAGAGATCCACCATGCCCTACAGGAAAAGTCAAAGGAGATGTGGGGGAAGATATGGGAGAGAGCAGATTGGAAGAGGGGATATCCTGTGGGACTGCTATTTTGGGAACATGGGTAGGGGAAAATCGGGGAGAAAATTTGTAACTCAAAATCTGGCAGAAATGAATGATACAAACCAGAAGTTAATGAAGCATTTGAAAAAAAAAAGAAATAAAAATAACATCGAACATAAAAAAAAAGAAAATAGATCTGCTCAGAGGTGGCTAGGTGGCACAGTGAATAAAGCACTGACGCTGGAGTCAGGAGGACCTGGGTTTGGATCCGGCCTCAGACACTTAACACGAAAAATAGCTGTGTGACCTTGGGCAAGTCACTTAATCCCAATAGCCCTCAAAAACAAAACAAAACAAAAAAATAATAATTTTTACCATCCCTGGAGTCAGGAGGACCTGAGTTCAAATCTGGCCTCTCTTAACACAAAAGTGTGTGTTAGTTAGCCATGTGACCTTGGGCAAGTCACTTAACCCCAACTGTGCTCCAGAAAGCAAACAAACAAACAAAAAAAAAAAACAAAGAAAATAGATCTGCTCTTCCTTTTCCCTAACATCCTTCTTTCTACATTGGGGAAAATAAAACATAACACATATAACAGATATGCATAGCAGAGCACAATATATTCCTTACACTGGCAATGTGTATATGTATATACATAAAAACACACACGTGTGTGTGTGTGTGTGTGTGTGTGTGTGTGTGTGTGTGTGTGTGTACTCTTAGTTAATCACCTCTTTCCGAAGGTGGTGTAATGGTAAGGGGATTTGAAGATCTTCCCTGCCCCTTCATAGACCTATGTGATTACTTGGAGGCCATGGTAGGAGGACCTTGCTAAACAGGTGGAGCAGGAAAGGTGGAGCAGGAAGTCAGAGTGAAACAGAGTTGGGAGAGGGAGGCAGCAGGCAGAGCAGTTAGCATTAGTGAGAGAGAGAGAATTTCTGCTTGGGGGAACTTATTTTGTAGGAAGGCCTAATGGAGAGAAGGCTTGTTTGTGTTTGTGTTCCCTACCTTGGCAATGTGTATAGATTTCTTTGTAACTGTGATGGATTTGACTTTCTGGTGTTTGAATAAATGTCTTGGTTTCATCTTCAAGGAAGAGAGGCTATTACATCTTGCAGTTCAAACCTGGGAACATGCCTGCATAGTCATAGCAGCTATTGTGGGTATTGCATTGACAAAATGTGTAGCATTTTATAACATGGGTCTTCTGGAATCATGGGTGGACATTGCATTCATCATCTTTTTTTGTTTGGTTTTGTTTTACAATTTTTTGTCTTTATTAATGTGTTTGTTTTCTTCTAGTTTACAAGATTTAATTCCATAATTCCTTGAGTTTCAAATTTTCTTTCCCTCCCTCCCCTCCCCCACCATGACGGCATACAATCCAGTATACAATCTGCAAATACTTTCACATTAGACATTGGTCAGGTTACAAAGGCAGATAGTACTAGATGGAATGAAAAATGGTAAAGAGGAAATAAAACCAAACAATAAAAAGAAAAAGATCAAGTAGTTTGCTTCCATCAGGATTCAAACTCAGTTCTTTCTAGTTCTTTCTCTCATTGTAGACATTGCTCTCCATCATGAGTCTTATGGGATTGACTTGTATCACTGCATTGCTGAGAAGAGTTCAGTCTGTCATATGGTCATCACACATATGTTGTGTCTGTGATTGTATACAAATATCTCCTAGTTCTATTCTCACTCAGCATCAGTTCATATAAGCCTCTCCACATAAATGTGAAGTCCATCTGCTCCTCATTTCTTATAGCACAATAGTATTCCATTACATACATATACCACAACTTGTTAAGCCATTCTCGAATTTATGGGCACCCCATTAATATCCAATTCTTTGCAACCACAAAAATAACAGCTATAAATATTTTTGTACAAATGGGTCTTCCTCCCACTTCTATTATCTCTTTGGGATATAACCCTAGAAGAGGTATTGCTGGGTCAAATGGTATGAAATTATTTATAGGCCTTTGGGCATAATTGCAGATTGCTCTCCAGAATGGTTGGATCAGTTCACAACTCAAACCCATTAATTTCCAGTTCTTTGGAACCACAAAAAGCTGCTAGAAATATTTTTTGTTTATATGGGTCTTCTTCCAATTTCTATGATCTCTTGGGGATACAACCCTAGAAGTGGTATTTCTGGGTCAAAGGGTATGACATTATTTATAACCTTTTGGGGCATAATTGCAGATTGCTCTCCAGAATGGTTGCTTCAGTTTGCTACTCCAACAGCAATGCATTAGTGTTTCAATTTGCCCACATCCTCTCCAGCATTTGTCATTTTCCTGTTTTGTCATCTTAGCCAATCTGACTGATGACATGTGGTATCTCAGAGTTGCTTTTATTGGCATTTCTCTAATCAATAGTGATTTAGAGCATTTTTTCATGTGCTTATAAATATCTTTAATTTCTTCCTCTGAAAACTGCCTGTTCATATCATTTGACCATTTATCAATTGGGGAATGACTTGTATTCTTATAGATTTGACTCAATTCTCTGTATATTTTAGAAATGAGTCCTGTATCAGTGACATAAGTTGTAAAAATTCTTTCCCAATTTTCCACTTCCCTCTTAATCATGCTTACATTGGCTTTCTTTATACAGAAGCTTTTCAAATTCATGTAATAAAAATTATACATTTTGCAATTTATAATGCTCTCTAATTCTTGTTTAGTCATAAAGTCATCCCCTGTCCACAAATTTGACAGGTATACTATTCCTTGCTTACAGTATCAGCAGTAACTTTTGTTTTACGTCATTCATTTCCACCAGATTTTGAGTTACACTTTTTCCCACGTTTTTCCCCTACCCACCATCCCAGAATAGCAGTCCCACAAGATATCGCTTCCTCCCATCTGGTCTCTCCCATATCTTCTCCCATACCCCCTTCGACTTTTCCATTAGAGCAAGGTGAATCTCTGTGCCCCAATGCCTGCACATCTTATCTCCCATTTACATGCAGAAGAGTGTTAATAATAATATTTATATATATTTGAAACATTTAATTTTAAGACCTTGAATTTCAGATCCATTCCCTTCCTCCCTTGTCACCCATTCCCTCTGGGAAGATAAGTAATTCAGTATATGTTGTACATGTATAGCTATGCAAAACATTACCATAGTAGATATATTGTACAAGGCTGCTTATAATTCCCTCCCACCCATCCCACCCCCACCTGGCCCATTCCCTACTTGATCCTGTCCCTCATCTATATGTCCCCTCCCCCCAAGAATGCCCTCTCATCCATCATCCCTCCTCTCATCCCCCTTCCCCGTATTCTCCTACAGGTTGAGATATCAAATTTAGTATGTATGTCATTCTCCCCCTGAACTAAATTCAGGCCAGGAGCTGGAGCTGCCACTGAAAACTACAAAATGGCGTGTCTCCTCAGTGGCTTCTAGCCCCCAGGGGAGGAAGCCGACGCATTCCCCAAATACTGGTCCCAAAGTCCATAGGGCACTAACATCTCACTTTGTCCTAGGCATGTCTGTGTTCATAATTCTGGGATCGTCACAGCTGCTGGTGTTCTGGGGTCCCTCCAGCCGGCTGCTGACCTGGTCGCCCTGGGGCTAAATCTGAAGCTCAGGCAGACCTGGGCTCGGCTCTCTTCGCTCTGTGCTGTGGGTTACCTGATTGCTGCGCTGGTCCTTCCTGCAGGGCTGCTGTGTTGTCCTCAGCGGGAGGTTAGCTTCTCTGTGTCGTTCTGTGGGTGCTGGGGCTCCAGAAGTTGTTCAAAGTCCCCTTTTACATAGTTTGCAGGTGATCTGGGGGGAGAGTGCCTTGGACTTGCTGTTTCTACTCCACCATCTTGCCCCCGCCCCCTCAGGATCAGCATTTATATGTAGATCATGCACCCATTTAGAGTTGATTTTGGCATGTAGTGTTAGATAATGGTGTATTCCCAGTTTCTGCCATACTATATTCCAGTCCCAGTAGTTTTTGTCAAATAATGAGTTCTTATCCCCAAAGTTGGGGTCTTTGTGTTTATCAAACAGTAAATTACTATAGTCATTGACTGCTGAATCTTTTGTATACAATCTATTCCATTGATCCACTACTCTATTCCTCAGCCAGTACCAAGTAGTTTTTAGGACTGCTGCTTTATAATACAGATTAAAATCTGGTATAGCTAGTCCACCATCCCTAGTGTTTCTTTTATTAATTCCCTTGATATTCTGGGCCTTTTGTCCTTCCAAATGAATGTTGTTACTATTTTTTCTAGCTCTATAAGGGAGTTTTTTGGTAAATTGATTGGTATGCCACGAAATATATAATTTAATTTAGGTAAAATTGTCGTTTTTATCATATTAACTTGACCCAGTGATGAGCAATTGTCTTTCCAATTAGTTAGATCTGACTATATTTCTGTGAGAAGTGTTTTGTAGTTGTGATCATATAGGTCTTGGGTTTGTTTTGGGAGGTAGATTCCCAAATATTTTGTAATGTCTACAGTAACTTTAAATGGGATTTCTCTCTATTTCTTGCTTTTGAATTTCATTAGAAATATACAGGAATGCTGAGGATTTATGTGGGTTTATTTTATATCCTATAACTTTGCCAAATTCATTTTTTTGTCTCAAGTAGTTTTTTACTTGATTCTCTAGGATTCTCTAAGTTTATCATCATACCATCTGCAAAAAGTGATAGCTTGGTCTCTTCTTTGCCTAATTTGATTCCTTTGATTTCTTTTTCTTCTCTAATTGCTACTGCTAACATTTCTAGTACCAGATTAAATAAGAGGGGTGTTAGTGGACATACTTGTTTCACCCCTTATCATATTGGAAATGCTTCTAGCTTATCCCCATTACATGTAATACTTGTTGATGGCTTTAAATAGATGCTACCTATTATTTTAAGGAAGGCTCCATTTATTCCTATACTTTCTAGTGTTTTTAATAGAAATGGATGTTGTATTTTGTCAAAAGCCTTTTCTGCATCTATTGAGATAATCATGTGGTTTCTGCTAGTTTTATTGTTTATATGAAAAATTATACTGATGGTTTACCTAATATTAAACCATCCTTGCATTTCTGGAATAAATCCTACCTGATCAAAGTGTATTATTCTTGTGATAAATTGCTGTAGTCTGTTAGTTAATATTTTACTTAAAATTTTTGCATCTATATTCATGAGGGAAATTGGTCTATAATTTTCTTTCTCTGCTTTATCTGTTCCTGATTTAGGTATCAGTACCATATTTGTGTCATAGGAAAAAATTTGGTAGGATTCCTTCTTCACTAATTTTCCCAAATAGTTTGTATAGTATTAGAATCAATTGTTCTTTAAAAGTTTGATAGAATTCACTAGTAAATCCATCTTTCCCTGGAGTTTTATTTTCCTTGGGAGTTCACTGATGGCTTGTTCAATTTCTTTTCCTGAGATGGGGTTATTTAAGTAATCTACTTCCTCTTCAGTTAATCTGGGCAACTTATATTTTTGTAAATATTCATCCATTTCACTAAGATTGTTAAATTTATGTGCATACAACTCGGCAAAATAATTCCTAATTGTTGTTTTAATTTCCTCTTCATTGGTGGTAGAGTTACCTTTTTCATTTTGAAATTCATAATTTGGTTTTCTTCTTTTTTTAATAATATTTACTAAGGGTCAATCAATTTTATTGTTTTTTTTTCCCCATAAAACCAGCTCTTAGTTTTATTTATTAATTCAATAGTTTTCTTAATTTCAATTTTATTAATCTCTCCTCTGGTTTTCAGTATTTCTAATTTAGTATTTAATTGAGGATTTTCAATTTTTTTTTCTAGTTTTTTCAATTGTGTGCCCAATTCATTGACCTCCCTTTTCTCCAATTTATTCCATGTATGCACTCAGGGATATAAAACTTCCACTAAGAACTGCCTTTGCTGCATCCCACAAATTTTGGTATGTTGTCTCATTATTATCATTCTCTTGAGTGAAGTTTCTGATTGTTTCTATTATTTCTTGTTTGACCCTCTCATTCTTTAGGATTAAATTGTTTAGTTTTCAATTAGTTTTTAGTCTTTCTTTCCATGGCCCTTTATTGCATATGATTTTTGTTGCATCATGATCTGAAAATGATGCATTTAATATTTCTGCCTTTCTGCACTGAATTGTCAGGTGTTTATGTCCTAGGACATGGTCAATTTTTGTGTATGTGCCATGTATCACTGAGAAGAAGCCATTTTCCTTTATATCCCCATTCAGTTTTCTCCAGAAATCTATCATATCTAGTCCCTCTAAAATTCTATTCACCCCCTTAACTTCTTTCTTATTTATTTTGAGGTTGGATGTATCAAGTTCAGAGAGGGGGAGATTAAGTTCCCCCACTAGTATAGTTTTGCTATCTATTTTTTCCCCTAATTCCTTTACCTTCTCTTCTAAGAATTTGCTTGCTATACCACTTGGTGCATATATATTAAGTAATGATATTGCTTCATTCTCGATGGTGCCTTTTAGCAGGATATAGTTTCCTTCCTTATCTCTTTTAATTAGAACAATTTTTGCTTTTGCTTTATCTGAGATAAGTTTTGCTACCCTTGCTTTTTTTACTTTAGCTGAGGCATGATATATTTTACTCGAGCCTTTTATCTTTACCCTGTGTGTATCCCTCTGTTTCAGATCTATCTCTTGTAAACAGCATATTGTAGGATTATGGTTTTTAATCATTCTGCTATCCACCTCCGTTTTATGGGAGAGTTCATTGCATTCAAATTCAGAATTATGATTATTATCTCTTTCTTTCCTTCCATCCTATTCTCTCCCCTGTTTATGATTATATTTTTTCTCCCCTTCTCCCTTTCCCTCCTCCATAGTTTTCTTTTTGACCACCACCTCCCTCAGTATTCCCTTATCAGCCCCCCTCCCTTTCCCTCCTCTTCCCCCTTACTTCTTCCCTTCATTCTAACCACCCCTGCCTTTCTTAACCCTTTCCCCCTCCTACGGCCTGGAGGATATTTTTATACTTAATGAAGTATGTTATTTCTTCTTCACACCAACAGTGACAGGAACAAATCTCATGTGAAGCTCTTCTCACTCCCCTCTTTCCCTCTATTATGATACATTTTGTATCTCTTCTCCATGGAGTCCTATGCTTAACTGGTTGTGTTATTCCCTCCTTGCACCAGAACCAATGAGGGAAAAGCTCATATAATACTCATCTCCCTCCCTTCTTTTCCTGTGCTATATTGTTTTTATGACTCTTTTTGTGGCATAATTTACCCTTTACCACTTCATCCATTCCTCTTCTTCCATTGCAGTCCCTTTGTAGCCCTTAATAAGATTTTTTAAATTGTCATTTTGTGTAATTTATACTCATAGGCTCTACTTGTCTATAAACAGTTTGCTCTTATTAAATAACAGGGTGTGTGTGTGTGTGTGTGTGTGTGTGTGTGTGTGTGTGTGTTTTCCTTGTTTACCTTTCTATGTCTCTCTTGTGTCTTGTAATTGGAGGTTGAATTTTCTATTGAGCTCTGGCTTTTTCATCAGGAAGGTCTGGAAATCTGTTATATCTTTGAATGACCATCTCTTTGCATGGAAGAATATGTTCAGTCTCACTGGGTAGATGATCCTTGGTTGTAACCTGAGTTCTTTTGCCTTGCTAAAAATTGTATTCCACTTTCTCTGATCTTTCAGGGTAGAGGCTGCCAAATCCTGTGTGATCCTCATTATGGTTCCTCAATATTTGATTTGTTTCTTTCTGGAAAAGAAAATACTTTCTTGAAGTATTTTCTCTTTTACCTGAGAGTTCTGGGATTTGGCCACAACATTTCGAGGATTTTCAGTTTGAGATCTCTTTCAGGAGGTGTCTGGTGGATTCTCCTGATTTCTATTTTACCCTTAGGTTCTAGTATCTCAGGGCAGTTTTCCTTGATGAGCTCTTGGAGGATGTTGTCCAGGCTCATTTTTATCATGATTTTCCAGTAGTCCTATGATTTTCAGATTATCTCTCCTGGATATGTTTTCCAGGTGAGTTATAGTTTCATTGAGATATTTTGCTTCTTTTTCTAATTTTTCATTCTTGTCATATTGTTTGACTAATTCTTGGTTCCTCATAGAGTTATTTGCTTCAATTTGGTTAATTCTAGTTTTTAGCAAATTATTTTCCTCAGTTTTTGGATTAGAGAATTTGGATTAGCGATTTTAGGGAATTATTTTAGTGGATTGTTTTCCTTGGTTAGTTTTCTTCCATATCACTCATTTTTCTTTTTAAGGTGCTGTTTTCTTCATTAAAATGTTTTTCTAATTTTGCAATTTTGATTTCAAAAGAATTATTTATTTTGTCTTCTATCTCTCTCATTTGGTTTTCAAAGTTCCTTTTGAGCTCATCTCGGAAAGCTTTCTGTGTTTGGGACCCATTCCCTGTTCATGCTTCAGCTGTGGGTGTGGAGTCAACATTGTCTCTTTCTGAATTCAGTTCCTCCCTCTGAGGATAGTAGGACTATAGAGTCTTTGTCTTTGCAGTTTGCTTTCTACCCATTTTGAGACAGGGCCCTGGCTTTGCCCATCCTCTAAGGTTCCCAAGCCTTTACTCTTTAGGTGTTTGCCCTGGGGCATTAGTTACTATGTTTTTTTTGGGGGGGGGTGTTGGAGGAGTGGGGTTTCACTCTTCCATCCTGGTCCTTGGAGGTCCTGATAGGGTCTTTTTAAAGTTCTAGTCTATGGAGTGGTAGTCCTAGGAGTATTTGCTGACCTTGACAAGGGCCCTTCATTTGATTCTTACCTTGCTCTTTCCAGTCCCAGCTCTTTGGTGATAGGCCTGGTAGTGGCCCTTGTGGTTGGTGGAATGACTTGCCCTCCCCTGCCCACCCCCACCATTGATCAGGACTCTCTGCACCTTCTGGACCTGGCCATGCCATAGGCTTCCTTGCCTGCCTCCTTCCCTTTATATTCTTGACCTTTTTTTTTTCTTTCACTTTGTCCTTAGCATCTATGTGTTGATAATTCTGGAAATGCCACAACTGCTGGTGTTCTGGAGTCTCTCCAGCTGGCTGCTGTTCAAGCTGCCCTGGGGCTAAAACCTCAGACTCACATTGTCCTGGGCTCTGTTCCCAGAGCTCTGCTCTGGCCACTCCCTGCCGGGCTGCCAGGCTGTCTTCAGTGAGAGATTAGCTTCTCTGTGTCATTTTGTGGGTTCTGGAGCTCCAGAGTTTGTTCTGAGTTTCCTTTTACATAAATTTTGAGGTGGTGGTAGCTGGAGCTGTGCAGAAGATCTGTTTCTACTCCACCATCTTGACTCCGCTGCAAGTATTGGTTTTGTCTTTATATCTAAATACTTAATACAGAGTTTAGCCCATAGTAAGTGCTTAACAATGATTGTTTATTGAGTGATTGATTATATTAACCTGCTTTATGTACATGACACAGCCTATAACCAGAAAAAGCCACACCACCAAAAAAGATCAGGGTAAATTATAAATTTTTTAAAAAGTTGCATTTACCTAAGAATAATGAAAAAATTACAGCAAAAATGCATTGTTAGATGAATATAATATTCTGTGATAGTAAGAAGACCAATTGGAATTGGAATTTATTTTGGCAAGTATTTCCTTTAGTTTTACATGACATCATCATCAATAAATTATAAAAATACTTAAGAATACCAAGTAATTTTTAGGGACTTCACAACTGACTTGCAGAGTAAGCTTATTGCTTTTCTCTTCTTCAGAGTAAACAGATTATTTTGGTTTGAGTAAAAGGGAAGAAAATATGTTATCACATTTTCCATGTTAAGTTACCAAATTCTACCTTGTGTGTTCTGCATACCTGTGTTATCTCCCAAACTCTTCATAAAGTCTTTGCAAAGTAAGTCCTTTATACTTCCTAAATGGTCAAATGCACTGCTATGTGCATAGTGGACACTGAATGAAGATTTCTTGAATTAATCCTGAAAGATAACTGGGACAAGCTGGTCCAGCGCTGCCAGCAGGCTTACATGCAGTACATCCACCACCACCTGATCCACCTGACCCCTGCCAACTACTATGACTTTGTGAATGCAATCCACAGCGCTCGCAGCGCCTTCTGCCTGACCCCTATGGGCATGATGCAGTTCAATGACATCCTGCAGAATCTCAAACGCAGCAAGCAGACCAAGGAGCTGTGGCAGTGTGTATTGCTTGACATGACCACCTTCTCCCCTTGAGCCTGGCCCCCCCTCACCCTCCCAGAGCCCGTCTGGAAACAGAGGGACCTCTGACCAGCTGGGCAGATCCCTTCTGCTCAGGGGGTGAGGGGAGGTCCCTCGTAGCCCCAACCAGCAGTTGTTCCTAGGACGTTGTGTGGCTAGGCCTGGGGCGGGGGGTGGGGCAAGCTGGGGACATGCTGCCTCTGGGCCCAAGACCCAGTGGCTAGTTCGGGGTGGGGGGTGCCGGGCAGCCTCTGATATTTATTTGGCATTTATAAATATATAAACTTTCATTTTTTACAGAAAAAAAATGAAATACCCGGCAGATGTGATTCTTACTTTTAAACATAGGGTTGTAATTCTCTGAAAAGGAAAACAGTTTACTTTCTAGATCCTTGGAAAGATCAGGCATCTTATCAACCATGGCCAGGTCTGCCAGGGCAAAAGAACCATGTTAGGATTTCATTTCATAAAAAAAAAGAATTTGGAGGTTGGGGAGATTAAGTAATTTTCACAATGTGACTCGATGAGCAAATCCAGGTCTAGGTTCCAAGTTTTCATTGTATTCTCTCCATACTCCTATCTGCCTATGTTTCATTAATATCCCAATCCACCTACCTCTCTCTCCCTCACCTTCTGTTTCTTTCCTCCCTCACTTCACCACAATACAGAAATAGTAATAAATTTCATCAAAAGCATAGTTAGGTTTCAAGCATTCCTAAACACAGAATGCACAAATTGATAACTGTTCAAGATAGCATTTGGCTGGGGGAGGGAGCTGTTTATAGCAGGGTGACCAATAGCTTAAGAATTTTATTAAAAGGCTAAATACTCTTATCTTTAGGCAGAATTTGAATTAACTCTGCCAAACAACTAGGAATATTGCAAAGCTAGAAACCACTACAAGGTCTTGCAAGAGTCATTTCTATTATTTCTGAGAAATGATCATTATTTTTTTAAAAATAAAACAGTCTGACATCTTATAAAAAGTTTTAACATTATAATCCTTCAAATCTTGTCTGTAGAAAAAATAAATCCATTTTTTTTCCATATCAAATATTTTATGCATCTAACATCAAACAAAAACCTTTCTGTGATTTTTAAAAAAAATTCTTAACTTAATTCATAGAAATTAAAATAAGCACTTTGATTAATGCACAGTAGAACAGAAAGTGAAGGTTGTACATTAATGTACAGCATACTTTTCCTTTAGAGTATGCAATAAATTCTAAATGTTATTTTCAAAGCTGTCTTATTTGTTTGCAATTCCTCCTGGCCTTCCTTCTATTTTCTTCAATGCATTTCAATAATATATTTCATTATCCACCTTTTATTTCTTTTTTGGGGGGTGATTCTATGCATAATTCCTCCCTCCGCTTATCCCCTTCGTAATTTAATTTTACTATGATTTTAATTTCCTCAAATCTAGAAATTAAATTCTCAGAAGGCATGATCAAGCTTCTTCCTAGCATTCTTTCCACTAACATTAAACCTTAATGTTCACTTAAAACCAAAATAATTATTCATGTGCTTAATTGGCTTAATAATATTTTATCAGAATCTATCAGTACAAAGGTTTTATTTAGGTTACTAAAATGCTTGGAAAACCCTGAGGATGGAATACTGGGAAAGCTAAAGTGACTTCTTTCAATCAAAAGGAATTTGGTTTGAAATCATTGGCAAACAGCCTATTCCTGATCTGAAATACTACTTAACTTTGGGAATTGATATTTTTATTTTATGCAGCTTACATAAAAAAACCTTCTTTAAAATAGGCACATAATGTAAATTAATTGTAGTATAGTAAGCTAAGCCAGACTCTTGACAAACAAAATTAAGCCAAATTTACATATTTTGGGACCTGTATAGTGCAAACCACCAAGTATAGTGCCTTGTACATAGTAGGTATTCAAACAGATGATAATGAAATAATGAAATTAATAGGATTGCAATTATCTAGACATTAGAGAACAGAATGTTTTGTTTTTATCTTTTACAAGACAAAAACAGCTATCCTTCTAGCCTCTTTATCCACACATTTTCCAATGGATTCCTTCAACTCAGACTACTTTAGGCCTCAGTCTTTTGGCATCTAAGAAAACACCTTCACGCTACTTAAGGGTACTAACCTTAGACCTGACTGATCTACTCAAAGAGTAGAGATTTCCAGGTTTTGACTCAAATTAGAGCACACTAATTCTACAAAGGTCTCAGAAATACTGTAAACTACATGGAGCATGACTAGAATCTTCACTATTTTTAAATAGTGAAAAAAATCATTCTTTCCTATTTGTGGATAAGCAATGATGTATATGGTTACACATAATAACATTACCCCATTAGTAATATGAGCTAATATTTATGTGCCAAGTATTTTGCTAAGGGCTTTCACAACTATTATGTCATTTGATCCTCACAACAACCCTGTGAGGTAGGTATCATCATTATCCCCATTTTATAGGTGAAGAAAATGAGACAAACAGAGATTAAGTGATTTCTCCAGGGTCACAGGCCAAATGTGAACTCAGGTTTTGCTGACTCCAGGCCCATCACTCTATTTAATGTGCCACCTAACTGCCAAGGATTGGGAACAGTTCAGGCAGGGAATTGCAAGTCTCTCTCTGATTTTTTTATAATTAATTTTTACCACCAAATCACAGAGTTGAAAAGTACTTCAGAGGCCATTATATTCAGCCTATTCTTAACTAAGAATCACCTCTACAAAATCTCTGACAAGGGGTTAAAAATCCTCCCTTGAAGATACTTAGTGAGGGCAAAAGCATTACCTCCTGTGGTAACCCATTTCATTTTTTGATAGCTTTAATGATGAAGGAGTTATTTCCTTCAAGCAGATAAAATTTGCCTTTCTGAAATTTTAACTAATGGTTTTTGAGGTAAAATTTAATATAGATATAAATTCTTTCATTGGGGAAAAAGAATCAGAGATAGGATATCTGTCCCTCTGAGTTTAAGCAGAAATTGGATTCATCTTCTACAAGTAACCTTTCAAGTACCTGAAGTCAGTTATTAAGTATTCTGATTAATCTTTTCTATTCTAAGTGACCCCCATTTCCTCCAACCAAACCTTGTTCCTAATGTACCTAACACATTTAATTAATTTCTTTTGGACATGCTCCATCTTCTAAATATCCTCCTAAAATATGCTGTCCAAAACAGAAGTATAGTGGGAATGATCCCCTCCCATGTTTTGAATATTTTACCTAATGTATTTCTATGATCACAGTAGGTTCTTGACCACTGGGCAGGAGAGTGCTGACCAATGGTTAAAAACTGGCTTTCTTGGGGAAAAAAAAGTATGTGTAATATATATATATATATATATATATATATATATATATATATATATATATATATATATTTGCATTTTGGAGGGAAGGGAAATTGGGGTCAAGTGACTTGCCCAAGGTCATAGGGCTAGTAAATGTTAAGTGTCTGAAGCCAGATTTGAACTCAGGTCCTCCTGACTCCAGGGCCAGTGCTCTATTCACTATGCCACCTAGCCACCCCATGTATAATAAATTCTTAAGTTTATTTTGTATTATTAACATGTTTCCCATCACTTTCTTTTCTAGACAAAGGATCAGCAAAATAATGGTTTTGTATGTGCCAATGATTTCACATTTTTAAATAAAATCAAACTATTTTGGGGTGGGTGAGGGTATAAAAAGACAGAAGGTCACATTTGACCCATAGTTTACTGAACTACATGATCAACAAAATAAAAATCCATCACTCATTTGCAGTGTTTATCAATTTCTGAGATATAAGCACACACTGAAAATGTATCAATCAGATCTCTCAAACAAATATGAGAGGGGTCCAACCTATCACTGTTCCATGTCACATCGTTGATTCACAATTCATGGAAACACCAAGTACTTCTTTTTCTTATAATAACAAATGTCTATTCTATTCTTCACCCCCCACCCCTTTACCCACTTGAAGGTGTTTTGTTTAAAATATCCGAAATGTAAAACTTTACATCAGAATGTTATCCCAGTGACATTCTGGATTCAGAATCATTGTTCAAATCAGTTGAGGTATTTTTGCAAAATGTAGGAGACATGAATCTGAAATTAATAGTGAGTTCAATACTAAATTTGATAACTATACAATTTATGTTTAAATTATCAATAAAATATTTAAAAGCACAGGACCAAGAACAGATCTCTGTGCACAGCACTACAGATCTTAGCTGAGGTAGTTAGGTTGTGTGGTAGATAGAATTCTGGGTTTGGAGTCAGTAAGGTTCCACTTTATTCAAACAATGCCTTTGTAATAGTAATGAAATTTGAAGATCCCTTTGTATTGCCAACCTTACAGGTACTTAGCACTTAGTGTCCAGCTATTTATATCAAGCCTCTGTTAAAGAAACAGAAGTTATGAACCCCTGTTGCTGACATAATAAGAAGGGGCTAAACAGTGAGGAGCTAATACCATATATAAGGAAAAGCCCCAGCGAGGAGAGTCAGAACTTCTTGGGGCATGCAGGAGGCAAAGCAGCTACTGATGGAGAAAGAGAGACAGAATTTCTCGCAGGGAGCATCTGGAGGCTGGGCTGCTATTGCTGGACTGAAGACTGAACTGAGAATTGAGAAGAAAAATGAGAGTTGAGAACTGAGGCAGAATTTATTGGAGCAAGCCACAAGGAGGCTGGATAAAGTGATTTTGATTTTGAGAACAGAACTTGTGGTGTCACAGCTTCTTCTGAAAGCCAGCCAAACTCCTACTGAGAGCTTCTGAGAACCACCTGCAGCTGCCAAAGACTTCTGAGGGTCAGCCAGAGCTTCCAGAGGAAGCATGACTGTGGTGTTGGTACTTTTTTTTTTGTTTTGGGTCTATGTTGATTTCACAGGCAGAAAGTGAATTGAGATGATAGTGCCAACCATGTGTGTGAATATTGTTGTAATTCTGCTAAGCTTGATGTGTGTAGATATTATTGTGGCTCTGTTAAGTTTTCTCTTCCCAAGAACAGAAACTGTGAAGGACTTGAGGTGAAGTGGACACTGTGGGCTTCAATGTGGAGCAGGAACTGCATGGAGAGCTGGACAAGGAACTGGGATCTGTCTGCCTTTGAACTCAAGTAGAAGTTGGTTAGATTCAAGCAGTACCTAGGACCATGGAAGAGGAGCCATGGAAGCTGAAAGCCTGCCTCAAGTCAAGATGAAAAATCTTCTTCATGGGTACTGAGTAGTGACTGATGAAATTGTAATTTACTTGTGACCTAGGGGTCAATGGCCTTTGTACCTTCCACTACCCTTTAAGAGGGCACTGAATAGTGACTGATGAAATTGTAACTTAATTGTACCCCTTGGGTGGAGGACTTTGACATTTGTGTTTTGTGGTTGAATTAAGGACTCTGTGATTGACTAAATGAATGTACTTTGCTGAAACTATGTAACCACTCTGGTGAAAACTACATAGCCATTTCAGTGTGAAGTTGATGAGTTGTGACATGGTGAGTGCTGTACCTTGATTTTCTGGAATGTTTTGCTCTGATTTGTTACTGAATAAATAGAAAGTTCACTATATTATATAATCAGAATCTTGAAGCTGTTCACAGCAGAAGTCCTCTGGAAAGCTACTTGTGTGTGGCTTTGAAGTCTCAGACACTTGAATTTGAAGACAAACTCACTGAAATAGTCTGAAAACTTCATATTCTTTCCATTTTGAAGGTAATATCAATGTTTTCTTTTTTCCTTTCCTATGTTTTACCCCCCACTCTTCAAATGTCTTTGAAGATCACTTCTATAGGCTCAACAATCATATATGCTAATCCTTCCCATATTGATTATACCTAGGCTATGTGAAACAGTGGATATAATACTGGGCTTAGAATCAGGAAGACCTGAATTCATATCCTGCCTCAGACTAGCTAACTCAATTAGAAGCTAAATGGGTGAATGTTTAGTTTTATCCGCTTTGAGCTTCAGTTTCCTCCTTTGACAAATGAGGGGGTTAGATGTAATGATATTTAAGGTTGAAAAAGAGAGAAAGATACAGAGTAAAATAAAACTAGAGCAAAATCTATCATGCTTCAGCTGAAGCAAAAAAGCAGGAGGTAGCAATCATGATCTCAGACAAAGAAAAAGTAAAAATAGACTTAATTAAAATGGATAAGCAGGGGGGTAGAGTTAAGATGGTGGAATAGAAAGAGGACTTCCCCAGGGTTTTGGCTTCCACATTCACCAATTCATGTAAAAGAGGACTCTTAACAAACTTTGGAGCTACAAAACCCACAAAATGACACAGAGAAGCTAACCTCCCACTGAGGATAGCCTGGCAGGCCGGCAAGAATCAGCCAGCACAGCACTCTGAGAGCCAACCCCAGCCCCATGTGAGCCAAGGTTATAGCCCCAGGGTGGGCCTGACCAGCCAAAGGCTGGAGGGACTCCAGATCACCAGCAGCTGTGATAGTCCAGAATCATCCACCCATAGATGCTAAGGAAAAAGTGAGAGGTCAGTGCAGTGTGGACTTTGGGATCCAGTAGTTGGGAGTACATTGGCCTCTTCCCCCCAGGGCAAGAAGCCAATGAGGAGCCGAGGTGCACCCACCAGCACCACATGGCAGCTTTATACCATGGCCTGCACACTGTGGGAGGAACACATGCCCAGTATGAGGGTAAATTGCTATTGCTTTAACTTGCTTGGATCAGGATTGCAGTCCAGGGTGGAGGTCCTGGGATGTGTGATCAGCTTGCCAGAGTATCTGTAGGCTTCAGAGAGGGCACCCAACTAATACCTCCATCATTTGTGACAGAAGCTCCCCTGGCTGGTGGCAGAGGCCTACTATGGCAAAAAGCCCAAAAGTCAAGTAATTGAGTGGCAACATGACCAGGCAAAGGAAGCAAAACAAACAGAAGAATACAACATTAGACTCCTATCTGGGGGACAAAAAGGATCAAAGCATGGAACACGAGGAAGACAGTGAAGTCAGAACTCCTGCACCAAAAGCTTCAAAGGAAAATACAAGCTAGTTACATGCCATAGAAGACCTTAAGAAACAAATAAGAGAAGGGAAAGAAAAATTGGGAAGATAAATGAGAATGATGCAAGAAAAGTATGAAATGTGAGTCAACAGCCTGACTGAGGAAAATAACACCTTAAAAATAGACTAATTCAAATGGCAAGAGAGGCTCAAAAAGGCAATGAGGAGAAGAATGCCTTAAAAAGCTGAATTTGCCAGATCAAAAAAGAATCTCAAAATCTCACTGAGGAGAATCATTCTTTCAGAATTAGACTGGAGCAAATGGAATCTATTTACTTTATGAGAAATCAAGATGCTGTTAAACAGATCCAAACAAATGAAAGAATAGAAGGCAATGTGAAACATCTCATGGGAAAAACCACTGATCTGGAAAATAGTTCCAGGAGAGATAATCTAAAAATTATTGGGCTACCTGAAAAGCCATGATCAAAGAAAAAACCTAGAAATCATCCTCCAAGAAATTCTCAAGGAAAACTGCTCTGATGTTTTAGAACCAGAAGGCAAAATAGAGGTTGAAAAAATCTACTGATCACCTCCTGAAAAAGATCCCAAAAAGAAACTCCTAGGAATATTGTAGCCTGGTTCCAGAATTCCCAGATCAAGGAGAGAATATTACAAGCATCCAGGAAGAAACAATTTCAATATTGTGGAAACACAATCAGGATAACACAGGATCTGGCAACTTCTATACTGTGGAATTGAAGGGCATGGAATATGATATTACAGAGGGCAAAGGACCTAGGATTGAAGCCAAGGGTCATCTACCCAGCAAAACTGAGTATCTTGTTTCAGGGGAAAATATGGTTCATTCAGTGGAACAGAGGACTTTAAAGTATTCTTGATGAAAAAAACCAGAGTTGGAAAATTTGACATTCAGATGCAAGAAGCAAGAGATGCGTGAAAAGATAAACAGGAAAAAGAAAGCACAAGGAACTTATCAAAGTTGAACTATTTACATGCCTACATAGGAAAATGATAATTTTAACTGATGAAACTTTTCTCAGTGTGAAAATAGTTGAAGGGAATAGAAACGTGTGTGTGTGTGTGTGTGTGTGTGTGTGTGTGTGTGTGTGTGTGTATTGTATATTGGAGGGTATATGGGCATGTTAATACATATGTGAATGTGTATATATGTTTACATATATACATAGAAAGAGGGTACAGGACCAATTTAATAAGAAGGGATGATATTCACAAGGTGAAATTAAGAGGTAAGGGTGGAATATAACGAGAGGAGATGGGGAGAGACAGAATGGAGTTAACTATCTCATATAGAAGAAGCAAGGGAAAATGGTTACAATGGAGGGGAAGAACAGGAAGGCAAAAGAGAATGGGTCAACCTTATTCTCATTGAATTTGGCTTAAGGAGGGAATGCCATAAACACTAAATAGGGTATCTCACCCTATAGGAGAGTAGAGGGGAAGGGGATGAGTGGGGGGATGATGGAAGAGAGGGCAGGCTTGGAGGGAGGGAAGTTGGAAGCACCCACTTTTGAAAAGGGACAAGGTCAAAGTAGAGAATAGAACAATAGAACCAGTGGGAGGTGGGATAAAAGGGATAAAAGGTGGGATATCTAGTATGGTGTATATATACATATATATGTATATCATATATACATATATATGTATATCATATATACATATATATTATTAATACTATTTTACATATAATTGTGAAATAAGATATACAGGCACTGGGGCATAGAGATTCACCATGCCCTACTGGAAAAGTTGAAGGGGACAAGGGGAAAGATATGGGAGAGAGCAGATTGGAGGAGGGGATATGTTGTGGGACTGCTATTTTGGGGCAATGGGTAGGGGAAAAATGGGTAGAAAATTTGTAACTCAACATCTGGCAGAAATGAATGATGCAAACCAGAAATTAACAAAGCATTTTTAAAAAAAGAAAATAACAACAAAAAAGGATAAGCAGAGAAACTGCATTTTGCTAAAAGGAAGCATGGAAAATGAAATAATATCAATGTAACCAAGTAATATCAATGAAGCAATATCATACTAACCATGTATGCACCAAATAGCATAGCATCCAAATTCTTAAAGGAAAACAATTGAATTATAAGAGAAAATAGAAAGTAAAGCTATACTATTGTGAGGCCTCAACTTTATCTTCTCAGGGGAAGAAAAATCTAATAATAAAATAAACAAGACAGAAATTAAGTAGGTAACTAGAATTTTAGAAAAGTTAGATATGATAGACCTTTGAATAAAAAAAACTGTATGGGAATAGAAAGGATTATCTTTATTCTCACATATATATGACACCTTAACAAAAAGTATCTAAATATTAGGGCATAAAAACTTCACAAATATGAAGGAAAGTAGAAATAATATACACACCTTTTCAGACCTTAATGCAATAAAAAAATACATTTAATAAATGGTAATGATACATGGATTAAAAGTTACTTGGAAACTAAATGATGGAATCCTAAGGAATGAGTGGGTCAAATAACAAATCACACAAACATTCAATTATTTCATTAAGGAGAATGGCAACAATGAGACAACATTACAAAAATGTGTGCAATGTGACCACAACAGTACATAGGGCCAAGTTTGTATCTCTAAATTCATATATAAATAAAATAGAGAAAGAGCAGATCAATGCATTGGAATACAACTTGTAAAAAACTGTATAAAACATTGTAATTAAGATAGACTTTAAGCGTTCCCAAACATCAGGAGTGAAGTAGGGCTTTCTATTATCACCACTACTATTCAATATTGTACTATAAATGCTAGCTATAGCAATAAGATAAGAAAAAGAAATTGGAAAATAAAAATAGACCATGTGGAAACAAAACTATCATTCTTTGCAGATGATATGATGGTATATCTAGAGGACCCTAGAAAATCCGTTAGAAAACTAATTGAAACCACTTCAGCAGTTGCAGGATATCAACTAAACCATCAAAAATCACTAGCATTTCTGTATACTACCAACAATACCCAAAAAAGGAAAGATAGATAAAGAAATTTAATTTAAAATAACTGCAGAAAATATAAATTACTTGGGAGTCTACCTGCCATGATAAACCTAGGGGTTATGTGAACACAGTTACAGGACGTCTTTCACACAAATAAAGACAAGTCTAAAATTGGAATAATCTTAATAGTTCATGGGTAGGCTGAGCCAATAGAATAAAAAATGGCTGTTTCCTATCCTTTCTGACTCCTCTACTTGATTTCTACTAGCTACTGTGCCCTCCTATTAATTAACCTACTCCTTTACCAATAATCCCTCCCTTTCTGTCCCATTCCCATAAATTTAAACACTGTTTTATGCCCTTCTTTAACCTATTTCCTCACCCTCCACTCTTAACATCCTTTCCTTATTCTCCCAAGGATTCCTCCCTTACCCTCTTATTCGCATTAATCTAAACACTCTGTCCCCATTTAAACTATTCCCTCATGATCCCCTCTAAAGATACTTCCTTTATTCTCTCTCCCCTCCCTATTACCTTAGTATTTTATTTCTTTCTAAATTCAGAAGACGTTTAAACTCTTCTAGATGTATATGTATTGTCCCCTCTTGAACCAACTCCCAATGAAGTAGGTTTCCAGAACTTACAGCTCTCCTCCCCCATCTAATTCCTCTGAACTGGTTCTTCCTCTTGTACCTCATTTATATAAGGTAAGTACTTATTTTAGCTGTTCCTGAGCAGTTTTATTTTTAGAAGTCGTATCATGCTCAGCTCTATCCCAATCTTTCTTATGAACTACCCAATTTCTAATAATCATAGACATACATTTTACACACATGAAAGTTAAACAGTCCATCATTATTGAGTCCCTTGTAATCGGTCTTTCATCTGTACCTTATGTCTCTCTTTGTTCTTGTATGTCAAATTTTCTATTAAGTTTAGTGTTTTTAAAAAAAGTCCTGAAAGTCTGATAGTTAATTTTTTAAATTCAGAATCGTACTTGGTGTTATTGTGTATGATTTTTTCAACCCTAACCCCACTTCTTTTGTTGTTTGATACATAGTGTTCCGATACTCATTGTCTTTTAGTGCTGCCACTACTAGGTCTTGTGTGATTCTAATTGTGGCACTTCCATATGGAAATTGTTTTTTTTTTCTTGTTGCTTGTAATCTTTTATCCTTGAGCTGGGGGTTTTGGGATTTGAGTATAATATTTCTGTGGGTTTTCCTTGTAGGATCACCTTCAGGTGGTGGTCAGTAGATTTTTTTTCTATTTCAACTTTCTCCTCTTGTTCTAATGCTTCAGGAAAATTTTCTGTAATTATTTCTTGTATTATTGCATCGATTCTTTTTTTCAAATCATAGCTTTCAGGTAGTTCAATTATTCTTATTTTTCTCTTCTTGATCTGTTCTCCAGATCAGCTGTTTTTCTTATGAGATGTTGCACATTCTCTCCTTTTTTTTCATTCTTTATATTTTTATTTTATTATTATGTTTTTATCTCTTATAACTTCACTGGCTTCCCCTTGCCTAATTCTGATTTTCAAGGAGTCATTTTCTTCCTTAAGGTTCTGCATCTCCTTTTCTAATTATTTCTAATTGTTCTTTTCCTAGTCTTATTATTTTTCTTGGATTGTTCTTTTCTTTAGTTTTTCCTCAATCTCTCTCATTTTATTTTTAAAGTTTTTTTTATGAATTCTTTTTGGGCAGATGGCCATTTGACATTACTCTCTGGGGTAGAAGAGATTTCTTTGCTTCAGTATCCTCTACTGAAGATGAACCTTGGTTTTCTCTGTGTAGTATGATTCTTTCTTCTTTGCTTGCGCATTTTCTTTTTTTGCAATAGTTTAGTTTTTGCAATTAGCTCTAGTCCTGGGCTATGGGGGATGGTGTCTTTGGCCTCAGATTTTCCTTCAGTTCTCCCCTCTGACCTTGAACCCACACCAAGACCTCCAGATTCCTATAAGTGCCCATAGCAACAGCCTCCCTGACCCACTGCTTCTCCACTTTAGCATGTGCTGGTTCCTTCTTTCCTCTGCCATGTCTCTGCAGCACAGCTAGGTCTGGTGTTGCTTGTCAGCAGAGGCTCCCTCTATCTTCCTCCTCACCTCGGAAGCCACACAGTCATACTCCCTTTGTTGTCGGATGTGTGTGTGTGTGTGTGTGTGTGTGTGTGTGTGTGTGTGTTAAAAGTTCCTGTAGCTGGGGCCAGGCAGCATACCAAACAAGCTAACCCCAGGGCTTGCCACTTGTTGTTCAAGTTGTCCCTAACTAACATGTGTTTACTCTTCACAGGGACTAAACCTAATCCTGATATTTTTTCCTCAGATTGTCTCCAGAAGACTACTGTTCTGCCCCTATTCTTACTTATTTTTACTATTCTATGTTTATCCTGAGGCACTATTTTTTCTCTTTTGTGGGGGAAAATCTAAAGACCTTGGAATTTTCTGACCTACTCAGTCATCTTCCCAGAATCCTCTCTGGAGCATCCTTTAAAAAAATCTTTTCATCTTTATTGATTTGTACTTTTTGCAATGTGAGAATATAAAAATAGATTTTGCATGACCTCTCATGTATAATTGAAGTCAACTTCCTTGACTTCTCAAAGAGGAAGGAGTTGTAAAAGTTAGGGAGAGATTTGGGAGTTCAAATTTTTTTAAAAAAAATAAATTTTACATGTAATTTACAAGTATTTAATGAAAAAAAATAAAAATTATTTAGTAAGTAAATAGTTTAAGTACAATAGTGATCATATTTCTATCACTTATCCTTTCAGCCTGAAATGGTAATCTTTTCTAGAATGAAAATTATTTCAAGTTCTGTTTTAGAGGATGGAAAAATGTTGTGAGTGTGTGTGTGTGTGTGTGTGTGTGTGTGTGTGTGTGTGTGTGTGAAATAATGGCTCCTAAATTGTTATTAAACTAAAGCTATACTATGAAGGGTAAAAATTGTTCCACCAAAACTCCCACATCACAATAAAAATAGAGCTGTCAAAAATTTTGGCAAGTCTGATTCACCTCAGCCTGCCTACCCAACACCACCAATTGCAGAAATCCAGAAACAGTGGACCCTGCCATCTACTCGGCTAAATTAATCCATCATTGCCAACTGGATACAGTTCAACTTTCAGTCAGCCAATTCTGCTGTCATTTGTCAACTTAGTGTGTAATGTCTCTATCCACTCTTTTATTACTTTTTAGTCTGTGTTAGTAAAGGAAGAAGAAGTTTGGAAATACCACAAAAACATGTCTTCTTTGGCTAAAGAGAGTAGACCAGTGAGTATCAGAAATAAGGTATTGAAATCTAGTTTCATGAAACTAAATCCATGCCTTTGACATGAGAGTTATTTCAATTGCTCAAACAATTATCATTGATAATCCTCACAAAGGACTATAAACATCACTCCTTGCAACCCTTTACTTAGCAATAGTTCAAAGAGTGATAAGATTACAAAACACAAGAAAAGAAATCCAATAAAATTTATGACGGTGCCTTGCAGTTTTTTGGGCAATGCTTCTCTTTGCCTGGATCTGTTAGTGTATTCAGTATCTGAATGCTTATATCTGAATTAACTTCAAATGCTCTTAGTTTTTGTACTGGTGAGAGAAAACAAGCTAAAAGATGTCATTTTCCTTTTAAAAAGCCCCCTTCTTTTGAACTCAAATCTCTGAGAACCTAGATAGAGGAGTAAGATAGAGAGTAAGTGACAGCTTATATCATCAGTGTGAGCTGGAGTAGTTAAAGAAGGATTTTTTAAAGAGCAATTTAACTGAAAATTGGTCTTGAAAATGGGAAGAATATGGATAAGCAGATAGGAAGGGAGAAATGGGATAGTTTGGTCAAAGGTATGGAAGTAGGAGTGAGTATAGAATGTGTCAGAAACAGTGAGGGGTCTGGATTGATTGTATAATATTCCATGTTAAGAAGCAGAAGGGAAATTAAAATCAGTAATTAGTGAGAGCTAGACTATGGAGGACTTTGAGAGACAGGCAAATTTATATGTATATATATATATATATATATATATATATCTGAATCAACAAATCCTTACAGGGTTGATTGAAACATTTGAGGGTATCCTTGAACTTAGAAGGAGAAAAATACATCTTTATTTTCACTAGTTTCTAATAGAAATTTAGCACTTCCTTTAATGATGCACATAAGGCTCTATCTACTTAACCACCTAGCTGGTGCTAGTCCTACCAGCTCTACCACCAAAATTTATCATGCCTATATTTTCTTCCTTTTACTATCATAACTCAAACCCTCTTCATCTTTTGTCAAATAATTTCCTAACTGATCTTACCTCTTTCCAATCTATCTTCCATCAAGCTGCCAAAATAATGTTCTCTGAGTTGCAACTTCTGGGAGCCAAGATGGTGGAGTAGACAGAGAATCTCTGTAGCTCTCTCATATTCACCTCCAAATAACCATAAAATGGCACCTGAGAACAAATCCTGGAACAATAGAGCCAGCAGAGAGATGAAGTAGAGTGGTCTTTTAGCCTGGGAGACTTGGAGGATTGACAAGAAATGTATGTCTCACTGAGGTAAAAGGGGAGCACATTACAAGAAAGGAAGGATCCTGACAAGCCAGCAGCATGCCCCATCTCAAAAAACCAGTGGGAGATCCAGAGTCCCAGTGTACTGGAGCAAGCAAATACCAACACCAGGACCTCCTATTTGCTTTCACACAGCCAGGGAAACTAGTGGACTCCAACTCTGGGGAACCATCATGTGCTCCAGCATATCTCTGGTGAAACAGGCACCCTCAAGCACTGGACCTCAGTGCACTGTGGTGCTTCAGTGCAGCTGGGTTTGGGGAGGGCAGAGAATGCAATCCTCCAGCAACCAGGACTTTCTGTACTTCAGCATTGTCCCATGCAGCTGTCCTGCAGCTGCCAGACCTCCATGTATTCAGCACAACCCAGGGCAAACAGGCTGCTGGCCAGACCTCCACAGAGCTCAGTATAGCCATGGGGAAACACATACAAAAAAAAAAAAAAAACCACCCAACATGCTTCCCCATGGCCTCCAGTAGCACCAGCCACCCATCCACATAGCACCAGACGCAAGGATTTTCGATGAGTCTCAGGGCTACATCAGCTTAACACCAAGTAAAAAGCCAGGGCCTGTTGCTACTGGCAAAAGAAGCCTGAAACAGAACCCCTTCCATCTTGAGAACAGAGATAAAATTTAAAAGAAAGGAAACAGGCCAAAAAAAGATAAACAAGAAAAGAATATGACCACAGAAGGTTATTAGAGTGACAGGAAAGACCCAAGACCCAAACTAAAAGAAGACAAGAACATCAAAACACTATGGGTAAAACCTAAAGGAAAATAAAAAGTGGTCTCAAGCCTAGAAAGAACTTAGGAACAACTAGAAAAGGAGATCTAAATTCTTAAGAAAATGACACCTTGAAAATTAGAATTGGGCAAAGTGAAGTAAGTGAAATTATAATACATCAAGAAATTAACAAACAAAATATGAACAAAAATAGAAGAGAAAGTAAAATATCTTATAAGAAACAGAACAGATCTGGACAATAGATCATGAAGAAAACAAGAAAGAATTAAAGAAAATTGTCCTGAAGCATTAAGAGGAGGGGGAGTAGAGATAGAAAAAAAAATCTATCCATCACCACTTAAAAGAGATCTATGATGAAAATTCATAGAAATATCATAGTCAAATTTTGAAAACCCCAGCTCAAGGGAAAAATATTAAAAACATCAAGATCTAAACAATTTAAATATGATGGTGCCACAATTGGAATTACATAAAACCTAGCAGCAGAGACATGAAAAGTACTGAAGGTCTTGAAACTCAACATATCAAAGAGCAAAAGAACTGGGGGTAGAGCCAAGATGGCAGAATAGAAACAACACTTCCAAGGTGCTCTGCTCCACACAACTTCCAAACAATGTAAAAGGGGAACCTTAACAACTTCTGGAGCCCCAACACCCACAGAACAACACAAAGAAGCTAACCTCCTGCTGAGAACAGCTCAGCAGCCCTGTGGGGAGCAGCCAGCGCAGTTCTCTGAGAGGAGGCAATGTGAAATATCTCATGGGAAAAACCACTGACCTGGAAAAAAGATCCAGGAGAGACAATTTAAAAATTATTGGACTACCTGAAAGCCACAATTAAAGAAAGAACCCAGAAATCATCCTTAAAAAATTCTCAAGGAAAATTGCCCTGATGGTTTAGACCCAGAGCGGGAAATAGAGGTTGAAAAATCCATGGATCACCTCCTGAAAAAGATCCCAAAAAGACACAAGAAGCAAGAGGTGCTTGAGAAGGTAATCAAGGAAAAGAAATCAAAAGGAACTTATCAAAGTTGAACTATTTACATTCCTACATGAAAAAACAATAACTGTGTCTGATGAAACCTTTCTCATTATGAAAATAATTGAAAAAGGGTATATGGGTATATGTTTACAGGTATACATGGATAGAAGGCACAGGTTGAATTTAATGGGAAGGGATGATACTTAAGGGGAGAAGTTAAGAGGTGAGAGAGGAAAGTGGCAAGAAGAGATGGGGAGAGACAGGGTAGGGCAAACTATCTCATGTAGAAGAGGCAAGGGGAAGTAGTTGCAGGGGAGGGGAAGAACAGGAAGGCAAAAAGGCAAAAGCATATTCTCATTGAAGTTGGCTCAAGGAAAGACTCACATACATACTAAATGGGATATCTCACCCTGAAGGAGAGTAGGGGAAAGGGGGATGAGAGGGGGGATGATGAAGGGGAGGGCATTCTAGGGGGAGGGGAGTTTGGAAGTACCCACTTTTGAAGAGGGACAGGATCAAAGTAGGGAATGGACCAGGTGGGAGGTGAGATGGGTGGGAGGGAAATATAAGCAGTCTTTTACAATATATCTACTATGGTAATGTTTTGCATAGCTATACATGTACAACACATAGTGAATTGCTTATCTTCTCAGAGGGAGTGGGTTACAAGGGAGGAAGGGAATGGATCTGAAAACTGAAGTTTTAAAATTATATGTTTCATAAGATATCCAGGCACTGGAGCTCAGAGATTCATGTTGCCCTAATGGCAAAGTCTAAGGGGGTGTGGGAGAAGATATGGGAGAGAGCAGATTGGATGAGGGGATATCTAGTGGGACTGCTATTCTGGGGTGGTGGGTAGGGAAAAATGGGGGAAAAATTGTAACTCAAAATCTGGTGGAAATGAATGATGTAAACCAGAAGTTAATAAAGCATTTGTAAAAAAAGAACTTTGTAAAATAAAATTTTATTTTCTAACTTTAAAAAAGAGTAAAAGAACTGGGGCTATGGTTGAAAATATCATAACCTGTAAAGTTAAGTATAATTTTGAATGAAAAAAAAATGGACATTTGATCAAGTCTTAGGCTTTCAAGACTTTGTTAAAAAAATCCTGAGTTTAATAGAAGATCCAACATACAAGAACCCATCGAAATAGAAGGTATATTAAAAAAACTGATTATAAGGGATCCATAAGGACAGATTGTTTACTTTTTATATATGTAAAATGTATGTCTAAGATTCTTAATAATAATTGGGTAGTTCATAAGAATGATTGGGGTAAACCTGAGTATGATATGAATTTAAATAGTAAAATCATTTTGGAACAGCTTAAAGGAGAATTATTTTATGTAAATGAGGTGCAAGAGGAAGAATTGATACAGAGGAATTAGATGGGGAAGGAGAGCTGATAGTTCTGGTAACTTACTTTCATTGGGAATGGGTTTAAGAGGGAACAGTACATATATATTTAGAAGAGTATAAAAATCTTCTAAATTCAGAAGAAAAAAACAGTAGGGAAATAAGGAAGGAGAGAGGACAAGGGAGGGATATTTAGAGGGGAAGGTGAGGAAATAGGTAAATAGGGGTATAGAAGGGTGTTCAGATTTATGGGAATGGGAAGATGGGGAAAGATAGTTGGAGGGGGTAGGCAAATCATAGGAGGGCAATGTAGTGGGTAAAAGTAAAGTAGAAGAGGAAGGAGGGATAAGAAACAGGGGATATGCACATACATAAGAACAAAGATTTGGAGTAGAATAGGTTTGGGAAAGTATCTATATATCTATGGGGTAACATAGCTAAATTTTATTGTGACCTTCTGGAGGTGTAATGCCAGGCATGCACAGCTTTCCAGAGGACTACTGCTATGAACAGCTTTCAAGGTTCTGATTATACAGTATAGTGAACTCTATTTATTCAGTTTTAAAAAAAACTAAGACAAACCATTCACAGAAATTAAAATACAGCATTCACAATGTTATGGCTTAACAACTTATCACTAAAGTGGCCACATAGTTTTCATCAAAGTGGTCACAGAGTTTTAAGCAAATGATAACATACATTTAGTAAGTCTTTAATTTAATCACCCTTAAGGAGGCAAGCCTTCTCAATTGACACAAAGCACAAAGGTCAAAGTCCTTCACCCCTAGGTCACATTGTCTTAATTTCTTCAATCAAAAAGCCTTCTTTCTTCTTGACTGGACATTAGTTTCCAATCATCCTTAGTTAGTAAGTCCTTAACTCAACCATCTAAATGTAAAGGTCAAAGTTCTCCACTCCTAGTAAATCATGATCTTCTCAGTTTATATTAAACACCCAAGGAAAATTCTTTTCATCTTGACTTGAGGCTGGCTCTCCACTTCCATCATTCCCTTTTCATGGTCCCAGCACCTGCCAGCTCCTTGTTATCCATCTCCTTGTCCAGTTCCTGTTCCATACTGAAACTCACAGTGTCTAGTCCACCTCAAGTCCTTCACAGCTTCTGTTCCTGGGAAGACAAAGCTTAACAAAGTCACAATACCATTCAGCACATTGCCAGCACCCTCATCAATTCATTTTCTGCCTATGAAATCAACATAGACCCAACAAGTTCTAAGGAATCAACACAAATTATCAGCATAATCCCTGCACCTATGAAAATGTCAGCAAAACCCTCCTCTTGTATGTTTCTATAAATGTACAACAAGAAAATCCTCTTTCAGGTCTTCTGAACTAGCAGCAAGGTCTCAGGGCTTATGTAACAATAGCAACGTCCTCTATCAGCAGACAAATCTGACAAAATAACATCAAAACAGAAAGACAAAATACCAACACCACAGTCATGCTTCTCCCCTGTTCTCCTCTCTTCTCTTTTCTCAGAAGTTCTCAATTCAGTTTTCAGAAGTTCTAATGAGAAGTTCTGGCACTATAAGTTCTATTCTCCATTCTGTTCTCAATTCATAGCAGTTCTCAAAAGTTCTCAGGATCCTGGCAGTTCTCCCTCTCTCCAACAGCAGCTGTGCTGCCTCCATGATGCTTGCTCCCAGAAGTTCTACAATTCTCTAACTTTGGCTTTTCCTTATATATGGCATTAGCTCCTCCCTGTTCCACCCCTCCTTGTTACAACAGGAAGTTACTCCCACTGTGGTATTCACAAGTTCTGGGTCTTAATACTTGACCCAATCATGAGCTTGAAATGAGGTGGTAAGTACCTATTTGTTTGCCAATGCAAGGGACATGGAAGATCTTCAGATCCCATTACCATTACAGAAGGGTGGGAGAGGGGATAGATAGATAGATAAATACACACACATAGCTATAGAGAAGCATATCTAAACTTTATTGTGGCCTTCTGGGGGTACTGGGGGGATAACAAAGTAAAAATATGTATAGCAGACAGCAAATGAAAACTCACAAGGATGCAAAGAAAAGATGGACAATTCTCAACACATTGAGTATTATTTATCATACTGGATTTCTTGAAATGAAAATTTATTGTTATATATTTTGAATCCTCTCTTATGTTCTGCTATGCACATGACATGATTTTCCTTCTTTCTAACTTTGTACTTAAGTTCAATATTTAAGTTTATGATGTTTTTGTTTCTTTTCTCTAATCTGTATTTGTATTCTGATATTTGAATCTAAAATAAAATTTTGAAAAAAAAGGAACTTATGGAAGAGCTCAAAAAAGGAGCTTAAAATCATATGAGAGGAAGAAGAAAAATTGAGGAAAGAAATAAGAGTGATACAGGACAATTATGAAAAGAATCAACAGCTGGGACAACTGCTAAAAAAGTAGAAATGTCAAAATGGAAAAGCAGATAGAAAAATCCACAGAAGAAAACAATTCCTTAAAGAGTAAAAATTGACCAAATGGAAAAGAAAGTACAAAAGCTAATTGAGGAAAACAAGTGGAAGCTAATGACTTTATGAGACATAAAAGAATCAATCAAACAAAATAAAAAGAATGAAAAAAAAGAAAAAGAATGAAAAAATGGAAGAGAATGTAAAACACCTCTTGGGAAAAACAAGTGCTCTGGAAAATAGATCCAGGAGCTACAGTACCAGAATCACTGGACTACCTGAAAGCCATACTCAGAAGGAGGACCTAGACAGCATCTTTCAAGAAATTATCAAGGAGGTACTGAGGTCCTGGAACCACAGGGCAAAATAGACATTGAAAGAATCCACTGATCACCTCAGCAAAGAGATCCCAAAATAAAAACTCGAAGGAATATTATAGACAAATTTCAGAACAATCAGGATTGTTCAGGCTGGTTTCAGAAAAACCTAGAAAGATTTATATGAAATGATGCAAGGTGAAGTAAACAGAACCAAAAGAACATTGTACACAGTAGCAGCCATATTGTACAATGATAAGTTGTTAGTAATTTAACTATTCTTATAAATATAATGATCTAAGACAATTCCAAAGAAATCATGATGTAAAACGTTATTCTTATCCAGAGAAAGAACTTATGGAATTTAGATGCAGATTGAAGCATACTGTTTTTCAATTAATTTTTTCATGTTTTTTTTTATTTTTGTCTGTTTCTTCTTTTACAATATGACTATTATGAAAACATTATTGCACATATATAATATATATATATTATATATCATATTTCTGACCTTGTTAGGGAGGATGAAAGGGAGGAAGGAAGCAAAGGAGGGAGGAGGAAAATTTGGAACTCAAGCTTTTAAAAAGTGAATGTTAAAATTTTTCTTTATGTGTAATTGGGAAAAAAAATCAAATACCATTTAAAATTGACTGCCAAAGAAGCCAATGATACACAAAAGGTTTAGAACACCTGATTAATGTGTTGTACTATGAAAATAGTAGAAGCTGTGCTATAGAGGAAAGAAGACTGGCTTTGGATTCAGAAATCTTGAACTCAAAAGCTTACTGTTATTAGTTGTGTGTCCTTCAACAGACCCCTGAACCTCTATGAGTGTTGATTTTCTCAATAGTAAAACAGAGATCACAATATCTGTAATACATTTTCTCCTGGATTATTTTGAAGCTCTCGTGTTGACCTAATATAAATAATATAATGCGTGTGTTTTGTAAACCTTAAAATGTGTAAAGTGCAGTTTTCTTCAAAAAGGGGGTGCTCATCCCTGTACTAAACTCAGAGATATGTTGTGAAGCAGCCTAAAGGAAAAAAAGACTTAGTGTAAGCCATTAAAGACATTATATCATCTTGAGAAATAAAATTATTTGGGGTGGGGCCTTTCTCAGGCCAGTCTCCTTGTAGTTATGGTCAGTTTTAGAACAAAATGCGTTACTCATAGGTCATTAAAAAGTTAAAAAATGATTTACTAAGTAGAAATAATGGGGTAAGGGCTCTGGAACCCCTCCGCAACTTTGAACTTTCCCTTGAACTCTCCTTGATTTTTCTCACATGATCAAGTCTCTGGAGTTCACCTGAGGCATTGACCCATACCAGTAATCCTTTCATTGTGGTTTACTCCCAATCTCCCAATTCTCTGTTACTCCTAATCTAGCACCAGCCCTTCATTGTCTGTTACCTCCAGATTGCCCCTCTCCCCCCGTGTCCCCACCATTACTTCTCACCCTTGATCCTATCTAGGCCCATTCTCCCTTGGTCAAGTGGTCCAGGTCCCACGTATTAGCCTTCTCTGTTACCTCCCATTCACTGAAGACTACTTGACCATTTCCTGGACCTTTCCCACTCTTTCTGTATCTAAGATCCATCTTGCCTCCATGAAGGTGCACAGATTCCTTAAGAGTCTGGCTGATGCTCAGATTCCTAAAGAGGCTGGACAATATGATGGATATTGAGAACATTAGAACATACTCCATTAGAACACTGCTCTGATTGGTGTTCTAATAAACCTTGTCTTTGGCTGAAATAAGGCCTGAGTTAAATTCACTTGAGGTAGGACCTGCTTGTCACTATTTTTCATCCCAGCATTCCTAAACCTCAACAGAAGGATATTGACGAGGAAATGTTCTGAGGATACCTCAGATTGATTCAGATGAGCTTCCTTGACCATTGACCATCATGGTCCAACAGACAAACATCAGAGAGGGTGCCTGGAGCTCCTTTTGGATGCTTTATACTCAAATGACTGGAGGTGATATCACTAACCTGGGTCAACCCTGAGCCAACCATGTCTGGTTGTTGGTCTCAATAACTTTTAAGAAAAAAACAAAAAACAAAACAAAACAAAACAAAAAACCCAACTAACCTAAATTTGCATGGGCACAGGGGATAAGTTATTCTACCAGAGAAGTGATACATTGGGAATAGAATTTTATGAAGATTAATCTGTAGGGTTATAATAGAGGACGGGTTAGAGTAGAGATACTGGAAATAGACCTATTAGGAGACTGGGCCCAACTGGGCCTAAATGCTACCCAGAAAACCTGTTCTTATCATTCCAGACAGAAGTGATTTTGCTCTCCACTGTACTTTTAGAGCCCTGTACTTGAACCCCCTCAGTCACGCCTCTTTACTGTTACCCTGAATAATAATTATTTCCATCTGCATCTTTTCAATGAGGCTGAATTATTTAACAGCAGAATGATTTCTATGTCCTTGATACCTCATGATGGTCAGTCCAGTGATTTAGATGTCCTACAAAACCTGTTCACCTTCTGATTTCCCTTATTTACTCCCTATTAATCCCAATGTGCCCTGCCTTAATTCCCTTTTATCAAGCTAAATCATTCCCTACTGCCTCAGCATTTAAATCCTTTAAAGATTTTTACACCATTATGTTTTCCCTTAGCCTCCACTTAGCCAAGACTTACATATTTTATTTCTTTCCTCTCACCACATAAATCAATCTCTTCAAATTCTTAATTATCCTAGCTGTTCTTCTTTGAACTCCTTCCAGTTCTTTTGAATCCTTATGCAAAAAAAAAGAAAAAAGAAAAACACTCTTCTAAACTGAATACTATTGCAGGTGTCTTTTCCCTGTTGTTCAGATGTAGCAACCACAATTATTCAGAGGCTAATTGTCACATTGCTTTGGGAGTATTTGATTTATGATCTATTATCTTTCCCCTCTGTGTCTCTATTGACCTTATTGCTTTCCAGATTTCTCCCTTTCCCTGACTGTTTCTTATTATTTTTCTACAGATATGCACCCTTTCATTGTTTCCAAGTTGAATCTCATTTTTTTTTAAATTTCTTGCCTCTGATTCCAACTTCCCTTGGTCATTTTCTATCCTTTCTCTATAACTTAGTAGCACTTTCATATGTCAGGCCATTTGTAAATTTCATGAAATTATCATTAATTCCAGAGAGTCTGTGAAGATGTTTCCAAAGACAGAATATTGATTTCTTTAGCAACTCACCAAGTGTCCATTCCCAGTAGTACTCCTTCCACTCATCATCCTCTTTTGTTGGTGTGCTAGTTTTTACTTTCCAGTTTTAAGTCAATCCATGACACCGAGCCAATCTGAACCAGTTTTATAAGAATTCATGAGGCTATTAAACAACAGCAACAATGTATTATTTCTTCCTAAGTTGTTCCATACCTCTAAATTTTGTGCTTATGCAAATCATATTTCCCCATGATGGTTTATTTATATCACTGAACCTCCAAACACATTTCTAAATTCTAAGTCATGTTCTCCTGGAGCCAGTGTGGATTCAAAACACAGTGAAATATAGGAAACTCAGGATGAACAGAGAATAACTTCAAGGCTCCAGAACTGAACATTTCACCTCAATCCTGATTTTTAACTTCATAAATTGAAGACATAAAATGGCATCAATATTATTTCAAACAACAATGGAAGGAGTTTCCATAGCAAGTAACAAATTTTTCTTCTGCAGAGTTCTAGAAGGCATTTGAAAGGTTTTATAGTCTAAATTTAGTGTACTGAGACAGAACCTATCTCAACTCTATCTGCTCAGAGGTTCCCAAACTTAGTTGCCCTACCATCCCCCTTTTACAAAAAAAGTTACTCAGTGACCCCTGGAAATCTTTTTTTTTAATCCTTTAATATTTAAAAAAAATAAAATATTCTTCTTAAATGATATATCTTAAATTTAATAATTTATTATAACTTTATTTTCTTTCATTGAAATTTTGATGATGCTATATCGCATCATGTAACCATATAGTATCATATTGTGAATGAGTCATTACATGCACATACTCCTGCTGATGCTTGCTGGACTTCCCTACAAAGTGTAATGCTTGACTGACAACACTTGCTTGTTAAGACCTGTCAGCAGACTTGAACACTGATCAGTTCTAACTTAGACTTTGTGTGTCAATTTGGAAAATCATAAAATAACTATGACTTTAACTCTGTTATACAACAGATAAAACATGGAGGAATAGTTTTTCAAAATTTTCTTATTTTCTCTTCTTTACTTATGTTTCCACAGCCCCTTTGTTTTTATTCTATTTCCCCCCAATTGTACCTGAGGCTACTACCACCCCCAGATGATCCATCATCCTAATTTCTCTAAACTTCATTTCTTTATCTGTGAAATGGTAGTAATATTTGCACTACACATTTCTTAGAATTGTGATTAAGAGGGCAGCTAGGTGGTGCAATGAGTAAGAGCACCAGTCCTGGAGTTGGGAGGTCCTAGGATTGATTCCAGCTTCAGAAAATTAGCACCCACACATAAATAACTAGCTGTGTAACCTTGAGCAAGTTACTTAACCCCAATTGCTTTAAAAAAGAAAGAATTGCAAATAACATAAAATGAGATAATGTGTATAAAACATGTTTAAACCTAGGTGACTCAGTGGATAGAGTAATAGTCCTGGAGATAGGAAGATCATAGTTCCAATTCAGTCTCAGACACTTACTAACTGTGTGACCTTGGGCAAGGAACCCAACCTCTGCCTAAAAAGCCCTCCTGGATTGCTGCCTTGTTGTGGCAGAGTGGTTTGTGCAAATGCCATGAATGAATATGAGTTTGAATGTGAATGCCACAATGAAACTGTGAACTATGCTGTACAGTGTTATCCAAGACTGACAGGTCATAGTGAAGAGTTCTGACCAAAAAAAAATGATCCTCTGGAGAAGAAATTGGCAAATCACTCTAGTATCTTTCCTAAGAAAACACCACGGAGAACAAAAATAGTCAGAAAGTCAGGAGTCAGGAAGACATTGGTTCAAATGCACACTTGCTGGCTTTTTGACTTTAGGCAAGTCACTTAAATTCTGTTTGTCTCAGATTCCTCATCTGTTAAATGTGAATAATAATGACACTGACCTTCCAGGGTTGTTGTGAGGATCAAATGAGATATTATTTATAAAGCACTTAGCACAATGCCTGACAATAGTAGGCACTTAATAAATGCTTGTTTCCTTCCTTTTTGTAAAGTTATCTATAAATGTAAGCTATTATATTCCTATATTTCATAGTGTGTCATTTCTTCTCTTGGAGGGAGACTTACTAATTACTTTAATCTCCATATCAGAAAATAAAGCCCGATTTCTCTAACCCTCTTCCCTGCTTGGGGAATATGACCAGAGAAAAAGACACATGTCATTTTATTCACTTTTGAACTTTTGGGCTGTGAACCAAGAAGGTGGAGACTATGAAATAAAAAAGAGGATATTTTAGCTTCTATCTATGCAGCATATCTATTATCTATTCCAACTTCAACATTTATTCTACTGTATAACAAAGGGTAATTTATTCACTCTCAGTTTCCTGATCTATAAAATGCAGATAATATTTGTCCTATTTACCTCACTGGTTTGTTATAGAAAAAGAGTTTTGTATTCTATATGTATGGTTGTATCTAGTTACACGGTTTAATCAGGATTTACCACATTTTCTCATTTCATTCTAATCAAAGTTCTGTGAAACTTTTCTTTAATGAAAATGCCTTCCCTTTCAGATTGTTTCTTATCTCCCCCTCTCTTTTTATGTTTCTACAGAAAGATAAATACATATATACACATATGAATGTGTATATATATATGCATATACACAAATGAATATATATGTGTGTGCACCACATGCACACACATAAACACACACCTATCTATACACTTTGAACATAATAGTTTATATGTTATCTTCCCCATTAGACTGTGAGATCCTTGAGTGTATGGACATTTTTTTTTCTTTTTTATTATTTATTTACTTTTAGTTTACAACATTCAGTTCCAAAAGCTTTTGAGTTCCAAATTTTCTCTCCCTCCCTCTGCTCCACCTCTCCCCCACCAAGGGGGCAAGCAATATTATATAGGCTCTACAAACACCTTCACATTAAAGTTAATCAAGTTGTAAAGAAGATTTATAACCAGTGGAATGAATGAGGAAGAAGGAATGAAATGAAACAAAACAAAACACAAAAGAGAGAGATCAAATTATTTGCTTCCATCTGCATTTAAATTTTGTAATTCTTTCTCTGGATGTGGATAGCCCTTTCTATCCTGAGTCTCTCGGAGTTGCCTTGCAGTGCTGAGAGGACCCCAGTCTATCAAAGTTAGTCATTACAGAAAAAATGTGTCTGTAATTGTGTACAAAGTTCTCCTGGTTCTGCTCCCCTCACTTAGCATAAATTTATATAAATCTCTCCAGGTTATTATGAAATACATGTGCACCTCATTTCTGATAGCATAATAATATTACATTCATATACCACAACTTGTTTAATCATTCCCCAATTGATGGGCATCCCCTAGATTTCCAATTCTTTGTCACCACAAAAAGAGCTGCTATAAATATTTTTGTAGAATTGGGTCCTTTTCCCACCTACATGATCTCTTTGGGATACAGCCATAGAAGGGGTATTGCTGAGTATGCACTTTTCTTTTCTTTTTCTTTTTGCTTTTCTTGGAGGGCAATTGATGTTAAGTGAAAAGTATGCACATTTCTATAGCACTTTGGGTATAGTTCCAAATTGCTTTCCAGAATGGTTATCAATTCACAACACCACCAGCAATGCATTAGTGTTCCAATTTTCCTATGTCTTCTCCAGCATTTATCATTTTCCTGTTTTGTCATGTTAGCCAATTTGAAAGACAAGATGCGGTACTTCAGAGTTGTTTTGATTTGCATATCTCTTTTCAATAGTGATTTAGAGGGGGTAGGGCCAAGATGGAGGCATAGAAGCAGGAAAACTCTGTGAGCTCCCCCCATAACCACCTTAAAACCTATAAAATATGACTTTAAACAAACTTTAGAGCTACAGAACCCATAAAGTGACAGAGAAAAACAAATCTCCCACTGGAGGCATCCTGGCAGGCTGGCAGGAAGGGTCCATCTCAGTATGCTGGAAGCTGAGCCCATATCCACATGAGCCCATGGTTTTAGCCCTAAGGAAGCCCTGACCAACAGCTGTGAACTTTAGGAGATTAGATCATCAGCAGCTGTGGTGGTTACCAGAAATATCAACCCATAAATTCCAAAGGCAAAGTAAAAGGTTAGTGTAGAACTCTGTTGGAATTGGGGAGGATGGAGGCATGGTCTGGCCTTTGCCCCTGGAACAAGAATTGGCAGAGGTGCAGCAGCCATGCAACTGCTTCCACATGGCTGCTTCAGAGGAATAAGAAAGTGGAGTCAACAACCTGACTGAAGAAAATAACACCTTAAAAATGGATTAACTCAAATGGCAAAAGAGGCCCAAAAAAACAATAAGGAGAAGAATGCTTTAAAAAGCCAAATTTGCCAGATGGAAAAAGAATGTCAAAAGCTCATTGAAGAGAATAATTCCTTCAGAATTAGATTGGAGCAAATGGAAGCTAATGACTTTATGAGAGATCAAGATATCATTAAACAGAACTAAACAAATGAAAAAATGGAAGGCAATGTGAAATATCTTGCTGGAAACTACAGACCTGGAAGAGAGATCCAGGAGAGAAAATTTAATAACTATTGTACTCCCTGAAAGCCAAAAGAGAACCTAGAAATCATCCTTCAAGAAATTCTCAAGGAAAATCGCCCTTATATTTTAGAGACAGAGGGCAAAATAGAAATCAAAATAATTCACCAATCACCTCTTGAAAAAGATCACCTCCCCCCCCAAAAAAAATCCTAGTTTCCAGAGTTCCTATAATTGTGTTCATATAATTCATGGGTTTGTTTTGACAGGTAGATTCCCAAATATTTTGTAATGTCTACAGTAACTTTAAATGGAATTTCTATTTCTATTTCATGTTTTTGGGCTTCATTACAAATAAATAGGAATACTGAAGATTTATGTGGGTTTATTTTATATACAACAATTTTGCTAAAGTTATTTCTTATTTAAAAGTTTTGTAATTGATTCTCTAGATTTCTGTAAGTATATCATCATATCATCTGCAAAAAGTAATAGCTCAGTCTCTTCTTTGTCTATTCTAATTCCTTCAATTTTTTTTCTTTTCTTATTATTAAATCTAATATTTCTAGTAGCACATTTAATAACAGGCATGTTAATGCATATCCTTGTTTCACCCATAATCTACTTGGAAATGTTTCTAGCTTGTCCACATTACCTATAATACTTGCTGATGGTTTTAGGTAGATGTTACTTATCATTTTAAGGAAGACTCCATTTGTTCCTATACTTTCTACTATTTTTAATAGAAATGGGTGTTGTATTTTGTCATAAACTTTTTCTGCATCTGTTCAGATAATCATATGGTTTCTACTAGTTTTGTTGTTGATATGGTTAATTATACAGTTAGTTTTCCTAATATTGAACCAGCCTTGCATTCCTACAATAAATCCTTCCTGTTCAAAGTGTGTTATTCTTGTGATGAGTTGATGTAGTCTTTTTGCTAATATATTATTTAAAATTTTGCACCTATCTTCACGAGGGAAATGGGTCTATAATTTTTTTCTTTATTTTGGCTCTTCCTGACTTATGTATTGGTACCATATTTGTGTCATAAAAAGATTTTGGCAGGACTCCTTCTCCAATTTTCCAAATAGTTTATAAAGTATTGGCATCAATTATTCTTTAAATGTTTGATAGAATTAGCTTGTAAATCCTTCTGGCCCTGGAGATAATTTCCTAGGGAGTTCATGGATGGCTTATTCAGTTTCTTTTTCTGAGATGGGGTTATTTAAGTATTTTACCTCCTCTTCAGATAATCTGGGCAATTTATATGCTTGTAAATATTCGTCCATTTAACTAAGACTGTCAAATTTATGGACATTCAATTGGGCAAATTAATTCCTAATTACTGTTTTAATTTCCTCTTCATTGGAGGTAGATTCACCCTTCTCATTTTTGATACTGGTAATTTGGCTTTCTTCTTTCTTTTTTTAATATCAAATTGACTAAAGGTTTACCAACTTTATTGTTTTTTTAATAAAACCAACTCAGTTTTATTTTTTAGTTCAATAGTTTTCTTAATTTCAATTTTATTAATCTCTCTTTTGGTTTTCAGTATTCTAATTTAGTATTTAATTGGGTATTTTCAATTTGTTCTTTTTTCTAGCTTTTTCAGTTGCATACCTAACTCACTGATCTCCTTTTCCTCTATTTTATTCATGTAAGCATTCAGAGACATAAAACTTCCCCTAAGAACTGCTTTCACTGCATCCCATAAGTTTTTGGTATGATGTCTCTTTATTGTCATTCTCTTGAATGGAGTTACCAGTTGTTTCTATGATTTGATGTTTGACCCACTCATTCTTTAGGATTAGATCATTTAGTTTCCATTTAGTTTTTCGTCTAACTTTCCATGGCCCTTTATTACATAGAATTCTTATTGCATCATATGAAAATGATGAATTCAATATTTTTGCCTTTCTGCACTGAATGTTGAGGTCTTTACTCTCTAGTACATGGTCAATTTTTGTTTTTGTTCCATATACCACTGAGAAATAGGTATATTCCTTTGTATCCCCATTCAGTTTTCTCCATAAGTCAATCATATCTACCTTCTCTAAAATTCTATTCATCTCATTAACTTCTTTCTGTTTATTTTGAGGTTAAATTGGTAAAGTTGAGAGAGGGAGAGATTGAGGTCCCCCACTAGTATAGTTGCTATATATTTCTTCCTCTAATGCCCTTAACTTTTCCTCTAAAAATCTGGATGCCATACCACTTGGTGCATATATGTTTAGTAATGATATTACTTAATTTTCAGTGGTGCCTTTTAGCAGGATATAGTTTCCTTCCTTATCTCTTTTAATTATATCTATTTTTGTTTTTGGTTTGTCTGAGATTAGGAATGCTACCCCTCCTTTTTTTTTACTTTAGCTAAAGCATAATATATTCTACTTCAACCTTTTACCTTAACCCTGTGTGTATTCCCCTGTTTCAAATGTTTTTTTTTTTCTTGTAAACAGCATATTGTAGGATTATGGTTTTTAATCCATTCTGCTCTCTGCCTCCATTTTATGGGAGAGTCCATCCCTTTCACATTCACAGTTATGATTGCTATCTGTGTCTTTTTCTACATACTAGTTCCTCTCCTGTTTAATCTTTTATTTTTCCCTTCTCTCTTCCCCTTAAGAGTTGTCCTTTTGACCACTCTCTCCCTTCAAATTCCCTCCCTATCAGCCCTCCTTCCCTTTATCTACCCTTTCCGCTTACTACTCCTTCCCTCCCATCTAATCACTCCCCCCATTTTCTTTCCCCTTTCCTCTTTCCCCTCCTACTGCCTGCAGGGCACATTGGGTTTTTATACATTACAAAGTATGCTATTCCCTCCCTGAACCAAATCTGATGAGAATAAAACACTAACAGTGCTCTTCTCTTTCCCTTCTCTCTCTCTACTATAAAAAGTTTTTGCGTTGCTTCATGTTAGATTCCTATACTTAACTGAGGATGTTATTCCCTCCTTGAACCAAAACCAATGAGAATAGAGTTTATATAATGCTCAGCCCTCCCCCCACTTCTTTCTCTCTACTTTAATATGTTTTTATGTCTCTTCATTTCGCATAATTTAACCTTTTCTGTCTCCTCCTTTCCTCTTTTCCCATTACTACCCCTATGCACCCCTTAATTAAATTTTTTATCATCACATAAGTTAATTGATACCCACACCCTCTATCTATGTATATCCCTTTTAAATGCCATGATAATTATACAGTTCTCAATATTAACAGGTATCATCCTCCCATAGAGGCATGTAAACAATTTGCTCTTATTGAATAACAAGTTGTTATGTTTCTTTGGTGTGTGTGTGTGTGTGTGTGTGTGTGTGTGTGTGTGTGTGTGTGTGTGTTTTCCCTGTTTACTTTTTTATGTCTCTCTTGAGCCTTGTATTTGAATATCAAATTTTCCATTGAGCTCTGGCCTTTTCATCAGGAAGGTCTGGAAGTCCCTTATTTCTTTAAATTACCATCTCCTTGCCTGAAAGATTATGCTCAGTTTTGCTGGGTATTTGATCCTTGGTTATAGGCCAAGCTTTTTTGCCTTCTGATGTATCCTATTCCAATCCCTCTAATTGTTTAATGTAGAAGCCACAAGGTCCTTTGTGGTCCTGACTGTAGTTCCACAATATTTGAATTGTTTCTTTCTGGCTGCTTGTGGTATTTTCTCCTTGACCTGATAATTCTGGAATTTGGCTATAATATTCCTTGGAGTTTTCAATTTGGGATCTCTTTCAAGAGGTGTTTGCTGAATTCTTTTGATAACTATTTTACCCTCTGGTTCTAGGATCTCAGGGCAATTTTCCTTGATGATTTCTTGGAACATATTGTCCAGACTATTTTTGTCATCATAACTTTCTGATAGATCAATAATTCTTAGGTTATCTCCTGGATTTATTTCCCAGGTCAGTTGTTTTTCCAATGAAATATTTTACATTTTCTTCTGTACTTTTTATTCTTTAGACTTTGTTTGACTGATTCTTGATGCCTCATAGAATTATTAGATTCAACGTGTCTAATTCTAAGGCTTAGCTAATTTTTTCTTCAGTTTTTGTACCTCCTTTTCCATCTGACTGGTTGTACTTTCTAAGGAGTTGTTTTCTTCATTGATTTTTTTTCCATTTTGCTAATTTTATTTTTTTTTAAAGCAATTGGGGTTAAGTAACTTGCTCAAGGTTACACGGCTAGTCATTATTTATGTGTGGGTGCTCATTTTCTGAGGCCGGATTTGATCTCAGGTCATCCCAACTCCGAGGCCGGTGCTCTTACTCACTGCGCCACCTAGCCGCCCCTTTAGGGCAACTGGGGTTAAGTAACTTGCCCAAGGTCACACGGCTAGGTTTTTGTTTGTGTGGGTTAAGTGTCTGAGGCCGGATCCGAACTCAGGTCCTTCTGACTCAAGTGCCGGCACTCTACTCACTGCGCCACCTAGCCGCCCCTAATTGTATTTTTTTTTTAAGCAATTGGGGTTAAGTAACTTGCTCAAGGTTACACGGCTAGTCATTATTCCCTAATTGTATTTTTAAAATAATTGGACAATTTGTCTTCTACCTCTTTAGTTTGCCTTTTAAAATCCTTGAACTTTTCCAAGAATGCTTTTTGGACTTGAAACCAGTTCATATTCCTTTTGAGGTTTTAGATGAGATGGGTATAGGGTCAGTGCTATACTCTTCTGAATTTGGTTCTTCCTGCTCACTATAATAGGATTCTATAGTCTTTGTTTTTCCAATTTGCCTTTTTCCCAATGTGATTGCCAATTTCCTGGCTTTTAAAGTGGATCTCTCCTTTTGGGACACAGAGGGCTCTGACCCATAATTCTTAATTTAGGGGCCTTGTCACTGGCTTTATGTGCTATGGCCTCTGGTTCTAATTGGTGAGTGCTGAGACCAAAGTCGGGGGCCAGGATTTTCTGGGTTTCCCTTGATTTAGATTGAAGCTCACAGTGTGAGGTGTGGGGAAAGTGTTTCACATTTCTTCCTCCCCCCCCGGGCTAGATCTCTGGTGGGTTCAGCTGCTGGTATCTGGGGCCACACTGGGTTCTGCCAATTCCTCTCTATGTGTGAAGTCATACCTGGGGTTCTGAAGTTAGTACTTGCTGACTCCATCCCCCTGGGATTCAGGGTCTTCTGCTGGTTGACTGAGATGGGGCTTGTTTGGATGCCTCCTATCCTGCACTTTAGCCTCACCATAGCTACAGTCACACCCTTCCTCTAGGTCTCCCAAGCCTCCAGCTGGTTCTATTGTTTCAGGATTTTACCCTGGTACAATATTCTCTGGGTTTTTCAGGGTCATAAAAGGGGGTGATGCAAACTCTTAAGGTTTATAATTCTGTCTTGGTTCCTGGAAGATCAGATAGGTGATTTTTAAACATTTAGACTGTGGACTGATAGTTCCAGGAGTAGCTGCTGCTGCTGCTGCCACAGTCCCTGTGCTTGTCTCTTAGCTAGCCCTGACAGACCCTCATTCTTCAGTGAAAGTTCTGGGAATTGACCCTGTGGTGAGTGAATCAGTTCCCCCAGTCTTGTTCATTCTCTACTATCATTTTTTCTTTTCTTATAGGTTTTTTCCTTTACTTTGTATATCTAGGACTTAGTACAGTGCCTGGAACATACTAAGCCCTTAATAAATGCTTCTTGATTGACTTTTGTAGCAGAGAGTTCCATCAAGGACCCCAGCATGCATCTATATAAGTATATGAAACTCCTGGGTAGCAGGGAGTGGTCATATATGAATCTCCAGCACCTTGCAGTGTTTTTATTCCCCATAGAGTACTAGTGCTTAAATAAGGACTTGTTAAGCATTGTGACTTGTTATAGATACAAAAGCAAACAAAATCATGGAAAATTATTCTAAATAAAAATTTGTCTTAAGTTCAAAATGCAATTGTACTGAAGGTTACAGAAATCTGTCCCTTTAAAATGGGTAAATTAGGCAAATTAATAACCTACAGGAAGAACATGAAAAAAATGTCAATTGGCATCATAATGCATTTAATAACCCTTCAAGTTATTTCAAATTTCTATTAAAATTAAAGCCAGTATGTTGCAGCATCATTGCCAAATGATTGTGGGTCTTCTTTGGTTCAGTCAGTCACTGAGATCTGGAAAACAGAGATGATTTTGCTCTGTGGCACACATTCAGATACAGATGTGAGGCAGTAAGGCAGAACATTTTCTAAAAATGCAAATAGATATTTTTTAAATGATAAATGAATTAAGGCCCAGACATAAATCATTAAAGTGATCTGTGAAACCAAACAGAAATAAGTAATTTCAGCAACATGTTCTTGTTTCTTGGCAATTTTTCATAGAAATGATTGGGTTTCTTTTCTGTCTCCAGAAACTTATAAATTTTGAAACTATGATGGCTACTAGAATAGAATGATCATGATGGACTTTATTCTCTTTTTCAGATAAATGGTTGATGTTAATAAAAACTTTCATAGAGAGAAATAATTCTGATGACAAAAAGAGCAGAAGAAGAGTGGAAAGATGGGAGGAAGTATCTAGAATCTAATCACTGGGAGAGAAGAGGTAGAAAAAGTGACAAAGTAGCTTGTAACTGGATTTGGTTAGAAATTCCATATATATCAACTAAACTCAATTTCTGTTCCTACTAGAGATTTGGCAAGAAGCTGTTGACTATCAGAACTATCTAGGAAAACTAACCTCATATTTATTTTTATTTTTTGCTTTTTGGAGGGCAATTGGGGTTAAGTGACTTGCCCAAGGTCACACAGCTAGTAAGTGTTAAGTGTCTGAGGCCAGATTTGAACTCAGGTCCTCCTGACTCCAGGGCTGGTGCTCTATTCACTGCGCCACCTAGCCGCCCCAATATTAGAAATGGCTATTTTAAAAATTAAATTTCATTTTAACAGAAATCTATTTTCTCTCTCCTATCACTCCACCTCATTGAAAAATAACAAAACTGTCATAACCAATTTGCATAATCGAGCAAAACAAATTGCCTCATTGACCATGTAAAAAAATGTTTGTTTCATTTTGCACCCTGAGTCAATCACTCTAATCAGATGTTGAACAACATCTTTCATCACTGGTCCTCTGGAATCATGAATGATCATTGCATTGTTCAGTTATTATGGATTTCAAAATTGTTTTTTATGCTGTTTTTATAACTGTGTGACTGATCTCCTGGTTCCACCCATTTCATTCTTTATCAGTTAATCCAAATTAAATTATTAATTATATATTCCTTGAAAATAAGAAGACATTCAAGGTTATATAAGGGCAGCAGCTCCTCTCCCACATCAATTAATGTAATCACAATTAAATCAATCAATCATTAATGTATAATATATGTTAAGGAATTTTCCTATAACCTAAAATGATGTGTGAACAGGTCATTAATTAATTTGAGAGGACTATAGTGTTATAACAATTGGCCAAAGGCAGATTATATCAACCAGAAAACATCTTATTTAGTTAAAATAATCAGACCCATCTCTGATACTATGTATGAAAATACTACTCAGTCAAGTGGTGAACCGGTGAGGTGACGGAGAGCTTCAAGTCTGGAATTTGAAGATTCCAGGAGTGGAACAAGGTCCCTGGGAGGGGAATCATTCTTAGAGGCAAGAGAGAATTTTTTTTCATCATTGCCCCATCCCCCTTATTTATGTTAGCAGAAAGACTGCACCAGCAGCAAACACTTCATCCACTTTGGTTCAGAGAAAATAGACCAGTAGGAGAAGTATTCAGCTGAATGATACACTGAGGACAGAAGGATACAGATTAAGTCACTCAAAGAAGGAAGAAGTTTCAAGAGGAAGATCCCTCATACCAGAGAAGAACGCTGGCTATGGACTTAAGAAACGACTTCCATTGTCATAAAACATCAGGAGTTGTGAGGTACCTCTTTGCCATATGAGTAGCCTACAGATATGCCTCATGGCCATTATTCTCTAACTATGAGCCTCCACTTCCGATGCATACTTATTGGAGGTTTTGTCCCAGTTTTTTGCAGGAATGTTTTGTTATAACACCTTAGTAAACGCCTTTGCTAAAAACTACTTATTACTACTTATCTACTGACTGTTTGTGAAGAATACACCAATAGAGGTCTCAGGAGCAACAATGTTAGAAACTAAGTTTTTCAAGTTACCTGTTTAGAGCCTGGAGAGAGTATAGTCAGCCACTGTTCTGGGGCTGCAGAACATGATTCAGATGAAGTATAGGGAATGGCTCTGGAGGGGATGCTATAGAAAAAAAAAACAAAGAAAAAAACAATAACAAAGAAAAATGATCTGAAGAAGTAAGAGGAAATTGTGATCTTTCTAGGAGTTGGAGGATAAAAGAAGCATGAAAATAAAAAAGAAGAGCCTCTGAACAATTATATCTGTATAATAGAAATGAAACTTTGGTCAGGGGTTATAGGTGAAGTCACTGAGGAGGCAGTAGCTTTTTGTCCTTCGAGGAATGATCTACTTTGGGTGTGTAGATCCCCAGGTAGCATCAGGAGAGGTCATATCATCATTAATCAGTAAAGGTCAGATGAGAAAAAAATGAATGGTAATGCAATGAGGTATACTAAACAAACTACTCATCCATGTGACCTTAAGAATAGAGATGTCTGCCCTCTTTCTGCAGCATCAATCTGGGATATGATGAAGAATTCCCCAAGAATGATATAGCCAGACAATTACTAACTAATTCTAGTGATTCACGTGGGGTGAAATGATACTGCCAGAAGAAAACCTTAAAACATTTCTCAGGATTATGAAGTCCTGGGAAAGAAATGGAAAAGATAGGTAGATTGACCTTAATGATGCATTTTATAGTTCTTTGCCTTAAAGGGAACTCCCTTCCAAATAAAAAGCTAACTCACAATGACAGTTTAAGAATGATTTTAAGATTAAAAAAAACTCTTTTATGCTATTCATTGGTTTGATAATAGAAGAGAAGAGGATTTTCCCTAGATAGAAAGAGGTGAGGATAAGCAGACATGCAGTTTACAGAGAAGTGCCTTCATTGGGTACAAATATTTCTTAATAGACTATTGACACAAAAGTCTATAGTACATACTGTGAATGACCCTAAGCACATGGATCTTCTGCCCTCATATGCTTCCCTGCTAGGCTTTTGTAAGTATATGTCCACTATTCCTAGCAGGTACTGAGAACTTTATTAGGATAGTGTGATCCAGGTTAATATGTAATGAATTGGTTTTTTTTATGGATTTGTTTTAATAATGATAACATTTAATGTTATTGTTTCTTTTGCTTTATTGTCTAGTAAATGGTACTACACAGGGTGTTCTTCAAAAACCTTAGTGTATGGGGTGACTAGGTGGCACAGTGAATAGAACACTCATCCTGGAGTCAGGAGTAGCTGAGTTCAAATCTAGCCCCAGACACTTGACACACTTACTAGCCATGTGACTTGGGCAAGTCACTTAACCCCAATTTCCCTCTTAAAAAAGGCAAAAAAACCCAAAACCTTAGTGTAGTTTTTAGCTATTTGATTATTATATATTATATTTAAGCTATTAGATTAGGATACATTATATTTAATAGGAACATATGCATTTTAAATAAATTTTGTATTATAAATACATATACATATCATCTAAATTTTTCATCATAGTGAATGGCTAGTTGCATAAATGGAAGGGTACCAGTTGTGCCTCAAAACTTAAAGTGTTAAGTAGGGGAAGTATAATTCCTTACAAGACAGTTACCCCCAGAATTTTAAGAGAGTTTTATTGTAACCTCTTGCTGGTGTTCCTTCTCTAAGAACCTTTGCCAGTGTGAGGACAGATTGGTATGAACAAGTAAGTCTATTAAGTACATATCTATGCATGATTACTTAAAAGTTATAAAGAGCTACACATATACAAACAATAAAAATAACAGAATAACAGTAAGAATGCAATGAGAAGTGCATTAAGAAACTCATCGAGGTATTGTGTAAATAGAATCAAATAATAAAATGAAATAAATTTTAATTTATCATCTGATGTTCAATTTTAGGATGCTTATGCCTAAAGCAGTATTAGATTTAGTGTAAAATCCATTAACTTTGGAGAAATATCCAGAGCAATTCCAGAGTTAGCAAGTTATGCTTCCTAATATTAGGTGTTGTCATGTTTGATGTTAAAGTAAAAAATCATGGAATGTACCTGTCAAGCAATCAGTTAATATATGCCACCTCAATTAATACAGAGGAAGGTGGTGTTAGTTTAACATAAGAACTATAAACCTCCCTTAAAATATCTTACAACTCTAGAATTCCTGAAGGTTAATCAATGTTTTTACAGTAATACTAGTGGCCCAAAGTTATAGGAACATCTATTTCTTCGTTTCATGACAGAGTTAACTGCCTTTCTCAGTTATAATTCCTATAACTTTACTGGTATCCACTGAGTTTAAAATACCATGTTTTTGTTTAGTTTACAGTATTCTATTCCCCCAAAACTTTGTCTTTAGTTTGGTTTCTAACTGAAATTCTCTAAAATAGACTTGATGTGTTGTTGAATATTCCTGGCCTGGTAAAACACAGGCTTCAATGACACCTTTCATTTTTACTCAGGTCTTTTAACATGTGCCACCAAACCAAATGAATAAATGAGAACATTTAGTTTTGTACCACTTTTTGAAAATGTACTTCAGACAAATATAGCCCATTTATAACTTCCTGGGTGGGGATGAAATACTGGACCTGAAAGTTGAAGTCTGGCTCCTGGTTAATCCTGGCACTAAAGCCTAATGGTAACGGCAATATGTGTTTTGTCAAGGAAAAGCACTTGGCTTTCTAGCCAGAGGACCTGGGTTCAAATACCACTTCTTCCACTTCCTTGGATCTCAGTTTCCTTACCTAGAAAATGAGGTAGTTGAAAATATATGGCCCCTGAGGTCTCTTCAGCTCTAAGCTTATCCTATAAGTAAAGTAAATCTTTCACAAAATACAAAACACTCAGAAACTGTTGCTGATGAAACTTTTCCCCTACCATTACTAGGTCTCCAAGGCAACCCTGCAAGATGATATAACTGAAATAAGCAGAGTATATCAGGGGAAAGAATTTGAGAAAAAAAAAACTTTTTTAATACATCATAGATCTTGGAATCCATTGATGCAGATGATTTTCCCAGTGGTACAGTTTTTGACACTTTCCACATGTTAGTAGCTAGCTTCATGCGAGGTTGTAACCCAAAGCAAGTCTATCACCTACTTGCCAACCTTTTTGCAATGCCTATCTGTGTTTAGCTTGGGTAGGTCATAGAACAACAGACAGAACCCCAGATCCATTCTGGAAATCCTTTTACCTTCATAGGACCATCTTGAGCCTATACTCTAAAAGCTTTGTTTTTGAGAATGTAAGACCATTCTCATACAATGATGGGACATTCAAATAGGACTTCAGTGGTACATAAGGTAGTAAGTAAAAGGCTATGAGCTATTCATAGATGAATGTGAGAAATTTCTTGCCATCAAAGAGTTTTTAATTTAGAAAACTAATAGGTAATATAGGTAAAACTAATAGGTAATATGATAATCTTTTGAATTGATAAATCTAGAAGCAACGAGCAGAGAGTAGAGAGGTCTATAAAACACTACATCATAGTTGCTCTAAGAGATGTTGGCATCTCATTGGCAGTCTAATGACATCTGTCAGGGCAGGAGTGGCAAGAAATCTTGTCCTGCCTCTTGAGTATTTTCAAGTATCTGACCATATTAAAATTCCCCAGATCTTCAATTCCTATTGTTATTTCCAGATCTCTTAGGCTCAGTTAACAATAGTAAATATATCTTTAAAAGAAAATTGGTTTCTCTTTCCCAACCCCATAAAAATGCCAAATCTAGAGTAATTCTTCTAGTTTCTAAACCCTCACCTGGATGTGAGGGTATTAGGTAGGGAGAAGGCCCTGCCTTAATTCTCTGTTTAGCTTTTTTTTTTTATTTTCACTTTAGTCATGTTGTATAGAAGAATTAGAATAAATGGGAGGAAACATGAGAAAGAAAAAACAAAACAAAACAAAAAAGAAAGCAAATAGTGTGATTTGATCTGCATTCAGACTCCATATGTGTTTCTCTGGATGTAGATGACATTTTCCATCATAAGTCTTTTGGAGTTGTTTTAGGCCCTTGCATTGCTAAGAAGAGCTAAGTCTGTCAAGGTCAGTCATTGCACATTGTGCATGTTACTGTGTACAGTGTCCTCCTGATTCTGCTCACTTCACTCAGCATCAGTTCCTATAAGTCTTTCCAGGTTTTTCTGAAGTCAGCCTGCTCATCATTTCTTATAGCACAGTAGTATTCTCTGTTCAGCTTTTATTTTTTTTTTTTAAAGCAATTGGGGTTAAGTAACTTGCTCAAGGTTACACGGCTAGTCATTATTTATGTGTGGGTGCTCATTTTCTGAGGCCGGATCTGATCTTGGGTCATCCAAACTCCGAGGCCGGCACTCTTACTCACTGCTCCACCTAGTCGCCCCTTTAGGGCAATTGGGGTTAAGTAACTTGCCCAAGGTTACACGGCTAGGTTTTTGTTTGTGCGGATTAAGTGTCGGAGGCCGGCTCCGAACTCAGGTCCTTCTGATTCCAGGGCCAGCGCTCTATTCACTGCGCCACCAAGCCGCCCCTCTCTGTTCAGCTTTTAAAAAAACCCTTATACTAGCTGGATTCAACCTATCTTTCAGTCTCCTTGGATGTTACTCCCCCTCCTGCAATCCTTTATCCAGCCAAACTAGCCTTCTCTCTGACGCTCACACACAACACTCTATCTCTCCTCTCCTGTCTTTTCACTTCTTAGTGCCCAGGCCTGGAATGCACTCCTTCTTTAATTCTGTCTCATAGAGTTCTTCTTTTCCTTTAAGATGCAGCTCAGGCAACATCTACAAGAGGCCTGTCCCAATTCACTCAATTACTAATGCCCTCCCTCTCAGACAGCCTTGTATTTAAACTCCTTTGCATGTATTTGTATTTATTGACTTTATATTTATACTTCATAGATTTTATATGTATTTGCTGTCTCCTTCATTTAAATCTAAGTTCTTTATGAAGATGAGATTGCTATATTCTTCATACTGATATCCCCATTGCCTAGTTCAGAGCCAAGCACAAAACAAACACCTAATGAATACAACATGATTGATTTATTACCTATTAAAAGACTACTTTGGCTATTTGTTCTCTGATTCATGTTCACTGGGCGGCTAATTATTATATTATATGAAAATATCATGTTTTAGAAGTTGCAAAGCACTTTATATAAACCATCTCATTTATTCTTAAAAAAAGTAGATCATATTGAGTGGGTGTTTTTAAGAGAATATATTAAGGCATCTGAACCTGTGATTTCATTGCTACGGGAAGTCCTGGGGAAGAAGTCCCTATACTAATTCAAATCAGCAACACCTCTGAGATTTTCTTTGGGGTGCTGAGAAGTTAAACAAGGTGAACATCATGACTGGAATCAGAATATTATGACTGGTATGTTTCCATTCAGGTCCTCTGGACTCCAACACTTAATCTCTGTCCACTACAATACACACAACCTCTGAGGTTGCTCATTTGGCTGATGAAGAAATTGAAGCTCAAAAATAATTAAAACAACTAGGAAGTGGCAGAGGCTGGATTCAAACATGAACCTCTACTGACTACATTATATCAGATACTTTTCCCAACTTCTCAAATCCATCTATTTTAGAATAATGGCTACCTACTGCTAGATATCTGATTGCTATAGAAAATATTAGTTCCCAACTTACAACAAAGAGTGATTTAGGTTTTGGGGAGAAGGTATCTTTGGATTCCTAAGTAGGGGGTTGATCAGGGAAGTATCCTCATTATTTTGATAAATGTACACAGTGATTAACCTTTGTTTGGGATACTGATGGAATGTCCTTATGGAAAGAGTGGGAATGTCTTGAAAGAGATATCACAATTCTCTCATAAAGCCATTAGGGCAATATGAGAATACTATAGGCCTATATACTTATCTGGAATGAAAGAGACATTCATCATAATGTCAAGTCAATGTTTGTCCCCTTCTGAGGGATTCCAAATAGCATTGTGAATCTGGGAGACTCCATAGGGTTCTGAGGGGAAAGATGGAACTCATTGGAAAAGGGGTAGAATTGTATTCACTGTTTTTTTTATCTGTGTTTTATAATGTTTTCTGTGGAAAGAAATAAAGTCTATCCTTTCTATGGGATCTAAAGACTTGCTTAGCTGTGTTTGGATATGTAAATATAGGTACAAATTATATGAACTGTATTTGGGGATTTCTTATAGACAGATCTACATAAAGGTGAAAAAGAGAACTGTTTTATTTTTGCCTTTGTATTCCAAGAGTCTAGAAAATTTGTGGTAAATAGTAGGCACTTAATCAATGCTTGTTGATTGGTCAATTGAGAACAATTTTGAAGTATTAAAGCATGGAAATCATAGGATCCAGAAAGGAATGAAATTTTAAACATAATCCAGTACAGGTCTGTTATGTAAATAATGAAACTGAAGCACAAAGTGACTCATCCATGGTCATATAGGTAAAAAGTAACCCTAATCTTCTGACTCCAAATCCAAGTGCTTTTTTTTTTTTACTACACTACACAAGTAATGCTCATTTTTGCAACTTAAATAACAAAATCTATTTTTAAAGACATGCTTTTCTTATTTTTCTATTAATATCCCAACTAAACCTCTTCCTTAAGCTCCTAAACCAGTCATTGACTGTTTGTATGCATGTGTATGAATGTGATACCCCAGGTTGTCACCAATTGTCTAAAGGAGATATTTCCAATTTTTCAAAATAAATGGCAAAGCCTAGTAATGATATGCTTAAAATTCTAATATTTTCATGTAGCCATTTTAATAGGAAGAAATGTTTCATATTGGATAAAAATGTTATATTAAGTAAAATTAGGTTCGGAATCATTGTCTTAGAAATTAAGAACTATGTCTGTCTTACTTTGATGTAGGTCAGAATGATACCACCTAGAGAAAGATGTCTGTAATTCACTCTTTATTTTTTACCTCTTAAAAGTCTTGGAAGATGACCTTAGCTTCTCACTGAGCACAAGACCATATGATATAACCTGTGATATTTAGTCTTATTGTCTCCTTTTTCTCTATACATATTCTGTCATCTTTGGTTATAGTCTAAAAGAAAGGGCATCCTTAGAAGCAGCTAAGTGGGTAAGACTGTAGGATCTGGGCTCAGAAAGACCTAAATTCAAATCCATCTTTAAACACTTACCGACTCTATGACTCTGGGCAAGTCCCCTTATAAGTTCAGAGGCAATAGTAAAGACAATATAATTCCAGCACCCCTTTCCATATTCTCAGGACCTGTTTGGCAATGCTGTGCACTTCAATAAATCCCAATTAAATTCATAAATCATGTCTTGGGCTCTGCTTTCACCTCTTTTTTGGGAGAAGGGAGAGTTAGGAAGGCTAACATTTACCACATAAATATACATTTACAGAGTATTTACTGCATCAAGGATTGAGTAAGAAAGACTAATTGTCTTTCCAGTCTTATCCCCTCAAACCCAGGAAAATGACAACAACAAAAGGAAATAAAGAAGGAAAAGACAACAATGAGGGAGCTTTATGGCTATTGCTAAGAAATAAAGGGAAACTGTAATTCATTGGAAGGGAAGATGACCACAAAAGAAATTACAGCATCATTAAAATTTCAAGTCATTTGTTCCCTGCTTAGTTCTAGGAGTCTGAAGTTAGGGAGCTTTTAGGAGTGAGGCAGTGGGATTGTGTGGGGAAAAACTGGATGGAAAGAGTCATCATAAGGAAGAAGGGTGTAAGAGGTTCTCTGTGTCCTTGCTTCTATAATGGAAGGGGGAAAAAGAACAAATATTTATTAAATGCCTGTTATGGACCAGTCACTGTGCTAAGAGCTTTACAAATGATATTTTATTTGAAACTCACAACAACACAGTGAGGTAGGTGCTTTTATTATCTTCATTTAATAATTGAGTAGCTGAGACCACTACAACTATAGAAAGTCACATGCTGCAAAAAAGATTCTCAGAAACATCTCTGAAAGTTGTGGTATCTACACTATGTTACCTGACTCCAACTCTATACAAGATATGGTAGAGTGAGGTCCCAAATGGAACACAGGCTTGAGAAGTAATGGGTGAAGGAAGGAACCCCATTCACATTTCTTCTAACTCTCCTCTCCCATAGAGGTAACATAGGGCTAAAAAGCCACTTTAATATTTCTTCTTGTTGTTGGTTAATAAATTGAAGAAGCAAAGATCTATAGATATAAATGAAAAACTCAAAAAATTTGAGAAAATGGGGGAATTAATTATATACTCCCTATTATAGGAACTATAATTCTCACTCTTTTGGAACTGCCATCCAATTCTATGACATTCTCAATGAATGTATTGTTGGCATCTGTTGCTGATAGAATGGCTAAATGAATAGATACCACTTTAATATTTGAATGAATATTTGAATCAATGAAAAGTTTTCAGTGTTTCTGTATCACAATCTTCATTGACTTTTTTTCTTTATTGTCAGGTTCTTTCTAAAATACTAAGGAAACCATAGCTTTGTGTAACTAATTGAATGTCTTGCCCAAATGGTGGGTGGTTGTGGTTTTCAACTCTATTGAAGTTTTCCAGGCCTTTTTTCTGGGGTGGATAGAGGTTTGCCATCTAAATGGTGATCAAAACCTTATGAAATTTACTTAAGCCATGTTACACTCCAATTAACAAAATACATTCTCTAACACTACCACCCACCAAAGAAAAACAAAGAAGCCACAGAGGAACAAAAATAAAGCAACCCACATCATGCTGGCGTCTTTATCTCTTTTTTCCTTCCATTGATGGTAACATGGCATTTTTGTGGCAAGTGGGACTGCCAGTTATCATTTCTTTCCCCAGGAGAAAGGGCAAGGCAAGGAGAAAAAACAACAGTTGATTTGTACCATTGCCTAAAACTGCAGCATATTGTATTAGCCCTATAGTTCTAAGTGGGCTTCTCCTAAAACAAAGAGTAGGTTTTTATTTTTCTTTTTGTTATTTTTAGTTTTGTGGCATAGTTGGAGAATGAGGTTGGAAAACCATATTGTCATAGAGAAAATAGGATCTGGCACCAAGAAACTTAAGTTCTGGCCACAACTTTGTCAGTATTATGTTGTATGACATTGGATAAGTAATTTCATCTCTCCAGAGCCAAGATTCTCATCTATAAAATGCAGAAAAATAAACTAAATGCTTATGTAGTCTTTTTAGTTCAAATATTCCATGTAGGAATGTAGGTTCCAATGTACCTTCTCTGTAGGGTTGGGAAAGATAGAGGATTCCACTTAAGAATAGATCTTGACTTTTGGTGTTAATATTTATTGCTGAATTATAATTGGCAAGATAAATTGAGAGGGTGGTGTGTATAATATATTCAAGGTGCTTATTATGACTTTTTGGAACGGTGATTCTATTTTTAGGTTAATATTTGTATGCAACAAGTACCTTCTACCCTGCCTTCTTAGTTTTCATTCTTCTTTTTTTTTTTTTGAGAGGAGTGAAAAGGGCTGGGGGAAGAGGGCATTCAGTTATCTTATTTATAAACTCTAATCATCAAAAGGGGTGAGGGGAATGAAGGTCACAATGTGATGTTTATGCAGCTTCTATTTCTGTCTTAATCACGTTCCAGAAGTGCCATTACACTTTGCAGTTGCATAGGATTACAAATTCTTGCTTTCTGGCATTTCTCTTGGACAGCTTGACATGGAAAAAAATCAAGCAGAGTTTCTGGAAAAGGTCAATAGTTTTTTTATTGTTTGAGTAATAATAAGTTTGTAATTTCAATGAAGTTTTACATTGTCACTATCCATCAGTCTGAAGAATGCCTTTCTTCAAGGAGTCATAGGGCAAAATAAAAATAAAAAATATCCAGCCCTTGAAGTGATTCCTTTTCAATCCCAGAAAATAGTTTAATGAGATACATGTTGAACTACTCTGAACATAAGGCCATTCTCTCCTGCCTTAAACTATTTCCCCTTTAAAATATTAGTTTCTAAGATCCCTAGTAATATAGTAGAAATAATATTTCTGTGAAGACTTAAATCCTTTTATAAAGCATTTGTGATCTATAGCCTCCTTGTAAAAATGCTATTGATAACATTTACCACACTTCAGATTGCCTTCTGTGATATACTAAAATTCCATACAAATCTCCACAGTTTATACATGAAGAAGCAGGCACACAGATGTTAACTAATTTAAATCAAAGTTAAGCCAAGACTATATGAAAGACTAGACAGCTGATGAAAAAGCAGAAAATTCAATCAAGCAGCCCATAGTATGTATAATGACTAAAAAGAGTAAAAGGAACTGGTTGACAATTTTCTTTAAAAATATATTAAAATTTTATTTCTACATTAGGGTTTTTTCTGGTTACAATTTCCCTCTTTTCCTCTTCTATCCAGTCCCTGATCACCTTTCCCTTATAACAACAACAACAACAAGTTAAATAAAACCAAGTTCAGCAATTTGACTGGCACTGTGTGTATCACTGGTAATTCAAGTTTCTATCTCTGCTATTCATAATTATGATCATTAATGAAACTATGGTTCCTTATCTCTTCAAGGAAAGAGGGAGGTCCATCTCATTTGGAGTTAAGATTAGTGATTACAATTACAAAATGCAGCTTCATTTTAGTACTATTCATATTATTTTGTCTTGTTTATATATTAAATTTCAGTCTGTTATTTATTATTTGGGGCATGTATATTGTCATTCTGGTTCTACTTATATCACTTTATACAAGATACCTCATGTTACTCTGAATTCTTTATATTTGTAGGTTTTTGTGGTACCATAATATTCTATTACAAAACAGAATTAATTATCTTTCTCCTAAAACCCTCTCTTCTTCAGCCAGCTAGGGAGTGCAGTAGATAAAGTGATGGTCCTGGAGACAGGGAGAACAGAGTTCAAATCCAGCTTTGGACACTAAATAATAACCTCAATATGCTTCAGTATATTCAACTGTACAATGGGGTAATAATGACACCCACCTCACAAGGTTATTATGAAGACCAAGTGAGATAATAAGTGTGAAGTATTTTATATGTCACATTGCCTGGAACTTAACAAATGGCTATCAAATCACCTCTCCTCCAACTTTCCTGTTATTGTTACCATCCTTCCAATCACCTAGTATTCCAACATTAGTGTCATCTAATCTCTGACTCCTCATTCACACTTACCTCAAATTTGCAATCAATTGCTAAATCTTGCCATTTCAAATGGCCTTTCCCAATACCCACAACTTCCAGCGCCTTCCTTGCTGTGATTATCTTCCACCTACTCTTCATTTATCTTGCATATACATAAATGTTTGCATGTTGTTTCCCTCTTAGAATGTAAGCTCCTTGATGGCAGAGACTATATATTGTATTTGTATTCCCAGCTTAGCACAATTCTTGGTGCACCCCGTCCCTCCCCACCAAAAAAAAGCTTACTGGTTGACTGAAATTCATATTCCATCATATGATCAGCAAAACAATGAATACTTTTATTTCTGGGTTTTGTTTTTGTTTTTGCTATAATAAACATACCACAATCATTATTTGGGACCTTTCTGTCTTTGACCTCCTTAGAGCATAAGTCAAACAGTAGGATTTCTGTCTCAAACTATTAACCAGTAGTTTTGTTTATTTATATAAGGTCAAAGGAACAACTTGACAGATTCATTAAAAAGTGAATTGAATGTTTGTTTTGGCATAATGTGGATACCTGTGAAAAAACGCAGGGCTTTGAACCCAGACTGCTTTTCTCCCAAGTTCTTTATTTAGAATACACAACTTTGTAGTACTTTATTTGTATATATCTTGGAAAAGTAGCAATATTATCTCATTATATTTCTAGTGCTTTTCCCTCTTAACATACTTTGATTTTCATATTCTAACAGCTTCTAAATGGACTTCATTAATGTTAATATTTTGTGCATATTATTTGGCAAGATACCACAAAAGTAATGACAAATAGTGATAATGAGAAAATAATATTATAACTATAGGGGAAGGGTGAAAAGTAGTAATTACATGATAACTAGTTACATTACTGCTATATCTTTTTAGATTGTGACATATTTTATAGCCTGTATACAATTAACTTTTGCCACCAAGGTATTTCATACCACAGTTTGCCTATTGGATGTTTCTTATAAAAGCTTAGCTTCTGGAGTGTGTTATTAACAATTCTGAAATAAATCTCTCTCTGCCTCCTGGCTTCCCTGGACTCATTTAATTCTCTGCTTAAATATCACCTTCTGCAAAGAGGGTGAAGAAATCCCTTCAACACTGCTACTTCCTTATGAGATTATATCCATTTGTATGCTATATATCTTGCACATACATATCATTTGCATTGTGTCTCCTCCAAGAAAAAAAGGTTGTTTCATTTATCTTGTATATACATAAATGTTTACATGTTGTTTCCCTCATTAGAATGTAAGCTCCTTGAAGGCAAATACTATGGTTATGCCTTTCTTTGTATACTCAGTTTAGCACAATGACTGGCTGGCTGAAATTCGCATTCCATCATATGACCAATATTTAGAACAGCACCCAGAACACAGTGCTTGATAAATGCTTGAGCAATTGAATAAATTCATGCCATTGGTGGCTGTAAGAATGAAAAATTAAGATAAAAACTTGGATTGCAATGTTGTTTTTGAACAAAAGTCAAAGCCCTACAGTCCTAAGCTTGTTGAAATTTATATTATTCCCTTTGCAGGCTCAATTTCCCACCTCTCACCCTTCCTAAAAATAAAATAAAATAAAATAAAATAATAATAATAAAATACATCTGATTATGGTTTTCAAAATAAAAACTCATTGGAAAAATCAAAGGTAATTTTATTCCATCTTTGTTGCCCCAAACTCACTTTTTTCATGCAAAAATGAATGAACACTGCCTTCATGTGGGAATGCAGAAAGCACTAATCATTAGCTAACAAAATGTGTATAGCTAGATTCACTTTACAGTGAGATTGGTGATGGTTCTCCAGAGCAGTTGAGGATTTGATAAAATGAACTTCTCCCCTTGTCTACTCTAACTGAAATTTATTGTTTGTATTCCCATTGTACTTTCTTTGGAGATATGCGCTTTAAACCTTTCATTTCCATGGACATCAGTCCTTGTGTGATGGAAAAACCAAGAAAACTAAAATAGACAGCTTTCTGCTCACACCAGTCTAACAAAGCAATCTCACCCTGAAGTGGCATGGCCACAAAGGTAGCTTTCATTCTTGGGAGACTTTTTTCATTACTTTTCTTATGCTAATAAAACTGGGAGGGAAGCACCTGGACTGTAAATCATGATGAGATTTTTGATGGATAACTTCAATTCTTTTCAGGTTTGTGAGTTCCTTTTTCAGACATTCTCATCTCATTTTACCTTTTTAATCTCCTCTAAGCATGTGTTCTTGGATTTCTCTTTTTGTGCATTTTTGTTCGGATAAGCTTTTTTCATTACCAAGTATTCGTTGGGGTTTTATACTTCTGAACACATGTACTTGCGATAAAATCTTCTCATAATATCTCTTCTCTGAATTCTGAAGAAGTCACTTGGCCTTTCCCTTTTCCCCCCTCCATGCACCTGCTCTTTAACTGCAGAATCAATTAGAGACAATTTTATTTTAGTAATTATTCCTACTGTTTCTCTGAACTTAGTACCTCTACTGTATGATCTAAATTAATATTGCCTAGAAGAGCTAATGATATTGAATTTCTGGCAGGGAGTGAGCTCAGTATTGTCAAGTGTTGGCAAAGCAGACATAGTAATTTGCAAAGTATCCAGTTATGCTGCTGTTTTTTCCTCCTACAATAGTTTCATATCCATTGACTTATTCCTGGCAACATGTGGGAAAAAAAATGAATGTAACCACAAAATGTAAGCCCAGTGTGGAGAATCATTTGGAGATGAATGAGTGTGTATTTATTGTTTTTATTCAATAACTTTTGTTCTAAGGAACTTTGTATTAGTGATATTTTTACTTTTCCAGGAATCCCCTCCCTTTGTATGCACAGATTTCTTTATTTGTTTTTTTAAACTACTATAACAGAAAAATTAAAGCAGTCAGCAGTTTTCAACAGGGGACACTGTATCCCTAGTCTCTAATTAAATTTCTTAAAGAAATCTGCTTATTCAGCTACCTTGAAATACAATTTTTCTTCTCTACTTTATTATACCTTCTCTTCTCTGAAAGCTATAGTTTTATTTTATCTTTTCTTCTATTTGATTCTTCAACTCAAGAAATTATGTATATTACTTCTTATGTATATTATATATGGTCATACTCTGCATCCAAGTAGTCAGATAAATTTGTTATAGTTTCCAAATAGGCTTGACTTTTCCTAGAAGGTGCACACATTTATTTGCCATGGCAGTGACCAGAGGACAAAAGGGAGGAACATTAACAATTAACAATGAATTAAAATGTGCTTCAAAGTCACTTCACAGGCTAATTTACACTATTTTTTTTTACTTTTAGAAATAGATTTAAAACCATATTAAAAAGATGAATCTCTCACCTCTGTGTAAGACCTTCCTGTGCTTCCACAGGAAATCTACTCTATCAGTAAACAATCCTCATTATTGTCTTGTTTTCCATTTTTACTAACATTTAGCCTATACCAACTTCCTCTCATTCAATTATCATCGAAGATAAAGCAAAATACATCTTCAATCATCCCTTTAGAGCTATCATTACTGCACTGGGGGTGGAGCCAAGATGGAGGAGAAGAGAAAGCACTCAGTTGATTTCTCCTAATATTCCCCTCCAAGCAATTTTAAGATAGGCCTTACATTGAATTCTTGAGTGGTAGAGCCACTCAAGATCAGAATGAAATGTTGTTCCAGTCCAAGACAACATAGGGGGTTTTGCAGAAAGCTTCATTACCCAAGGAAAGGAGGCTAACTCAGAGGTCATATTGATGAAACATTAATGGTAGGGCTACATAAGAAGCCACAACAGCTTTGAGAGTTTTCAAGCTGGAGATGGTTAGGTGAGCTGGCAAATGGTTAGAAAGAGATTATGGGGTCTCCCATGATAGAACTGGATATAGGACTAAATATTGCTTGACAACTCCATTGCTTATACCCATTTCTGTTTCATAGCTCAAGGGCAAAGAGGAACACTTTCAAGTAAGAGTGAGATGAAGCCTTGTGGGACACTCTCACTTCTGGCCCCAAGGAATAGTATTGGTTCCAGTCCCAAGGGAAAAGGAACCTTGAGTAGTGGTGTTTATTTTATTCTCAAAGGAAAAGTGGAACTTCCTGAGTAAGGACCATAGTACAGACTAGGTGAGTAGTTAACACACCTCTCCTCAGATCACACTACCTTAGAAGCGCTAAAAATGACCAAACCCACCCACCCCAAAACTAGTTCTGAAAACATCAATGCAAAAAATCCTGAAGCTTGAAAAAGTGACCTTCCTTCCTAACCCAATGATAGAACCCCAACATTAACAAAGTTCTAAATCAAGAAAAAGGATAGGAAAATGAGCATACAAAAAAGTACCTCAACATGAAAAAGATACTATGGTGACAGGAGACATCAAGACACAAACTGAGAAGAAGACAATGAAGTCAAAATGAAGTTGCAAGCAAAGCCTCAGAGAAAAAAAAATAATTGAACAATTATGCCTAGAAGATCTAAAAAAAATTCTTCAAAATCAGAGTGATAGACAAGAAATAGGTAAAGAAATGAAAGGAAAGGTAGAAACAGCATTTCCAATGTGCTCTGCCCCACACAAATTTCAAACAACGTGAAAGGGGACTCCAAACAACTTCTGGAGCCACAGCACTCACAGAACAGCACAGAGAAGCTAACCTCCTGCTGAGGACAGCTCAGCTGCCCTGCAGGGAGCAGTCAGTGCAGCGCTCTGAGAGCAGGCAGCACAGCGAGCTGGGAACCAACAGCGCAGTGCGCAGAGCCGAGCTCAGGTCCGTGGTTTTAGCCACAGGGTGGCCGAGCCTTCAGCCGGCTGGAGGGACCCCACAACACCAGCAATTGTGGCAATTCCAGAATTATCAGCACAGATATGCCTAGGACAAAGTGAGAGGTTAGCGCCCTATGGACTTTGGGACCAGTATTTGGGGACCGTGTGGCTTCCTCCCCTGGGGGCGAAAAGCTGCTGCAGAAACAGCTGCACAGAAGCCATTTTACATCTTCAGTAGTGGCTCTAGCTCCTGGTCTTCAAACTGTAGGGAGATCCAGCAATCAGTCTGGGGGTTAATTGCTCTTGCTTTAAACTTCCTGGATCTGGATTGTGGTCTGGGGGGGAAGTTTGGGGTAGCTATCCAACTTGCCAGAGTGGGTGGAGGCTTTACAGAGGCCACACAACTGGCGGAAGTTGTGAAGACCCCACGTTTGGGCGGATGCTCCCCTGTCTGGTGGCAGAGTCCTACTGTGGCAACAAGCCCAAAAATCAAGTAATTAAGAGGCAACATTCCTAGGCAAATGAAACAAAATAAACAGAAAAGTTCAACATTGGACTCCTATTTTAGGGGCAAAAAGGCTCAAAGCATGGAGGAGGACTGTGAGGTCAGAACTCCTGCTCCAAAAGCCCCAAATGAAAATACAAGCTGGCTACAGGCCATAGAGGACCTTAAGAAGCAGATAAGAGGGGCGGCTAGGTGGCGCAGTGAGTAGAGCGCCAGCCCTGGAGTCAGAAGGACCTTGAGTTCGGATCCGGCCTCAGACACGAACGCACACACAAACAAAAACCTAGCCGTGTGACCTCGGGCAAGTTACTTAACCCCAATTGCCCTCCAAAAAGGCAAAAAAAAAAAAAAAAAAGAATAATAAAGTCTGGGGCGGCTAGGTGGCACAGTGAATAGAGCGCCGGCCCTGGAGTCAGAAAGACCTGAGTTCGGAGTCGGCCTCTGACACTTAATCCAAACAAACAAAAACCTAGCCATGTAACCTTGGGCAAGTTACTTAACCCCAATTGCCCTAAAGGGGCAGCTAGGTGGCACAGTGAGTAAGAGCGCGGCCCTCGGAGTTGGGATGACCCGAGATCAGATCCGGCCTCAGAAAATGAGCACCCACGCATAAATAATGACTAGCCCTGTAACCTTGAGCAAGTTACTTAACCCCAATTGCTTTTAAAAAAAAAAGAAAGAAATGCCCTCAGGTGTTTCTTTAAAAAAAAAAAAAGAAGAAGAAGCAGATAAGAGAAGTGGGGGAAAATTTGGGAAAAGAAATGAAAAAGATGGTTACACACCGTTCTAGATTACTACATAGAGCTGTGTATGTGTATGTATCAAGTGGCTCACTCTGTATCTGAGGCTGGATTGTGTCAACAAAAAGTAATGGGAATAGAGCCATTACCAAGAATTAAGTTCCGCAAAACAGAGCAGTTGGAGTTCTTTCCTCCTTTTCTCTAAGTAGCTCGATAATACTCCGAAAGCTAGTTTGGGGATCAAATGGGAGCATTTGTGGGGAGTAGTGGTGACCTGATTTCAGCTAGGCTAATCTTGTTTCATTCTTTAACTAACACTTGCCATTACTTCACAGCCTCTTATTGCTTTTTCATGTTTCTGCCCATTGTTGGTTGTTTTTCAACTTTAGATTTTTAGTGATAAATTGATTTTGTAACATACTTGAGCAAAACTTTGGAAGAATATTTACATAAGATCCTCATGTGTGTCCCATGTGAAATTAGAATAGAGAGAAAGATTAGAATATTATATTTTAAAAATGCTAACCTACTGGATTTTTTTCCTGTCCCTTTCTTTTGTTATATTACTTTAGAAAACATGCCCACTGTTGTGTGATTTCTTTTTTTTATTCTGTTAATGTTGTAAAGGAAAGGGTATTCCTTTTCTGGACAAACACTGGCCTTGACTTGTCTTCTAATTCTGTGATCCAATGATAAAATACTTTTTTTTTTTATCTCAGCAGATCATAGAAACAAAAACCAAATAATAATGTGACTCATTTTGTAGTTGTTGTCCCTGCATTCATTCCACAAATTAATTTTCAAGAATTACCAGATATATGGCAGCTAGGTGGTGCTGTGGATAGACCACCTGCCCTGCACTCAGAAAGATCTAAATTCAAATCTAGCCTCAGACATTTGACAGTTACTAGCTGTGTGACCCTGGGCAAGTCACTTAACGTTTACCAGATAAATTGTCTTAACATTTCAAATATAGATTATATTTAGAGTTCTCAGAGTAACTTAGAGTATTTATGACTCCTATAATATTTTCTGCTGTGATCAATTAAGAAAAGTATTTTACATTGATCAGCAAATCAGTCTGTCCTTCATGTGCAGTTTAATAAAACTTCTAAGTAACAGCCCCATTGATGCAAAGTAAAGTACTGTATGTGGCTATTTTCTATAGGCTATGGGATTTCTGCAGTTTCTTTATAAAAATCATGTGGGCAGTTTAGTATCTTTAGTGGGGAAAGAGGGCAAAGAATGGAGAAAGAAAGAGATGCCATTGGGGCCGCTAGGTGGCACAGTGAATAGAGCACCAGCCCTGGAGTCAGGAGGTCCTGAATTCAAATCCGGCTTCACACACTTAACATTTAACTAGCTGTGTGACCTTGGTCAAGTCATTTAATCCTAATTGTCCCACCTTCCCCCCTTAAAAAAAAAAGGCAAGAAAGAGATGCCATTACAGCAACATTTTATATTAGTTGAAAAGATAGTCAAAACTATCCAGTGGTCCTCTCATCTCTCTGCCATCTTTTTATGGTGCCCCTAAAGTATACCAAACACAGAGGGTTAATTTCAGATCTTTATTAAGGACTTTCTTTGTGCAATTTCCCTTTGCTTAACCCTAGGGAATAAATAGACTGATGAATAAGGCACAGCCTTGTACACTTAATTCCATAAAATTCAATTGGAGACTTAGGACATGGACACAGATAATTATAACACAAGACAGAATGTGAGAATTGGACCAGAGGATACCTAAGTCACTCCCCACTCCATCCCCCCGAGCTCTAAATCATGATCTTAGCACGGAAGTGAAGGGGTTCCAAAATTGAAAAAAGATAAATCCTCAACTTCTAGTGATAGAATACAGGTAAAATTCATCAGTTCAACTGCCATTTACTGTGAACACTCACCATGGCCATGCCCTATGCTGGGTGGTGGTGGTTGTAAGACATCTCTGCTGATATGGAGCTTAACGATGTCTCCTTGAATGATCCATTTCCTAAGGGTGATGGGACAAATATACATCAGCTTTTAAAATGGACAGTGGGTAAAAAACAGCAACTCTCCATTTCCTTAGAAGAAGAAAGTGGGGCACAGGTATTAGCTATTAGCTTGTAAGTGATTAAATCTTCCTCATGAGATCTGCCCCAAGGGACCTGTGGCTTTGACCAAATGCTTACACTTCCCAGACATAATTGTAAGCTCCGCAAGGGCAGGTGAAGCTGAGCCCGTTTGGTACAGGATAAAATACTGAAGGAGGAACAGGCCCGGCTTGTGGTTTTTGTCAGTTCTTGAACTAACTCTCTTCTCTCCTGAGGCCTTAATCTAATCATTTGTAAAATGAGAAGGTTGGGTCAGATGATCCCCTAAGGTCCCTCTCTATAACTACACTTCTGTTTATGTCTTATAGCTCCTCGTAAAATAAGATCCAGCAATGCCTAGTCCTGAGTCCCTAGGAAAATGTTTACCAGGAATTACGTTGATAGGGACAAGTTAGTGATAGAATTATCTGAGGCTTTATACCTAATGATTTTTGTAAGGCACAATATAAATTAAAAGACATGGAAAATACTTAGTGGTAATCATTTGAAGAACTACTAGGTGGCGCTATTGGGGAGAGTGCCCGCCCTAAAATCAGGAGGATGTGGATTCAAGTTCAGCCTCAGACAACTATGTGACTCAGGGAAGGTCACTTAACCCTGTTTGCCCCAGTTTCCTCTTCTGTAAAATGAGCTGGAGAAGAAAATGACCAACTACTCTAGTATCTTTGCCAGGAAAACCCTCACAACGGGGTCATGAGCTGGATACAACTCAAATGACTCAAGGCAACAAATCATTTGAAACCGTTACATAGCAGTTAAATGAGTTTCCATTCACTTTTTGTTGATAATGAAGTCTCTCCATTTCTTCAGAAGTGTATGTGTGTATGTGTACACATATAAGTAGGTATAGTGTCTGTATGTATATATGTACATACACAGAGACATTATATATACATATATAATTAACTTCTTATCAGATCAGCTTATGTATGTATATATATATATATATGTATGTATGTATGTATGTATGAGAAACTGATCCGATATAGTAGACAGTTGGTATAATTAGCTGATTAAGTTTATTTGGAATTACAGGCCACAAATCCTTGAGGAAATTAATAGACAGAGATAAATCATATTACATCTAATAAAAAATTTACACTTGTGAACAATGTCATCCTTCAGAGATGTAACTAACTGTTCAGCTTGACCTCAGAACAAGGAAATAAGGCTTTGTAGTATCAACTACTTGTAACTGTAGACCACTGATTAATCTTGTTGCTTTGTCTTTCCCTTTAACATCTAGTTTAAAATGAGATCTTCTAATAAAAGTGATCATATCTTTAAAAAAAAAAAAAAAGAAATGAAAAAGATGCAAGAAAAGTATGAAATGAGGGTCAACAGCCTGACTGAGGAAAACAACACCTTAAAAAATAGACTAACTCAAATGGCCAAAGAGGCTCAGAAAGGTAATGAGGAGAAGAATGCTTTAAAAAGTCGAATTTGCCAGATGGAAAAAGGACCTCAAAAGCTCACTGAGGAGATTCATTCCTTCAGAGTTAGACTGGAGCAAATGGAAGCTAGTGACTTTATGAGAAATCAAGATACTATTAAACAGATCCAAACAAATGAAAGAATAGAAGGCAATGTGAAATATCTCATGGGAAAAAACCATTGACCTGGAAAATAGATCCAGGAGAGATAATTTAAAAATTATTGGACTACCTGAAAGCCATGATCAAAGAAAGAACCTAGAAATCATCCTTAAAGAAATTCTCAAGGAAAATTGCCCTGATGTTTTAGACCCAGAGGGCAAAATAGAGGTTGAAAGAATCCACAGATCACCTCCTGAAAAAGATCCCAAAAGAAAACTCCCAGGAATATTATAGCCAGGTTCCAGAATCCCCAGATCAAGGAGAAAATACTACAAGCAGCCAGGAAGAAACAATTTCAATATTGTGGAAACACAATCAGAATAGCCCAGGACCTGGCAGCTTCTACACTGAGGGATTGAAGGGCATGGAATATGATATTCCAGAGGGCAAAAGAGCTGGGAATGAACCCAAGGGTCACCTACCCAGGAAAACTGAGTATCTTGTTTCAGGGGAAAATATGGTCATTCAGTGGAATAGAGGACTTTCAAGCATTCTTGATGAAAAAACCAGAGTTGAATAGAAAATTTGACATTCAGACACAAGAAACAAGAGATGCTTGAGAAGGTAATCAAGGAAAAGAAATCAAAAGGAACTTATCAAAGTTGGACTATTTACATTCCTACATGGAAAAACAATAACTGTGTTTGATGAAACCTTTCTCATTATGAAAATAATTGAAGAAGGGTACATGGCATATGTTCACAGATATACATGGATAGAGGGCACAGGTTGAATTTGATGGGAAGGGATGATTCTTTTTTTTTTGCAGGGCAATTGGGGTTGGGTGACTTGCTTGGGGTCACGCGGCTGGGTTTTTGTTTGTGTGCTGGGTGTCTGGGGCCGGATCCGAGCTCAGGTCCTTCTGGCTCTGGGCCGGCGCTCTGCTTGCTGTGCCACCTAGCCGCCCCAAGGAAGGGATGATTCTTAAGGGGTGAAGTCAAGAGGTGAGAGAGGAAAGTGGCAAGAGGAGATGGAGAGAGACAGGGTAGGGTAAACTATCTCATGTAGAAGAGGCAAGGGGAAGTAGTTGCAGGGGAGGGGAAGAACAGGAAGGCAAAAGGGCAAAAGCATATTCTCATTGAAGTTGGCTCAAGGAGAGAATCACATACATACTAAATGGAATATCGTACCCTCACTCACTATCCTGAGTAGGGGAAAGGGGGATAAGAGGGGGGATGATGGAGGGGAGGGCATTCTGGGGGGAGGAGAGGTTGGAAGTACCCACTATCAAAGAGGGACAGGATCAAAGTAGGGAATGGACCCAGTGGGAGGTGAGACAGGTGAGAGGGAAATATAAGCAGTCTTTTACAATATATCTACTATGGTAATGTTTTGCATAGCTATACATGTACAACACATACTGAATTGCTTATCTTCTCAGAGGGAGTGGGTGACAAGGGAGGAAGGGAATGGATCTGAAAATTGAAGCTTTAAAATTAAGTGTTTCATAAGATGTCCAGGCATTGGGGCTCAGAGATTCACCTTGCCCTAATGGCAAAGTCGAAGGGGATATGGGAGAAGATATGTGAGAGAGCAAATTGGATGAGGGGATATCTAGTGGGACTGCTATTCTGGGGTGGTGGGTAGGGAAAAAATGGGGGGGAAAGGTAACTCATAATCTGGTGGAAATGAATGACGTAAACCAGAAGTTAATAAAGCATTTGTTTAATTAAAAAAAAAGAAATGAAAGGAAAAAATTGTGAAAAGATAATTAAAATCTTGGTTAGAAAGAACAAAAATACTGAAGAAAATAACTTAAAAATAGAAATGGCTAAGTGAAAAAAAGTATGAAAGTTCACTAATAAAGACAAATTCTTAAAAAGTAGAATTGGTCAAATGAAAAAAGGTACAAAAGATCACTGAAGAAAACAATTCCTTAAAATTAGAATTGGGCAAGTGGAAGGTAATGACCCCATAAGACATCAATAAACAACTTTAAAAAGTCAAAAGAATGAAAAAAATAGGAGAAAATATGAACTATTTTAAACAACTGACTTGGAAAATAGATTAAGGAGAGGTAAATTAATAATTGTTGGATCACCTGAAAGCCAGAATCAAAGGAGTATAGACATCCTTTTCCAAGAAATTGTCAAAGAAACCAGAGGACAAAATAGGAATAGAAAGAATCCATCAATCATCATCTCCTGTAAGTTATTCCGAACTGAAAGCTCACAAAAATATTATAGCAAAATTCCAGACCTCCCAGATCAAAGAGAAATGACTTTAAGCAGTCAAAAAGAAACCATTCAAATAACATGGAACGACAGTGAGGATAACACAAGATTTTGTAACTACCACAAGAAAGAATAGAGGGCTTGGAATATGATATTCCAGAAGACAAAAAAGGTAGGATTACAATCAAGACTAATCTACTGGCAAAATTTTATAAGAATAGGATGAAGTCACTCATAAAACAGAAGTAGATAGCAGAATTCATTAGAAACCACAATCTAACAATTTATTGTTTTGAGAAACACACTTGAAATAGAGAGACACAGAGAAAGCTAAAATATGAGCTAGAACAGAATCAATTATGCTTCAACTGAAGTAATAAAAGGCAGGGGTAAGAACCATGAATCCAAAGGAAAAACAAAAATACACATAATTAAAAGGAATAAGCAGGGGAACTACATCTTACTAAATGAAATCATAGATAATGAAGTAATATCAGTATTAAAAATATATGTACAAAACCTACATTAAATTCTTAAAGGAAAAGTTAAATGAATTATGGGGAAAATAGACAGTAAAACTATACACAATTGAGTACCTCAACGTTCCCTTTTCAGGGCTAGATAAATCTAATCATGAAATAAATAAGAAGCCAAGGAGAGAAATAGAATCTTAGAAAAGTTATATATGATAGACCTTTGGAGGGGTGGAGCCAAGATGGCAGAGTAGAAACAGCACTTCCACTGTGCTCCAGCCCATACCACTTCAAAATTATGTAAAAGGGGACTCTGAACAACCTCTGGAGCTCCAGCACCCACAGAACAACACAGAGAAGCTAACCTCCTGCTGAGGACAGCCTGGCAGCCTGACAAGGAGCAGCCAGCACAGCACTCAGGGAGCCAAGCCCAGGACCACTTGAGTCTCAGTTTTAGCCCCAGGGTGGCCAGACCAGCAGGCTGCTGGAGGGAAACCAGAATACCAGCAGCTGTGGCTCCAGAATTATCAACACAAAGATACCTAGGACAAAGTGAGAGGTTAGTACTCTATGGACTTTGGGATCAGTAATTAGGGACCCATCAGCTTCTTCCCCTGGGGGTGAGAAGCCACTGAGGAGCTGCGGCATGGTCACCATTTTGCAGCTTCAGTTGCAGCTTCAGCTCCTGGCCTGCGGACTGTAGGGGGATCCAGCAATCAATCTGGGGGGTAATTGCCTTTGCTTTAACCTCCTAGGAATATTGTAGCCAGGTTCCAGAATTTCCAGATCAAGGAGAGAATATTACAAGCAGCCAGGAAGAAACAATTTCAATATTGTGGAAACACAATCGGAATACCACAGGACCTGGCAGCTTCTACACTGAGGGATCAATCAAAGGGCATGGAATATGATATTCCTCAAGTCAAAGAACCTGGGATTAAAACCAAGAATAGCCTACCCAGCAAAACTGAGTATCATGTTTCAGGAGGAAATTTGGTCATTCAGTGGAATAGAGTACTTTCAAGCATTCTTGAGGAAAAAACAGAATTGAATAGAAAATTTGTCATTCAGACACAAGAAGCAAGAGATGCCTGAGAAGGTAATCAGGGAAAAGGAATCAAAAGGAACTTATCAAAGTTGAACTATTTACATTCCTATATGGAAAAGCAATAACTGTGACTGATGATATCTTTCTCACTATGAAAATAATGGAAGAAGGGTGTGTGGTCATATGAATACATATGTGAATGTGTGTGTATATGGTTACAGTTATATATGGATAGAGGGCATAGGTTGAATTTGTTGGGAAGGGAGAATACTCAAGGGATGAAATTATGAGGTGAGAGAGGAAAGTGGCAAGAGGAGATGGGGAGAGACAGGGTAGGGTAAACTATCTCAGGTAGAAGAAGCAAGGGGAAGTGGTTGCAGGGGAGGAGGAGAATAGGAAGGCAAAAAAGGCAAAACCACATTCTCGTTGAAGTTGATAGACCTTTGGAGAAAAGTGAATTGAAATAGAAGAGAGTATCTTTTTCTCTGCTATAAATTGACAAAAACTGATGATGTAGTAAGTCATAAAAAAACATCACAAGCAAATGCAGAAAAGCAGAAATATTAAATGCACTTTTTTTTCAAAATACAATGAAATAAAATTACATTTAATAAAGGACCATGGAGACATAGTTTAAATGTGAATTAGAAACTAAGTACTATAGTCCTAAAGAATGAGTGGGTCAAAGGACAATTTATAGAAAGAATCAATTATTTCATTAAACAGAATGACAGAGTTCCAGAATTTGTGAGATGTGGCCAAAGAAGTACTAAGAGTAATATTTATGTCTCTAAATGCTGAATTGGGCATGCAACTTAAAAAAAAAAAATAACAAATTAAAAATCCCCCACCAAACACCAGTAAGTTTAATCTGACTGCCCATGTATAGTTAATTCAGAAATGACTTACATAAATGGTAAGCACATATTTCCTATATATTAAGAATAATTAGGGGACAACTATGTGACAGAGTGAATAGAGCACTGGCCCTGGAATCAGGACGATGTGAGTTTAAATCTGGCCTCAGACACTTGACACAATTACTAGCTGTGTGACCTTGGGCAAATCATTTAACCCCAATTGCCTTACCTTCCCCCTCCAAAATAAAAAATAGTAATTAGTTTCATTTTTAAAGATGTGCCGTCCTTGAGCAGTGTTCAGTAGATGACTTTGTAGAAAAAAGTCATTATCAGTAGATATGAGGCTTCTTCATAGTCTACTAAACTTTGATATATCATCCCTTACTCAAGAACCATAGTTTGTAACATAATTTTTTTCATCATCTTCTCTGTTTTACTTTGCATTGAAGCTGCCCTATTCAATTTAGAGGGTGTTATTGATTTCTTTATAGGATTTCTCTACTTCATTCTCTGTAACAAATGTAGACACGAAAGTTATAATTCTATTCATGGTGGTATTTTTGCAACTATTTATTGCAACATAAGATTCTCAAGCATTCTAGGAAATGATATTTCTTGTTACCTTTGGACATATGTCCAAATGAACTTCACCAATTCCTGTGTATGTTTCTCTAAGAAGAACCTGTCATTTTCAATTCAGTTGTAACTTCTTTTTTCCTTCAGTTTTCATTTGTAGCAAGAATTTCAAGATTGATAAGATTTGGATCTTCTAGAAATATGTCTATGAATTGATCACTGAATAAATATCTCACATTTAAAGTATCAACAAGTTAGAGTTTATAAATACTCTAAATTTGTGTAACTCAGCACCTGCTGATCTCTTTTCTTTCATTCTGCCTCAGTCTCTGAAAAAAGAAAAGGAAATACACACAGGATTGAGGGTATTTTGCATTTTCCTTGGTTTCATAACTTTCCATGGCCAAAGAATTCACCATGTAGTAGTCAACCTACTGTTAATAAGCCTCTCCCTTCTTAGTCTGGTACTTGGAAAATAAATGAAGTCTGTCGCCAGGACCATGTTTAAACATTTTTCCCCCATTCCTTTCTTCATCTTTGTGATTCTCTGAACTTTATTCCAAGTTCTCCATGTCTGTTTTTGGTTGTGAAATACACAATTAAATATATTATTTTAATATTGTTCTTATGCATGTAATGGGATGATTACCTTAGTTTATGTCAGAGTCAGAAGAGATCTCAGGAAGATGCTGGGAAGAAATGAAGTCAGAGAATCTGAGATTTAAAGGGGAACTTAGAGGTCATCTTTCTAATTCTCTACCTGAAACAAAAATCCATTTTACAATATACATGACAGATAGTCTCCCAGCTTCCTCTTGAAAATTCCAAATTATACCACTTCCAAATAGCAATCTACCCTTTCCTGGACAGTTCTAATTGTAAGAAAGTTTTTCTTATATTAAGTTTAAGTTGTCTCTTGGTAAGTTGTATCCCCTGGTTCTAGTTCTGCTCTCTGGGGCCAAAACAAAAAGACTAATTCATCTTGCACAATCTATCTTGCTCCCCACTTACTTGAAGGCAACTGTAATGCTTCTCCCCAAATTATTTTTTTTTAATTTCCCACGCCAGGCATCCCCTGTTCCTTTGAACAGTTCTCATAGAGAATTTTTTTGAGTCCAACTATTCTGAACATTCCCATGCCAAGAAAGTAATCCCTACCCTTGTATAAATGATGATAAGGGGGAATATAGAATATTATTCTTGGGAAGATAAACAACTTTCAAATACCAACTGGAAACTGGCCACATACAAGTAAAACTGAGAATGATTCATTGGCATTTAATATAGTACAAAACAGAAATGAGAAAGCAATATAAGATAACTTTAAAGAAAATATGATGAGATCCACATTGACTTTCTCATATTTTTAACTATTTATCAAAACTATCAGACAAATTTTTGTTTGACAACATGTTGGTTCTTTAGGATATTCTGTGCTGACACCTATCCTAAATACTTATCTAGGAATAAAGTGATTGGCACTAAGTCAAACCAGTTAATACCTGGATACAACCAAAACATTATCATCAACATGTACTTGTCTAGTTCTCATTTGTGAGTTCTAGAGTAACACTCAAGCAGAAAAAAGCGAATACGCCCATGAACACTCCCCTATACAAGCACAATTTCACAATAAATTTACACAGGAAAAACGATCCAGGCCCTTAAATCATAGACACACCAGATTAACTGCCTCTGTTAACCAAACTTGCCCCTATTCTTGGCAGCCAGGTGGCACAGTGGAGAGAGGGCTGAACCTGGACTGTGGAAGACCTGAGTTCAAATCTAGCCTTAAAAACTTAGCTATGTGACCCTGGACAAGTCACTTAACCTTGTTTACCTAAGTTCCTCATCTTTAAAATGAGCTGTGGATGGAAATGGCAAGCCACTTCATTGTCTTTGTCCAGGAAATTCCTAACAGGGTCACAAAGAGTCATACATGACTGAAATGGTTGAATAATAGTCTCTCTTCCTATTCTCACAATACTCATTGACACTATGTGGTTTATTTTAAAACATGTAAAGGCCCCAGCTAATGTATGACCCATCATAATCATTTCTACTCTCTTGCCTCCACTAATACTCTGGAATAAGTGCTCAAAAATTGTGTCCATTGCATGGATCTGTCGTCCATAACCCTAGTGCCATGGAGATTTGAGGAATCACATCAGGGTGTATACTATCCATCCCCTCTTTCATATCCATGCCATGTAATGTCCCATTCTCCTTGTTATGGTGCCATAGATTGTCAAGTGACATTTATTAAAAGCAAACCCACTTTGATATCCTATATACCCATAATCTTTTGTTTCTCAAAGGAAATCATCAACAGTTTCATGATTAATTTTCATTGATCCTTAAACAATTGTTATTGACTCAGTCAGTCAACAAGCATTTGTTGTTTCTACTGTATATTAGGCAATGTACTAAGCATTAGAAATACTAAAAAAGGCAAAAGACACTTCTTGAGGTCTAATGAAGGAGATATAATGCAAACAACTACACATAAACAAAATCTATAAAGAAGAATATGGACAAAATGAAGAGAGGGAAGGAAATAAGGAGTATAAGGAAAGGAGAGATTTTAGCTGGGCTTGAAGGAATCAAGAGAAGCCAGGAGGCAGTGATTAGTAAGGAAAGTGTTACAAGTATGGGGGATAGATAGATAGCCAATAAAAATGCTAGCAGTCTGGAGATGGAATGTCTAGTGGGGGGAAGAAAAAGGAGGCTAGTGATACTGACTGGATCATAGAGTATGTAGAAAGAGGAATAAGATGAGAAAAATAAGAAGTCTGGTCTATCTATAACAGACCTGAAAATCATAATTTAAATGAGCTAAGACTTCCAGGGGGAGAGTCAAGACTGCAAAGTAGAACAAGTATTTAGCTGAAGTCTCCAAACGTTCTCCTTTTAAATAATTTTAAAATAAGGCCTCAAATTGAATTATGGAGTGGCAGAGCCAAAAAAAATTATTAGAGTGAGGCATTCTTCCAGTGAGCCCAAGATAAAATAGGAGGTCAGAAAGAGAGATCTGTGACAAGGGGGCAGGGAGGCTTACTCAGAGCCCACCTGGATGAAATACCCATGGTGAGATTAGGTGGTAGTGACAGAAGCAGCAGCAGCTCAGGAGTTCTCAACCAGAAATATTAAGGGGAGATCATAACTAGTCCAAAAGAGATTAAAAGTCACTCCTGTGCTAGAACTGGAAGCAAAACTACATGCTATTTGGCACCTCTATTGCCTATACCCACTTCTGGGTCATAGTTCAAGGGCAGAAAGAAACACTTTTAGGACGGCCATTGCTGGGCAAATCCACTTCTTCTACACTCTTCTGGGTCATAGTCCTGGGGTGGAGAGCTTTGGGAAAAGAGGGCGTGGAAGTCTGAGGAACAGTATCACTTCTGGTCAAAAGAAAACAGAAACTCTAAGGAACAGGGATACTGAGAAGCAGTTTTTAATTGGATTCCCAAAGGATCAGGAGACTTTCCTTGGTTAGGACTAGAGGGCAGTGATTACACCTCTCCCCAGGTTACAACACCTTGGAAATATTGAAAACTTCTAAGACCTGAGAACTAGGTTTTAAAACAGCAGTACAAAGAAGCCTGAGACTTGAGACAGGGTCCCACTACATCTCCATTCCAGAAACAGAGCCTAACATTAACATAAAGATCCAAATCAAGGGATAGAATGGAGAAATGAGCAAATAATAAAAAGAACAAATAAGGGAAACTAACTATAAAAAGTGACTCCAGTGCCAAAGAAGATCAAGACTCAACCTCAGAAGACAATGAAATCAAGAGAGCTATAAGCAAAGCCTCAAAGAAAAATGAAAATTGGAAACAAATTCAATGTGAATTCTTGAAAAACTAAAAAAATTATTTTCAAAATAAATGAGTGGCAGACAAAAACATAGGCAGAGAAATGAAAGCAATGGAAGTAAATTATGAAAATAAAAACAGCCTGGTAAAAGAGGCATAAAAATGCTGACAAAAATAGCTCCTTGTAAAGCAGAATTGTAAAATAGGAATAAATGTTCACTGAATAAAATAATTACTTAAAAATTAGGATTATGTAAGTGGAAACTGACAACTCCATGAGGCATCAAAAATCAATAAAATAAAGTCAGAAGAATGAAAAAATAGAAGAAAATGTAAAATGCCTCATTGGAAAAATAACTGACCTGGAAAATAGATCAAAGAGAGATCATTTAAGAATTATTGGATTACCTGAGAACCATACTTAAAGAAAGAACCTAGACATCATATTTCAAGAAATTATAAAGGAAAACTGTCTTGATGTCCTAGAATCAGAGGGTAAAATAGAAATTGCAAGGATCTACTGAGAACTACCTGAAGGAGATGCCCAAACAAAAACTTCCAGGAATATTATAGCCAAATTCCAGAACTCCTAGGTCCAAGAGAAAATATTTTAAGCAGACAGAAAGAAACCATTCAAATATCATGGAGCCACAGTCAGTATCCCAAAATATTTAGTTGCTACCTCATTAAAGAAAGAGATAGCTTGGAATATGATATTCTGGAAGGCAAAAGAGGTGGAATTACAGTCTAGCATAACCTACAAGCAAACCTGAGTATGCTTTTTTAAGGGAAAAAAATGACATTTAATGCAATAGAAGAATTGAAGCATTCCTAATGAAAAGAGTAGAACTGAATAAAAACATCAATTTTCAAATGCAAGACTCAAGAAAAATATAAACAGGAAAGAGAAATCATAAAGGATTCAATAAGGGAAAATGGCTTACCTTTCTATATGGAAAGATGATACATGTATCTTCTAAGACCTGTATAATTATTAGGGCAGATAGAAGGTTTCTACAGAGAAAGAGAGTGTGGAAGTGAGTTAATTATCTTGGGACGATGTTAAAATAAACTGGATAGGAGAGAAAGAGGGAAATCCTGGTTGCAGGGGAAAGGGAGAAGAATGGAGAAAGTTATCTCACAGAAAATAGATATGCAAGGAAGAGCTTTCATAGTGTGGTGGTAAATGGGAGAATGGAGAGGATAATGCTTGTAGCTCACTCATATCTAAATTAGCTAAAGAAGGAAATTATATACACAATACCAACTGGTAATAGAAATTTATCTTACCCAAACAGGTAAGGAGAGGAAGAGGATAAGGTAAAGCAGGAAGTGATAAAAGGGAGGGTAAATAAAAGAAGGTAGTAGTCAGAAGCAAAACAGACTTGAAAGGAGAGACAAGATAAAAATATAGAGAGAATAAGAAACAGAAGAAAATAAGATGACGGGGAATAAACAATTAGTAATCATGACTATGAATGTGAATGGGATGAGCTCACCCATAAAATGGAAAGAGATTACAGAATGTAATAGAAACCAGAATTCAGTGATATGTTGTTTAAAAGAAACACACTTGAAAGTAAAAGACACACACAAAGCTCAAATATGGGACTGGAACAAAATTTATTATGTTTCAACTAAAGTAAAAAAAAAGGCAGAGAAGCAATCATGACCTCAGCCAAAGTAAAAACAAAAATACCTAATTAAAATGGATGAGCAAGGAAATGGTATCTTGCTAAAAAGAACTACAGACAATGAAGTATATTAATATTAAACATAGATGCACCAAATGGCATAGCTTTCAAATTCTTAAAGGAAAATTTAAATGAATTACAGGAAAAAATCAACAATTTCATCAAAGAGAATGACAATAATGGTACAGCTTTCCAGAATTTGGGGGATCAAGCCAAATCAACACAGGGGAAAACTGATTTTTTTTTATCTAAATGCACACATCAATAAGAGAGAGAAACAGCATATGAATTAATTGATAGGAAACTAAAAAAGAACCCTAGGAAAAAATAAACAAATTTAAAATCCCCAATTAAATACCAAAATGGAAATCCTGACAATCAAAGGAGAGAATAGTAAAACTGGTAATAAGAAAACCATTTACTTAATAAATGAAACTAGAAGCTGGTTTTAATGAAGAAAATGAACAAAATAGATATGCTATTGCTTCATTGGATTATTTTTTTAAAGATGAAAATTAAATTGACAGTACCAAAAGTGAAAGACATGAATGCACCACTAATGAAGCTGAAATTAAAATAACACTAGGAGTTACTTTGCCCAATTATATTCCAGTAAAACCAACACTCTAAGTGGGATGGGTGGATATTTATAAAATATATGTTTTCCCCAGATTAAGAGAAGAGGAATAAGATTATTTTTTCTTTTTGGAGGGCAATTGGGGTTAAGTAACTTGCACAAGGTCACACGGCTAGGTTTTTGTTCGTGTGTGCGTTAAGTGTCTAAGGACGGATCCGAACTCAGGTCCTTCTGACTCCAGGGCCGACACTCTACTCACTGTGCAACCTAGCCGCCCCCAGGAATAAGATTCTTAAATAATGCTATCTTAGAAAAAGAAATTCAACAAACCATCCCTGGGCTGCCTAAGAAAGGCAGGGGGGAAAAGAGGAAGGGAGAGAATTTAGGGCTTAAATTTTTAAAAACAGTGTTAATTTTTACATGTAATTGAAAATATTTAATAAAATTAATAAAAATAATTTCATAAACTATTAATAATAAAGATGGCAGAGAAAAGGCAGAAACTTGCCTGAACTCTCCCAAATCCCCTCCCCAAACAATTTTAAATCACACCTCAAAACAAATTCTGGAGCAATAGAGCCACAAAAGGACAGGTTGAAACAATTTTCCAGCCCAAGATAACATAAAAGTACTGCAGGATAGTCCTGTTGAGGCTATGTTGGAAGGAATGACTATGCCACCTCTAAATATATGTGCTTTGCTTCTGTATTTGTATTTCTAGTGCTTGATGTATACTAATGGTTTAATAAGTTCTTTCACAATGATTCATTTCTTCATTTCAGTAAAAAGGGCTCTATTATATCACATTATACCTATCAGATTGACTAACATGGTAAAACAGGAAAATGATAAATGTTGGATAAGCTGTGGAGACATTAGAACACTAATGCATTGTTGATGGAGTTGTGAACTGATTCCAGCCATTTTGGAAAACAATTTGAAACTATGCCCAAAGGGCTATAAAACTGTGTATACCTATTGATCCAGCAATACCTCTATTAGGTCTGTATCCCAAAGAGATCATAAAGAAGGGAAGAGGACCCACATGTACAAAAAATAATCATAGCAACTCTTTATGATGATAAAGATTTGGAATTTGAGGGGGATGCCTATGAACTGGGGAATGACTGAAAAATTGTGGTATATGAATGTAATGGAATAATATTGCATCATGAGAAACCATGAGCAAGCAGATTTCAGAAAAATCTTGGAAAGACCTGCATGAACTGATGCTGAAAGAAGTGAGCAGAACCAAAACATTGTGCACAGTAACAACAACATTATGCAATGACTGACTGTTAGACTTAGCTCTTCTGAGCAATTCAATGATCTAAGACAATTCCAGAAGACTTATGATGGAAAATGCTATCCACATCCAGGGAAAGAATTATGGAGTCTGAATGCAGACCAAAGAATGCTGTCTTCTCTCTTTTGTGTGTTTTTTGGGGGAAAAATTTAGAACTCAAAATCTGTTATAAGTTTAATTTTGGCCTGTCTTTTTCTGAGGTAATAAAACAAAAGCAAAAATAGAGAATAGTGGAAATACCTAACCAAACGTTAATGGGGTTTAAGTTAATCAACCTGGAATAGCTGTTTCTTTCTGTAACACTGGAGCATTAATAGATATTCATAATTGAAGTTAATAATTGAAGTTGGAGAAATCTGTTTACAAGAAATCCTTGATTTCATTTTATCCCAGAATACAATTATATTCTAAGGTTCAGAAATGGTATGAGTCATAAATTCTGCTCAGTGCTTTATGATTCTTTATTATCATTCATAAAACAACGCGATTAGTTTCCTCTGAGTAAGGCAAAGGAGTCACAAAGTTAAAGAGAAAGCTTTTATATGACTATCTTAGCTAGAGTAACTCAAGATGAGCTTTCCTCATTTCCTTCATGTTTCCATCCTAACAGTATTTACTATGCTTACATTCTGATGGATATAAAGGGAAATAGGCCCATAAAAGTAACATTTTATTAGCAAATGAGATTTTGTTGCAGGGGAAACTGTCAATTTGCTTGATTGCCTGAACATACTGCATTTGTCATAATATTCTTATATTTCTCTTGTTTCTACTTGCAGTCTTACATATTTTCCTTCCAGCTTTTGCATCCTCATCCTTCCCTCCTCTAGGAAGGAAAAGATTGCTATAACAATTTATTTTTTTTTTTAAAGCAATTGGGGTTAAGTAACTTGCTCAAGGTTACACGGCTAGTCATTATTTATGCGTGGGTGCTCATTTTCTGAGGCCGGTTCTGATCTCGGGTCATCCCAACTCCAAGGCCGGCGCTCTTACTCACTGCTCACTGCACCACCTAGCCGCCCCTTTAGGGCAATTGGGGTTAAGTAACTTGCCCAAGGTTACACAGCTAGGTTTTTGTTTGTGTGGATTAAGTGTCGGAGGCCGGCTCTGAACTCAGGTCCTTCTGACTCCAGGGCCGGCGCTCTATTCACTGCGCCACCTAGCCGCCCCTGCTATAACAATTTAAAGGATAATAGATCTAGAGCTAGAAGGAACTGGTAAGGTCATCAACTCCTTCATTTTACAAATGAGGAAATTGAAGGCCATGAAGGTTTTATGACTTGTTCAAGGTAATATAGGGAGTAAGAAGAGGCAAGATGAGCCTGAATATTTTGTCCCTAGTCAGTGTTCTTTCCATTGTACTGTACTTTCCACCCAATATCTTAGCACATTTTGTGCTATGTTGCTCACAATATTTTGATTTATTCCAGGGTGAGGTAGAAAATAAGAGAAATTTTCCCATGACAACCAAGTGTCACCTCCATTCATCTTTGTTATAGACAAAAGTTTCTTCAAAAAATAAACAAAACTATGAACTAGAAACCAGTGAAAAGTGTAGCTAGAACTTGTATCTAGATAACATAAATTCTCTCAGCCCACACAAATATTCAAGATTTTGGTTAAATAATACTCAGTTTTTATGTAGTACAAGACACACAAAGGATCATAGGCATAGAGATGGAGGGAACCTTTGTGGTAATCTCACGCTACCTCCTTATTTTACTGATAATCAATTTGAACAGCTCTTGCCATAAAGGAATTTACATTCCAAAATGGCAGTATACATGCATATGCTACATACATATTCCAGGCATACAAATACTACACAATCTTAGAGTCAAAACATTCTAAGAAGGAATGATAGAGGTCATAGGTCCCATACACATGACCACCCATTTATGACAATTCCAACAAATGATATTTATTCTATTAAGTAACATAGAACTCACTAGCTTGTACAGCAGCTCATTTTACCTTTTAGGAACTTATGGTTAGAAGTTCTTCCTTATCAAAAGTCTCATTATGACAACTCAAAAATTTTAATGAATGAGTTCATGCTTCTAGCAGTTTAGTTTCTTTTTTTCCCAGTCCTACTTTCTCATTTAGGTTATATAAACATAATTTTTAAAGCACAACTAACTCTATAAGTTTGGGATCAGTAAAATACCTGCTTTTTCTATTAAATTTCAATGTGCTTATCCCTGAAATGTTTGTTGCTCTCTTGAAATAGGTTAAAATAGAGAATTGTGACCATTATTCTTTGAATAAGGATGTGTAATTACAATAGCAAACATTTTTCACAAACCAGAATCATCCAGCTCTGCCTCTTAGTAGGCAAGAAATCAGAATCAGTGCCCTTGGCAAGACACAAGGAAATTCCCTATAACAATACCTATAGAGGTAAAGTGCATATAAAGTATTTGTTCCATTAAGAATGAATCCTGGCCCAAGAAATGGAAAATTTGTGTTGGCAAATTGCTTTCTTGGGAAAGCATCATCAATTATCTAATATATTTCAAATAGTATTTCATTATGAGTTGCTCCTTTTCCGTATATCCTAGGAATAGAATTTGGCAGCATTGATGACAGAGCCTACCAGAAACTCTTTAAAATTTTTCAAGTGATTGTCCCATTTGGATCTTAATTCTTATGCAAAAAGATTTAAAGCTTGGACATGGTATGTCAATTAAGATCATAAGTTGATTAATATATCCATATCAGCTATAAAACTACAGTTTTCTAGATAATTAACATATTTCCTCTTATAGTAAAGCAGTGTTCAACCTAATCACTAACAATATTTTTAATATGGAATTTTAGATTATCGTTTTTAAAAAGAATTTGAAAGAAACTAATGAAATTATGATTTGAAAACATTTTTCTGAAACTTTAAGGACCTAAGATGCCATTAGTATGAGACCCCACCTGAGGTCTTTCCCATTTGCCAGGAGCTGCCAAAGGGAAAGCCATCACACCAAGATAAGTCGTACTTTTAGAGCTGTGCTGGAGCCAGTTCATATCAGCTTTCAAGAGTTAATTATTGGGGAGAAATTCTATGTTGCCATAGAATAGTGAGAGCACCACAGAATGACCTAGCACAGACTTACTCTGTGTCTAATGCAAGCGAACTTTTAATAAATTCTACTTTTCCTTGGCTGAGAAGACTCGAGTTGAATTCATTTGGCAGGACTTGGTGTGTTGGTATTTTGGGGTCTCCAGAGCAACCCTAACCCTCTTAGTGGATACCTTCTTCATTTTTATGGTTCCCTGACTGGGAAACACTGCTAATCTCGATTTCTTCTCCAGCCAGGACTGGAAGGTACATAAGCCTCTCTCTTTCCCTAGTACCTTGGAAGTGCAGTTTGGGGTTTTTTTTGTTTGTTTTGTTTTGTTTTTTGTTTTGTGAAGTTTTCTTGTGTGTGCATGGGTTGTTTTTTTTTTTTTTTGACCTGACCTCTCAGGTCCTATTAGTTCAGAGAGCTAGGAGGCTGTTTTGTGCTCAGCCTGACCTGAGGTTTTCAGTCCCATTTGGTTATTTTGGAGAACATGAACATGTGCACAGTTTCTGAAGAATGGAAGATAAGGACAGACACCCCATCTGGAAGCTTAAGGCATATTATTTCAATTCTCTTGGTACTAGGGATCTGGAAAGACTTCAGGTACTTTTTTGTGGTGTTTTCTTTTTTTTTTTTTTGGTTGTTTTTCAAAGCTTACTCTCAAACCTTCCTTTATGGAGGAAGGGACTTCCAGCCTGTAGCTCCTAAAAGTTTGCTTGCATTAGACACAGAGTAAGTCTGTGCTAGGTCATTCTATGGCACTCTCACTATTCTATGGCATTCTATGGTGCTCTCACACAACATGGTGTGAGATGGGATCTTATATACAGAAGGTTGTGGGAGGAATCTAGGGGTGGTCTAGAGGAGGAGTTTGGGGATGGTCTTCAGGAGGAGTTAATGTGGTCAATGAGTGATTATGTGTGGGAGGTAGCTGGAGGCTACAGACAATGGTGGGCTAAGCCAGTTCAAGGGAGGATCAATATATTGATAGTTTCAAGGGTGGGAAGTAGATGAACAATGGAGGTCTAGGTTAGTAACTAGGCTAGTAGTTAGCAGTTAATAATCAAATAAGACAATTTAATCAAGCGTCTAAGGGAGGTTCCCAGAGCCTGAACCTCAAGGACTCAAGGAGAGCTTGAGGGGACTCCCAGAGCCCATACCTCATCACTCTTACATGGCTATTCACCTTCTCTTTGATCTTTCTATCTCTCAGAAAACTGTAATCAAATCAATAATTCCATTGTCTGTAACAGGCAAATCAGGGGACTGTCCTACTATTCACCATCTTTGTCATTTTCCAGATTATAGTACTGAGGCAACTAAGTCATCCATAAAATGTAGGACTTGTAGTTAGGAAGACATGAGTTTGAATCCTGCCTCAGACACTTACTAGCTGTGTGACTCTGGAAAAGTCAATTAATTTCTCTGTGCCTCAGTTTCTTCACCTATAAAATGGGGATAATAATGGTATCTAGTTAACATATATAAAGTACATTACAAAATTTATATAAATGATTAAAGTGCTAAATAAATGCTAGCTGCTAGCATAATTCCTATCTCTGACCACTACTCCCCTACATATGCTTAGAATGTGAACTTCTCTGGGTCAGGGACTATCTTTTCTTTTCTATCCTCATTGATTAGCACTTAGTAAGCACTTAAATGCTTTTCATTCATTCATTTGTTTTTCCATCAACATATGGTTTTATGGTAGAATTAATTTTACTCATGTAAGGTGGTAGATCATGTGGATGTCAGGAAGAAGAGAGGTTTGTGAGCCAGACATAAAGAAAGAGAGCCCTGGGCTAGGGCATTACAAGGGAAAGTCAACATGGAACTAGGTCCAAGGTGGTAATATGCAGGTGAATAGAGGAGCTAAAATTCATCCACTCCAACCTGCTATTTTACAGATAAGGAAACTGAGGCCAAGAGAAATGAAGTGATTTTCCAAGAGTGGCACAGCTAGTAAATGTCACTGTTCTTTCCACTTCATTACCAAGCAGGTAGATAACCTGACTTCTGAGGCTATAGCACTAGCAGGGACTGTTCTGACTCTGAACCTTTACTTCTGCAGACTATACTTGTATCAAATCCCTGGTTTCTTAGTTGGGGAGTTGCCAGTGTAAAACAAAACAAGTCTGCTGGCCCTCAGAAGGCATCACACAACTATATCTGAAGAGATGGGAGAATCTGGACTTAGCAGGTAATTTAGGCAATATAAAAAACCCAGTCTCAGTTCAGGAGCAAATAAGGATCATAATTTTCTTTTTTTTAAATATTTTTTTAATTTTTCAATTTTTAAAAAATAATAATATTTATTAAATAGAAGACAAAGGCAGGAATAATGAAAACATAAACGTTTACCCATAAATCTGGGTTCCATTCTCCTACCATCACACATGATATGGGAGTGTGTCTCTAGAGAAGAGTGGGTCCTCACAAAAACTTTACTGAGAGCTTGATGAGAATGAAAACTCACATACATTTGAAAATTAGAAACTCTGGAGAGCAGACCTTGATGTCCTCAAGGACCTAAATTCAAGTTAGTTATAGAGCTACCAGATGTTCCATCCACTTTGGCAGAATGGACACAGTCCTACTTTGTGTCCCATCAAACCCATAAAACTTAATTCATTAGTGGTTGTCTCAGTGATCAGTGTGAATCCTCACTAGCCATTGGGAAGAAAGACCATTGAGCACTATCAGCTGACTTCCTATTGTGTTCCTATTGCTTCTCTTGCTTATATATAGTAGTGAACTTTATATTCATAGACACACAAATACAGCCAAAGTGGGAGAGATATCTGGAAGCAAGGGATTTACTATATAGTATCCTTAGTGAGGTATCAACTTGTAAAATTTGTTTAGAAAAATACTAGTCTGAACAGAACTCTGAGATGACTATCTTTCATCCATAAAACTTGAATGTAAAAACAATACAATTCAGTTGTTGGCTATGGGGGGAAAATCACAATGTTATACTTGCTGGGGAGTATGAACTTGTACATATTTGGCTAAAATAATGTGGCATTTTGCAATAAGAATGAAAACTAGTATTCATAGGACCAAAGTACAAATCAGATAAGGAAACCTTGCCTTTGGCCCAGTGTTCCCATGACTAGGAATATCCTAAAGATAAAGAAACAACTCATTTGACTAAAGGTGATGGCCAAATTGTGGTATAGGAATATAATGGAATATTATTGACAAATATGAAGAAATAGAGAAGAAATATGGGAAAGATTATACAAGATGATATGAATGAAAGATGCAGATCAACACAATAATATACACACTGATTACAACTATGTAAACATTTTTAAACTCTAAAGAAAAATACTTAAATGGAAAATTCAGAGGAGATCATAAAAACAAATTAGAATGTTTTTGATACCATTCTGTTAAAGTGAATATGCATATTTAAAACATTGTAAAAAACGGGAGTTGAGTTTTTCTGTACAATCCTATTTTAGTTTTGATTGTGTTTGAATGTGATTTGTGCTGATGGTTACTAAATTAATAAAAAGAAGAAATGGAAAATACTTCTTGGTTGCAGTTTTTTCATTGCTCTGAAATTAGAAAGCTTCTTATAATCTTATCACAAAATTACATTGTAGGTTATTTTCCTCTTATTTTATTTTATTTTTTAATTAATTTATTAGTTTAGTTTCAGTTAACAATATTCAATTCCATAGTTCCTTGATTTTCAAATCTCCTTTACTTCCCTCCCCCTCCCCCCACAACAGCATATAGTCCAGTATAGGATCTGCAAATAAATTCATATTAGACATTATTCCAATTACAAAGGTGTATTGTACTAGGTGGGATGAAAGATTGTAAAGAAGAAATGAAACCAAACAATGAAAAGAAAAAGATCATTTAGTTTGCTTCCATCAGGATTCAGGCTCAGTTCTTTCTAGTTATATCTCTGGATGGCGCATTTCTCTCTTTCTTGAGTCTTTTGGGATTGACTTATATCACTGAATTGCTGAAAAGAGTCCAGTCTGTCATAATTGGTCATCACAGATATGGTATGTCTGTGATTGTATACAAATTTCTTCTGATTCTACTCTTCTCGCTCAGCATCAGTTTGTATAAGTCTCTCCAGGTAATTATGAAATCTGTCACCTCCTCATTTCTTATAGCACAATAATATTCCATTACATTCATATACCACAACTTGTTTAGCCATTCCCCAATTGACGGGCACCCCTTTCGTTTCCAATTCTTTGCAACCACAAAAAGGGCTGCTATAAATAGTTTTGTACATATGGGTCTTTCTCCCACTTCTATGATCTCTTTGGGATATAACCCTAGAAGTGGTATTGTTGGGTCAAAGGGTATGAAATTGTTTATATCCTTTAGGCATAATTCCAGATTGCTCTCCAGAATGGTTGGATAAGTTCACAACTCCACCAGCAATGTATTAGTATTCCAATTTGTCCACATCCTCTCCAGCATTTGTCACTTTCTTGTTTTTTCATCTTAGCCAATCTGACTGGAAAGATGTGGTATCTCAGAGTTGTTTTGATTTGCATTTCTCTAATCAACAGTGATTTAGGGCATTTCTTCATGTGGTTATCAATATCTTTAATTTCTTTCTCTGAAAACTGCCTGTTCATATCCTTTGACCATTTATCAATTGGGGAATGACTTGTATTCATATAGATTTGGCTCAATTCTCTATAAATTTTAGAAATGAGTCCTTTATCAGAGACACAAGTTGTAAAAATTCTTTCCCAATTTCCCACCTCCCTCTTGATCTTGGTTACATTGGCTTTGTTTGTGCAGAAGTTTTTCAATTTAATGTAATCAAAATTATCCATTTTGCATTTTATAATGCTCTCTAATTCTTGTTTGGTCCTAAAATCTTCCCCTCTCCACAGATCTGTCAGGTAAACTATTCCTTGCTTTCCCAAATTGCTTACAGTATCATTCTTTACACCTAGATCATGCACCCATTTAGACTTGATTTTGGTATATGGTGTTAGATAATGATCTATGCCCAGTTTCTGCCATACTGTATTCCAGTTTTCCCAGCAGTTTTTGTCAAATAGTGCATTCTTATCACAAAAACGGGGGTCTTTGCGTTTATCGAACAATATATATCGAACAATAGATGACTATATTCATTAACTGCTGGGTCTCCTGCGCCTAATCTATTCCATTGATCCACTAATCTACACCTCTGCCAGTACCAAGCAGTTTTGATGACTGCTGCTGTATAATACCGATTAAGATCTGGCATAGCTAGTCCACCTTCCCTAGCATTTCTTTTCATTAATTCCCTTGATATTCTAGACTGTTTGTTTTTCCAAATAAATGTTGTTATTATTTTGTCTAACTCTAGAAAGTAGTTTTTTGGTAAATTGATTGGTATGGTACTAAATATTTAGTTTAGTTTGGGTAAAATTGTCATTTTTATTATATTAGCTCCACCCAGCCACGAGCAATTGATATTTTTCCCAAGTATTTAGCTCTGATTTTATTTGTGTGAGAAGTGTTTTGTAGTTGTGATCATATAGATAAAAAATATTTTATCATGTATACAGTGACTTTAAATGGGATTTCTCTTTCTATCTCTTGCTGTTGAGTTTCATTAGAGATGTACAGGAATGCTGAGGATTTATGTGGGTTTATTTTATATCCTGCAACTTTGCCAAATTTATTTATTGTCTCAAGTAGTTTTTTACTTGATTCTCTAGGATTCTCTAAGTATATCATATCATCTGCGAAGAGTGCTAGCTTGGTCACTTCTTTGCCTAATTTGATTCCTTTGATTTTTTTTTCTTCTCTAATTGCTACTGCTAGTGTTTCTAGTACCAGATTGAATAAGAGGGGTGATAGTGGACACCCTTGTTTCACTCCTGATCTTATTGGAAAGGCTTCTAGTTTATCCCCATTGCATATAATACTTGCTGATGGTTTTAAATAGATGCTATCAACTATTTTAAGGAAGGCTCCATTTATACTTATACTTTCTAATGTTTTTAATAGGAATGGATGTTGTACTTTGTCAAAAACCTTTTCTGCATCTCTTGAGATGATCATGTGTTTTCTGCTAGTTTTATTGTTGATATGCTCAATTATACTGATGGTTTTCCTAATATTAAACCATCCTTGCATTCCTGGAATGAATCCTACCTGATCAGGGTGTATTGTTTTTGTGATAAGTTGTTGGAGTCTTTTGGCTAATATTTTATTTAGAATTTTTGTGTCTAAATTCATGAGGGAGATTGGTCTATAATTTTCTTTCTCTGTTTTATCTCTTCCTGATTTAGGAATCAGTACCATATTTGTGTCATAGAAAGAGTTTGGTAGGACTCCTTCTTCACTAATTTTCCCAAATAGTTTGTAGAGTATTGGAATTAATTGTTCTTTAAATGTTTGGTAGAATACACTAGTAAACCCATCTGGCCCTGGAGATTTTTTCCTAGGGAGTTCATTGATGGCTTGTTTGATTTCTTTTTCTGAGATGGGGTTATTTAGGTAATTCACTTCCTCTTCAGTTAATCTGGGCAACTTGTGATTTTGTAAATATTCATCCATTTCACTAAGATTGTCATATTTATGTGCATACAATTGGGAAAATAATTCCTCATTATTTTTTTGATTTCCTCTTCATTGGAGGTAGATTCACCCTTTTTATTTTTGATACTCATAATTTGGTTTTCTTCTTTCTTTTTTTATCATATTGACTAAGGGTCTATCAATTTTGTTGATTTTTTCATAAAACCAGCTCTTAGTTTTATTTATTAATTCAATAGTTTTCGTAATTTCAATTTTATTAATATCACCTTCGGTTTTCAACATTTCTAATTTAGTACTAAATTGTGGATTTTCAATTTGTTCTATTTCTAGTTTTTTTTCAACTGCATGTCCAATTCATTGACCTCCCTTCTCTCTGCTTTAATTAAGTATGCACTCAGGGATATAAAATTTCCCCTGAGAACTGCCTTTAGTGCATCCCACAAATTTTGGTATGTTGTCTCATTATTATCATTCTCTTAAATGAAATTATTGATTATTTCTATAATTTCTTGGTTGACCCACCAATTTTTTAGGATTAAATTATTAATTTCCAATTGGTTCCAATTTAGTCTATCTTTCCATGGCTCTTTATTGCATATAATTTTTATTGCATCATGATCTGAGAATGATGCATTTAATATTTTGGCCTTTCTGCACTGGATTGTGAGGTTTTTATGCCCTAGTACATGGTCTATTTTTGAGTATGTACCATGCACTGCTGAAAATAAGTAAATTCCTTTTTATCCCCATTCAGTTTTCTCCAGAGATCCATCATATCTAGTCTCTCTAAGATTCTATTCACCTCCTTAACTTCTTTCTTGTTTATTTTGAGGTTAGATTTATCAAGTTCAGAGAGGGGGGGATTAAGGTCCCCCACTAGTATAGTTTTGCTATCTCTTTCTTGCTCTAATTCCTTTAACGTCTCCTCTAGGAATTTGGATGCTATACCACTTGGTGCATATATATTAAGTAGTGATATTGCTTCATTCTCTGTGGTGCCTTTTAGTAGGATATAATTTCCTTCCTTATCTCTTTTAATTAGATCTATTTTTACTTTTGCTTTATCTGAGATAAGTGTTGCTATCCCTGCTTTTTTTTTACTTTAGTTGAGGCATAATAAATTTTATTCCAACCTTTTACCTTTACCCTGTGGGTATCCCTTTGCTTCAAATGTGTTTCTTGTAGACAGCATATTGTAGGGTTATGGTTTTTAATCCATTCTGCTATCTGCCTCTGTTTTATGGGAGAGTTCATCCCATTCACATTCACAGTAATGATGACTATCTGTCTGTTCCCCTCCATCCTATTCCCTCCCCTGTTTATGTTTTTGTTTCTTCCTTTTCCCTTCCCCTCCTTGAAGTTTTCCCTTTTGACCACCCCCTCCCTCAGTGTTCCCACCCAGTGATCCCCCTTCTTAACCTACCCTCTCCCCTTACTACTGTTTCCCTCCCTTCTAATCCCTCCTTTGGTCTCCTCCTTTTCACCCCCCCCCCCTTACCCTTCTACTATCTAAAGGACACAATAGGTTTTTATAGTTATCAGAGTAAATTACTCCCCGTTTGATTCCAAACCAATGAGAGTAAATTTCAAACAGTGCTCCTCTCCCTCCCTCCTATTCCTCTATTTAATGAATTTATGTGTCTATTCACATTAGAATCTTAAACTTCACTGATTAAGTTGATCCCTCTTTGAACCAGAACCAGTGAGAATAGTGTTTAAACGATGTTCCTCTCCCTCTTTCTTTCCCCTCTTCTATAGTGTGTTTTAATGCCTCTTCAGATGGCATATTTTACCTTTTCCTTTCTCATCCTTTCCTTTTTCCCATTACAGTCCCTTTGATCCCCTTAATATTTTTTTTTTTTAGACTTCAGGTTAGTGCATTCATACCCACACCCTCTATCTAAGTATAACCCTTTTGAAGGTCGTGATAATCATAAAGATTTTGAATATTGACAGTTATCAGCTCCACATATAGGGATGTGAACATTTTGCTCTTGTTGCATCCCAAGTAATGAGCGTGTGTTTGTGGGTGTGGGTGTGTGCACTTATGCATGTGTGAGTCTGTGTTTCTCTTGTTTACCTTTTTATGTCTTTCTTGAGTCTTGTAATTGGAGATCAAATTTTTCATTGAGCTCTGGTTTTTTTTCATCAGGAAAGTCTGGAATTCTCTTATTTCATTAAACGACCATCTCCTTGCCTGAAAGATTATGCTCAGTTTTGCTGGGTAGTTAATCCTTGGTTGTAGTCCTAGCTCTCTTGCCCTAGGAAATATCAGATTCCAGTCCCTCTGCTCTTTTAATGTAGAAGCTGCTAGATCTTGTGTGATCCTAACTGTTGTTCCTCGATATTTGAATTGTTTCTTTCTGGCTGCTTGTAGAATTTTTCTTTAATCCTGTAATTCTGGAATTTGACTACTATATTTCTTGGAGTTTTCAGTTTGGGATCTCTCTCAGGAGGAGTATGGTGAATTCTATCGATAGCTATTTTACCTTCTGATTCCAGGCCCTCAGGACAGTTTTCTTTGATAATCTCTTGGAGGATGTTGTCTAGGATGTTTTTTTCATCATGGCTTTCTGGTAGATCAATAATTCTTAGGTTGTCTCTCCTGGATCTGTTCTCTAGGTCAGTTATTTTTCCAGGGAGATATTTTACATTTTCTTCCAATTTTTTGATTGTCTTGTTTTGTTTGATTGACTCTTGCTGCATCATAGAGTTCTGAGTTTCAGTTTGATTGTTTCTAATTTTTACAAATTATGGTCTTCAGTTAGTTTTTGAAGTTCCTTTTTTAGGGAGGTATTTTCTCCAATTACTTCACTGAGATGTTTTTCCAAGTTGGTCACTGCCTCCCTGATCTGGTCTTTAAAATTTTTCTTAAGCTCCTCCAGGAATGCTATTTGGGCTTGAGACCAGATCATGTTTCCTTCTGTGGTCTCAGGTGTGGGTAGAGAGTCTATATTGTCCTGTGTATTTAGTTGTTCTTGCCCTGCATAGTAGACTAGAATAGACTTTCTTGCCTTCCCCTTCTGCTTCACAGCTTCCTTCTTTCCCATTGTGACTTCCTGTTCCTTAGTTTCTCAGGCTATGAGTTTAGGGCCTGATCCTTGACTTTGAATACCTCTGGGTGGCTAGTTTATGGCTAAGTCAGGGAAGTCAGTGAGGAATGTAGATGTGTAGGTGGGGGTGAGTCTGACCACTTCAGATTTCTGCCTCTATACCCCTGGGCTATAAGTAGGCTTTTGTTGGTGAGGTGGGGCTTGTTGGGACCCCTCCCTCTCTTCTCTTCAGACTCCTGGCTATCTCAGTTACACCCCTTCTTGGAGACTCTCAAGCCTGGGGCTATTTCCATTAACTTGGGATTTCAATATGGGTGGGAGACTTATCTTTGGGTTTTCTGCTTCATGAAGGAGGGATGGGAGGATCTGAGCATCTAGAATTTATTTTGCCATTCCAGCCCCTGTATTATACAGGCAGGCAGTCTCCAACTTTCCAGGTTGGAGGCTGAATGCAGCCAGAGAAGCCACTCTCTTCACTGGGGGCCCGACTCTCCTACCTGGTTCCAATGATCCCTCCCATCCTTTCGTGAGATGAAGGGGAGATGACTGCGATTCGTCCTTGGTAAGTCTGCAGGCTGGGGCTTTTGCTCTCTCTGGTGTAGTCTGCTTGTCTGCTCTTAGGTCTGAGCTGTGCAGACCCCACATGCTCTTTGCTCGTCCTGTCCAGACATACTGGGCAACCTCCTGGGCTGGACTCTGCCATGCTTTGTCTTCCAGTGGGCTCAGTCACTCCGGAATCCGCTCAGATTCACCCTCTGAGACTTAGTGACCGAGGAGCTCATTGAGGTTACTGGTTCTTTTCCACCATCTTGGCTCCTCCCCCTTTTTCTCTTATTTTAACAAGGCAAGATAAATGAAGATCTTGTACAACAAAATACTTGTCCCAAATATAGTACATATGGTTTTCTCTGTAACTATTATAGAACTTGCCAGAAGAAAAATATTAAAGAAACACATTGTGCTATTTTACTTTCTTCTTGAAAAACCAAGGAAGCATCCCATATATTTTCAAATTATAAAGCAGAAATTTTTCATTTAGATCTCTAATTTCATTGATGTAAGGGATTCCTAGTATGGAAATTCCCTCCACCATTGCACATTAATAATTTAATTGTTATTTAAAATGTTTGCCCATAGTTTCTCAACATAGACAATATGTGCCAGAAGAAGTCTTCCTAAGTCCAAGACTGTAGGGCCTGATGCTATCCATTGATCCATACTGACTTTACATATACATATATGTGTGTATGTGTGTTATATTGTATGTATACACAGTGATTTTACCTATTTATCTACTTGTTTAACACTACACTAAGATTTTTGAAATACTCTGTGTAGAAGTATATATGTGTGTTTCACATTTATATATATATATAAACAGATATGGGATCCATATTCTAATTTTAGTTAACCTTTCACCAAATTATATTCAGGTATTTCAGAGTGATAACTGAAATAATTACCGCTCAAATTTTAATGCATTTAAATATTTGAGATAAAAGAGTTAATAAATGTAGTGAGAAACCCCTGATCTTCAAAATCAATATTGGTTGCAATTTGTACATTTATAATATATTCTGTTCTATTTAGATAATGCTGTAATTAGCTATGTACTCTTGAGCAAGTCAGTTTACCTTTATAGGCCCTAGTTTCCTTGGTTCTAGAGTGTGATTGGGTGCTAGGGTCCTTTCCAACTCTCCCCTAATATTCCTAAGAAGCCTAACACATCCAAAGCAGAGAGTTAGGTAAGTTGGGTCAAGGTTATGGTGGACTTAGTTGATGAGAAGGTTGTGGGATGTGTGTCTATGAGGAAGGTAATTAAATGACAGTAAATGAGTAGTAAGGGTACTGTGTTAATTGCATTTTGAGCTCACAATTAACCTTGCCACACTCTTAATACACATTCTGAGAGCCAAACAATAAGCAGTTATAAAGAATCATTCATCATGTGAAAAATCCATTTGTGTTACATTCAGTGTCAGCAGAGAAAGAAGGGGCCCATTGAGACACCACATCTTAGATCTGTCTAATCCACAAATCCAGCTATATTCCGTTCCACTTGTGGCATGCAGAAGTGAATCTAGGGTCAGAAAGACTTGCCAAAGTTCCAAAAGAATAAATAATTTACTGAAAAGTGAAAGTAATAGTCAACAAGAAATAAATAGTTCATAACAAAGCCCACAGGTTACAAGGATAGAGATTTACTTTTATATATATAATTTGGCATTCATTTCTATATCTATCCCTCCCCCGCCCCCCAAGATTCAATTTCTGACTACATCTGTGCAAACTCAGTTGGGTCCCAAATTTGTATTGAACCAAGATATTAAAACCACGATGTCCATAGTGTTTTATTGCCCAGCAAACCCTTTGAAACCAAGTATTTTCTTTGGCAAACTGATGGAACATCTCCATCTCCCTCCTTCCCCTATGTCATCTCCATTAATCCTATATAAGAAAGAAAAATGCATTTTTGGAGATTACTGAAAACAAATGACAATCTAGAAAATTCCATACTATTTATATATAATGCTATGCCAGACATTGTGCTTCCTTAAACTAAAAACCCTTATTCCCATCATAAAAAAAAAAAACTTTCAATATAATTGATATAGATTAGAAACAGAGGCAACCTACCATAGTGTATAAAAGAGGGTCCTGTCGGGAATCAGGATCTGAAATCCAGTCCTACCTTCGACTTATACTAGCTATGTGACTAAAATGGTAAGTTATTTATTTGTATCTGTAGAGAAGGTGGTTCCCATGCCCCCAGGCCCCAAACAATTGCCTACTTTGATTAAATATCAGATCTTTGCTTTGAATAATCCCCTTTCTCCCTAAAATTCAAGAGTACAGGTGTTGGGGAAGGGAATTTATAAATACATACCTGCTATTTTTTCTACAAGCAGGGATGGGAGTTTTCCATTTCATTCTCCATGTTCAAAGGAAGGAATGGGATAGAGTTACTAGTAACTAGCATGGAGAAGGGGAACTAGAAGCAATTAGAGGATGACATACAGACAAAAAAGAAAGCACGGAAAGAACATAAAGAAAGCAAAGGCTAAGGAACCAGTAGAAGTAGAGCCTGACAAATGAGAGATTTAAGTGCATGGCTTTTTTGTATGCAAGTTCATTAATGAGATAAGAATTTAAAAAGAGAGGAATAGAGCAATGATAGATTACATTTCTGAAATAAAATGGCAGTTCTGGCCCCTATCACTTTACTAAGCGAATCTGACTGACTAGCTGGAGTTGTGTTATTCATAAACCATTAACATACTGTTCCTTTAAGATTATTTATTCAAGTTGCCATGGTGAAAGCTTTTCTCATTTGTGTGTGGGGGGTGGGGAAAGGTGGAGTGAAAGATGAGATTTTTCTACCTATTGGACAAGGCAAACCGAGGGGGAGGCAGATTCAGTAGCCTTTTCTTTTTTCTAGTTCTTTTTCTACTTTCAATTCATTGCTTGGCACCCTCTTTCTGAGCCTTTTCCTCCTATATTAGAGTCTGGGGGCTATTCCTGTAAGGAGAACCAGCTGAGTCCCAAGATTCTTTGTAGCAGTTTCTTAGCAGCTAAATTGCTATGTAGCTTCAATCCAGACAACCCTTGTAAGGTTGCCTGGCTGGTTTCTTTCCTTTCCAAAATCTATGGAGAGAGAGCACATCATGGTGCCATAACTGGCTCAATTGCCATAGAAAAAGCCAGTTAAGTTTAGGTCACCCAAGAAGCTGAAGCTGTGATTGTTTTAAGACCATGGGAGTATTCTATTTTTTCCCCAATCCTATTCCTAAATTTTACATTAAGCTTCAGTAATTGGGCACCCCACATGCCTTCTGTGTATTTTTCAGACTTGAGGCCATAGTAATGAATGGTAGGTAGGATGATTAAAATGAGGACACTTAATGAGAAGGCAACAGTTATCAGTAAACTATATTAAACAACCTTATGCTAGAGGGAGATAGGATTTTTAAACTGTTTGAGTATGTGATTGCCAAAAGCTAATTAACAGGATCAAGTTGCTCAGTTATGCTTTTCCCACTGGACAAACTAAACATTTAGAAAGATACACCCTATCTAATCTTAAATTAGTCTTGTGCTATGTTTATGTCTAACCTTTAAAATGGATTTAGAATATATCAGCAGACCATGAGTCATTGCTTTTTACTGAAATGAGTATCCCAGACAGAAAAATAGAGGAGAGAATTGTTGGAATGTTCAAAGGGACAGAAGTGAAAAGAAGATGTAAAATAGCTGTGAGTAAGAAATGTCCAAAGATTCGTCCTGAGAATAGTGCCTATGGTGTAGAGTATCTGAATCCTGATTGCCATAGAAAGTTTTTAGTATGGCTCTTTGCACAATGGCATTCAATCATACAAATAAACTTAGTTGATTGCCTGAAGGATTTCATGACCTAAATCAGAGAATGCTACTGAGAGCAAATACTTAAATGGATATTATGACATACAAGGCTGCCTACAAATATTCACAGTCTGTGAATGTCATGAAAGGTCCTAAAATGAGATATCTTAGAGTGACTAATGCGTAAATAAGACAACCAGGAAATTATGGACAGCTAAGGAGAATGACTCAAGCCAGAGCTATGGCCAATTGCCTGAAGTTATGTTCTAACTGGCACAGGGGAAATGACACATGGCTATGTAATTTCATCAAAAGAATGGATTCTAATCTCAATCATTCAATGAATTCTGGTACATAAGCAACATGCCATCCATTGATATTCTTATTGGCAAAGATGTGAAAGACTGATTCAAGAAGACCAGAAAGTCAGTTGGAGGATTAAGTAACTCTAATACAAACTAGAACAGATAGAGTATAGTATGATTGATAGAATGTCAGACTTGGAGTCAAGAAAACCTGAGTTCTAATCTCTCCTCAGATATTATCTGTGTGACTTTAAACAAGTCACTCTCTGAACCTCAGTTCCCTCATCTATAAAATGGGGATAACAATAGCACCTACCACAACTTATAGTTATGAGGACCAAATAAGATGTGTAAGCAAAATAGGTTAAAAAACATAAAGCTTAATGAAATAAATGTAAGGTTACTGTTGTTATTATTAAGAATTGAATTAGGTGAATACCTGCCCCTAATTCCCTTGAAGATTTAGTTCTAATGCTATCTTCCACAACATTTTGATTCTTCCAATAGTTTGAATCCCTTCACTCCATCCCCATTACTATGTATTTGTTTTGTATTTATTTATTTTGATATTATTTTCTCTAGGTAAATCTAAAAGATTTGAGATCAAGGAATGTTCCATTTTTTTGCATTTCCAGTGCCTAGCACAGTGCCTGTTATAAAAAAAATGTGCTTAAATGTTTATTGAATGGATGAGTGAATGTAAAACAAGGAGGAATAAGCAGTTCAAGATAGAAAGGATCATTTCTATTTAGGGGGATCAGAGAAGAGCTCGTTGGAGAAGGTATCACTTGAGTTGGGCCTTCTGTAACATAAAATAGTCTCCCCATTTTGTTTCCTAAGCACTCGAATTAGTGTCATATATGAAATATATTTTATGCTCAATAGAAAGGCAACAAGATTATCAACAAAGAAATCTGGACTTTTGGCCTACCAGCTGGGTAGTATAGCTAATCACAACCCAGACCCACTAAGTCAAACACACACACACAAGAGGATGTATGATAATAGGACGCATCCAACAGCTGTGATGTGGTAGAGTGAGGGGCTTCCCAGATGCAGAGAGGATGTATTGAAGCATATCTTCAAAGAGTATGCATAATTATGGACTATTGAGAGACAATATAATCTGACCGTTAAGTCTGCTCGTTGCAACCACACCAGGCTTTGCAAATAGACATTGCAACCAAAAATCATACAAAGAATAAGACATTGGTTTCAACTATATCCACACACATGAATCACCGTCAGCAAATAACATACAAAGGGCAAATAAACTAGCCACTATTCACCATCTCTGACAGTCTAAGTCTGCTTGGGTTCAGAGAATGGTTTATATTCATTCTGTAGGAAAGAGTTAACTAAGAAAATTAATCATGTAAACAGTATTTTAGGGGACATAGTTAACACCAAGATGTCAAACAGTTTTTAAGGATTTTTGCACTTTAATCCTTGTATCCATAGAGGTTACCAATTTAAAAAATTTTATTCTTGAAAATATAGCATCTGTTTGAAAATAGTTATTAACCATTAGCATGAATTGCTGCATAAATTTAAAAGAAATTCTCTTTCTTTTTGAAATTCTCTCATTGACACTTCTGGCTAATTCATTATGGCCTCCTCCAAAAAGCTTGAATAATGAAGTTGAATGTTGCACAAAGAGAAAACATTTTAAGTATTGTTAGAGGATCAATGCATACTTCTTTGCTTTGAAAGCAAGATTTGGTGATTATTTTTTAAACAATTAATTACAAACTCAACTTCAAATAATAGCCAAATAATTATTTATGGTAGAGTGGAAAAGGAAAAACATTTTGAAGTCAGAGTACCTGTGTTTGAATGCTGTCTCTGATATGGTTTTGGGCAAGTGATTTAATTCCTTTAGGCCTAGTTTGCTCATTAGGGTGCTGAGAAAAATGGTCTCTATAAAGTTCCTTTCAGTTCTACATTTTATGATTCTATGATTTATGACTATTTATATTTTAAGTGAACTTCAACAAATATGTATGACAATTTATTAATTATTTCCGATTTTTTATACTAACCTTTCTTTGCTTATCTATTTACCACTATATTAAAAGAGATCTGGTAAACTTCTAAGTTTAGTTTCCATGTATTACATTAAAAATGATATTTCTATTCAAACAAAGGACAAATAATTGACACACAAAATTATGTTTTGCTGGTGTACATTAGAATTAAACTCAATTATCATTTGTAATGAGCAGAGAGGTGGTGCAGTGGGTGTAGCTCCAGGCCTGGATACAGGAAAAGAACCTCATACACTGATTAGCTGGGTGACCCTGAGCACATCACTTAACCCTGTTTGACTCAGTTTCCTCATCTGTAAAATGAGTCAGAGAAGGAAATGGTAAACCACTCCAGTGCCTTTGCCAAGAGACCCCCAAAAAGAATCCTGAAGAGTCAGACATGACTGAAACGATGGAACCACAATATCATTCATAATGTACCTAAATGCAAGGCACATATGATTTTTTAATGATACAAACACTCAAAGAATTTAGTCAAATAGGATGCCAAATCCATGGTACGGTGTGGTACAATTGGAAGAGTGTTATGATTTAGAATAACAGACCTGGATTCCCATCCATGCAAACTCTGTTACTTCCTTTGGACAGGCTACCTAAACTCTCTAGACCCAGTTATGTTGTCTATAAATGCAAGGAGTTTGGAAGTGTCTAAAGTCCTTTCTAGCTCCAAGTCTCTGACCCTGTGATCACAAACAAGGATAACATAAATGAAAAAATCATGAAGTGTAGAGGAGGGCTCAAGCAGAGCAGTATCGGAAGAGAAGAGACCACTTCCAGCTTGGGGTGCATTGAGCAATGAGGTCAAGGAGGACTGCAGTGAAGGCTTCTTGCACAATGTTGTACTGAACTGAGCCTTCAAGGAAGACAATGGTTTGGATAGAAAGAAATGTGGAGAAAGTTTGTACAGACAGTACATACAAGTATGGGAAGATGAGAAAGACAATTCATAACCATCGTGAAAATGGATAATTGTTGTGTCTGAGTTTCACTGGCTATCCCCAATGCCTGAAATGTCCCACTCCATCTCTACCTCCTAGATCCCTGGTTTCCATCAAATCCTGATGAAAACCCCACTTTCTACAGAAAGCCATTATCAACATCTCTTAATTCTGGTGTTTGCCCTCTATTATTTCTTGTTTATCATTTTTATAATTTCCTATGTAGGTTGTTTGGGCTTATTTGCTTACTTGTTGTTTCCCCTATTAGATTATGAACTCCTTGAGCAAAAGGCTTTTCTTACTTTTCCTTACACATAGTATTTTACCTCCCATCTCCCCGTCTTTGCACTGGTTGAGGTGTCCCCTGTGCCTGGCCTATGCTGCCTCCTCAGCTTTCTATAGAATCCTTAGTTTCCTTCAAGGCTTAGCTTGAGCACTTCCTCCAATGAGAAGCCTCTCCCGATTCCTCCTATCCATCAATATCACACCCCTGAACTTATCTTATATTTACTTTTACTATATTTTGCATAAACTTATCTATGCACATAGCCCAGTAACCCCAACCTCAGAATGTAAACTCCACGAGGGCAGGAAGTATTTGATTTTTGTGTCTCTATCCACAGCACCTAGCACAGTGCTTGATTAATAAAAGCTTATTGCTTAATTGATGGAGAATTAGTAAAGTTGAAGGTTAATTTGATCACTAGTTGCACAGGAACTTCCATAATTTGATAACCACTCACATGGCTATAACCTACAGTAGGATGGTTAAAACAAACGTGGAAGGTAGAGTTAACATTTATATAGTGACTTAAGCTGTGCAAAGCATTTTAAAGGCATTATCTCATGTTATTATCACAACAGCCCTGTGTAGCAGGTGCTATTTTAAAGAAGTTTGAAAAAGTTAAATGATTTCCTCAGGGTCTTACAGCCAGTATACATCAGAGAAGGGACTCAAACTCAAGTCCTCTTGAATCCAAGGCCAGCTCTATCTTTCCTATGCCATATTGCTTCTCCCAAGAGTGTTGGTAACTTCCAGAGCATCAAAAAGGTCAACCACGTCCATAAGGGACTTCGTTTCAGATGGAGGAAGTGAAGGGGAATGTGGTGGCTGAACTCAGAAGTCTCCTTGTGACCAACTATGGAGATAACCAGAGTTCCTATGGAGCATGAAGGTCATGATTATCTGATGAGCCACCTACAGGTTCTGGAGTGGTACTGCAGGCTAGTAGGTTTGTAGTTAGCCCACAAATTTAGGAGATCTAGACAGAAGTACAATGTGAGTTCTATTCATTCACTGGCCAAGTTTACAATGGAATAAATGGACACTAATGTAGCCAAAGAACACCCATTGTGTTAATACTAGCTTGGGGCAGCTAGGTACTAGCAGTGGATAGAACTCTGTGCCTGGAGTCAGGAAGACCTGAATTCAAATTTGACCTTAGACAATTTACTAGCTGTGTGACCCTGGGCAAGTCACTTAAACTCTGCTTCATTTGAAATGAAAAATGGGGTTGATAATAATAGTACCTGCCTTGCAGGGTTGTTGCTAGGATCAAATGGGATAATAATTGTAAACTGCTTAGCACAATAAGCACTATATAAATTTTAGCTATTATTAGTATTATTAGTCAGTATGGGGTGTTATGTATGACCTCTGTGTTTGCTATGTGATGATTTATTGGTTTGTTTCTTTGCTATTTATGATTGTAGATTTGACTAATGTACACAAACGATGGTATCTGTTAAGTATTGTGTGTGTTTAGTGTCCTGAATATAATGGATGCAATGTTGTCATGTGTTGTATCACTTGGGTAACCTACAGTAAGGTAAGCTGCTTATAATCCAGATATGAACACTGTTTTAATTATGTTTATTACATTATATCATGCAGTTAAGTGATTAAATTGTATGCCAAGTTATATTCCGGTATACTCCATATTTACAGTGACAATGAATGCTTCATTGAAAAGTCATAAATATCTAAAAATATGCCAACTTCTATTTTAATATACATAATAATTTTTCCTAATGAAAAGAAGGAAGGATTTCAGGAAAAGTATAAGTTATAGGGAATGTTCATTAAATATTTCATATTTTTTATAAATTTTATTTTACATTAAAATAACTCACATTTAATAAACTGCTTCAAGGTTTACAAAACATTTGCTTTATACTATATCCATTTAATAAAGGAGAAAATTGAAAATCAGAAAAGTGAAGGCACTTGCAGGGTCATATAGCTAAATAAGTATTAAAATGAATATTTGAACGCAGTGCTTTTATTAGTAGGATGCTGGAGTATAAGGCTCGAAAAAAACCAAAGTTCTATTCTAGAATTGGAATTTAATTGTTATAGAAACTCCCTCCACTGCTGTGAGTTGGGCAATTCCTCTTACCTTCATAGTTTTGGAAATCTGGTGAGAGGCTGAGACACCTGTCCATAGTCATACAGATGGCATGTGACAGAGAAAGGACTTGCACTTAGGTGTTTCTGATTTCAGCACTGGCCTTGCCTTATACCCCATTGCCTCTTTAGATGTAGCATGACATAAATAAATTATGGGTCAAGTTTTATATGGCATTTCCAGACCACAATTGGGAGTCCATTTTTTTCTCTAAAATTGGCATTAAAAATAATGACAACAACCTGAACCTTACTTGGATCTAAGGATTATGTTTTAGTTTTTTTTTATTTTTAATTGCAAATTTCCAATGGACTTTGATAATTATATATTTCTTTCTAGGCCTCCCTTTAAGGGATTATTCTATTACTGTAGTTTAAATGTCATGATCAACTAAAATGCAATGGAGAGTCATTTGAAAGCATTTTAACTGACACAAATATTTTAGATTGTTCATTTAAATATATTAATATTATGAGAATAATTTATAGTAATCTTAATGTTGTAAATATCCTGAATCTTAAACCTTTCTACAACTATATTTTATTTTTTTAATTTTTTTTTTTTTATTTTGGATGGCAATTGAGGTTGTGACTTGCCCAAGGTCACCCAGCTAGTAAGTATTAAGTGCCTGAGGCTGGATTTGAATTCAGGTCCTCCTGACTTCAGAGCCAGTGCTCTGTTCACTGAGCCACCTAGCCACCCCTTTTCTACCACTATAAGTAAGGTTATGAATGTTTCCTAAAATTTATGGAATTTTATTTAAGAATATCTCCTAATGTTCCATAAAGTTAACTATGATGGGGCCTCAGAGATGGTTATAACAGATGGTTATCATCTCTGACTGGTAGGCTACAACTGACACCCCTTAAAATGCTTTTTTCATTGGTCTAGTGGAATCTGGGTGGAAAACTTCCAATGCACAAATTATAATATGAGGAATTTTCTTATGTGAATTAAGAAATTAGCCATAAACATCATGACAAATGACAGTGTTTGACAAATATAACTCATGCCAGATACAAAGCATATCCTGGTTGGAATGAGGTAAAGGCAAGAATCCAGAAGACACTGTATCCTTTCCCAGTGATGGACGCGGCTGAAATTTGTGCATGGCTGAAGTTTACATTTTTGAGGGCTCTAAATGACTAGCTCATTTCCTACTCATTCCTACTGAAAATAGCTGAGTTGCCACTCACATTGCATTATTTCTGAGGAAATTCAGTTGTGTGTGCTCAATTTCACTTAACTTAGGAACCATTTATTACCTCATATGTTTAAGGCACATTACCAGGTGGTGGCAAGAAAGGGTTGGGGGTTAGGGAAAGACTTGGGAAGGAAACAGCCCTTTTCCTCAAGTTTACATTCTACTGGGTAGACTAAAGGACATAGGTTTGAATATGGTTAGTTTGAGATACCGATGGCATATATAGGTGTAATGGTATACAACAGGCAGTTTATGATGTAGGATTTAAATTTCAAGGGGAAACTTATAGTTGAATATATAGATTTAGGGGTCAATTATTTAGAGATAACAACCCCTGGAATCTGCTTAGATCACCAAAGGAGATGCTTGATCCAGAGGGAGAAAGATACAGGAGACCTACATTTAGGAGGCAGAAGGTGTATTTTAAATCAATAAAAGAAACTGAGGGGGGAAAAGTAGATGAGGAGGGTTGCAATTGGAGTTAAAGACTGCAGCAATGTCAACAAGTGAAGACTGAAAACATGGCACTGGATATATATCCCAGTATATTCCAGGTATAAGAGATAGCCGTGTGTGCACACACACACCATAATGCACATATACAGCTTATTAAGTAATATTGTATCTTGTTATCTATCATATATACACAATACACATATATACATACATATGTATTTTCACATTGATTATGTGTGTGAATATATATGTGTATATATGTATTTATATATGTGTGTATGTGTATATATATGCACATATACATGTATACACATATATATATACATATATATATATATATATCTTGACACAATGGTAGGTTTGAGGATTCAAGGAAGAGGTGTCTTTCATTGTTTTTTTTTTTTGAAGACAGAGACAGGAACATGTTTTAGGGCACTAGAAAAGTCAATAGGTAGGAAGATATTTAAGAAGAAGAAAAAGAAAATGATTAATGTAATTAAGGGTACAAGTATTGGGGCTAGATTTGGTAAGGAGAAAAATATCATCCTTTGGATTTGGAACATAGGAAAAGATAAGTGAAAATCTAGAGAGGTTATGAACTATGAATCAGGGAAAATGAGAGATTACATGAAAAATTGTTTCTATATTCTCAGTGAAACTCTACCCACCCTGTCACTCCACCCCCTGAAGGCCAGATATGCTACATTCCAACCTTCCCCACGGTTCTCTAGTACCCTTGAAATGGGGTTTGGAGGGTGTCTAGGTTCTTTGCCAATGGCTCTAACCCCTACTGGTGGTTTTCCCTCAACTTTATATGCCCCCTTTATCCCAGTTCCATTTAACTACTTAATCAGTGCAGCATTTAGAAGAAACATTACTTTAAAGGTGTAAATAGAACATGTATTTAAACATTTCCTCAATTTTTAGTGGTTAATTATACTTCTCCACCTCCATTACCACCACCACCACCAGCAGCCTCAATCCCTGGGGAGGTGAAATTGATTAGGTTCACAGCTTTCTCAGTTCCTATATAGCAAAGTCCCAATGAATTTCAAGTCCAAAGTTACCCCTTGGACAGTCAGACATCCTGGCTTCTCAGGGCTTCCCTACTGGGACGGGTTGCAACTTCTGGCTGGGAATCCTGTTTCCAAGGTTACCACAGACCAAGCTCCTGGGTCCATGGGAGTTTCTACTTCCTGTTCTTAGGACTAAAAATGACAGGTGAAACAATGCAAAACAAAACAAAGTTCCAGCTTCAAGCCCATTTTTCAGGGCCATGGGTGAAAAGGGGAAAGCCCAGTTCATGGCATCTAAGTTGTGGGTGAATAAGACCCTGACCCCTTCTGGACACTGAGGGAAAAGAGAGAAAGAAAATATCCCAGTCTTGTAGTTTTACAGACACATCGTGTTCTGGTTATGCAGCCAATGGAAATAGGCTCTTACCTGGGATAGAGAAATACAGAATGTCTTCTTCCACAAGCAGCTCCCTAGTATTTCTCTTTTTGTTGTCTACATTTTAGGTGATCTGGGACCCCATTACATCAATAAAGAAGGAGGAATGTTATTTGCTGGGATTAAGGGGGTATGGCAGGAAAGGTTGGGGACCTACAAAGAAAGAGGATTTGAAAGCTGCTGTGGGAAATAAGAGAGATGATCAATTAAAGACTTAAAGATAAAAAAAGATTGTCCTGAGTCACTGAGTTTAGATAACATTGCACAACAGATCCATTTCCTCAAATCCTATTCATCCTCTCAGGAATAAGAGTATAGAGTTGTCACTAAAGGATGGGGGGGGGTGGGGGTGGAGATTTGTAGAATGCAAATGATGGAAAAAAAAAAAGACAAGGGATAAAAGGGAGGAGTAGGGTGAATTTGGGGATTCATTTACTTTATGGCCAAGACCATGAAAATATGAAATTAAAGCCAGAATGACAATAATGGCCTGAGAGATGGAAATTAGAAATGATTTGATATATTAGATACCTTTTATACTTGGAAGTACCTTGAATCCATAACATGAAGATTATTTTTGAAGCAACTAAAGCTACTTAACTTGAAGAAATTAAGACTAAAAGGTGGATGAGTCTTTAAGTGATTCAGTGACTACAGACTTTTTATTTGGCTTTGTTTTTGGTTTGGATTTTTTGGGGGCACAGAATACAGAAGTAGGAGTGATGAGTAGAAGTTACAGAGTCTAACTTAGACCTGATGTCAAGAGAAAAAAACAAGCACTACTTCTCCAAAACTGAGTTGCTCAAAAGTGGAATGTTACCCCAAGAAATAACGAACATTTCTAAGAAGAAACTGGATGACCATTTACTGAATGTGCTGAGAAAAGGATTCCTTTTGGACTCTGAATTGGACTAGATTTCTGCTGAGGTCTCATCCAACTCAGAAATTCTATAGTCCTGTGATATGTATCCTAGAGAAGTATAAGACAATTGATAATTTCTTACAATTTATATGACAAGGATGGAAATAGACATGCAAAATATTGAAAACAGTGTTTAGAAGTATATAAAATTGAAGGCTAAGTTGTATAATGTCAGACGTAAGTGTCGTAGAAGAAGATGCTATGGAAAACAGCTGACAGTGAACGTTTATACTTGTTAATTGTGCAGGGAGAGTATGTATATATCACACTACTTGATATAAAGTGGTTTTTAATTTTTTTACTAGGGATGCTTCAGTGAACATTAATATGATGGTTATGAATATATTTATATTATTTATATATACTATATATATTTATATATTGATCTCAGCAGATCCCAGAGGTTATTATCTCTGTAGTTGCTATCTCTATATATGTTTATGAAGGTATTTTCATATTCATTATCTCATTTAATCCTCACAACAATTCAATCATTTTTTAAGCATTTACTATGTGCCAGGCCCTGAACCAAGCTCTAGGGATACCAAAAGAGGCAAAAGACAGTCCCTGCCCTCAGGGAGCTTATAATGTAATGAGGGAGACAACATGCAAGAAAGACACAAAATATTAAATATTTTAAAATTCTCCAAATAACTACAAAGCAAACTATATATAAGATAAATAGAAAATAATTAAAAGATGAAAGGTACAAGAATTAAGAAGGTTTGGAGAAAGCTTCCTCTAGAAAATGGGATTTTAGTTGAGATTCAAACAATGCCAGGGAAGTCAGTAGTTGGAGCAGTTGAGGGAGAGAGGCAACCTATTATTATTGTCTACATTTTGAAGATGAGAATACTAAATTGTCTTAGCTAGGGTCACACATCTAACTAGTGGTGGGAGTTGGACTTGAGATCCATCTTTGGATGTTCTACTATTACTACACTAATTTTCTATTGTGTTATGCCTGCTAAGGTGAGTAGTTAGTAGTTAATTACTAATAGTTAGTAATTTGACTATAGTGACATAGATATCTGTATTTAATCAATATATGCATATACATGCATGCATATATATGTGTAAAATCATAAATGTATGTATGCAACTAGAATTTTAAAAGAAAAAATGACATATTGATTGGCAAGAAGCCAGGTGATACAGTGGATAGAGTACTGGGTCTAATATCCAGAAGACTCATCTTCAGGAATTCAAATTCTGACATTTACTAGATGTATGAACCTGGGAAAGTCACTTAACTCTGTTTGCTTCAGTTTTCTCATCTGTAAAATGAATCAGAGAAGAAAATGGCAAACTTCACCAGTATCCTTGCCAAAAAAAGAAAACTCCAAATGCAGTGACAAAGAGTTGGACATGACTAAAATGACGCAACAACATCAAACATTTTGTGATGTTATTTTAATAATGATTTTCTGTTTGTTTTATGTCCTTTAAAGACCCAGGATTAGAATCATACGAGTTTCATATGGAAGAGTCCTTAGAGAGTAAATAATCTTACCTTCTCATTTTAGGGATTAGGCAACAGAGAACTAGACAGCTCAAATGACTTGTCCAAGATCATACAATTATTGCAGACAAAATTTAAAACTATTTTTTCTGATGTCATTTTCATTGCTCTTTCCATTACATCATGCTGGAAAGGCTATATAGAAGGCTATTCAGAGCGTGACATTCATCCAGGGAAATGAGAAATTGGTTGGAAGGCAATTTTGTTTAAATGCATATATTTTTGATGCCAGAAAGTTCTAGCCTACATTGTATATAATGTTATTTTGGGCTGTCATGTTCATGTAAATCACAGTAAGGTTGCAATGCTTTCACTTGCACGTAGGACAGGGAACAATGCACATCCCTTGCCCAGAGTACAAGTACACAGATAATCTTGGTCCTGCTGATTCCACAGGTCTTTTACTTTCCTTGAAAATTACAAAATAGGAAAAATTATTTAAAATTATTCAGACAGCATTTATATGTACATACATAATTTTATTTCTGGATATAACTTTTAGCATGCAAGAGTTTTAAGATGTTGTTCACCAATTTGTGTTTCTATTTACTGGAAATAGAAAGGATGCTAGTCTTGCATCAAGTTGATGAGGCATTAGAAACCCTTCAAAACTTGAAGTTTCCATTTTATTTTGTAATAAGCATTCTATTCAGTTCTGGGACATCGTGCTACTCTTAACTCACTGCGAGGTTTTGGGGATGACGAAAGTTATGCAAACATAGCCCAAGTCCCTAACTATTATTTTCTCTATCCATGGACAAGGAAGAAGTCATAATTCAAATAGCAAAGCATTTAGTTAGAATGTATTGGTAAGATAAATAAGAAAATATAACCAGAATAATTCTCCATATTTTTCAAACCATGAACAGGTACAATCTTCTAGAGATTCCTATGTTAGTGTGAGAGTTAGTGTACAACTCAAGCTTCTAGGTTATTTAGGGTTGCATTGCATATGGAATACTTCTGGTAGCTCCATCTCCTGGTCTTTGCTTTGACTATGTCTTTTGGTTGTTCTACTATGTATTTCCACAGCTGTCACTCACAGTTTCTCTACTAAGTTGCTGAGGCAATCATCCTCTACCATTCACCTGATACATTATTGTTTTGTTGTGTTGTCTTTTAAGGTTGTTCTGGGTCAATATGACTAGGAGACATTAGCATATTTTTCCCCACATCTCTGTTAGTCAAATTTACCAGAGATGGATTATACTCAGCAATTCTCAAATGGAAAGAACTCTAGCTCTTTTCCCAAATTGGGTTTGTTTGGACAAATAAATTCAATCAGCCCATCAAAAAGTACCTAATAACCACCTATTTTATACTAGGTATTGTTCTAAACTATAGATAAGTACATAGAATTAAACAATCCCTATTCATAGGGAAATTAAATTCTAATGGGAGAGACAACTGCATATAAAGATACTGAGTGTTCCAAAAGTATTAGTACAATTTTAAGGTATCAAAGTTTAAAATGGCATTAAGACTTTTGGGACATCATATATATATATATAGCATAAATATAAAGTGAATAAATACAAATATGCAAAAAAAAAGTTAAATTTGAGGTATTTAACCTGGGCAGGGGAAGGTCACTAGTAGGTAGGAGGCACCAAGAAAAGGTACGGACCTCAAGACTCGTAGCATCAAGCAAGAAACATTACCTTGAAACTCCAATGAAACTCAAGGAGACTCTTAGCAATACTACAGTGGAAGGAGGTCTTAGTAAATCTTGTCCTGCATGGCTATCCCTAAAACCAAAGTCTCTCTCCACCTTTACAATTCATTTTTAATTAAATCCAGTTAAAGATTTCAGGAAAGATGATTGAACTTCATACTTGTAGCAGTGATAGAATTGAAGAATATCCAAGATTCAAAGTTGAGAGGTCTTGCAGGTGCTTTTACAAATGTAAATCCCTGCCTACATGAGTCCCTCATAATATTTGTCCATTTATTCAACCATATTCATAGAGCTCTTAACATGTACAAGGTATAGTGGATCACACAAAAAAGGATAAGCTGCCCAACCTTGAAAGCTTTAAATCTGCTTCTGTGAAAATGCAATTTTGCCAATGGTTGTCACCTATAAGAAAGTGGCTTTCAGAGTTTTGGAAATGTGCAAAATATATGACATTCCTCTCACAGAAAAATAGCATTTTATTCATATATGTATATATATATGCACGTGCACACGTACATGTATATATATGCATGTGCGCATGCACATGTATGTGCACATGCATATTTAAATACACACATGTGCATATATATGTGTACTATATAGGTATATGTATACATATATGGCATGTGTATGCAATTTCTGGCTGATATGACTCCTGAATTAATCTTTTTTGTTAAATTTAGCCATAAAAAATGCTTAAAAGGGAAACATGGATATGTTTTGCTCTTAATTTTAACCAGCAGGAAAAACTCACAACTCTACTATCTTTCTAACACTGGAAAACAACTGGTTATTGTTGATTTTTCATCAAATCCACTAAAAATGTCAACTATCTAATCCTGTTTCTGGTGCACTAGGTTTCCATAAATCAGCTCAGTGTGTATTTTTCAAGATTCTCTTTCTCTGATCTTTGTCTTGAAGTCTTTTGAAGAATTCCAGATCCAAACAAAATGGGATGAAATCACATACAGTAGCGATTGCCCTTCACCTCAGAGCTCAGGAAAGTTTCTTCACTGGTAGGAAAGAGGAGTCAACTGTATGATTTTCTCCCTATATCAAGAAATGCTGGTGTTGGCAGCACTATACTTAATACTTACTTATTGTATGATTAATTAATTTCTACTTAATTATTGGTGCTGACACTTTACCTTTTAGCCAAATCTCCCCATTTTTGTTTTTCCCATTTTTTTGCCTACATTCTAGGATCACAAACAAAAGAGATATGTAGGTTCATGCTGCTGACCCCAATGTGTTTGTGATTATCGGTTTCTAAAAATTACTCTAGGACTGATTTTCTACAACAGGAAGGGGTTAGGTTATCAAAACAAATTGATTTATTTTGAATAGTTCACTTAATCATTTTTCAAATAATCCTGTGTGCAGCTTGAAAGCCCTACAAATCTCCCAAAGGGATTTTATCCTGGCAGGGGGACAGATTTTCACAGATTTTAATAAAACACCTGACACTGGGGTTCCAATTAATACCAACATCTGAGTAAGAAGCCAAACAGCAACCTCTCCTAATTGCACTGTGAAGCTATTAGGATGGAGGGCCCAGCTGTTCAAGTGGGGGGTTGTGGTTCAAGGCACTTCTTCCTAGCCAGTTGGCAGGATAATCAGCCACTCCTTGATTTTTCCATCTCCCTACATATCCTCCCCCCTTTCCTGCCCTTTACCTCTTGTACCACTCATCAGTACTCTATCCAGAGGGCAGGCAGGCTAAGACCTAGGAGAGGAAATTTGAATGAGACAATTTAGCAATATTTGTAAAGGTCATTGTAAGAGAGGAGTAGAAATTAGGTCAGGAGAGACAGCTTGTAGTATAACCAAAAGAAAACCTGACTCCAATTCATGTGTCAACTCTGGCCCTGTGACCCTTGGTCAAATAATATAACCTTTTATACCTCAGTTTCCTCATCTGTAAAAAGAACACAATACTTGCAGTTCCTACCTGGCAGAGTTATGAGAACTTACTTAGTATACTATAAATGACTATATTAAAAATAACCTAAGATTTTCCTAATCAAAAACTTTCAGTGGCTCCCCACAGAAACTAACTCTGTCTATAAGACCTCTTTAATTTGGTCTCAGCATGGCTTTCCAAACATTTTAACCACAGCTAGTCTCCCACTCTAAGGTCCAACCAAACAATTGCTCAGCATTCACAAGACACACTATGTACTTTCTTGCCCCTGCTTTTGTTTTTCTGGTGAAGTGGTGCATACTGAGAGGATATAAAGCATGGAGAGAAGGTAGAGCACATAAAAATATTTTGCAAATTACAAAATGCTGCAAACATATTAGCTATGGTAATGAAGATGAGGATGAAGAAATAAGAGGACCAATGTTCAGACCTCATAACTGATACTTTATGACCATTGAGGAAATTCTACGACCTTGGACACCTCCACAAGGTGAACCAAAGTATCCTTATCTGTGTATGGGGAGTGGGGGAGTGATGTTGCTCTAGATGATATCCCTTAGATATCCCTTTTGGCTCTAAATTTGTGATCCTATGATCATCATTCCTTCTGAAAAGAATGTTCTTATCAACATCCACTGTTTCTGAACAATCTAACTCTGGCTCTTAGTTTGCTGAGCAGGAAGCCTTGCTGAACCTTCTGTTCTCCTTATGTTCTCCTGGCCTGAGGGCTTTTTTTTCTCCAACTGCCCCAGACCCATAACCCACTCTGGGGAAAGGATCCCAAAAGAAAAGAAAAATGGCTTCTTTCAGACCAGAACATCTAGAAATTGAATTGTGAATTCACTTGGAATTCAATAATCCCTGACTCACTTTCACTCAATTCACATGTTATAATGGAACAGTTTTGCCTAGGGCCTAAAGGCAGTGAGCCTTTGCTAAAAAAAACAGAGGTTTATCCAAAGGCCCAAAATTTAAAGGGCTATTAATAGCATTTCTGTTCCCCTAATGATGAAGGTACAATTGGGATCCACATATGTGGGAGGAGGTAAAGCCAGAATAGTTTGTGATAGCTGTATACCCTGCCAGGGCATAGGGACTAGCGGAAAAAGGGACACTGGATGAGCCTGTTGGTGATTAGCCTTCTCTGTTGTCCATTCATAAAGTTGTGACTTTGTAAGTTTTCTTTGTTGTATCAGCCTGTGTGAAAAGAGCTGTGATTCTTTTACCTCTTGCTCATAATTCCTCTTTTGGGGAGACTTTGAGAATTCGTGAAGACTAAAGAAAATGGCTAACCCTGCATCTTGTGTATTACATGAGCCACCAACCAAGATTCTCTTTGTATAGATGCAGTTAGGTAGTGGAATTGATAGAAGACCGGACCTGGATTGAGAAAGACTTAATTCAAATTGTGCCTCAAATATTTGCAAGCTGTGTGACCCTGGGCAAGTCACTTAACCTTTGTATGCCTCAGTTTCTTCCTCTGTAAAATGGGAATAATAACAGCAGCTACCTCCCAGGGTTATTATGAAAATGAAATAAGATAATATTTGTAAATTGTTTGATACAGTGCCTGGCACATAGTAAGTGCTAAATAAATGACATCACTTATTATATATTATTGTTATTACTGTTGTTCTTCTTGTTACTACTACCTTGGGCAAGTCACTTCCCCTTTATGCAGACTCAGTCTTTTCCTCAGTAAAATAGAATACTGTATGGCATGATCTCAAAGGCTCCTGAACTTTAAACTGATACTTAGAGGATTTGGGGGTGGGGGCAACACTAGAATTTAAATTCGCGTTTAGTCACTGTCTCTTAAAACTTTGACTTTAAGCTTTCTTTTTATCCCCTTTCTCAAAAACATTTTTCTGTTAGTTCTAAGGGTAATTATCCCACCACCACCCCCATCCTCCTAGTAATAAGACTTCTTGGAAGTCAAGTGTGAAGGACACTGAACATAGCACCCACTTAGCCAGCATAGAATTAGCAATAGTGACAAGACCTGTTATATTTGTAGATTACATTGGTTCTGGGTGAGGGAACGCCCTCTACCATTGCAGGTCAAAACCTTCTCTTTGACTTAGAGACTTACTTAGCTAGAATCATTATTTAAAATAGGAGGCTGTTACTTGGGGAGGAGGTGAGCACTCTTCTAAGCAGCAGACTTGTGATAGATTTTCTCTTTTCCTCCATAAGGCAGTATCCATTTCCAGGCTACATCCTCCAATGGAGGTTGCCTTTCATGCCATTTGCCCCATGCATGATTTAAAGTGTTTGTCCCAGGTCAAAAATTCATAGCCACCCATGTGGTTCTGCCCACCCATGTTACAACTGGATTCCAAAAGGCTATGTCTCCTACAGATACATCCCCTCCTCCTGCTAGAATATCTATGCTGGAAGCTTCCAGTCTCATGCTATACTAGACCAGACCTCCTAGGAGGTTATAGTATCCCCTTGACTATTACATAAGAGGTAAGAAGCCAGTAAGCCAAGCCTGGGAGAAGACCCACATCTCCCTACAAAACTGGACCATTGATGATTTGATGACCCAGTAGGTGGATTCCCCTTATGTTTCTATGTAACAAATATGGGTTGCCAGCTAACTTTGTATGGAAGCTGTGATTCTTGCCTTCCTCTACCGAAAAAGCCTTAAACAACTTTTTCTTGCCAGGTCTGGACAATAGCCTATGCCTGATTCAGTGATCCCCTTCCTCCTGCTGCAATGATCCCAAATCACCAAATATAAGCCAAGAAACTCATTTTTTGGACACAAGGGCACAATTACATCCTTGTCTCTCTAGTGACTGAGATCTGGATATATCTTTTTCTTTGAAAATATATACAGAATAATTCCATGTTCACCTTCTCATGTCCCTGGATATCTCAAGTTTGACCTTAAGCTTTCCTTCATGCAAGTTAAAAATGCAATTCAATAAACACCTGTTGTTTCACACATCCTTTACAGGCCCGCCCACCAGAAGCAGTGCCAATAGACTTGATGCTCCTTCTAATAGAAAAAAAAAAATGTATCAATGGGCAAGAATGATTGTGTGTCCTATAGCTCAAAAAAAAATCAGAATTCTTCAAGACACAAAGTTAAAAACTGACATCACTCTTCACATGCTCCCTCTTGCCATCTCTGCTATGTAGTCTTTTCTGAATGTTTCCACAGGCCAAAAGTCATTTTTCCTTCTTCCTATGCTAATTCTTCCTAGAGTCTACTACAGTTTTTTTGGGGGAGTGGGGTAGGTGTAGTCATGGGGAGATTTGCTACACAGCATATATTTCCCCCTGGATAATACACTCCATGAGTTTATTGAATGACCAGGCCTTGCTTATTTTTTATGTCTTCTAATTCTCTTGGCACAGTGCCTTTCACACAAGATCATGCCTTAAATCCAATTCACTCTGGATCTCATTGATTGGACTGTAACAGGTCCCTGTCTAATCACCACTTAATAGTTATTTTGGGGTCCTCCTGACTCAAAGTGAATATAAATAGTAACTGTTTCTCTTTTGGTCAGTAGCCTTGACTGTCTTCCCTCCCAGTTTGATTTTATTATTATTATTATTATTAAAGGGGCCATCCCTTGACTCACTTTTTAAAGAGGCCTATTCACTGAAAGGGTCTTGCCTTACTCTAAGTGAGAATTTGAAAAGACCTTAGCTTAAAAAGGCCAAGGTATCAGATTGCATCCTAGGCAACCTCCAGTCATCCTGATGAATATCTGGCCACTGGACCCAGATTACTCTGGAGGAAAAAAGTGAGACTGGTGACCTTGCACAGACCTCCCTCACTCAAATCAAAGTCAACTGCAAGTCACATCATCATCTCCCTGATGTCATGGTTCTCTTTGAAATTAAGGACAAACCAAACAAACATAATCCTATACATATTTATTGGATAGAATCAAATATACCTTAAGGTTTACCATTACCTCTTGAAAGAAAATTGGTTGTAAATGGTAAGAGGGGATATTTTTTGGTGGTTGATCTTGAGCCATGGATGTTTTTCTATTTTTTCCTCAAAAAATTTACGGAAATTCTTATTACTTTGCATGACCATATGTAAGTCTTCCCTAGAGGTTTTCCTGACTTACTAGCTCAATGTAATGTCTCTCTTTTCATATTTTTCTAGAGAACTTTGGATCTTGTCTTTGCCGCATCACACCCTTAATTGTAATGTGTGTGTGTGTGTGGGAATGTGTATGCACATGCTTACATGCATAGATGCATATATACATATGTGTGTATATTATATATTATTTGTGTATCTATACATATATATTCATTCATTTCAGTTGTGTCAAACTCTTCGTGACCCAATTTGGTGTTTTCTTGGCAAAGATATTGAAGTGGTTTGCCATTTCCTTCCCCAATTCATTTTATAGATGAGGAAACCCAGACAACAGGATTAAATGATCTTCACACAGCTAGTGAGTGTCTGAAGCCAGATTTGAACTCATGAAGATGAGTCTTCTGACTACAGGTCTGTCAGTCTTTCTACTGTGCCATCTAGCTGCCCCAACACCATATTTGATTGTTAGATAGATAGACAGACAGACAGACAGACAGACAGACAGATAGGATGGATGGATGGATGGATGGATGGATGGATGGATGGATGGATGGATGGATGGATAGATCAGTCATAACACTTCTTTGGTCATCTACCAGAAGATAACAATTCTCTGAGGGCAGAGATCACATCTTTTTTTAAGTGTAACCTGATATTAACACCATGCCTTGCATAATAAATATTTGCTGAATGATTCAGCCCTTTTGAGGATCTTATATTTTTTATCTCCATCACTCATTGCAGTATTTTCCAAATAACAGATATTGAATACTTTTTGAGTGACTCGGTTTGATGGTTTGGTATCCTTGACTTTAGAATATTCATGGAGAGCTATTAAGTTGCTCATGCCAAACCCAAATTCCATTACTTTTCATGCTAGGTTTTAGTTTCTTAGCTTTTCCTAGAAAATGAATGAAATTGAATTTGTTGATTTTTTTTCTAAACCCAAGCCTAAAGTTCATCTGAAAGAGAAGACTAGTCTTCCTCAAAATCTTATCACTAATGAATATACCTTTGTAACAAGGAAAAAAATACTCTTGGCTTTTTTTTTCAAAGTTTTGCAACAGTTAGCCTCAATTCTATCCACTAGTGATCACTCTCTGTATTTAAAGTAAACTGACAATTCTGAGCTGGCATGTTGAACTGACCTGAATTATTGAAGGCCAGGCTCATCCCATGCAGCTGGAAAAATGATCTATAGTTTCCTGAAGGACAGACTGAGTTCTTCCAACTAGATTATGAGAATTTTTTATATCTAGGTTTAAAAAAAGAACAAATTTCAGAACCTTAAATTCCAGACCCTTTAAATAAGAAAAATACCATTTCAATATAATTTTGAAACACATTAGCAGCAGAGTGTTATTTGAAGTAGCACCAACATCCTCACTTGGAGAACAGCTTTTCTAAAGCTGAAATAGACACAATTATTACTGAAATTCCTTTATGAATCCTGGGAACCAAAGTGGAATATAGGCAGTCCTCAATTTAGGAACAGGGTATGTTCCAAAGGATTATTAACCATTGTTTGGAACTCAGAAAGCATTTTCCCATACTAAAACACTGAAGGTGGGGACTAGGGATGGGGATGGGGAGAAAGAATGGAATAGAGAGGAGGGAAACCTGAAATGAAAAATAAGAATAAAGGTTCAAGTTGGGAGCATAATAAGGGATAAGAGAGCTTAGGTGTGGGAAAATAAGAAGGGGCAGGAAATTCTTGGGGCATTTGGAAGTGAATTTTCCTTTTCCCTCCCTCTTTTCCCTTGCTACATTTCCCAACTTGTAATGCCATTCAATTAAATTACAACAAACATTTGAGTTTTTACTATTGGACAGTGAAAGAAACAGAGAAAGATGTTAGATTACTTATATAATATATGTGTGTGAGTATATATATATATATATATATATTAGTTGGATTACTTTATTTTTTTCCAGATAACCCAACTCTGTCCTAAAAAGCAAACTAAACTTGCAAATACTTGCCTAATAAAGGTAAAGGGAACAAGCTTTTATTTAGCATCTATTATATGCCAAGCATTTTTTACAAATATTATTTAATTTACTCCTCACAACTTTGAGGTAGGTGCTATAGTTATCCCCATTTTACATTTGAGTAAACTGAGACAAGCAAAGATTAAATAACTTGCCTAGCATCACATAGTCAATAAGTGTCTGAGGTTGCATTTGAGCTTAGGTCTTGCTGACTCAGTGCTCTATGTATTATGCTACTATGCCTCTGATGCACAAGCACATCCACAGGAATTCTCTTTCCCCAGTTTTCTAGAGATTTCCCCCATCCTCCATGCCCCAGACCATGCTTATGATTCCATCCCTTCAAGTCCTAATGTCTTCTTTTTCACTTCGCTCAACATTGCCTTGGGGATAGTGTGCCCCCTGACAAGCTTGCTAGTAAAGGTGCAGGAGAGAGGAAGAGAGAAGCACACCCCCACTGCCAATTTTCATCACTTTCTTAGCCTTCATCTTTCTTCTGAACTGGACTGAATTTACTTGACACTTTGCAGTCAATTGCAAAGAATCATGAGGATTTACTGATTGCAGGGGAAAAAAGTTGTCATAGTTTTAAAACTAGACACTTAAGTGTAGCACCTAAGGCATTATCCTCTCACCTGTGGCCTCTCCCTCCTACTTCCCCCCAGGGGACCTTTTGATTCTGCTCCTGGTTCATAGCTATTTCATAGAGTTCATCCAGTGGTAAAATAATCCTGGTTACATTCAACAACTATAATGATTTGTACATAATGTCATGGCAGCTTTATAATGCAGTGAATAAAGCACTAGGCCTGTGCCAACCTCAGACACTTGCTATGTTACCCTGAGTAAGTCACTTAACCCTGTTTGCCTCAGTGTCCTCATCTGTAATATGAGCTGTTGAAAGAAATGGAAAATCATGCTAGTTTCTCTGACAAGAAAAAGACCAAATGAGATCACAAAGGGGCAGAAACAACTGAAATGACTGGACCAACAACATATAATGTTGGCCTTTAAATTTTTTCTTTGAAGTGGTCTGTTGAGGAATTATTTCTGTAAATTTTAAATTTATTTATCAGGTTCTCTGAGTCAATTGTATTCTTTTTTTTTTTTTTTTTGACATGGAAGTGTTAACCTTACCAAAGCTTCTTAGAGGTGATGGGGCTAGTGTTTAATTAATACCATCTGTGTTTTTGTTTGACTATTTTCCGAAGCCAATGGGCTATTTGTCTTGTTTTAAATGTGTTTTTTTAAGTCTCTTAACTTATATAACCATAGCTTCCTCTTTAACGTTGGGTTCAATATGTTTTGCCTAGAGAAGACTAAGATATTTAAAATTATTTCTTTCATCTATTGGCTGAATTTGACCTCCAGATTCAAACTAGACTTTTCTCTATTTTTCTTTGGTTTTCATTAAGAATTTTAAACATTGAATTCAAGTGGCATTTGGATATTATTGTAGAAATTATTCTAAATTTTGACTTGTTATGTGTTTGCCATGTATAGTAATCATTACTGACCTGTCCACAGAGGATAAAAAGTGGGATCAATCAGTGAATAAAACTAGAGTTGGGCAGAGGACCAAAAAAGCCCCAATAATTTCTGTTTTGTCGAATCCTGAAGTTTGAAATCTTTCTAACAAGGATTAAAATCTTTGTATTCTACTACTAGGCATAAAGCCACACAGCCAAATAAATGTAGAGAATTTTAGATCGCACAAAACACCAATGACTGATAATCCCATTATTTCCTTAAAAGCTAGATTCCATAGGGAAATGGTAAAAGTAAGAAAGGGAATAGGGGATGGGAAGGGAATTAATATTTATATGATACCTACTATGTTCCAAGCATTGCCCAAAGTGCTTCTACAAATATATTATCTGTTCCTCACAATTATCCTGTGAAGTAGGTGCTTTTATGACCCCCAGTTAAGGAAACTGAGGCAAAAAGAAGTTAATTGACTTATCTAAGGTCAAATAACTAGTAAGTGGGTTGAACAGCTGTGGATGGATTTTTGGAGGGAATACTCTCAATGATGAGTTCACAGATTGATTTTAGTTTTGAAGCTATTTCCTCAAAGACCTTTATAAAACAGGTGTCTATTTTATTGATGCATAATTTAAGATAATATCTTTCTAGAGGCAAATTACAATATCTAAGCAAGTAAGTGATCTTCCTTATCCCCCTCCCACCCTCTCTTTTTTTGATGAGTGAGTAAAATGACAAACTTTTAGCAAAATGTGATGGAACTTTTAATATTTGAGAAACCCAAAACTAACTTTTATTAAGGCAGCTATTATCAGATTAGGCAACTTTGAATTCATTTCCAACTCAAGTTGGGTGGTTTGCACAAATTCTAATGAAATTAAATCTTGTAATTTCATAACTACAGGGGAGGTTTGGCTGTTTTGATGACTATAAAAACTTGGCAGGATAATCTTCGTGTGATCAATATATTTTTAGAAGGTTTTGCTTACATGATATCTCATAGCATTAGAAATGGAAGGAGTGAGGTGGGGAAGGGAGAAAGAAGAGGAAATGCAAGGAAAGCTATCCCCAAACCCAGAGCCAACAATTCTAATCCCAAGATTATGAGGTGAATGTCTATTTAGAACCTCATTTAATAAAAACTACATAAGTGTGTGTGTGTTGAATAAAACAGGTTCTTATTGAATAACATAGGATATTAACATGCACATATACATATGTCTGTATTTCTATCTCCCTCATCCCTTTAGAAAACATGAATTGAGAAAAGTGTACATCCTGGGTATGAAATCTGCAAGACAGGAGATAGAGTATCGAGGCTAGGGAAGAGTAACCATATTAGTTTGGCTGAAACAAAAGTAACTGGATATTGGATTGTGAAGGAACTTAAAGCAGATGGAATGGTTTGTGTATTTCCTCAAAACAACAGGGAGCCACTAAAGGTGTTTGAGCAAGAGAGATGTGTGTGGAAGATGAATTAGAATGGAGCTTCTAGAAGCAGGGAAAACCAGCAAACTATTGCAGTGGTCCAGAAAGAGGAGTGATGTGGACCTGAACTAGAATATTAGCAATCAACTAACACTTTTTCTGGCTCTCTCCATTTTACTAATCCTGCATTGTAGCCTATTTTTTGCATATTTGTCTTACCTTCTTCTAAGTTGCTTATTGAACACTTACCGTCTGAATAAACTCCTAAATAGCATGGTCTTTGTCACGGCTATTATACTTCACCAATGCCTGAAAGTCAGTGTTTAGTGGATAGGAATCCAGTCTCACACTCAAGAAGACCAGGTTCAAATCTCCCCTCTGACACATCACTTGAACACTCTGTTCCTGTAATCTAAGATTACATTGTAATCTTACCACGGTAAGGCAATTTCTAATCTCTAAAGGGAGAAAGAATTCCTTTACTGGGAATTTCCTACAACGATAAAAATGACAGACCTGAATTCCCACATGTCCCCAAAAGAAGAAAAAAAATCACTAATGCCTATCACAGTACTCTGAACATATGTAGTACCTGTTTTAGCATTCTCCTAAAGAGCCCACTTCTCCTTCACCAAAAAAAAGTTGTTGAACCAACTATGTATGGTAAGCATAAGGTGCTTTACAATTACAGTAGGGCCAAACCCATACTCTTAATTATTTAGCACTTCTTTATATAATTTTTAGAATAAACAGTAATATATGCTTCACAAATACAGGTTGATGATAATATAGATTGTTGTCTTACTCAAGACAAATTAGAGCAATCAGTCACCATTTACTGCAGCACCACTCTCAGCAACAAACTGCCACAGATGGGACCAAGTCATATAAGAATGTATGGGTTTTGTGAAACATTTTTGTGAAACATAAACCAACTTTTAGTGATTTTCTACGTGTAAAAAGAAATTCTTCATTTGGTTTATATCTGTATGATCGCAACTGTTGAGTTTGAAAATGCAATAAAAGATGGATTTGATCACAATGTTTCATTGTACACTCAAGTCAGAGGGTTTCAGCTCTATCAAAAGAAGAAATGGTTTCATGGGTTTTCTCTCCTTTCGTCAACATGAACACAGCTTCATTGGCTCCTGTATGCTGATGATTGGCAGATACATTTTACTTTCTATGAGGATAATTCATTCATGTAAAGGGACAGACTAATTATTACACCATTCTAAGTCAAAGTTTAACTTTGTATGCAACATGGAGCTTTTGTCTGTCAAACAACAGAATCATTTTCTGCAGATAGGAAAATCATTCCTTGTCCTTACAGATGTATTTGGCTTTGGATTGAAAAGAAGATTCAACTAACATTTCTAATATTTTGTAGAGATAATATAACACTCTTAGTAATGGGATGATGCTATATTCTTATTTATGGTAATAATGAACACGCACATTTAAAGTGGAAACATAAAGAACTAAATAATGTTCAATCCTTCAAGAAAGATTTGTCAAAAACCCATTATGTGCTTACCATTATACTCAACACTGTGAGTGATATAAAATATAATTTAGTCCCTAACCTCAAAAAATTTGTAAATCTTGCTGGAAAGACAAGAATTACATATTGAAATTAATTAGAGCATAAGGAAGCATAGAAACGAATTTTAAATTGTGTCCTATACACCATCCACGTGTGGAAGAGACTATGATTTTTTTTTCCTGGTTCAGTAATTTGATAGGAATCCGACTCTTCCTTCCCCAAGATCAGCGGTTCTTAACTGGAGTCTGTGGGTAGATTTCAAGGGATGTATGAGCTTATATGGGGAAAAATATTCATTTTTATTTTCACTAACTTCTAATTGAAATTAAACATTTCCTTCAATTATTTTAAGACATTCTTCTGAGAAGTCTGGCTTTGTAAGACTGCCAAAGATGTTCATGACACAAAAAAGGTTAAGAACCCCTGCCCTCAATGTTTTAGGAAACAGGACTCCATCCATATGCCCCAGGAGGAATTACCTTGGACTGACAGATAATTGGGGGAAGATTGGGATAATAGTCTAAACTCTAGGCTTATGTAAGATATTGACTTGGACACAAAGTAAACTGTCTAGCTACTAGTAGCACAAGAATGTCAAGCTATGATATTAACCTTTAGAAAATATAGGAATAGGAAACACATATTTAAATTAATTTTTTAAATCAATGAAAATACTCCTCTCCCTCTTACCACCCATTCCTAACCAAATGAGAAAGAAAGAAAGAAAAGTAAAACCACTGTTATAAACATGAAGAGTAAAGCAAAACCAGTTCCTTCATTGGGCATGCCCATTTTTTTTTAAGTATGTCTCAACATTCTCTGAGTCTATCATCTACCTTTCGGGAAGTGGGTAGCCTTTTTTATCATGAGTCCTCCGTAATAGGACTGGTTGGTCATTGTGTTGATTAGAATTCTAGATTGTAGGGGCGGCTAGGTGGCGCAGCGAGTAGAGCGTCGGCCCTGGAGTCAGAAGGACCTGAGTTCGGATCCGGCCTCAGACACTTAACACATACAAACAAAAACCTAGCCATGTGACCTTGGGCAAGTTGCTTAATCCCAATTGCCCTCCAAAAAGCCAAAAAAAAAAAAAAAAAGAATTCTAGATTGTTGGGATATCTAGGTTGCACAGTGAATAAAGCACCAGCCCTGGAGTCAGGAGAACCTGAGTTAAAATTCGGCCTCGGACACTTAATATTTACTAGCCATGTGACCTTGGGCAAGTCATTTAACCCTAACTGCCCTCCAAAAAGCAAAACAAAAATAAAAATAAATAGAATTCTAGCTTGTCTTTACAATATTGCTGGGTATCTATATAGTATATATCACACATATATAATATGTGTTTCTTTTCATTTATTTCCACATCAAATAATATAAGTCTAAAAACTGTGTGGTTTGTTGTTGTTGTTTTACCACGTGTGCCTACATAGGTCTATCTAGATATGTCTCACAGGAAGACAAGAATAGATATCTCTAGAGTCTCCTTCCCCATCTCTTCTCCAAGGGAAACTTTGGGTGCTACCAGGAAGCAAAGCAAGAGGTTGTTTATTAACAGGTTCTGGCCACTGTGATATCCTCAGAGAAAGGGTATATAAGACCAAAATAATATCTGTACACTCTCCTATATGTTATTAGTCTAGGCAAAATAATTTTGAGGTTCAAGCAGTGCCTCTGATACCTACTCCTTAATGGGGAAGGAGTGCCCCAAACTACATATCTAATCATTAACTACCTTTTCATAAGATGCCAGTTCTACCATCAACACACATAACAAATAGCAGATGAACCCATTTATCCAAACAGATAGTAACAATGTATCAGAGAAAGTATACATATTGGACTGTTTTTAAAAATATATCACTTAATTATATTTTTAAAGTATCTCTGGCATATGACATTTATGTGTCGTTCAGGTAACAAAGTTTGATCACTTTTTAAACATATCAAATATCAATCTTTTATCATTAGATACATTCTTCATATCTCAAACATAAAAGAAGTTCTCTGTATCATTTTATTTTTCTGAATTAAAACTTAACCTGATTCATCCACTCAAATTAAAATTAATACTGTGAATAGATTGGATAGTCTCTAATTAGTTAAAATCTAATGAAGGACTTTCCTACAATATTTCATGCTTTCACATAGCTTCCAGAGTTTGGCTTGCTCTTGATTTCATAAACCCATGCCCACTTCTGGGAACATCTTCCCTATAACCAGAGGCAGCCAGGTGACAAAATGGACAGGGGGTCAACCTTGGAGTAAAAAAGATCTGAATCCTGCCTCTGATGCTTATAAGCTGTGTGACCCTGGGCAAGTCACTTAAGTTCTACCTGCCTCAGTTTCCTTATCTATAAAATAGAATATTAGCACCTAACTCCTAAAGTTGTTTTAAGGATCAAATAAAATAAATGTGCAAATTTTGTTGTTAACCTTATAATGCTATATTAAATCTAGGCATTTTAACTTTAATTTATATGATCTTTGTTATGTTAAAATTCAGAAATGTGGTAAGATGGGTCAAAATCTGGTTCTCTTAGTGAAACAATGAGCACAAAGTTGTAAATTGGGAAATGTGGTCACTTCATTAAGGAAATCAAATGCCTTAGTATATTTTGTAGCATCCAATAACCAAACAACTAGTTTATAATTAATGATTTCCTAATTTAAAAAACACCAAATATATGGAATGTATTCTTTGATAAAGAATTATGGAGAGTTTTTTGTTGTTGTTGTTTGACTGGATTTGACTTTTCTTTTGGTCAATATCAGTTGGCAATAATAAACAATATAGTCCTTTAATATTACTAAAACACTTTACAAAAATCATGTCATTTGATCCTTACAATGACTCTGAAAAGTAGGTGCTATTATTATCCCCACTTTACAGATAAGGACACTGAAGAAAAAGTTAAGTTACTTGACCAGGGTCACACGAGTAGTTAAATAACTGAGACAAAATTCAAACTAAGGTCTTCCTGACTCCAGGTTCATCTCTCTACCTACTGCACCATCTCATTGTCTCCAATAATAAATATGTCTCAAAAAATCATGGAAATTACAGAGTAGCTCATGGTCTTAGATGAGACCAAAAAGAAATAATTATATGACTAACTAAAACTTTTAAAGTTTTTTGTCCCTAAATATTTTTCTTCCATAAACATGAACCCCAGTAAAGCCTATTTCTGATCTCTCATAATAAGAGGGACCATAGAATTTTTTTAAAGCAATTGGGGTTAAGTAACTTGCTCAAGGCTACACGGCTAGTCATTATTTATGTGTGGGTGCTCATTTTCTGAGGCCAGTTTCGATCCCGGGTCATCCCAACTCTGAGGCCAGTGCTCTTACTCACTGCGCCACCTAGCTGCCCCAATCATAAAATTTTTAATTAGGCTGTATCAGTCTTTATTCTGGCCCAGTCTCACAACATTAAATTTATCAGTGTTGCTTAGATATTAACAATTCTACAACAGGTCTGGAGTTCCACTTCATTTGACTTAAATGGAGTAACTCCAGATTACACTCAGGATGATTTCAACCAACTAACTTACATTTGAATATTTTACATGAATATATTATATATACTTACATGAATATTTTATATGGTAATTTTGTAGAATTACATATGTGATATAATGTATGTATGTATTTATATGTGCATATACAGACATATAAACATACATAGTCCTTACTTTTTGGGGGAGGGGTTAACAGTCTCGATAATTATTTTATAGATCAATGGGAAAAATAGATTTAGATCTTTACAGTATCTTAGTGGTCATTTAGTCAGACTCCCTCAATTTAGGTCACTTCCATCCATGTCCAGTCTTATTCCTAGGCAGATAAATTCTATAAGGAATGATTTTACAGGTGCTTGTATAGTCTACTGAACCCTTATATAAATTCTCCACACTTGTTGATGTTATAATTCCACCAATGGTACTTCATTCCTTTTGTTTCAGGTTTTGATAGGTAAAATTCCGATATTTCTAGGACTAATGAATTACGCACATAAGATAAATCTTAAGTTAACAAGTTTGGCTACAAAGAAAAGAAAGACCTTGAAGGCCCTGAATACTTATAGATAATGATAAAGGAGCACAACTTATAGGAAGTACAGAAGTGCACATAGCAGAGACTGGGACAGACAGGATCTTTGTTTACCTGACAGTTTTGCTTGGGGCTGGGCCTGAGAACAGCAATTCATTTAAGGATTTAATCCAGAACATACAACTTCACTATGACAGACAGGGATGAGAAACACATAGGACAGAAAACATTTCAGGGGGCAAGGAATTTTTTCTTTGAAAAGAGTTTAATCTCATAATTTTTGTTATGACTGAAAATTAATATTCAAAGTTATTTTCTTAGAAGTTAAAATATTGAAGCTGCTGGGGAGGATGAAACAAACAAAAAACCATCCTGACTTGGTCCTCAGTTTGTTATTGTTATTATTCATTGTACCTAAAAAACTGCCAAATACTAAACAAATTCTTGTCATTTATCTAGAGAATTTGAGAAGTTGCATTTTTCCAAAATACATTTTAAGACAAATTATCTAAGCTCACGTAAATTTTAAACCTCTTTCTGCTATAACAAACAAATTATTTTTCAAAGCAGACACTCAGAAATTCCTTGAAGCCAACACATTTTTATAGGGGATTATCTAGCAAAAATAGAATTTAAAAGCTGTCTTTTTCTTGTGTGCCTATGGGCAATCACTTAAAAAAATCTTTCCAAGATTTAAGTGGAAAGGAAACATTTACTATTGGAAAAATCATGCTTATTCAACAGTTAGTTGCATTAAGAACAAGTATAAATGTTTTTAAAGTCTGTATTTTAAGGAATCTTGGCAAAACTCTATAGATGTGCTCAGATGATTTAATGTTAGTTGTTCAAGTTAAAGGGCTTTTCTCTCCTTTTACTTAAAATGTTTATGGTTATTCTTAGAATTCATTACCAGCCTAAAGAAATCTCTTTTAATTCCAAAAATTAAATGGTAATCATGGATTCTTTGCTTATGTATATAAAATGACAATAATCAAAAGGCAATAAGATTCCTCGGGATTATTTCTCATTATTTCCTGCTCTGTGACAGTTGGAACAATAGATAGTGACTTTTTCTTTAACAACTGCAGAAGCTTAATTTAAATATTTACTAAGTAGCAGCTTTGTAAGGACCCAGAACTGAAGTTTAATGTTATTTCTTTGTAACAGGAAGGTGACTCTGCTGGGATTTTTATGTCTACACAGCATAACCCAAACTGTATTAAGTTATAAGAATCTAGAGGGTTTGACATCTGAGGGCCAGCTAGCATGATAGGGGTCCATCACCCTGGATGGCCATCATATGATGAATAGTCTTTTGCTACCTGTGCGAATTTGAGCAAATCCCAGGGTCCCTGGGCCTCGGTTTTCACAACTGTAAGTGAGAAAGTTAGAGAGAATTGAGAAACTAGCTGGTCCAATTGTAGCAGCAAGCACCCTAGCATACCCAGGATGGCTGCTAGCACAGGTTCTTAGATCTGCTTTTCAAAAGGAAAGCAATTCAAAATGGGTTAACAATCTTACTTTAATCAAACATATATCATTTACCTAGTTCAGGGGGGAGAGTCAGCACCCTGAACTTCAGAGAATACAAACAGAAGTTATAAGCAGACAAAAAAAAAGGATGAGAAACAGATCAGCAGACAGGGATTCCCACTGTCTGATCATTACATCCATACCTAGTCAGTTACCAGAGAAGGAAGCACCAACATCTGAGTTTTCAAAGCCAAGGGGCTCAACGGCTGCCCAGTGTCTCATCTGGCCAAATCACACAACTCTTTCCAAAATGAGCCCCAAAGCAAAACCTCACATCAGGGTATATATATAGCCTTCTCCTGGATCAGAGAATGTCACAACCCTCTTGACCCACTGCGCAATCACTAAGTAACAAAGTGTGGGCGTTCCTGAAAAATAAGCCTCCTGCCACAGTCTCCGTGTGACCACATTCAGCCTATTAGAGGCAGAGTATATTTTCAAATCAGGGAAGGTTCTCAGAGTCACTTAAGCCTATATCAAAGGGCCAGGGGGCAAGGAAGATCTTCAGATTCTCATTCCCATAACACCAATTCATACCTGAACAGAAAATTTCTATAGGATATCCAATAAGTGGTTATCGCACTATTGCCTGAAGAACTCTAGTATACAGAATGAAATGAAAGCATTTTTCCTTTGAAAATATTTCTGAATATTTGCACCAACGTCTTTAGCAACAAGATACATAAAAATTTGAAAAGAGTAGAACCAAGAGAAAAAATTATACAATAATAACAGTATTGTAAAAGACTTCTAACAAATGCAATGATCAGCTAGGATTTCCAAAGGACTAGTGACGAAACATGCTACCTGCCTTCTGATTTCTGATAAACGCAAGGTGCAGAAGGAGATACACATTTTGGAACATGCCCAGTGTGAGGACTTGTTTTAACGACCCATATCTAATGTAAGGTTTAAGAAGCAGCTATGTGGCACAGTAGATAAAGCACTTGTCCTACAATCAAGAAGAACTGAGTTCAAATCCAGCTGTAAACACTTATTAGATGGATAACATTGGGTAAATCACCTAGCTTCTGTCTCCCTCAGTTTCCTCAATTGTAAAATAAGAATGATAATATCTACTTCCCATGGTGGTGGTGAGGATAAGATGATGTATTTTTGGTAAAGCACAGTGCCTAGAATATAATGGGCAGTTAAGAAGTGCTCATTTCCTTCCTAACATGATAGTTACCAAAATGGAAAAAAAAGGAAGAGAAAAGAAAGTCACAGAAGGACCTTTTAGAATGAACAAAATAGAATGGAAGGTAGGACAGTGAGAAACACAAAGCAGGATGGTTTTAGAAATATCTTGTTGAATTTGCTCTGTATTTGGAGAAGCAGGCTATATGTGAGACAGAGCCTAACTACACGTGATGCTTTTTTCTGTTCTGGTTTGTATAGGAAGAATGTTCATTTTATTTGACATTTTGTAAGGTCAGTTTTGAAAAAGATAATTGAAAATGTAGTTATAGCAAAGACTTTTGTAACATGTTAAGTAACAGAGGCACCAAGTTGTTAAGATGCCAGAAATAGCCATTTCTGTAGTCATATTGTAAGAATGTTGTTCACCAGGGAGCCAAATTAGACTTTATTTTGTTTTGTAAAAGGGAAAATATAGTAGAATGGGAAGAATTCTGTACTTGGAGTGAGGAAACCTGAACTTGAATCTTGGCTCTGATGCGAACTGTTTAACCCTGGCTTGGCTATAGGGATAATTGGTTGGTTGTTGTCCTTTGTTCCTGAACAGGACCAAAATGACATCACCATGCTAAAGTCAAATTTCAATGTGTCTGACTGTGACTGATCACAGCAATACGAGCTCAGAACGCTCTGCCACAGGTCAGACACAAATATTTCATGTGAATATTTGGGGTGGATACTCTAAATGTGCACATCTTGTGCTTTCTTTGGGCTGTTTAGATTCTGTTTTGTTCATAGAGCACAGCACCTTCTCCAATGTGAGTGGTCCTGTGCCAGTGTTTCCTGTGTCACACAATCAATTCCAAAGTTCTTAAGAAAGACCACGAGTGTCCTTGTATCATTTCTTCTGACCACTATGAGAATGCTTGCCCTTTGTGAATTCTCCATTAAATATTTTTTTGGTAAGCTTACATTTTGCATTCAGACAACATGGTCTGCCCATTGGAGTTGTGTTCTCTAGAGTTTGAATGCTTGGCAGTTTAGTTTAAATAAGGACCTTAGTGTCTGGTACCTTATCATACCAAGTAATCTTCAGAATTTTCCTAGGACAATTCAAATGGAAGAGATTCAGTTTCCTGGCATGGCACTGGTATAGTGTCCAAGTTTCACAGGCATACAACAATGAGGTCAGTACAAGGGCTCTGTATACCTTCAGTTTGGTAGTCAGTCTAATTCCTCTTCTCTCCCATACTTTCCTTCTATAAGAGAGACAGCATATACATATATAAAGTAGATAAAACTTTATTTTTAAAAAGTACTATAAAAGTGTTTTTTTAAGTGCTTTTAAAAAAGTAGATAAAAAAGCCTCCCAAACACTGAGTTAGCTCTGGCAATGCATGTGTCAACCTCATTATCAATGGGTACATCCCTGGAAAGTACACTACCAAGGTAAGTGAGCGTATCCACAGCATTCAAAACTCCATTTGCATGGTTCCAATTTTATGGTGTGGTGGTGGCTGATGGAGCACCTGTGTTTTCTTGTTGTTAACTGTTAGACCAAAATTAACCCAAGAGCAGAAAATTGATCCATATTTTGTCATATCTCAGCGTCAGAGGCTACACTAAGTGTACAGTCATCTAGAAACAGAAAATTATGCACCAATCCTCCCTCCACTTTGGTCTTGGCTTTGTAACCTTTTCATATTGAAGAATTTAACATGAGTGTGGTAACTGATTTTGATGCCATGTGCATCCTCACTGATACCAAATGAGGGGAAGAAAAGGAGATACAGCACAATGATTCTTGTTTTGTTTTGTTTCCTCTTTCCCATTGTTCATTCCATCTGATACAATCCTTCTTTATAACCTGACTAATGTCTAATGTGAAAGTATTTGCAGATCCTATCCTTGATTGTATGCCACCATGAGGGGTAAGGGAGAGGAGGTAGGGGGAGAAAATTTGAAACTCAAGGAATTGTGGAACTGAATCTTGTAAACTAAAAGTAAACAAACAAATTAATAAAAACCAAAAAAAGAAAAGATATTTTATTTTATTAAATACGTCTTAATTATATGTAAAATATTTAACATTCATTTTTAAAAAATTGAGTTCCAAACTCTTCCTCCCTCCTGCCCCTTTCTCACCCAATGAAACAGCAAGCAATATAATATCAATTATACATGTGAAATTGTGCAAAACATTTTTCCATATTAGCCATGTTCCAACAGAAAACACACACACACACACACACACACACAAGCAAGAAAAATAAAGTTTTAGGAATATGTTTCAAAAAAAAGAGAAGGAAGTAAAGAGGAGGAAAGATATTACTCAAGACTAGCCTCCTTTGTGGATCCAGGAAAGCCACAGCCCAAGGTGTTTATTTGGATAGTTAATGGAGACACTACAAGAATTTCAGCTGAGATGAATACAAAGTAGGGTATTTTTAGGGCTTTACAGATATGATCCTCTAACTCTCTGTTGGGAATTGGACAGCTTTGCAGCATGGGTCACAACTGTGCTTATTTTCTAAAATGCTCCAATGGACATTTGCACTGTGGGGTCCATCAAACTTTTTAGGTCACAGGTTACTTAAAAGGCTTGCCAATGGGAGAAAATTGCATAGACTAGAAAACCTAATTCTTAGTTTACGGAAGTATGTTTTATCCACTTTATATATGTATATGTTGTCTCCCTGATAGAACATAAGCTCCTTGAATATAAATAGCAATCATTTTATTAAGAAATTACTATGAGCTAGGTGCCATGGAAAGCACCTGGAATACAAATACAGACAAAAAAAGTTCCTGCTCTCGAGAGGCTTACATTCTAATAAAGGAAGATGACATGCAAAAAGGATGGGGGAGGGGGGAGATGGTATGAGAGCTGGGGTAAGGAAAGGTATCTGCACAGGAGCATAATGTCAAAACATGGAAAGTCAGAAGCAGAGCCCAAAAATGAAGTTCCCAAAGTAACTTAGTAATGGGACAAAGGAGCCATCATGGTAGAGAAATCTTCCAAAGGGAAAAGGCCATAGATACAAATGGATGTCCCAAAGTGAGGAGGTCATAGGTGTTAAATAAAGTTCTAGAATGAGATGACAGCTGAAGTAAGTCTAGGATGTCAGAAGCAGAGGTAGCAAGGAGTTTGCCTTTGTATATTCAAAGCCAAGAACAGTGCCTGACATGGAGGAAGCAAACAATAAATATTTATGGTTGATTTAGTAGGACCAAAAAATTTTTTTTAGTGAGAGATCAAACTAGATAGTCTCTGAGAGCTATTCAAACTCTACACTTATGGCCTTTAGTTCTGAGAGAAATATGGAGAAGCACACCCTGCATTGGTGGAAGGAGTACCTACATTCCCCATTCCCTCCCCCTTTCTTAATTAAACATCATGTTTCTTTTGAAGTTCATAATATGGACTGGGTATGGCAGGTACAAAGACCAAATCAGACAGAGACCAAGTCTTCAAAGAGCTCACAGCCAAGTAAGGGTTATAAAACAAGTACGCAAATGCCTAAATGCACATTAGAAACTCAGGAGAAATGCAAAAGGCTATGAAAAATACAGGGAGTGGCAGAGAGTTTCTACATAGGGGATCTAGAATGGATCAATGACTGTTGAATTAGTCCTTGAATAAAGGGAAGAATTTCTACCAATAGAGATGAGAGGAGATCAATCCAGGTAAAGAGAAATAGAATGAGCATAGGCAGGACAAAAATGGGAATGAAGAATAGTCTAGTTTGGCTGGAATGTAGCATAAATGAAGGGGAGTAGTATTAGGTAACACTGGAAAGGTAGATTGGAGCCAGATGGAAAAATGCCTTGAATTCCAGGCTCTCAATTTGTACTTTATTTGGTCAGCAATGAGGACCCAAGGGAGGTTTGGAGCATGGAAAGGAGGAGTGATATGATCAAAGGAATGCATTAGGAAGATTATACCAGGAGTGGTCTGAAGGTTGGATTGTAGTGGAGAAGGAGTAGGAGTAAACATTTCTAATAAGGGGCTGTTATAATAGCATAGGTGATGAGAGCCTGGGCTAGGGTGCTGGCTTTCCAAAAGGTACATTCAAAAGATATCATAAAATCACTATGGGTGAGAGAAATGCAAATTAAAACAATTCTGAGCTACCACCCTACACCTGATATGACAGAAAAGAAAAATGACAAAGGTTGGAGGAGATGAAGGAAAATTAAAACACGAATGCACTGTTGGTGAAGTTGTATACCAATTCAACCATTTGGAACAACAATTCAGCAATTCAGACCTATGCCCAGAAGGCTATAAAATCATGTATACCCTTTGACCAAGCAATACCACTAGTAGATCTTTATCCCAAAGAGATAAAAACACAAAAAGGAAAATTACCTATATTGCATAAAAATATTTATAGCAGCTCTTTTAGCGGTGGTAAAGAATTGGAAATTGAGGGGAAATCTATCAATGGGGAATAACTAAACAAGTTGTCATTTTTTATTGTGATGGAATATTGTGCTATAAGAAATGACAAGCAGGAAGCTCTCAGAAAAACCTGGAAAGATTTAAATAAACATGCTAAGTGAAATGAACAGAAGCAGGAGAACATTGTGAATAACTTAGCTATTCTCAGTAATACAACTATCCAAGAAAATTCTGAAGAACTTATGATGAAAAGTTGCTGTCCATCTGCAAGGAAAGAATTGGTGGAACCTAAATGCAGATTGAAGATACTTTTTTCTTTCCTTTTCTTATTTTTCTTGTTTTTTTTTTTTGTCTGTCTTCTTTCACAGCATGACTTACATGGAAATTTATTTTGCATGACTAAACACACATGACCTATGTCATTAATGGGGGGAAGGAGGAAGAGAAGGAAAGAGAGAATTTGAAACTCAAAATTTATTTTTAAAAAGTGTTAAAATTGTTTTTACATGTAACTGGGAAGAGTAAAATATCAAATAAAAAAAACAACAACAAAAGATATTGTGAAGTTCAAATTGATAGTAACTGGCAATTAATTGGATGTGGAACGGTGAGAGAGAGGTAAGACTCAATGCTGAATCCAAAGATTTTAGCTTGGGTGAGTGGGGAGAGGTTCCATCAATAGAAATAATGAAGTTCAGTTAGGAAGAGGAGTAAACTTCTTGACTTGTCCTTCATAATCTGCCTTGATTACAGTCACATTCACATCACATTAGTGTAATCCATACATATTCTATATCCTTGATTCTTTGAAGACTGTATTGTCCCATGTCTTGTAGTCATAAAATAACCTAACTAGAAGATTGATGTCTGCTTCAAGGAAAAATGTAGGGTCATTGAAAGAAACACCATTTCCCAAAGATAATTCCACCCACTCTTTTCCTCCTGTTTGGATCTAGCCAATTATCCATTTTCAATGTCTGTCCAAGATAGAGATACTGACTGATGAACTTTATGGGCTGTTTACCTAATCTTAGTCTACAGTAAGCATTAAACTTAAACTTTTTGCATGTCATGAATTCTTTGGCAATCTGGAGATTGACCCCACCTCAGAATAAATCTTTTATATTCATAAAACAAAATACATGGAACTACTAAGGAAATTAATCTTAATGTTTATTATCTAGGACAATTACTTGAAACTGGGTTAATTTTTTATTATGGATTTAACCATTATCAACATGTACAAACATCTTAATTATCAAAGAAGAATAAGAAAGGATGATGCAAAAAGCCATGAAATACCATGATGCATGGTTTCTTTATACAGGATCTGTGGATCCTCTTCTACCCTCATTTTTCCCTCCTATGCATTCTAAAGAATGGTTTATTCATGATTTCTTAACAATATTTGTCACTACCTACTCATCTATCTTTTATAGTCTTTCCAGCTTCCAACCTCTTATTGGGTTTACCACCATCTAATATTTTTAGTTAAAATTACTGAAAATTTGAATAAGTATAATCAGAAGAAGAAGAGTTACAGATTTAGAAAATAATAAAATAGTGAGAAATTTTGACTTACCATTTAAGACCTTTTCCTTTGAGGTAGGCAAAAGTTGTGTGTATATGAATATATGAGCATATAAGTATGTATGTACATATATGTACAGAGAGAGAGACAAAGAGAGACAGAAGCAGAGACAGAGACAAAGAGACAGAAAGACTATTTCTGAGTAAGAGTTACCTTGGTGTTTTTATTTTCTTATTTTTTATTCACATGGAGAGATAGAGATTTTATGTCTTACAAAAACCATATTCTTTGCTCTTACTCTAACTTATTCTTCCTGATTAATATTGTTATTTTAGTTATAGCATTAATAATAATAATACCATGACATACTTATATGAGGTGTCCATGTTAAGTGCAATAGAGCCCAAAATTATAGTAAGACTGGGTCACCCTGCATAATACTTTGTACACATTATTTCATTTAGACTTCATACTAGCTAACTGAGATATGCAATAATAGTAGTACTATCTCATTTTTCTTAAATATGAAAACTGACATCCATGGAAGTTAAGAGACCTTATAGTCACATAGCTAGTAAATGTTCAACTCAGCTTTTTTCATCTTTGACTCAACTTCTCCTTGCTCAATTCAGATATGAATCACATGATTCAACAAAGTGACTCCCTTCGTATATGAGGCTTTTATTGGATCTTGGAGTTTTTCTTACAATTCAGGAACATATATTTCTACAGGTTGAGAAGAGTATTCACAAAGCTGTACTTCTCAGTTCAAGCTCTTAGGGTCCTTCAGAATGGGCCTCCAAGTTTTATAGGACTTATTTGATTTGTTTGTTTTTAATAGCTGTTCCAAGTAGTGAGGGGTTTGTAACTGAATACTTCTACATACATAGCTAGATGAGAAAACTAGTTGACTAAACAGTTTGGTTTTGAGTGGATGACATAATTATTGGCTTTTCTAATGCTTTTATATCACTCAGTATATGCTATTGAATGGGATTCTAAAACATCTGCAATACAGTGGATAGGGTGCTGAATCTGGAGACAGGAAGACTGGAATTCAAAACCAGTTTCAGGCATTAATAGCTATGTTCTTGGAAAAGGGGTGCTCAAGGAGGATTAGTACTTCTTTTCAGAGCTGTCCATCCACCTTTGCTGTCTCCCTGGCACTCCACTCTCACCTATGGCTCCAAGAAGCTGTAGCATGCACCATGGCCATCACACCCTGCTAAATCTGTTTCAGCAGATGGGCTAAATCAGGTTGAGGGTAAGCAACAGGCCACAAGCCGTCTGTGAATTAGCAGGGATTCTACCCCAATCATGTGAAGATTTCTCTCAAGGAATGGGTAGAAGAAAACAATTTCTTTCAATGGTCAGCTGAAATAGGTGTGTGGAATGCTTAAAGCTTGGTGAGACATCAGAAGCCAAGTTCATCTACTGCATCCTGAGCCATGAACACTTATCCTGACTTTAGACCTGCTACTGGACTTTGATATAGGAAGAGAAAGTGAGGCTGACAATTCTGTGCAACTCTGTCTCTCTTAAATCCAATTCACTCCGAAGTCAAGAGATCACCCCACCCCCTGTGATGTCATTGGTCCTCCTCAAAATGAAGGACAATTTAACCTCTATATGTTGCACTTTCCTCATCTATAAAATAGGATATCACCCACCTATCAGGGCTGCTGTAAGAAACAAATGAGATAAAATTTGTAAACCTTAAAGTGTTATTTAAATGCTACTTTTGTATTTTGTTTTATTTGCTTAAGGAAATGTAGCCTAAAACTAATCAGACATGACCAATCCCACTATTGTATATAAATTGAAGTTAAGGGGAAAAGTCCCTAGGCAAAAATTCTTTGGATGGGAAATAGATTACACGATGTATAATTTTCCTCAGATATTTACACGTATAATTTTCCACAGATAACTATTTCAGTATTTCAAATCATGAGAGAAAATTCCTTTGGGTTTTTTGTATCTACTCTATTCATTTCTTTCAATCCCAAAAGCTGAGGTAACTATATGGCTCCAACTTAAAGACACTTGTAGTTAAGGAGACCTGGGTTAAAATCCAGCCTCGTTCACTTTCCAGCTGTGTGACCCTAGCCAAGTAACTCAGCTTCTCTGAAACTTGATTTCCTCATCTGCATAAATGGGTATAAAGATAGAACCTACTTTTAAATATTTTTGTGAAGATCAAATGAGGAAACAAACCTCAGCAAACTTTAAAATACTATATAAACATCAGTTTTATTACTATCAAAGTCAAAAGTCATATATTTAAAACCTTAAAACATCTAAAATTGAAATTCTATCATCACCATTATAATCTTCAAGGCATTGCTAATAGTACTCTTCTATTTTCCTGTTGTACTTCAGTATTAATAGATGGAGACAGGTGGCACAATGGATAGAGTACCAGACCTGGAGTCAGGAAGATCTAAGTTCAAATCCAGACTCGGACACTAACTAGCTACGTGACCCTGGGCAAGTCACTAAACGCTGTTTGCTTCAGTTTCCTCATCAGTAAAAGGAGCTAGAGATAGAAATGGCAAACAACTCCAGTATCTTTGCCAAGAAAACCTCAAAAGGGGTCACAAAAAGTCATATGTGACTGAAACAACTGAACAACAGCAAAATTATTAGATGGTTAAGATGATTTTGCTGAAGGTCTTAACAGTAAGTTAGTAGCAATGCCTATTCTTGTCCCTTGCTAATACAAGCCATGAATCAAGCTTATTAGTTCAGCTTCTCTTAGCACAGGGATATTATAAGTAGCCTTGGAGATTTTTAGAGTTTTAGAGTTTTTAGAGTTTTTAGAGATTTTTCCTAGTCATTCTTTTCAGTATCTCCTCAATGATTTAAAAACAAATTTGCTTCCTTATTGATTTGTCTCCTTTTCCAGTTAGCAAAAATGATTTTTCTCCATGGCATTCACGGTGGAATAGAATCCAGTGTGGCTTCTTCATTTGCCCTGGTGGTGGAAGATTCTAGCCAGGCAAGCATCAAAGTGTACCAAAAAAGATGCCGTCCTTTTATCATTAATCCCCACAGTCTGAAGGTTGGTCTCTTTCAAGAAGCTGCTTATAATAGATGTATTTCTTAAAGAATATTCAATGGGCAGAATCAAGATGGAGAAGTATAGGTAAGCTCTACTCCACAATTCCTCCCCATATATCTAGAGAAGATTCCAGACACTGTCCTGAGAAATCAAACATCCAAGAAATCAAGACTAGATCACAGTGAGTCATTCTTCCAGACTGGCTCATCAAAGGGAGACAGGGCAGTCTGTGGAAACCATGGACAGTATCTAGGCAGGAAGAGTCATAAGAAACATTTCAGCTTAGGAGAAGACTATGAACCACAGTGAGAAGAGATTTTATACCCAGCACAGGGGGTCCTAACCTTATACAGCGTGCAGGAATAAGTGCCAAATGGTAGTTCTGTGGCTCACTGCTTAGATCTAGGTCACAGATCCAACATGGCCTGAGGAAAGGACCCATATTTAATCATGGTGTGCCACAGGGAGGAATTCCCCAAGCTGTGAACTTGGCAAGGACCAAGTTTAGAAGCAAGCAGTGGCTAGCCATGGGGTTTGACTGCAGGAGTGGTGGCACCTGTTTCAGCCTTCAGCACAGTATGTAGGGGGAGAAACCAAGATGTTAATCCCAGACCAAATAGAAATCTGAAGTTCTATCACACTAAATGTGCAGAGCTTCCCAGCTGGTTGATAGTGACTGAATCTACCAGTGTACTAGAACTCCAGCCAGAGGCAAGGTCATGGGAGTATTAATCAGCTACTAACCCAAGTCAGGAACTTTCAGAGCACAAAGCAGAAGGGTGGTGATCAGACTTTACCATATATCAGAATACTTAGAAAGCACTAAGAGTTTCCAGGTTCTTAGCCTGAAATGCCCTTCAGTTCCAGGAATAACACAATATTAACCAAATAAATCAGCACAAGGATGCAGGAGGATACAAGCTCAACCCAGACATTACCTCCAGAACTGTGTAAATCTGGCCAAAACCTAAGTTCTGAAGTCAAGGCTGGAAGAATAAGAAAACAAGAACAAAAAAAGATTCCAACAATAAAGAGCTATTAAAGTGACAGGAATACTCAGGATATAAACTGAAAAAAAGAAAGTGACTCCAAAAATATCTATAAGCCAAGTCTCATAGGAAAATATGAAGCTTCTGGAAATTTGTGTACCAGTTCAACTTATATGATGAATTCCTGGAAGAGATGAATCAGGAACTAAAAGGCGTTAAGGTTAACAGTTTTTTTTTTTTGGTTTGGTTGGTTTTTGTTTGTTTGTTTGTTTGTTTGTTTTTATAAATCAAATGAGAGTGCTAGAGAAAAAGATGGATAAGAAACAGGAAAGGAAGGGGTGGGAAGAGCAATTCATATTTGAATCTCATTTTTATCTGAAATGCTCAAAGACAGGAAAAATACACACACAGTTATGTATGTGAAATACATTTAACTTTACAGGAAAATAGGAGGGAAAATAGAGGAAGGAAAGGAGGAAATAAAAAGACGGGCATATTAGAGATTAGTCCTAAACAAACAAAAACTTAAGGATGTACAAAAATATTTATAACTATTTTTACAATGGCAAAGGAAACTGAAAATTATGCCCATCAGAGATGGAATGACTGAAGTAATGATGATTTATAAATTTGATGGATTCATAAATGTGATCAGTGCAGTAAGAAATAATGAATGGAAAGGGGAAGAGAAGAAGCATCACATCTATTATATGCCTGGCAGTGTGCTATGACTTACAAACTTTTTCTCAGTTTGGTAAATGCTATTCTTATCCCCATTTTTCAATTAAGAAAACCAAGGCAAACGAAGCTTAAGTGAATTGTCTAGAGTCACATAGCTAGTAAGGGTCAAAAACTGAAAATGAAATTCACTCATTAGGAAAACAAAACAAAACAAAACAAAGAACTTGGGAAAACCTGTATGAGTTAATGCAAAACAAGGTGAGCAGATCCAGAAGAACAATGTATACTGTCACAGAAGTATTATAAAGATAAACAATAATGAAAGACTTGAAAACTCCCATCAACACAATGACCAGCCATGATTCCAGAAGAATCAGTGAAGCACATTACCTACCTCTTGATAAAGAGGTAATAGACTCAGAGAATAGATTCAGACATATGACATAGGGGGAGAGGTCGTGAATGGCCAATGGAAGATTATATTTTGCTTAACTATACGTATTTGTGATAGAACTTTTGCTTTTCTTTATTTCTCAGTGAGAGGTGGCATAGGAAGAGTTGAAAGGTAGAAAAAATATATCTTCACTGATCTAAAAATTTAACAAAACCGGATCCCCGAAAAAGAATACTACTGAAAAAGATTTCATGCTTTCACATAGAATCCTCTCCTTGGGTCCCACTAGCAGATGTGTGTATGGAAATTTTCTTTTTCTAGTGTTTAAGTACATATAAAAATTAAAGTGAACTTCTAAATAAATTAATATAAAATTATAAAAGCCACACTTGCAAACCTTGTTCATGTAGCCAGCAAAATAACTATTTAAACATTTGAAGTGAATATGAAATTATACATTGATTTTACTGCTTAAAATTCATGTCACAGAATTTATATGTTTGCTCTTCAAAATGCTTTGAATTTTGTGTCCAATAGTTCAAGCTTATAAATGTAAATCTTGTATTTTTCTAGATTAAAGTTATAGATGGTACTTCTCTCTAAAATTTTCATCTAATTATAATAGGTGAGAAGAATCAGAATCCAAACAAAAGTAATCAATCGCTAATACATTCTCTCTTCTCCTCCATCTCTTGGAATTCCTACCTTCTTTCAAGTTTCAATTTAAGACCCATGTCATATAGGAAAATGTTCTTCCTTCCCCAAACTGCTAATATATCTGCCTACAAACTACTTTTGTTTATACTTATATCTGTACATGTTATCTTCCCTGGCTAGACTGTAAGCACCATGAGACCAGGAATTGTATTTACTTTGTCTTTGTATCTCCAGTACCTGCCACGAAATAGGCACTTAATAAATGTTTAATGATTTTTTTTTGTCAATGATGGTATATGACTTTTCAAACTGCTAATTATGCTGTATTATAAAATATAGAGCAATAATCCCCTCTTACCTTCCCTATTGCTTTAGAGGGCAACAAAATCCCCTAAACCTTCAGGCTTGCAACCTGGATTCATCCTGGACTTTTCACTATCTTTAAATCCTGCTCCTCCTTCCCCTTATCCAATCTATTGCCAAAATCTGTCGATTTCACCTTTTCAACATCTGCAGATTACATACCTTTTTTTTCCTCTGACACTACTTCCACTCCATTGTACGCCCTCATCACCTCACACTTGGATTATTGCAATTGCCTGCTGGTGGGTCTGCCTACCTCTAGTCTCTCCCCCCTCCAATTTATCCTCCATTCAGCCATTAAAGTGATTTTCCTAAAGCACAGGTCTGATCTTGTCACATACACACTCATTTCCACAAACTCCAGTGTCTCCCTACAGCCATGAAGAACAAATACATGTTCTGTTTAGCATTCAAAGCACTCATGATCTAGCTACTCCTGCCTTTCTAATCTTACACATTACTAGGAAGTAATGTGTAGTCTTCAGTCCAGTAGCACTGGCTTTCTGGCTGCTCCATAATCAAGACACTGTCTTTCAGCTCCAGGTATTTTCTCACCTGTCCTTCACACCTAGAATATTCTCTCTCCACTCTGCTTACTGACCTTTCTGGCTTCATTTAAATTTCTGACTGAAATGCTATCTTTTCCTAAAAGCTTTCCCTAACACCTCTTAATTTTAGTATCTTCCCTTTGTTAATTATTTCCTATTTATCATTTATTTATATTGCTTTGTATATATTTGTTTGCATGTTGTCTCCCCCATAAGATTGCAAAATCCTTGAGGGCAGAGATTATCTTTTGCCTCGTTTTGCATCCCCAGCTTTTAGCGTAGTGCCTAATAAATGGTAGGCACTTAATAAGTGTCTGTTGACTGATTGAATAATATAAAATATATGTTAAGTATATTTTATGAAGAATGAACACAGCTATTTTTATGTGGGTAAAATATTAAAATTAAAGTACTTTGCAGCAAACAGTACCAATTTTGTGGGATAATTAGAAAAGGTTCCTTGAACTATGAAAAATCAATTGATGATGATGATGTAAAACTGGGCAAAAGAAGAAGTCACAAAGGATTCTATTACACTATGAGTGTCATGGAGAAATTTTTGGAATTCATAAGGCAACAAGAACTTATTAAATGTTCCCTATGTCTTCAACACTGTGCTAAGTGTTAGTGCAAAGAAAAGCAAAAACAACATCTTAAACATGTATCATATTCTTGAGGACCTCAGAGTTAAGATAGGAGAGTCTATGCAAACAATCATGAAGAAACAAGATATATACAGGATAAATTGTAGATAATCACAGAGAAAAGTCACTAGTATTAAGGAGATCAGGAAAGGCTTTCTGAAGAAAGTAGGATTCTGGCTGGAACTTAAAAGAAGCCAAGAGTTAGGGATGAGGAGGGAGAACAATCCAGGTTTAGGGGACAGCCAATGAAAATTCACAGAAGCAGAAGATGGAGAGTCTTGTGTGAATAGTAAAGAGGCGAGTATCACCAGATCACAGAGTATGGGGAGAAAAGTGAGGACTAATAAGGCAGGTTGGAGTCAAGATATGAAGGGCTTGAAAAATTAAAAAGGGGAATTTATATCTTATCCTATATAAGACAGGGATGTGGTATGGTCAGACACTGAACTTTAGAAAGATCAGTTTATAGATTGATCAATTTATCTGTGGATTAACTTGAAGCAGGGAGACCAAGCAGCAGGTTGGTGACATTTTCCATGCATGAGAGGATAAAGGTCTCTGACATTGCCCCTATACAGTTTGTTTCTTAGTCCTCATCATTTTGCCTTTACAACATTTCTTACATATTTCTCCTCTTATCTGAATACTTGCCTAAACAAGAGATGATGCAAAGTCAGAATCAAGAAGACTTAAAAACAGATTGGATATGGAGGACTGAGTATGGGTCAAAGATGATGCATAAGTTTAAATCCTGGTGCCTAGGGAGATGGTGGTGTCCTGCACAGTAATAGGAAAATTAGGAAGAAAGGAGACTTTGGGAGGGAAAGATAATGCAATGTACCATCAGGTGCCAAAGCATTCCTTTGGTTTCAAAGACAAAAGTTTGGAGATGCTTGTAACAAAAGTCTGTTCTCCTTTAACATTCTTTCATTATGTTTGAGAAGTTCTTGAAATTAACTACAAATTAAGCTCAATCGATGCTGAGCCTAGAAAAACTAATAGCTTTAGTGATCAGTTTCAGGTTAGAAAATTGTTCCAATTCCCAGTATCTTAACTGTTCCTAAAAGACTCATTATCAATTTCAATGGCAGAATGTCGTTTTTTTCTTCAGTGCACTAATATTGCATATAAGGAATATTTATGCTAAAAACCTGTCCCTGACCCAAATTATAGTCGTGTGATTCTGATCAAGTCATTTAACCACTCCAGGCTTCCATTCTGTCATCTATAAAATGAGACAGTTTGGTTTGATGGCTTCTAAAATCCTCTCTTTTTCTAAATCCGGTATCCTCCAGTTCTTTGGTAACTTTTCCACATTAAAAATTAGAATCCAGAATCAAAGAATGTTAGGGCTGGTCAAGACTTTAGACATTTTCAAATCCATTCTTCTAATTTTCCAAAAAAGTAACTCAGGTCCAATGAGGAGACTGACAAAGTCACAAAGCAAAGTAAGATGGAAAGTCATTACTTGAACTTTGACCTTTTGATTCCAAGTCCCAGGATTTTTGCATAATATAATCACATGGTCTTATAAAAGATGTTACTTTTGTACCTAAGTAAAAGTGTATTTTCGTATTTTGAAATCCATTCTGCCCTAGAAAATCTAGGATGGATTGACCTTGTGTCTCCTTATTAGTGCTATCACTTCTTATTGCCTTCATTATAGTTGTTACTCTTCTTGCTATGACTATTGTGCAAACTAGTCTCCTGAAATAGATTAAAACTCATGGTTCTTTCATGCATTTTATAAACCAAGAACTTCCTTTGGTTTCAAAGACAAAACTTTTGAGATACTTATAACAAAAGTCTGCTCTCCTTTGACATCATTATGTTTGAGAAGTTCTTGAAATTAACTATAAATTAGGCTTCTTTTAGTACTATGTATGTGTACACACATTTATATGTATATGATGTATATGTACATATGCATATATATGTATATGTATATATGTATGTATACTGTCATGAAGAAAATAAAAAATTTTGATACAATAATCTGCTTTTTTATGTGAAAAGAGATGACTTAACTGTCAATGGATTACCTCTTCTAGCTTTTCATAAGACATAATGGATTTCTGCCAAGTCATTCAAATGCTTTCACTTTAATAATCAATTTATCAAAAATAACAATTTACAAACTTGTTGGAAGCCATTAAGGAGAGGCAGGAGTCTTTGGGAATGGTCTGGTCTGGGTGGAGGGCAAACTGGCATGCAACCTTGACTTTAGTAGCAACTGCTCTAGCTGAAGACACTTTGGGGGTTCCTGATAAAAGAAATATACTCACTGCTGACTGAGTTATAGGGATTTTTTCTCCTCACTATTGAATTGAATAGTGAATGAGATTATGAAGTCTCACTTTTCAGAGCTGGAAAAGATATACCCAAACTTCTGTGTTTACTGACAACTTATGTAACTCATTACTACCTCAAGAAAAGGAGGCAGAAAAAGTATAGAATGATGTTTACAACTACCAGGTCTCCTCCTCCAAGCTATCTGTCAAAAATGTGACCAATTTGCTAGTAAATTTACAACTCCTAATCTCCAAAATTTACTATTTATTGAGGATTTGGCTTTTCAAAGTATACTAGAAAATTTCAAAGCTGAACATTGTTTTATACAACATTGGAATAGTTTTTAGTAAACTTCCATCTCCTGGAGATTGTGGAAAGAATAAAAGGAAAACAAAGATCTAATTATACTATATGCCAATAGGCATATAGTCTATTTTTAGCTGACAAATGGAATACTGATACTTTGTATGCATATATGATATGCATTCATAACATCATAGAACATATCTTTTGTTATTAATACAATACATATATTCCTGTGTCTACATACACCTGCATACATGTGTGTTGATATCTGTTAATATGTGTACACACACACAAACACACACACACCCCAGACCAGAAATTTCTAGGACTTGTCCTTCCAATCTAGTGCTTCATCATGTTTCCTTGGCAAGCAAGGAAATAGAAGAGGTTATTAAGGGTGAAAGTACTTTGGGTCATATTGTAGAATTGGCAATAATTTTTACAATAAGTATACATTTTTTTGCAAGACTTGCAAAATCCTATTCCTTTTTCTCCCTGGAGAATGTAACTTCCTCATATACCTGTTTGTTTTTCATTTTTAAACGTTTTCCTTGGTTTTGCAAGACAAATACTCCATAAATAAGCTAAAAACTGAACAAATGATGCAACATTGCAGTGACCTTATATATAGTTTATAACAAATAATTATGTAATTCTTCCAAAATGTTGGGAAGTTGCATTACCATTTTAAAGTTTTTCCTTCAATATTCCCTGTAATTTAGAATTCCGTGAGAAATGTCATTGACATATTAATGCCCTTTGACCCAGCCATCTAACCACTGAGCATATAGACCAAGCAGTTCAGCAACAGAAAAGTTCCTTATTCTCCAAAATAGTCATAGTAGTACTTTTTGTTGTGACAAAACACTAGAAACAAAGTGGGTACCTATGTGTTGCAAAATAACTGAACAAACTGCAATAGAATGTAATAGAATATGGGGCGGCTAGGTGGTGCAGTGAGCAGAGTGCTGGCCCTGGAGTCAGAAGGACCTGAGTTCGGATCCTGCCTCAGACACTTAATACACACAAACAAAACAACCTAGTCGTGTGACCTTGGGCAAGTTACTTAACCCCAATTGCCTTCCAAAAAGCAAAAAAAAAAAAAAAACAAAGAAAGAAAGAATGTAATAGAATATTAAAAATTCCAAGAAGCAAAAAAAAGAAAGAAAGAATGTAATAGAACATTAAAAATTCCAAGAAACAATGACTATATGACTTTTATGAGCTAGAGTAGGGTTCCTAAACCTTGTTTTGAGTCATTCACCAATTTCATAATCTGGTGAACTCAATGATACTTTCTCAGAATAATGTCTTTAAATGAAAAGGATTCTGAAGGAAAATAGTTTTATTGTAATAGAGGTATCAAAATAGTTTTAAAAAGCAAGTTTGTGGACCTCACATTAAAAACCCCTGACATGGGGGAAAGATGGCAGAACCAAGAGAATAATTACTGTCTACAATGGCCTGAATAAAAATAATACTGAAAAGCACCAAAACTCAAAATAAATTAAAATAATCAATCTTGCTCCCAACTGGACAAGAGATGGGAAACTATGCTGTCAGATATCATGGAGCAGTTTGTTTTGTCTTATTGTTTTTCTTTGTTTTAAGGGATGACTGTAAGTAGGTGGGGTGAGAGGAAAGGTACATCAGAAAATTACTATTATAAAAGAAGAAGCATCAAGAAAAAATTTTTAAATGTTTCTCGAGCAACAGTGTTAGTTTATCATTGATCTTCCTCTTTTCCCCAAGGTAACTTTAAACAATCATTTTGTTGTCTTTTGCTTCCCAGGTAAATCTCAACCCATTCTTACCTTCCTCAATCTTTATATAGGATTATGTTAAACTCTTATGTAGAGCCTCTGTTACCTTCCCCTGATTCTATCTTCTTTTTAAAAATTTCTTATTTTGTGAGTTCCCTTTGTATCCACACTGTTTGGTCACTTCAAAAAAAAAATCTCACTTTTCTTTTTCTTTAGAATTATTTCCCTTTGTGTTTTCAGAATTTCATTCTTGAGAATTTTCCAGCAAACCAGGGCTGGATTACTGTTGAATTTTCATTCATTAAATCTCATCTAGCCTTCCCTTTGGAAACTGCTTTCACAAAATCAAGGGTGTTGTCAAAATATGCCTGGCTTTCTTCTCTATCAAAAATTCTATGAATCAATGCTCCCTTTTCCCCAAGGTTCCCATTATTTTCACCCCAGTAACAAGTTCCTCCCTAGAAGTGAAAATAAGATCCAGAATAAAATTGCCCCTTGTTATTTCTTCCAGCCCTGGAAGGATGAAATTATCATTAAAAAAAAGTCAGGAAGTCATTAGCTGCTCTGTTTTTGGCAGAAAGTTCCAACATATGAAGACATAATTGAAGTCTTCAGTTACTATTACATCATGCCTCAATGTCAAATTTATGATCTATTTTCAAAATCCCTTATCAATTTTATCTCTCTGTCCAGGTGATTTGAGGTAGTATACTCCAATGTCGTATGCTCTTGTAGTATACTCCAATGATAGAACCTATAGCTCCTTAGTATATAGATACAGATATATATCCTACTTCTATTTTAACCTCTCTTCTTTCTTTTGAACAAAGCATACCATCCATAGCCACATTCAATTCATTCCATTCAATTGTAATTGTTAATTATAACATCAAATTTTCTTCTTTCCATTAGGGCCTTTACTTTCTCTTGCTAGGTACCTACATTACTGACTATATTGTGTGTAGAAATCTGGAGCCATGGATTTTATTACTGGCTATTTTTCTGGGACTTTTTCTTCTTCTATGAACACCTGGGTACCTTGAGAGCTATTCTACTATTGTAATATGTATGGTAGCCAACTTAGTGAATCTACCAGAGGGATTTCCCCCAGTTCTCTCATCCTTTTATATTTCAAAGCAATGTTGTTTATATGTTCAGGACATCCCCAAAACACATTTCTATCAACCTTCATTAGGTGCACTCTTTCCCTGGCCAGGAGTTTAGCATCCCTATGTTTAAGTATTTTTTTTAAATCAAGATATCAGCTCCAGCAATAGCTCTTATATTTTTCAGAATTCATTATTTATTCCAACCAGAATAACCAGAAATAGGAAGCAGTTATCCATTTTGGTTATTCTTTGGAAATTATTTGTTATGACTTGGATACATTATCTGGGAAGACAATGGACCTCTCCATTGTTATCATGTTGTGAAATAACCCCTGGGCAAAGGGTTTGCTGACCACAACTGCTTTTCATTTCCTCTGTCCCCTATTGGAAGATCTTTACTTGAGAGCTTCTATGGCTCTATTAGAATTCCTCTTTTCCTTAGAGGACAAGCAGATGCTTCCTCCTCATACTAACTAGAATCCTTCTTTTTTGGAAGTGCTTTTAGTCCGACTTTTTAGCTTAAACGTTACACTTGCCCTTTTCCTTTCTTTAGTGACCAACCTATCAGAACACAAAATATGCATCAACAAAGGAAACGTGAGCAAAATAAATGGAATCAAAATGAAATTAGGTGTTATCTTAAATTACAAATGGAGCTATTGGTTCTCAATGCAGATTCTGCCACAAGTCAGTCCAGGAAGGGGTGTGGCTAGGACAATGAAGGGAAAATGGGACATACAATATCCTTTGGACCCTTTGTAGTTCACAACACATTCTTCTGATCAAATAGGGCAGAAGCCATGTTTGATGGGGTGGCAGGGATGGGAGATAGAGAGGGTAACCTGGACAAGTTGAAGTTTTCAGCTTCTCCTCCCCCATACCAGGAAGTTCCTCTCAAGAGATGTACTAAAATCCACAATTGCTCCACCTTCTGTAATTCTCTCTTTCAGTTAAATTGATGCTTTTGTATAGGTTTCAGAAGGTGTAATGTAATTCTCTCATTAATGGAATAGATTTCTTGCCTGGCATTGTGTCACATTATCAAATGTATTTCAAAGATATCTCCTACATAGTCTTAAGGCTCATGATTGATATTTTAACCCACTTCAAGTAAGGGTAACATTCAGTAAATCAAACACTTTTCCTTTACATTTAAATGAAATAGATAAATATGTATACATATGTTAAATATGAAAATTTTTAAAATATGGAAAAGAGAATATAGACAATGTAATCTCACAAGAGAAAATTATAAATGAATATACCAAATGGAATCAAGAGGAAGGGAATCTTGACCTAGATGGATTTTATAAGTGAATTCAATCAAATGTTTTAAAATCAAATAATTCTATATTGCATAAAATTTTGGCCAGAATGTAGAATGAACACACCTTATCAAATTCCTTCTGGGAAACAAATTTAATCCTAATAAACAAACCAGGGGAAAATAAAACAAAAAGGAAAATTATTGACCGATATCACTAGCAATTATTTTTTTAAAGCAATTGGGGTTAAGTAACTTGCTCAAGGTTACAGGGCTAGTCATTATTTATGTGTGGGTGCTCATTTTCTGAAGCCGGATTCAATCTCGGTTCATCCCAACTCCGAGGCCGGTCCTCTTACTCACTGTGCCACCTAGCCGCCCCAATCACTAGCAATTATTGATATAAAATATCCAATAAATTAATAACAAAGAGGTCACTACACTATATTTAGGTATATTAACTTTGACCAAGTTGGATTTAAACCAAGAATACAATAATCATTCAAGATTATGGAATTATAAATAAGAAGATGAATAAAATATTGTAATAATTCATATAATTGTATCTAGCTTTTGAATTAAAGACTATGCAAAATACAGGACTCAGTTATGTTAGAAATGCTGAAAATCAAAAGAAAAAATAGTCTTTTCTTACTATAAAAGAATACCAACTACAATTACCAAAAATCCTCACTATTCCTATATTTGTACTATAAAAGGATGCCAACCACAGTCACCAAAATTCCTCACTATTTCTATATAATAAGAAAATGCAAGAAGAAGATAACTTCTATACAAAACAGCAACAAAATGCATTATCTGTCTGGGAGTTAACACACTAAGACATGCACACAGGATTTATATAAGCATATATTTATATAAACATAATTATAGAAGAATAACTTTGAATGAATAAGTCATTTTGACTTTCACAAATACCCAAATTAACTACAAAGGACATATGAAGGTAGATGCTATAAAATGGTTTTTCACAGACCCACACATATGTGTATACACACACACACATACACATACACATATACATACATTTGTGTAATGGCAAGCAAAGAAGTATTTAGCATCTTGTTTCAGTTCTTCAATTATTTAGCACCTTGTTTCAGTTCTTCAGTTGCTTTTTGAGCCCTGTTGGTGATTTGGAGATGGGAGGAACTTGTTGAAGCCACAGGAAGGAGAGGAACAGGAAGGAACTGACAGTATAAAAGGAAGAGCTGGTTCAGAAGCCCTGAACCAGCCTTGTTGCTTTGTTGTCTGTTTACAGAAGGACTGGAGGAGGGTTTAGGAGGTCCTGGGACTATACTGATGATTTGTGTTGGTTTCTCAGACCTTGTTTGTGGGTCTGTGTTGATTTCACAGGCAGACAGTGAATTGATAATGGTGCCAGCAATGTGCATGAATATGATTGTGTCTCTGTGAAGCTGTGAAGGACTTGAAGTGGACTGGACACTATGAGTTTCAATATGGAACAGGAACTGGATGAGGAACTAGATGAGGAGCTGAGAGTTGCCTCAGGTGAATACAGGTACGATTGGGTGAATTCAGTCAAAAGCTGGGATGATGTAAGAGGAGCCATGGAATTTGGGAGCCAGCCTTGAAACAAGATGAAAAGACTTCTCCTTGGGTACTTAGTGCTGACTGAGAAGATCATGAATTATAGTGACCTAGGAGTGGGAGAACTTTGTACTTTGTACCTTGTACACTTTAAGGATGATTGAGTTAAGAATGATTAGAAACTAATCTCCAATCAAGAAGAAAGAAGACTTTTTGACTCAGTGATTAAGACTATGTGACCTAGGGGTTGGAAAATTTTGACCTTTGTACTTTCTGTCCCTTAAGGAGGATTGTTCTTTAAGAACGGTTGAGTTAAGGACTTACTGAATGATATCTTTTATTTAAAACTATGTGGCTAATTTAGTGATAAGTGGTTATGTTATATAATTGTGAATACTGTACTTTGGTTTCTGTCAATATTTTACCTTAGTTTATTGCTGAATAAATAGAGATTTCACTATACTGTGTGATCAGAGCCTGAAAAGACCTCTCCTTGGGTACTTAGGGCTGATTGACAAGATTGTGATTTTCTGTGATCTAGAGGGAGGAGAACTCTGTACTTTGTATTTTGTACCACTTAAGGATGATTGGGGTAAGGATGATTAGAAACTAGTCTCCAATCAAGAAGAAATAAGATTTTCTGACTGAGAAAGTAAGACAGTGTGACCTAGGGATAGGAGACCTTTGTACTTTGTATCCTGAATGGTATCTTTTGTTTAAAATTATGTGGCCACTTTAGTGATAAGTTGTTATATTATATAACTGTGAGTGCTCTACTTTGATTTCTGGGAATGTTTTGCCTTCATTTATTGATGAGTAAATAGAAAATTCACTATACTATGTGATCAGAACCTTAGAGCTATTCACAGCAGCAGTTCTCTGGAGAGCTGTTCATGCTTGGCTTTATAATATGCACATTTGTGCATAATGGCAGCCATCTCTAGAGTGGAGGGAGGAAAGACATAAACAGGTGAACAATTTATGAATAAACAAAGGATAGAGAGCAAAGTTATGTGTAAAAAGGCTACAAATACAGCAAATATAACTAAGATCAGAAGGAAAGCAAAAAATTGGGGAGGGGATTTTATAGACAGTTTCTCAGATAAAGGTCTCATGTTAACTGTGTGAAGAACTTTGTCAAATCTATAAGAATATGAGTCATTCCCCAATTAATAAATAGTTAAAGGATATGAATGGGCAATTTTCTAAAAAACTCAAAACCATTTATAGTCACATGAAAAAAATGCTCTAAATCATTATTGATTAGTGAAATGTAAGTTTAAAAAACCTTGAGATATCATTTTATACCTACAAGATTAACTAAAATGATTAAAGGGGAAGGAAGGGATGTGGAAAAATTGGGTCACTAATTCATTGTTGGTGGAATTGTGACCTTATCCAACTATTTTGAAGAGCAATCAGAAAGTATGCCCAAAAAGTTATTAATGATCTTTGATCCAGCAATACCACTACTAGGTCTATTTCCAAAGATGATTAGGGAAAAAGAAAAAGAACCTATATGTTCTAAAATGTTTATGACAGCTTTATTTGTGGTGACAAAGAATTGAAAATTTCAGGGATGACCATCAATTGGGGAATGACTAAACAAGTTGTGGTATATGACTGTAATTGATTACTACTTTGCTGATGAGCTAGATGTTCTTAGAAAAATGCATAAAATAATGAAGAATGAAAAAAAGCAGAATCAAGAGTACATTGTATACAGTAATGGCAATATTTTTTAAGAACAACCTTCAACAAATATTTTGACCATTATAATTACCCAATTTAATTACAAAGGACATATGAAGTAAGATGCTATCTGCATTCAGAGAAAGAACTGATAGATAGAAGTATGTATAGAATGATTTCACATTGATATAGACATATTTGCATAATGGTAGCCATCTCTAGGGCATGTGGTAGGGGAAAAGGGAAGAAACAGGGGGAAAAAGAAATTTACATGACAACTTTAAAAGGAATAAGAAGTTGCAAGCAAAAGATTTGCAGTTTCATGTAAAGTTTGTTTTTTTTTTATTATACTATGTTATGGAAATGTTTGTTTTATCCCATAAATTAAAAATAAAATTAATAAATAAATTTATAAGAGAAACTCAGAGCTTTTCAAGAAAAAAATATGTGGTGGATTAATAATAGATCTTGACATTCCATTAGAAGAATATGATAAATCAAACAGAAATATAAATAAGAAAAATGTTATGATCTTGAACAAACTATATATAACTAATATATAATGAGAGCTTAATGGTTAAAATGTAGATGCATTTTTCTTTTCAACTACACATGGGACATTCATAAAAATCAATCATGTTCTTGGTCATAGGAAAATCTTATGGACATATAGAAAAGCAAAAGTATATTTGATGTTTTATGGACTAGAAAAAAATAAAGCTAGGAGTAAATAATGATAATATAATTATAAGATTCTTATTTATATGAAACTGTTACAAAAAACAAAGATAATGGAAATACAAATGTCACATCTCAAAATTTATGAGATATAGCAAAAGAAATGTTTAGAGTCAAATTTGAATGTCTATATTTAAAAAAATGAAAATAGAGAAACTTTACAAGTTGAGGATGTAGTTAAAGAAATTAGAACAATAACAGTGATATATCCATGGAAAAGGAAAAGGAGAGACTTAAAAAACAAAACAAATAAAATGGAAAACAAAAGCAGAATTGAAATTATAAAACCAACAGCAGGTTTTTTTTTAAATGATGAATACAATTGCTAATCCATTAGCAAAAGAAATTAAATTGAAGGAAAAAGTCAAGTTAAAGAAATTAGAAATGAGAAAAGGTCACTTTAATAATGTAAAAGAAATAAAGAAAAAATATCCAAATTACTTACAGATGGTTTATGCTAGTAAATTTTATAACTCAAGAATAATTATATATAAAAACATGAATTCCCTGATCAACAAACCAGATAGGGGCTAATATAAGTAGGTCAATTTCAGAAGGAGTAATCAGAAGACATTAAAGAGGTACCCATAAAATGTCACTGAGACCACAAAGATTTGCAAGTTAATTCTTCTAATCATTCAAAGAAGCTGAATATATATGCAACCTGTTTCTAAATCTGAGAGAAGATAACACAATACCCATCTTTCTATATCAGGCAGATATGGTTTGAATGCCCAAACTAGGCAAATTAAGAGAGAAAAAGAATAATATAATATCAGTGGCACCTCAAACATTACATTACCTATAGTAGGCAACTTTTACTTGAAGAGTGGCTTGGCATAATCAATTGGTTGACTAGAGATATCAAGGCTGCCATTCCCATCATTGATTGCTGCCTCAAGGTTAAATATCAACTCATCTCTGCTATACTCCCATGCTATGAGACCATTAAGGATCTCAAATGACATATGAAGCAGAAGTTGCTGACAGATTATTTCACTATCTGCCAGCTGTGAAGGACAGTAGCTGAAGCAATGTTGAGATCTCAGCAGTCTGGTGTCTTCCATCAGCCATGACTAAAGTGCCAGAAACTCTCTCTTGGTTTTCAGAGGGTGGCCATGGTAGAGAGTTTTACAGCAGTATAGTAAAGAGTGCAATACCCTCACACCATCATCTGACATAATGGAAGGTAAGATTTAGGTTGAAAAAATGTTTCAGTTTTAAGAATTTTATTTGCTGTATGGTATTTCAGGTACTATAGATTTCCTGTGTTATAAAAAGTAAACACAGTCTGAAATCAAAAAAAAATTATTGAGATGTTAGAACAAAAGGTCACAAAATTCTAGAGAATTACTAGCAAGGAAAATGCTTTTCATGTTACCAACTTTATTTTGTGTTCTGCATTTTATGGGTTATTTCATTTTTACTGTGTTAGGAAAAGTGCATGTATTCAGCATTAATGTTTTGTTACATAGAATTGTATGCAGATAGGCATATTTTCAGCAATCTATTGCAAAAGATTACAGTTTTTGATGGTTGTGGAAACCTGACTCCCTTTCCCCCCATAGATCCAACATATCATCATTTATGTTTCATATTTTTTTTTTTGGAGGGCAATTGGGATTAAGTAACTTGCCTAAGGTCACACAGCTAGGTTTTTGTTTTGTGTGTGCATTGTGTCTGAGGCCGGATCCGAACTCAGGTCCTTCTGACTCCAGGGCTGGCATTCTACTCACTGCGCCACCTAGCCACCCCAATGTTTCATATTTTTGCACCATTTTATAGGAATGTTACCCTGGAAAGGTTGAGGATTGACTACATTTAGAAAATCCAATAGGCTCACCAAAAATTGAGCCATTAAATGACTCAGGGTGCTATGAGAGGAAATGACAAAAATAATAAGAAACATACTTAATTAAGTATCACTTATAATAATGATAAAACGTACCAAATATTTGGACGTTAATTGACCAAATCATGTACAACACTGATAAAAAGTCAAATATGGAATTATGTAAAATGATAAAGTTTATATTTAAAGACTCCAAACAAACAAAACAAAAAACCCACTATCTCTTGTAGGGCTTATATTTAAATCTTATGGTATGTTCCATAGATGACATTTTAAGAAAATTAAATCTAATACTATGTGGTTTTGAGAATTACTAGTTCACAATTTCATGTCTAAAAACTTGATGATGTGCATATCTTTTTATCGATTATTTCTCTCTTGGGAGTATAAACAAATTGTCTTTAAATATAAATTTTATCATTTTATAGAAATAAAAATCATTTCAGTATTCTAATAATTAGAAGCTACATATAAAAATGAATGCCTATCCAATTGGCAGAAGATAGAACAGGAGAATTCATTATAAGTGAGGATTCTAGCAAACAGGAACTCTACTAGCATTGCTGCTAGAATTATAAATAGAAACAATCATTCTTTTGAAGAATCATCTGAAAGTATCACTGAGTTATCAAATAGCTCATACTCTAATCTAGAGAGCTGGCTAATGTTGTTATGACAAGGGCAAAAAGATCATACTCAAAACCCTTTCAACTTTCTAACTTAAACCTCCTAGAGACTCTACTGGGTTTATGTATGGGGGTGGGGAGGGTGGGGTGCTTCAGAGTCTTTGAGCATTTAAGTTTACTTTTTCTGCAGAAGATATCCTTTGCAGATGGAAGACAGCATTATTTAGTGGAAAGAGAGACTGGTGTGGAGTATAAAGATCTACTCTATCTCTATCTATCTCTACCACTTAGTCCCTGTGTGACCCTAAAAACATATCAGTTAACTTCTCTGACCCTCTCTTTACCCATTCGTAAAACCTCAATGGTCTCTATGGTCCCTTAGAGATAAATCTCTAATCCTATGATTTTGCTTTGATATCTTATTGGGGTGGGTGAAGAGGTCACCCTGAATCCTCAAAGTTGTTGCAGGCCTCCAACAAAAGGAGCTCTTGTAGGTCCAAATTGGAAAGGCTTTGCTTATGGTTCAGTCCTGAAAAAGTTGTTATTTGAGGACCAGTAGAACTGAGTTCAGAGAGGTTGATTCTGAGCCAGTTGGCCAACTATAAACCTCCTTTTAAAGCTGTTTCATACACAGAAACTAAGGAAATTTACCTAGTTATGCATGGAGAGATTGTGATTTAAATTACTGGAAGATGAAATTGTAGATCATTGCAAAAACTGGAGTATTATTACTATCATTATTTTTGCTAATAATAATACTATATTAGTTGCTGTTGAGAAAGAAAAAAAATATTTGCCATTTCAGTAGGGAAATGGTAGTGGTTAAGTTCAATCTCCCTAAAATTTCTGAAATGTTGCTTTAATCTGTCAACTTTTTTTTTGGAAACTAGGTTTCTCTGTCTCACTGAAGTTGGAAGAAGAATGACCACTTATGGATCAACTCCATTTCTGATAGGCACAGAAACTTTTCTCTGCTGAACTTCCAACTTGGATTGATTTGCTTTTATTGGGCATCCCCCTCACAACATTAGGGCCAGACTTAGGGAAGACATGGGATTAGCTTTTGGCCTTACTGCAGACAGAACTCCCCAAACTCAAGAGATTCAGTAATCTTAGCGTCCCCAAGAAGCAAGAATTATGAGCTTGTGTCACCACACCCAGCAACTTGAAAGGATTTTGTGTACCATTGCAATCTTTTCCCCACCAATTTAAAGAAAGGTGTTATTTCTGTCTAGCAAAAATGCCATTTTTAGTTCTTTTCATGATTGAAAAAATATATGATGAAACTTGATTGATGGTTAGTAAAGTTTCACTTTGTAAATTCTTTATTTTTTCCTGGGAAAAATCTACACTGCCACAGATGGTTCATCAGCAATGAGTTCCTGCTTTTGGCCTTGCCATCTCATGGAGCAAGTTTAGAATGAAGCACTTATCTTACTTGACATTTGTAAAATTCTGTATGAAAGTGACAAATACTCTCACCACCAGCTTTTCTGAAAATGGCTTAAAATCTGTAAGGCTTTCATCAGCTCTAAAATGAAAGAAAGAACAGGCTGCATGTTCCAAGAAATCTTTAAAAATATGATAACTTTTAAAGTAATTTTTAAAATGAAAAATGCATTTGAGACTAAAGGAATCATGTGGTGAATTATGCATTTCCCATGCTCTAACATTGAACTAGTTTCCTCTTTTAGCTACCTAAAGATAGTCATTGAAGTACATTTACTTCTATGTACTGCTATCATTCATTCTGCTCTATGTATGTTTGATCACTTTTCCCACTGAGCTAGATTTTTGGGGTCAGTGGGGAAAAGACTGCTGGTGTTTAAAGAAAAAAAAAAGAAGGCGTTACCCTCAATGATGCTATCTAAATCTGCTTTTCTATTTATAATACCTTTCTGAAATATGAAATTAGCAGAAAGTTAAGACTTTACCAACATATACCTGGTACTAATTAATTTGTGGTTTCCTAGACATTGAGAGTAAGATAAAATAAGAAATTTTTATTAATTTTATTCTACCATATTCTATGTCTTTCTATGCAAGGATAAGTCATTGTTTTCATCAAAATAGTCTATTAAGTCCCTACCTGCAAACATAACTTTGAGATTCATTCAATTAATAAGCACTTACTATGTGTGAAGCATTATACTAAGCATTGTGGATATAAAAAACAGACCAAAGATAATGCCTGCCCTCAAGGAGCTTATGATCTAATGGAGGAGACAGCATACAAACAAATACAAATAGATAGGTAGATAGATAGAAGATAGATTATATAATTTTATATATACATACATATATAATAGAAAATATTTAACAGGATGAAGGCACTGGAATTAAGAACTGGGGAAGATTTCTTATAGAAAGTGGGATTTTAGTTGAGACTTAAAAGAATCCAGGGTAATCAGTAGTTGGAGCACAGGAGGGAGAGCATTCCAAGCATGGAGGAGAGCCAGAGACAATGCCCAGAACTGAGAGACTGTGTGTCTTGTTAGAGAACAGACAGGAGGCCAGTGTCAGATAAAAGAATACATCTCATAGTAAAGACTGGAAAGGCAGAAAAGTCTAGGTTATGAAGGGCTCTGAATGCCAAACAGAGCATTTTATATTTGATCCTATAATAAGTAATAAGGTATCAGAGTTTATGAGGGAGGGTGAAATAACATGATTAAACCTCCATTTTAGGAAAGTCACTTCAATGGCTGATTGGAGAATGGATGGAGACTGAAGAGACTTGGGGCATGCAGCCAGACCCACCAGCAGACTGTTGTAATAATCCTGGTGTGATGTGGTGAGGTCCTATACCAGAGTAGTGACAGTGTCAGAGGAGAGAAGGGGGCATATTTGAGAGATATTTCAAGAGTGGAATTGATGGACCCTTACCAACAGCTTAGATGTGGGAGGTGACAGAGAGTGAGAAATACAGGATGATTCCTAACTTAGGAGCCTGAAATATTGGTAGGATGATGTTGCCCTTTACAGAAATAGGGAATATAGGAGGTGGGGAAGTTTAGGTGGAAAGATAATGAGTTCTGTTCTGGACATACCCATTTAAAGATGCCTGGAAGGGAGTTAGAGTTGTGATATTCTCTAGTGATGGATGCGACCTTTGCAAATTTTCACAAATTGAGGTGGGGCAGATAATAAAAACATCAAGAAGGTCACTATTGCTGGATTGAAGAGTGCATGAGGGGGAGTAATATGTTAAAAGATTGGAATGTTAAGAAGAAGTCATGTTCTGAAAAGTTTTAAATGCCAGTGAAGTTTATAGTTGAGCCTAGAGGCAACAGGAAGCCATTGGTGTTAATGGAACAAACAGGGGACATGCTCAGACATTTGCTCTAGGAAGGTAACTCTAGTAATTGTGCAGATAATGGATGACCCAGACACTTATAAGCTGTATGATCCTAGGAAAGTCACTTAACCTGTGTCTGCCTTGGTTTCCTCACCTACAAAATGGGGATTATAATAGCACCTATCTTCTAGAATTATTGTGAGGATAAAATGAGAAGGCATAAATAAAGTACCATATACATGCTATCTGTTGTTGTTATTGAAGTAGAGGGACCAATTAGATGAAGGATTGAACTGTGGTAAAAGCTATGTGTGTGAGAGCAAAAAGGATGAAATGATAGAAGAGGAAAGATCTAGATGAAGAACTCTAGGAAAATGTGAGGAATGCCACTTTCAGCTGAGAATAATTAGAGAGGGCCAAGGGAGGACATGATACCAGAACAATAATCATTTCTGGTTTACAAGGAACTATATATATATATATATATATATATATATATATATATATATATATATATATGTGCATATATATATATACATATATATACATATATATTTATTTATTTATCACATTTTTTTTCCCTCAAAATTACCCTGCGAAGTAGAAAATAAACAGATTAGACTACATCAAGGCAATAGAGACTTGCATTTATAGTCATTTTAAATAGTTCTCTTGCTCTTGTTGTTTATGTGTAAACTTGTTCAGGTTGCTTAACTTATCTGAGTCTCCGTGTTTTAATATGTAAGATGACTTCTCAGGTTCGTTCTAGTTCCAAAATCATTTCCTATATATTTCAATTCTGTGTAGTCTATAATCAGTCCAAGAGGCAGGATAGTGTAGGGCCAGCCTCAGAGTCAATTCCACCAGCATTAAAGTCCTGCCTCGATCACCCATTATGACCATGAAACCCTGTGAATCTCTATAAGACTCCTTGAGAGTAAGAATTGTATCATTCTTTGTAACTTTGTAGTTCATTCTTTGGCATATAGTATATGCATCTTGTATAAGAACACTTTCACTATCCTTCTTAGTACTAGTGCTGACCCTCTGAGATGGGCTCCAATTAATTAATATGCTTATTTATCTTGGGAAACAATCAGGCTTAAGTAACTTGCCCATGGTCACACAGCTAGTGTCTGAGGCCAGATTTGAACTAAGGTTCTCCTGACTTCAGGGCTGGTACTCAACCCACTGTGCCACCCAGCTGCCCCTCTGCTCCAATTTATTCAGTATATATCTTATATACATAGTTATCTGCCTGATGTCTCCCTGCAGACCGTGAGCTTCTTAAGACTAGGAACTATTTATTTGCTTTCTTTGTATCCCCAGTTCTAAGCGCAGCACCTGGCACGTGTGACTCAGTACTTAATGATGATTGGAAACCTTACTTGAGTTGTATGAGAATTGATTTTATATGTATATGTATATGTATATGTATATGTATATGTATATGTATATGTATATGTATACGTATACATATACATGTATATATAGAGAGAGACATGCATACACACACATAGTAAGCTAACATTTACATAGTACTTTTAAAGTCTGCAAAACTCTTCACACATATTGTCTCATTTTACCTTACAAAAAGCCTTGGAGATCAATGTTATTATTGCTGCCATTTTATAAATTAGAAGACTGAAGAAGATGGAGATGAAGTCACTTGACCAGGGATGTGTATAACATCTTAGGCTGGATTTGAACTCAGATCTTCCTGACTCCAAGACTAGTGCTCTATCAATGATGCCATCTCATTGCCCAGGAACTGAAAATCCATTCCGAGATGGGCTGTTTGATAAAAATAAATGTATAACATTCAAAATTATATAATTCTGTACAATTCTTTAAAATTAGATTGCCATAAATGATTTGCTCAGAAGCCACCTCCCCCATTTGACCTTATCTCATTACCCCTAACTGATAGTAATTTCTATAGATTTCCCTAGAGTGCTTTGCCTCAATCATTTCCTCTGTAGTCAATAAAAGACCCCACAAAAGGTTTATAGGGGTGGGACAAAGAAAGGGGAAGCCCTAATGACTGATTTCATGGGTCACCCATTGCTCAAATATGGTATCAATAGCATGACACTCTCAAACACCAAGAAGCAACTTTCAGCCTAATCTAAAAGTAATCACACACACCACCTCCTCCCCAATTCCAAGGCATTCTCAAACCCTGAACAAAACTGTACAATCCTTCAATATCCTAAACCTCTTGTTCTCTTTCAGACTCCAATCTGTTTTGCAGAAGAAGTGGTCAGGGTCATATTAAAGATAAAGGCCCAAAAGTCCATTAGGAAAAGATGTGTTGCTTTTTCAAGCACACACACACACACACACACACATTCACACACATGCATACACACACATACATGACCATCTCACTATCTTTGAATACCTACGGGCTCCGAACCTATTTGTGTCATTTACAATGTACAGTTTTGGTAATCTGGTGAAGCCTATGGACCCCTTCTCACAATAATGTTTTAAGTGTTTGGGATAAAATATATAGGAATTCAAAGGAAAGCAATTATACTCAAATTCACTTATCAAAAAGAAGGAATATATGGTGTGCTTAGGAACATAGAGAGCCTAACATCCAAGGCCACTCTATTCATCCAAATTTTGGTCTTCTTTATCTAAAAGAAAAAAATGAAAGATATCAACAAATATGAACCATACCATAAATGGACAAAAATAATACAAATGGATTACATTGATATTATGTGGATAGCTCAAGACAGCAAAGTCTTATTTCAATCCCAAATAGAAAAATCACATACAGCAAGCTATGTGGGAGATCTCTACATATACAGCAGCTGCAAAGGAAATAATCCAAATAGGATATAATGGTCTAGAGATTGTAGGGTAGTAGAATGTATTTTGGAATTTCCCTCATTGTCTCCATATTCTTCCCAATTAGAATAGCTGAATAATTCATTTCCTAGTGTAAGGCAATATGAAGCCATGCATTTGCAAGCTTCACAATTGAGGCTACAAAATGGGAGTGATGAACCTGAGACTCAGACCAGTTTGAGAGGCAGTATAATAGAAAGAAAAAAAAGCCAGAAGGTCTGGGTTAGAATTCTGATTTACAACTTGGAACTTCTGGGACAATAGACCAATCACCTAATCTACCTCAGCCTCACTCTCCTGATTGGTAAAACATAGATAATAATACTTATACTCCCTAACGCTGACAAGTCAGTTGTTTTTACTCTTGTGTGCTTTATATGTCTCATGTATATAATTTGTGTGTGTGTGTATATATGTGTGTGCATATATACATATACATACATATATACATATATATGTATATATACATAACCCTCCTTTTTTAGAGAGTGACAAGGTTATATATATATATATATATATATATATAAAGGAGGGTTATCTCTCTCCAATTGCCTTCTCTGGAGAAGGAGTTACTATTTGTCATTCTATTCTTTTGGTCATTAGAGGAGAATTAGACCAAATAAATAGGTCTCAGTGTTAACTACAGATACTAATGAATTTTTCAGCCAGTTTTACTATCCTGCATGCAAATATGTCGTAAGTAATTATTGCAGGAACCATCCATCAAATAGCTTGGATGTTTGGCAAAAGGTACTTCATAAATTGTAAGGCAGCAGAGACATATGAGCTAAGATTGCTACTATCTTTTTTTTTTATGTGAAATAGTCTGATTTTTCATTTGTACCACTAGATGAATGGTTTGTCAAGATTATGGATACCTCTCTTATTTCATAAAAATTCAAACCAAACATAAAGTAGAGAAAATAAAAATAATGCAAAATAAGAAATGGAGATGGATATCAGCAATACTTAGTGAAGAGAATCTGTCTTTACTATTCTTCATGGTTTCCTGCCCACCCCAAATAGGCAGTATGGGGTAACAGAAAGAGTTCTAAACTCATCATGCTTAAGTTCAAATAGTGGATATGTCCTTACTATCCAATTAGCTAGTACTTTATTTATTATGTACCAAAGGTGCTCTGAGCTTTGCCACCTGCACAGTACTGTGTTTTTAGGATTCAAGGCCTTGCCATTGGCCCTGCAGCTAAATTCCCTCATATGCAATGCCCTGTCTAATTAGACTATGAGTACCATGAGATCACAAACTGATCCAATATTTTAATTTCACATATGAGTAACTTCAAGCCCAGGGGCATACCCAAAGGCACATAGGTACTAAGCAACAGAAACAGTATTTGAACATAGATCTTCTAATGCCTGAGTTATTATTATTTCCACTGTTTCTCTAGTAAAATCTCATACCATTTTTGAACTTCAATTTCCTTATTAATAATAGGGATAATAATACTTCAGGACCTACCTCACAAGGTTATCATAAAGAAAGTATTTTTCAAACTTTAAAACACTATATAGAAGATGGCAGAGTAGAAGCACAGACTTGACATGAGCTCCCTCTCCAATCACTTCCCATACATGCAAAAAAATGACTCTACTCAAACTTTAGAGCTAAAAAACCCACAAAGTGACAGAGAGAAAAAAATCTTCTGCTGAAGGAAGCCCAGCAGGCCTATAGGAAGGTCTTATTATACTGAGCTGGGAGGCGAGGACAGTCCCCTTTGAGCAGCATAGTTCTGGCCCCAGGGCGGCCCTGACCAGCAGTGGCCAGAGCAGACTTCAGGACAGTGAAACACCAGCAGCTATGGTGGTTCCCAGACCTCTCAACCCATAAACACCAAAGAAAAAGTAACAGCTCAGTGTGGAACTCTGTTGGAACAGGGGGGACAGAAGACCCCAGTCTGACCTCTGCCCCCAGGGTGAGAACTGGAGGAGGTGTGGTAACTTGTAACTGTCACCATGTGGCTGTTTCCAGAACTCCTGGCCTGCAGATTGTAGGGGGACCAAGCAACCATTCAGAGGATAATTTATCTTGCTTCAACCTACTTGCATTTGGTTCATGGTCTTGGATGGTGGTCCTGGGGTGTGTGGCCAGTGAGCCAGAGCTGGTGGGGGCTGCAGAGAGGGGGCCTTTCTAATAGCTCTGGCAGCTGCAAAAACCCCAGCAATTTGGGACAAAGCTCTCTCTATTCTGGAAGCAGTACTCTGCTATGGCAAAGAGCTCAAAAGTCAAGTAATTGTCTGGCAGTACAAGCAAGCAGAGGAAGCACAAACAGACCACAAAATCCTTTACTGGAGACAAAAAGGATCAATCCATAGAGTGAGGGGAAGACAGCAAAGTCAGAACTCCTGCATCAAAAGCCTCCAAGAAAAATATGAACTGGTTAAAGGCCATGAAGGATCTCAAGAAGGATTTTGTTGTTGTTGTTGTTTTGCTTTTTGGGGGGTGGGGGGAGAAGGCAGAGCAATTGGGTTTAAGTGGCATGCTCAAGGTCACACAGCTAGTAAGTGTTAAGTGTCTGAGGCCAGATTTCAACACAGGTCCTCCTGAATCCAAGGCTAGTGCTCTATTCGCTGCACCATCTAGGTGCCCCTTAAGAAGAATTTTGAAAATCAAGTTAAGAGAAGTGGAGGAAAAATTGGGAAGAGAAATGAGAATGATGCAAGAAAATCATGAAAATCGAGTCAGTAGTCTGCTAAAGGAAACCAAAAAATACACTGAAGAAAATAACACCTTAAAAAACAGATTAACTCAAATGGCAAAAGAGGCCCAAAAAAACCAAAGAAGAGAAGAATGCTTTAAAAAGCCGAATTTGCCAGATGGAAAAAGAATTTCAAAAAGTCACTGAAGAGAATAACTCCTTCAAAATTAGATTGGGGGAATTAGAAGCTAATGACTTTATGAGAAATTAAGATACTATAAAACATATCCAAATAAATGAAAAAATAGAAGGCAATGTGAAATATCTCATTGGAAAAACCACTGACCTGGAAAATAGATCCAGGGGAGATAATTTAAAAATTATTGGACTACCTGAAAGCCATGATAAAAAAATAACCTAGAACCATTTTTCAAGAAATTACCAAGCAAAATTGCCATAATATTCTACAACCAGAGGGCAAAATAGACATTGAAACAATTCACCGATTGCCCCTTGAAAAAGATCCCCAAAAGAAAACCCCTAGGAATATTATAGCCAAATTCCAGAGTTCCCAGGTAAAGGAGAAAATACTTCAAGCAATCAGGAAGAAACAATTTGAGTACTGTGGAAACACAATCAGGATAACACAAGACCTAGCAGCTTCTACATTAAGGTATCGAAGGACTTGGAATATGATATTTCAGGAGTCAAATGATGTAGGTTTAAAACCAAGAGTCACCTACCCAGCAAAACTGAGTATAATGCTATAGGGGAAAATATGATCATTCAATGAAATAGAGAATTTTCAAGCATTCTTGATGAAAAAACCAGAGCTGAACAGAAAAATTTACTTTCAAATTTCAGAAAAAGAAGCAAGAGAAGCATAAGAAGGTAAACAGGAAAAGTAAATCATAAGGAACTTATAAAAGTTGAACTATTTACATTCCTACATGGAAAAACAATAATTGTAACTCATAAGACTTTTCTCAGAATGAGGATAGTTGAAGGGAATATACATATACATATATACGTATATATATGTATACATACAAATACATATATATGTATATATATATATGTATACATACAAATATATGTATATATGTATAAGAGTGTGTATATGTATATAAATATATATGTGAGTGTGGGCATATGTATGTTCATGAATACATAGACAGAGGGCACATGATGAGTTGAATATGAAGGGATGTTATCTAAAAAATAAAATGAAGAGGTGAGAGAAGAATTTATTAGGAGAAGAACAAATGGAGAGATAGATTAGGGTAAATTATCTCACATAAAAGAGGCAAGAGAAAACTGTTACAATGGAGAGAAAGAGCAGGAAGGTGAAAGGGAATGGGACAACCTTACTCTCATTGAATTTGGCTCAAGGAGGGAATAACATACACACTCAATTGGGTATCTGACCCTACAGGAAAATAGCGGGTAGGGGAAAAGAGGGTGGATGATAGAAGGGAGGGCAGATTGGGGGAGAGGGTAGTTAGAAGCAAACATTTTTGAAAAGGGATAGGGTTGAAGGAGAAAATAGAATAAGTGGGGGGCAGGATAGGATGGACGGAAATATAGTTAGTTCTTCACGACATAACTATTATGGAAATGATTTGGGTAACTACACATGTACAACCTATATTGAATTGCTTATCTTCCCGGTGGGGTTGGGTGAGGAGGGAAGAAGGGAAAAAATCTGAAACTCAAAGTTTTAAAAACATATGTTTAAAAATTATTTTGTTTTGATTTTTACATGCAACTGGGAAATAAGATATACAGACATGGGGTGTAGAAATCCATCTTGCCGTACTAGAAAGTTGGGGGGGGGTGATAGGGGAAGATATAAGAGAGAACAGATTAGGGGAAGGGGTATTCAGTAGGCTTGCTATTTTGGGGTGGGGTAGGGGAAAGATGGGGAGAAAAATTGCAACTCAAAATCTTGTAGAAATGAATGTTGAAAACTAAAAATAAATATTTTTTAAAAATCTAAAAATATATCCAGTTTAATTGAAAAAAAAACCACATTGAAAAAATATAAATATGTTATTGTGATAGGTGTTAATGTTTTAGATTTCTCAATATCAGAAAATGAGTTTGACATATCCTTCCATAGGATTTATCTTGCAGGATCCTGCATTCATGGCTCATTGATATACACATACAGACACACAAAGAGATTTTTTTTTCTCATGCCCATTTAAAATAAGTGCCAGAGAAGTAGGTGAATGATTCTATTGTGCTCTGAGGTTGAAGGAGCTGGGAAGCTTTTAAAATACCCTGAACTTATCTCAGAGTCACTTAACATGGCAACCTCAAATAGAAGTGCATATTTCTTCCCACTGACCCTTTCTAGCCTGTCAAGTCCTTACTTTCATTTGCTGTCTCTCTGGAGCTGATACAAAGGCCGTCTTTCCTTGAGACCTTCTTTATTCCCTCCTGTAACCCACATTTACTGGCTTGACCCTGGGCTCCTTGCCATTGTTCTATATATCTATCAATGCTTTCTTGGCAAGAGATTTTTCTCTACCATCTCTCAAACTATAGTACAGACCTCTAACACTGTGATAAATGTGCACATTCAACTATTGCTCCAAGCCAAGAGTTTATTGCTCTTCTTTCTCTGACGTTGGTTGCCCCTTAGTCACATGGTTCAATATGAAAAAATATTTGTAAAGTTAGCTTTTCAGAGGAAAAAGATCCAACTAAGTCTAGAAAATAAATTTTGTAATGACTAGAAGAGGTCTGTTGATGGTTGAAGATATTTTAATATTTTTAAAATCATGTTAAATAAGCATGCTGTTAAATGGAGTATTTTGCAGATTTGAAAATGTTAAAAATGCCATCAAGGATGCGAATTAACATGAGGATGGACATGCTCAGTGCCTCAGAAAGATCGCATAGAACATAAATTGTCCTAGACAGAGCAGACATGAAAAAAGTAAGACTGTTATTGTCCTAGAGAAATGTAATAATCATAATATACATTTATGCCTCCTTCCTATTTTTCTATCATCTATATAAATTGATTGTTTGTTTATTCATTCATATATCTGTTTGTTTGATGGTTACTTCCTTATTTGTTTAGTTATTGTTTTTCCCCTATGGGAAATTGATCATATTTCATACATATGAGTATATATATATATACATATATGTACATATACATATATATACTGACATATGCATATTTACTATATGCATATTTGTGTATCTGTGTATACATATATACATACACATATACATATACATAATATGAAGTACAGTATCAGAAAATGTCAAAACAAGAAATGAAAATCTCGAGGATGATGGAAAGGTTTGTGGATGTGAAAAGTTCTTAACTTATTTGAGAAGCTACAACTCACAATGTGTCACATGAACACTTAAATTAGGGTGATTATTTCTATGAATCCTAAGAACTCATAATGTGGAGTAATGGTTTAGATTAGGAATGGCACTAAACTATATATGACTATCTTTCACCATACCAATGTAGTACTCAAAATAGTACTCATCTGGTATGGCTAAAAATAGTTTTCTTTTCCCAACACCATAAATCTATGATATCCTTTACTGTTGCAAATCGATAGAAATTTTTTATGGAGACTAAACTCTGTGAAAATTCCCAAAACATCACATTGCATGAGAAATGGTTTATGTCAGCAGGAATACATGGAATATTTTAACTAATAACTGATTTCTCAATGAATGGATAGACATCTCAGAGGTCTTATAGATTCCTCATCTTATAGATGGGAATGGACCATTTTGTATTGAGGTATATATCCTATCTCTGTTTTTGACTTTGTCTTCATAAGGCTATTTGATTGACTTTCAATAAAATTTAATAGTCATTTTTTAAAATCACGTTAATGAGTTTTTTGTTCTTGTATTGCCCCCCAAATTCCCTCAAAACTTGCATTGATGACAATAGTCCCTGGTAGAGTTAATTCACTCATTTTAGGACCTTCTATTCTGTTTTTAAGCTATTGTGATTATTAATTTGCAAGTTAACGCAAATTTACCTACCCTACTATATCCAGTAAACCCCATACTAGCCCATGCTTCACATGACTGTCAACCTAGACTATCTTGCCAACCAACCTGTAACTGTATATTTGTCCCTTCTACATGTAACTCTAGTTTGGTATAGAAAAGAAACTCAGTATTTCAAAGCTTTTGGAAAATACATGTCAATAGAATGTTCTATGGCTTAACTCACCATCTCCATGACTCCCAAGACCAAAAACTCCCTTCCCTGAATATTATCCCCTTGCATGAATTATTGTCCTCAATTAGAATGTACTCTTCTTAGGGGCAAGGCCAATCTCATTCTTGTATTTGTAATCCCAGAGTTTAGCATAGTATACAGAAGTTAGCTCTAAATAAATATTTATTCATCCATTCATTGAATTTTTTTACTTGTTTTACTTTACTTTTAAGCCAAATTCACTGATATGTTTCAACGTAATAGTTAACATTTTTTTTGCTTTTTTGGGGGGGCAATTGGGGTTAAGTAACTTGCCCAAGTTTACACGGCTAGATTTTTGTTTGTGTGTGTGTTAAGTGTCTGAAGTTAAATCTGAACTCAGGTCCTTCTGACTCCAGGGCCGATGCTCTACTCATTGCACCACCTAGCTGCCCTATAGTTTACATTTTTTAAGGTAATGGAGCCCAGATTAAGAACCCTTGATCTAAAGATCAATTTTTGTTAAAAATCAAAGCTGCTGATAAACTCTTGACTTGATAAATTCCTTCTTCAGTAGGTAGAGGAATTTATGATGGAAACCACCATTTTGGATCTGATTTTTGCAAAGAAGAAAGGGTTACAGAAACAAAAATGGTAGGAAATATCTTAGGATTCTTTATAAATTAAAAGGGAAATTTCAAGCAAAGTTTAATGTACACACAATGACTATGGAGAGTGGATTTAAAAATTCATTGAAAAGATAGGTAAAAAGCTGTAGCCTAAGGGTACCTGGGTTGCATAATGGTTACAGTGCCGGGCCTAAAGTCAAATCTGTCCTCAGAAACTTACTAGCACTATAATTCTGGGCAAATCACTCAACCCTATTTGCCTCAGTTTCCTCATCCATAAAATTACCTAGAGTAGGAAATAACAAACCAATTCAGCATCTTTGCCAAGAAAACCCCAAATGAGCTCACTAAGAGTCAGACGTGACTGAAACAAATGAACAACAAAGAGTTCTTTTGGGAATATTGGTTCAAGAAACCTGTCAGATTGACAAGAACACATTGATAACAAATTCTTCAAATAAAAAATATTAAAAAGAAATCTCCAAAGAGACCAAAATGACTGAGAAAGGAACTTGTTGATCAACTTATATTTTAAAACACAGAGTCATAGATTTAGAACTAGAAGGAATATTGAAAGTCACATAGTCCAACCTCCTGCTCCTCACCTACACCCATTATAGATGAGGAAACTTGGTCCCAGAGTCATTTAATTGGTTGCTAAAGATCACACAGGTAGTAAATGGCACTTGTAAGTGGAAGCAAGCACAGATAATTTAGTATGAATATAAAAGAATGGCAAGGTTCTTTAAGAATAACATTAGAAACTAAAAAACCAAGAATGAGCAGAATATTGAATCAATGTTAAAAAATGGCAAATAGGACTTTTTTAAAGCTAGGCTGAGGAAAAGAGAAAGATGAAAAAAATAGATAGGTCTGAACCATTACTTGAAGTAGGTAGACGCATCATGATGGATTATGGAGAGGACAATGAGCAGAATTCAAATCTTATAATTTTTTTCCCTGATCAAGGCAAATGACCTTAAAATGGGAAACTATGGGGAAAATAATTGTTTAACAGGAATGGAAACCCAAGTGGGGAATGGTTATAAAAACACCTAGTTAAAATAAATTATTTCAGGTCATCAAGCCTGGAAAATTATTCCGCAATAATAAAATAACTTCTTAATACCACTGTGAGACACTTTGAATTGTCTTTGAAAAATTGTAGATAAGAGAGTAGCTACTAGATTATAGTTGGGCTAGTCTTGAAAGATCACAGATCCAGCACTAGAAAGGACTTTAGAGTCCCGGGAGTGCAAGGTAATGTAAAACCTTCATTTTATGATGAAACTAAAGACCAGGGAGAGGTATAGGTTAACATATAATGAACCTAAAGCTAGTTGGATGTCAAAATTCAAAAACTATATGCTAATCATTTAAAGACAATGTGTTTTGAAATAGTTAGGAAAGCATTATTGCAATCTATGTCTTGCCTTGAGCAATTTATAATTTTTATCAACAATTTAGAAAAGGGAATAAATGACATAAACACCATACTTACTCAAAATAAAGAGAGAGAGAGAGAGAGCACAAAGTAGATCACAGAGTTGGGATTCAAAAGGATAATGACAAGCTAGAGCATAGGGCTAAATATAATAAAATGATATTCTAATTAAGGATAAATATAACTGGATGGTGGAGCAAGATGACAGAGAAACAAGAACTTACTTGAACTCTCCCTAAATCCCCTCCAAACAACTTTAAAATAATGCCTCGAACCAAATTCTGGAGTGGCAGAGCCAACAAAATGTTGGGGTTATACAATTTCTAGCCCAAGACAATTTAGGAGATGAGTAGGAGAGGTCTTTCTTGACAAGGTGGTGGTCCGCCACCTTGCAATTTTCATAGATCATTCTATGGAGGGAACTGTATAAGTGGGCAGAAACTTCAGGAACTCTCAGTCCACAGATAGTAAGGGGGTGGTTCAGAAAAGTAATTAAAAGGGAATTATAGGAGACTTTTTGCTTGCACAGGGTACAGGAACCTGTTTTATTGCCCATACACAGTTCCACTTCAAGATTCCAAAGTTAAAAGGGACACTAATGCACTAAAGCTTACAGTATTAGGAGAGCAGATCTGCTCATAGTTCCATGTTGGAGAAGAGTGCTTGTGCAAGCTCTCAGGCAAGAGCATAGACCAGATTAGTGAACACATTTCTCCTTAGCTCATATCATACTGGAAGAACTGAAAACTTTCAGACCCCCGCAAAGCTAGTTCTGAAAAGTAAAAGGAAACCTGAATTTTAGGACAGTACCCTCTCTAGCCCATGAGAGGATCTCAATTTATCATATATTTAAAAGTAAAAAAAAGAGGTGGGAAATGAGCAAAAAAACAAACAAAAAGCTTGACCATAGAAAATTATTATGGAGACAGGGAAGAGCAAGAGAAAAACACAGAAGGCAACAAAATAAAAGCAGCTACATGGAAAGTTTCAAGGAACACTGTGAATTAGACACAAGCACAAAAAGAATTCCTGGAAGAGTTCATAAAGTGTTTTAAGAATCAAATAAGAAAGGTAGAGGGGAAATGGGAAAATAAATGAGAATGATGCAAGAAAATCAAGAAAAGTGAATCAACCACTTGGTTAAAAAAAAAGGTCTTAAAATATTGAAGAAAAAAATACACCTAAAAATTTGGCCAAATAGTAAAAGAAACACAAAAATCCATTTAAGGGACAAATTCCTTATAAAGCAGAACTGGTCAATTGGGGGAAAATAGGTACAAAAATCACCAAAGAAAAGAAAACCACGAAAAGGAGCAAATGGCAACAGAGGTACAAAAGTTCACTGGGAAAAAAAGATAATTACTTAAAAACTATAACTGGGTAAGTGGAGGCTAATGACTTCATGAGACACTAAGATAGTAAAAACAAAATCAAAAGAAGGAAAAATACAAAAAAAATGTGAAGTATCTCATTTTAAAAAATGACTTAGAAAATAGTTTGAGGAGAGACAAATTAAGAATTATTGAACTACCTGACAACTATGATAAAAAAGAGAGCCTAGATATCCTGTTTCAAGAAATAATTAAAGAAAACTTCCTAGATATCCTAAAACAAGAGGGTAAAATGGAAACAGAAAAAAATCTATTGATCATATTCTGAAAGAGATCTCACAATGAAAACTCCCAAGAATAGCATAACCAAATTCTAGAGTTCCTAGGACAAAGATGAAATATTTCAAGAAGCTAGAAAAAAATTCAAATATCTTGGAACCATAGTCAGAATAACACAAGATTTAGCACTAGTATTACAATCAGGAATCACCTACCCAGCAAAACTTAGTATAATCTTTCATTGGGGAAAATAGATCTTCAATGAAATAGAGTGCTTTCAAGGAGTCCTGATGAAAAGACCAGCACTGAATAGAAAATTTGACTTTCAAATACAAGACTCAAGAGAAGCATAAAAAGGTACAAAGGAAAGGGAAAATAAAAGGGCCTTAATAAGGTCAAACTGTTAGCACCCCCACATATGAAGGGATGATATCTAAAAACTTCTTTTAAAAAATAAAATTAAGGGGTGAGAGAGGAACATGCTGGAAGACAGGGAAAGAGGGAGGTAGAATGGGATAGATTAACTAACACAAAAGAGTAAACAAAAAGCTTTTATAGTGGAGAGGAAGAAGGGAGAGAGAGGGGGGAGTATTAGTTTTTTACTTAATTTTTCTTTTGGTCTGTGTTCTCTTTTGTACCATAGCTAAATTGAAAATATGTTTTATGTGACCGTTCATGTATAATCTATATCAAAGTGCTTGCTTTCTCAAAGAAGGGGAACTGGGGAGAGGGAGGAAGGGAATTTGGAACTCAAAACTTATTTTAAAAATTAATGTTAAAATTCTTTTTACATGTAATTGAGAAAAAGAAATAAAATATCCTCTAAAAAGAATAAATGCATGTTTGTTTTTTTTAATGTGGGCATAAAAATCAAGTTTACAAGTATAAGATGGAGGAAGCCTCAACAGATAATAGTTCTTTTGAAACATATGGGCTTTTAGTCAACTACAAACTCAGTATTAAACGTCAATGCAACAGTTAAAAAAAAAGCTAATGCAATATTGTGTCACATTAAGAGAAGTATAGCTTACAGGCATAGAGAAGTAATTGTCTATTTATTACTCACTTTACTCATTTTCCTATATTATTTATCCCATCAGGATATATTCCTCTAGACCTCAGTTCTGGGTGCCACAATTTAAGAAGGACATTGAAAAGCTGAAAAGTGTCCTGAGGAGGATAACTAGGATGGTCAAGGGTCATCATATATGAAGATTGGTTGAAGAAACTGGAGAAAAGATCTTTTAGGTATATGATAGAGGTTTCCAACTATTTGAAGGGCTGCCAGGATGAGAATTGTTCTGTCTGGCCCCATTAGGCAGAAATATGAAGAAAGGGTGGAAGCTGCAAAGAGGTAAATTTCTTCTTGATATGAGGGACATTTTTCTTAATACTTTAAGCTGTCTAGGATGGAATGGGTTGCTTTGAGAAATAGTGGATTTTCTCTCTTTGAAGGTCCTTAAATAACTAAATTTCTCTCTTTGAAGGTCCTTAAGTCACTAAATAACTACACATCGGGGCGGCTAGGTGGATCAGTGAATAGAGCGCCGGCCCTGGAGTCAGAAGGACCTGAGTTCAGATCCAGCCTCAGACACTTAACCCACACAAAACAAAAACCTACCCGTGTGACCTTGGGCAAGTTACTTAACCCCAATTGCCCTAAAAGGGGCGGCTAGGCGGCACAGTGAGTAAGAGCGCTGGCCTCGGAGTTGGGATGACCCGAGATCAAATCTGGCCTCAGAAAATGAGCACCCACACATAATTAATGACTAGCAGTGTAACCTTGAGCAAGTTACTTAACCCCAATTGCTTAAAAAAAAATAACTACTCATCAAACATGTTCTAGACTGAATTATTTTCATCACTAGACTGGATTAGATGACCCCCTAAGATCCTTTCCAACTCTCAAGTTCTGTGATTCTGCCCAAGGTCACAGAGTTATTAAGCACTAAAGTCTGGGTTTTATTCTCAACCCTAACTGCAGAGTCTTTTCTACTATTCCAGGCTGCCTCCCTGTCCTTGTGAAGATAAAATGGGTGAGGGAACATGATTTTTTTTCCAACTATCTACCAGTAAGATTTGGCATTTTGATAATTTTTTTAGAAAACTTTACTGAATTTGTAGTTTTTAAGCATTTAGAAAAGAAAGCAGTGATCATTATAAATTTTTGTTGACTCGTCAAACACAAATCCAGCTAAACTGAACTCATTTTTTACAATCAAGCAAAAGGAGAAAAGGAATCAAGAGGAAGGTAGAAAAGGGTGGTTTTGGTATAATGCGTGAATTGTAACTCAAAGGGAGTTCTGTATATTTATAGTAAAAAAGTAAACTACTTAATCCCAAAGACTGGAATAGCTTTTGGTTTGAATGGGAAAGTATGTTCTTAGGGCCTTGGTAAAAGTATTCAGAAGACATTGCTAGGATTTTAGGAGTCTCAGAATTCCTTCATAGCATCTACCTTTCTTTCAATGTCTTTAAGCTTTTTGGCCAAGATCAGATTTTTAAAATTCTAACAACTCATGTCATGTCATGTCATAAATCTATCATAATTGGATCACAGCAACACCAATGATTAACTTCTCAAGGTTGTAATCATCTCTCTAAAACTATAAGTTGAGATTGGCTGCTGATCTGCCCTTGTTGAAGGAATTTCCTTCTTAGGATTTCCATACACCAATGGAATCACAAGCTTAAACCATCTCCTCTACTAAGTTTATATAAAAAGTAGATTGTTGGATTCTGGTCATATAGTATGTATTACTGATACTATACTATATTAGGTGACACAAAGTGGATAGAGTACCAGGTCTCAAGTCAGGAGGACCTGAGTTCAAATCCAGCCTCAGATATTTTCTAGCTATGTGACTCTAGGCAAGTAATTTAAACTTTGCCTCAGTTTCCTCAATTCTAAAACAGGGGTAATAATAGCACCTACCTTTCATTGTTGTGAAGATCAGATGAAATATTTGTAATTGTAGTTCTTAACATAATCTTTGGGCCATTGAAGTGCTATATAAATGTTAGCTATTTTATAATAATAATAATTATTATTATTACTATATCATAGTACACAGATTTATCAAATGTTCGACAAAGTTTTTTTTCATTATATCCTTGAACTAAAAGTAGAAGGTATGATAATCTATTTGGGTTTAAGTTTTGTGGAATGACCAGATCCAAAGACGGATAGCATATTATTGTTGACCAGGGAACAGGGGAATTCTTTTTTTTTTATTATTTTTTTATTTTATTTATTTTTTTTTTTTAAAGCAATTGGGGTTAAGTAACTTGCTCACGGTTACACGGCTAGTCATTTGATTTATGCGTGGGTACTCATTTTCTGAGGCCGGATCTGATCTCGGGTCATCCAAACTCCGAGGCCGGCGCTCTTACTCACTGGGCCACCTAGCCGCCCCTTTAGGGCAATTGGGGTTAAGTAACTTGCCCAAGGTTACACGGCTAGGTTTTTGTTTGTGTGGATTAAGTGTCGGAGGCCGGCTCCGAACTCAGGTCCTTCTGATTCCAGGGCCAGCGCTCTATTCACTGCGCCACCTAGCTGCCCCAGAACAGGGGAATTCTTAAACCTGTTTCAAGGTATCAGTAAAGATGTAAATAGTATTGAATAAAAAAAAAACATTTGCAAAATATTTACTATGTAGTTTTATAGGGACAAATGCAAACTACTACTTTTGGATTAAACAGCTGTTCATGTGACAAAGGATTTTAATGAACTGCAACCTCAAAACAATGTGACTTATGTGACATGGCAGCCAAAAATAGTAAAACCAGGTTGATCTTAAGATGCCATAACAGGATCCTGTTTCCATATTCTGCCTCAGCAACACTACATCTTAGAGCATTATGTTCAAGTCTGGATAGATACACATTTTGGGGAAGATATTGACAAATTGGAGTATATCCAGAGAAAAGTAACCCAGACAGTAAAAAGACTCAAAATTATGCCATACAAGGTTTGATTTAAAAGAAGTGAATGGACAAGGGAAAATTTATAAGATACGTGATCTCTCTCTCTCTCTCTCTCTCTCTGTCTCTCTCTCTCTCTCTCCATATATAGATAGATATAGAGACATAAATATCTATATATATTCGAGTATTCATATATATGTGTGTGTATATACATATCTATATATGTATGTATTTATATATATATGTATATACGTGTATATATATATATATATATGTATGTATTCAAGTATTCCCTGGTATGTGGGAAAGGAATTTAATATGTTTTTTCTAGGCCACAGAGGACAGACATATTAGCAATGAGCAGAAACCTCAAAGAACCAAATACCAGTTTTGATAGAAGGAAAAATTTCCCATTGCAGTTGTTCAGATATAGATCAAGTGCCTCAGAAAACAATGACTTTTTTCTCACTGGACATCTTCAAGTGGAGACTGGAGGACTTCTCAGAGATTAAGTAGCAGGGATTCATATTCATTAAAGTGTAGATTGGAATAGACAGCTTCTGTAGTTCTTCAAGACTAAGATTCTGTAATTTTCAGTGTGTCATAAAAAATGAACACTATGTAATGATCTTTCATGTCATGCCTCGAACACAAGAAATCATCTGTATGCCAATCCCAATTAAGTTCTATGTTTCAAATCTTCATTGCCTGCATTCTCAATGGTTTTTGATATTGTATTAGACATGGGAAACATAATGTATCTAGTCTTTTGTGAGATTAATTTAGGATCACCTCCACATTCAATCTCGTGTTTGGAATTTTAAAAGAATCTCTTTGTAGATAAGCTTTGCAGATCATTTTAAAAATTATTCAGCTACTCAAATTCCATTGGTCTTCAAGGTTTCCCTTAAACTTGCCTTAATTATTGTTGCCCACTCTTCCCATCTTAGATATCTTGCTTTCTTTTTGCTGACACATAATAAAGTGAAGGTATTTTGTTTTGTCATTGTGGAGGCAAAAATGTAAATTAAAGAATGCTCATCAATTGGGAAATGGCTGAAGAAATTGTGGCATGTGCATAGAATGGAATATTATTTTGCTGTGAGAAATGAAGGAATTGATGAATTCAAAAAGCCATGGAAAGACTGTATAAACCAATGCAGGGTATAATCACCAGAACAAGAAGAAAAACATACTACAATATCAATATGATAAAAGAGAAATTTTGAAAATGTATAAATTTATGAAGAGTTAAACAAGCAGAATAATGAGAATAATTTACTAAATAACAACAATGTAAAAACAAACAAAAACTTTGAAAGCTGTAAGAACTCCAATCAATGCAGTGACTATCCATGGTTCTATAACATCCAGACTAATGAAAAAGCATGCAATCCATCTTCTAATAGGGAGATGATGGATTCATGGTGCAGAATGGCATACCTTTTTTTTAAAGATCGTCAATGAGAATTTTTTTTTGTTTGATGATGTCTATTTTTACAAAGAAACTCTGGGGAATTTCCCAAATAGGTGGGAGAACAAAGGGAGGGAAAAGAGTTTTCTGTTAATAAAAATTTTTAATTAAACTTTAAAAAGAACAAGAAAAGTTTAGCAATCATTCCCAAGTAAATACAATTAACTTTCATTCTAATCATTTCTTATTCCCAAAGAAACCAAATCCAAAAATAATAGAAAGGAAAGGTGCTTGTATTTTGTTGCCAATTATTATCCCCAAGTTGCAGTTGAGGAAATTGAGGCAAACATATGTTAAGTGACTTGCCCAGACCAACATAGCTACAAACTTTCTGAGGCTAGATTTGAGCTCAGTTCTCTTCACGGCCAGCACTCTATTCACCTTGTCATCTATCTCTCAAATGAGAAGACAGATACTAGACATACTATGGAGGTAAATTTGACAAGACTTGGAAACCCATCAGATGAGTGATGAGGGAGAGGCAAGAATTTCAAATGGTTCCAAGGCTATGAACCAGGATGACTGGAATGATAGTGGCTCTCTTGACAGAGATGGATAAATTAGGGGAAAGGGGAGGGTTTGCACAGTGGGTGGAAGAAAGATGAGTTCTATTTCAGGTATGTTGAGATTAAAATGTCTACAGTGCATACAATTCAAAATGCCTAATAATCAGTGATATAAGACTGGAGTTCAGGAGAGAGATCAGGGTTGGAAATATAGATCTGGAAATCATCTGCAGAGAAACAATAATTAAACACATGGGGGCAGATGAAGTTACCAAAAGAGCGATTATGTAGAAAGAGAAGGGAAGAAAGCCTAGACCAGATCCTGGTGCAGAAGCGGGTGAGACAGGGATGCTGATCCAAAGAAGGAGATGCAGAGTGACTAGACAAGTAGGGAAAGAAGCCAGGGAGAGAAATGTCAGGAAAAGTCAGAGAGGAGAGAGAAGTTATGAGGAGGTGATCAGCAGGGTCAAATGTTGCAGAGTTCAAAATGGATAAGAAATGAGAGCAGACCATCAGTTCAGGCAATTAAAAGAACTTTGGTAACTTTAAATGTCTGAGGATGATATGATTAGAGACTCTAGTGACACTATCAGTGTGTAAATCCAGGCTCTTATCACCTCACAGCTGGAATCACAGAATCTTGGGCTTGGAAAGGACATCAGAGGTCAACTTGCTCAACCTTCAAGCCAAAGCAGGAATCCTTGCTGTGACATCGCTGACAAATGGCCATTTAGCCTCTATCTGAATAATGTCAGTTCAGGTGAGCTAGCTAAAAAAAGCACAAGGCAGCTTATTCCATTGGGGAAAATTCCAATTTTAAGAAACCCCTTATATTGAATGAAAATGTATCTCTCTGTGACTTTCTTTCACCTATCATTCTGAAACAATGAAATAAGTCTCCTTCATTCCAACTCCAGTTAATGTGTGAGGAATTACAATGTCCTCCTTAATTATTCTCTTTTCCAGTCTAAGCATTTTTACTCCTTCAAACATTGTTTTTGTGTTTTATTTTCTTTCTGACCTTACAAGTATGTTTCCCCTCACTAATTTTTCAATAGATAGGGATAGGATAGAATAGCATTGACCCAATGATTCATTTGACTCCATGAAATCCCAGTTTGTCAATGATCTCCTTAAAGGGTATACTCAGTAATACTCAGAATAGATTCTAAAGCTCCAGCTGTTGTCCCTTTAGTAGAACAATGAGATGGTTGCCCCCATTAATCTGGATGTTGGACTACTATGAATGTGGCTTAATACAAATGTTTGTCAGTTAGTAATCAGTAAGTTTTTATTTCACGCCTACTATGTGCCAAGTGATATGCTTGGGAATACAAAGGAAGGCAAAAGAGATTCCTCTTTCTAGTAGAACTCTCTATTTAATGGAAGAGATAATATACAAAAAAAGTGAAAACAAGATAAATAAAAGATACATTAGAGATAATCAACAGAGGAAAGACATTAGTGTTTAGGAGAATCAGAAGAGACTTCTAATAAATGGTGGAATTTTAGATGAGACTTGAAGGAAGCCAGAGAACCCAGGAGACAGAGATGATGATTGTTGTTGTTCATAGTGGTAGAAATATTTTAACACAAATTATTTTTAAATTAAATAGTTAAAAGTAGATAAACATAGTTAAGAACTGGCTTCTAAGTGTTTATTTGTAAAATAACTAGTTGATTACTTAAAATCAACCAGTCATTTTGCTAAACCATTGTGTGTGTGCATGTGTGTACGTGTATAGATGTGTAATGTGAATGTGTACATGTGTGCATGTGTGTATGTGTGTATATGTGTGTTAGACATAACCTCCATGCACTTCCCAAAAGGACATTCTTTACTACTTTCCTCAATATCTGGAAAGAGCAGGACCTTCTTGGCTTATTGATTAGCAGGGAATATACTACATATTTCACAAGATCAAAAAAATAATTGGAAAACTTGAATCATAGAAGCAAGCATTCATGGAGAGGAATTATAAAAACACGGGACATTGACAAGTATCTGGGGATTCGTAACTTCTCCCTTTGGGGTTGTAAAAGATGAAAAAAATGCAGTGTTGCAGCCAAACTACTTTCATACTTCGCAATTGCAAAGAAAACAAATATTTGGGAAACTCTTTCTACATGTAAACATTGATTTCAGCTTTGTTATTTTTCTCTAAGTGAAGCAATAGTGTGAGGGCTGTGACCCAATTACTAACTGTTAAATTTTTCTTAGTTCAATCCCCCCAGAAATCCCTCAGGTAAAAGTTATCTTTCCTTCCTGAAGTAGTTAGCAAGAAATGAACATTAACTGAAAATAGCTTCATCACAGCCCACAGCTTGCTTAAACACACACACACACACACACACACACACACACACACACACACACACTCTCCTCTTGTGGCTAGAAAAATCAGGAATGCAGCTTACACAATGCTGGAACATTTGTGCAAAGACAACGTTTTGAGATAACATGTAGCTCTGGATATTGCCAAATCTTTTATAAATCAGCTCAAATCAGATTGACAAGTAGAAACAATTTCATTGCAATTCATGGAATCAGTAGATCACTAGATTCCCTTGAAAGCTTTCAAGGTTGCACTATCTCTTTGCACTTAGCCCTGGTTTTCCTGGAGAGTTAGCATCTGTTCTGAGGTGAGGCTGAATAAATGGGAAGACCTTTCTTTCTTTAATGATTAGCTGCTTACTGTAATCATTGTTTATACTTATAAAAAACCTCTGCTCATTATCAAGGTTTCTTATTCTGAAACCTTTTTGTTTCCTCAATTCTCTTCTATGAAGGACTCTAATCAGGTGTCAGTGCCTGAGTTCAGCCTCAAGCTTTTGGTTTGTGTGATGTAATATCCCTGACCTTTATGTGAAAAGGGTTCCAATTCATCAAAAGAACATTTCAATGATTAAATATTATGAGCAGAAAATGGATTTTGTGGTGGAATAGTTTTATGAATTCCTCTCTGGAACTTCCTATACAAAGATCTTAAAATAATAATAAGTGAATTGGTATTTGTTCATTGTGACTTAGCACCTCTTGAACTTCAGACCCCTTGAACCCCAGACTCTGGGTTAACATTAAAAGATTTTCTAAAGAAAAAAATTAGAAATGCACTGATAACCCTGAGTATTTTTGCCTCCTTTTCCTTACCATCATTTCTCCTTCCCTCTTAGATTACGAAGTAAAATCCATCCCAGAAATTTGGTCTAGTACAAAAAAGATGGATTGATAGGTTTTTCACTTTATGGCTGACTGCATTAGAGGAAGAAGGAAAATACCCTTGAGTACTTTGATTGGGGAATAGAGTGGGAATGGTTTCCTAAACTGAAAGTAGGTAAATCTAAGGCTCTAATTTTTAGCTTTGCCAATTGCTAGGTGTGCAAACTTGGACGAGTCACTTAGACTGTTTGGTTGTTTTAAAATAAACATTTGTATTACTTGATCCTTAAGTTTCCTTCCAAGTTTGGTTTGCTATGGGTTTGGTTTGTTTCTAGGATAATACTAACTGACATATATAAAGACCTTTGGCATGAGTGAAGTGTTTTTCTCATAAAAACCTATAAAACAAGAAGTGAAATTATTACTATGCCCATATACAGATGAGGAAACTGAGCCTCAAACCGATTAATGAATTTTCCAGGGCCAAATATTAAGTGGCAGAACTGGTATTCAAACCCATTTTCTGGAGTTCCAAAACCAATAATACTTTTTCTATTATACCATCTTGCTTCTCTAAAATCAAAGGTCTCCTTCTAGTGGTCTAAAATCAAAGGTCTCTTTTAGATGACTCAATTTATGTCTGATTGCCCTGAAGAATTATTCAGTTATTAGTACAGAGGTGGGAAAGAAAGGAGGGAGTAAAGATTTAGCCATTCCTATCCTTTGATTTTTGGTAGTTAGAAATATAGGGTCTACTGACCTGGAATATATGAGCTTAGCATTGCATTGCCAGAACCTCCCTTAGTGTTCCCCAGACTCCTTCTCTCTCCTGGCTCTGCTTCTGGGCCTTTATGGTCCTACTTTTATGAAAAAAAAATAGTGCATGTACATAATTGATCTCAATGGCCTTATATTACAAAGAATTAGTCTCCCAGTTCTAAATATTTACTATGGATATACTTAAAAACTCATGTTAGGTATGATATTTGATTCCATTTAACAAACATTTAAGAGCCTACTCTGTAAAAGGCCCCATGCTAGAAACTGGAGCTAAAAAAACAAAAAAGGAAACAACCCCTACTCTCAAATTTTACTCTACCCTCTCTTTTACCCTGGGTTTGGGGCAGGGCATGTAGAAAGGAATACATGCATGGAGAATTAAATATAAAGTAATCTTACGAGAAAGAATCATAACTTCTAAGGTCAGGAAGATCTTGTCTAGTGGAGGACAGAGGAAGGTGGTAGAGTAAAAGCAACATTTTACTGAGCTTTCCTGACATATGCCCTCCAAAACAATCTAAATAACCCACCTAAGTGAAATCTGGGTTAAAAAAAACTCGATTGAAACTCATACTGAGTCATTTTTCCAACTCAGAGAAGCATAGGAAGACAGAAAGAGATCTCTACAAACACTGAGGTAGAGGCTATTCAAGAACACAGCCACAAGGCACCAATAGTGGTGGCAATACCTGGTTGTGGCAGTAGTAGCAGCAGAGGAGAACAGCCCGATGCCCAGGGTCAGTAAGGGAACCAAATATTTGCCTGAGAAAGCCCAAGGGACCCCTGCACTAGTTCTGGGAGTAAGATTCAGCTCCATTTAGCAGCTATGTCTCTCCTTGCCCAGTTCCATATCACATTTCCAGATTGGAGAGAGGACCAGGCTCAGTCTTAAAGGAACAGGGGCCCTATCCAGGTAAGAACAAGGGCGCAGAACAGGAGGACAGTGACTAGACCTCTCACCAGACCCCAGATTTTTTTTCTTTGGAGGTCTGCTTGTTTTGATTTCATTGTCTTTGAGTCTGTGTCTTCATCTTCTGTTACCATAATCACTTTTTATGGTTATGGTTTTTTTTTCTTATTTGCTCATTTTCCCACCCTATTTCTGGGTTTTGAACTTCATGTTAAAGTTGAGCTCTGTTCCCAGCATTGGGGGAGGAAGGAGGGACCCTGTTTTTTCAAGCTTCAGGGTTTTTTTCTGAACTGCTATTTTCAGAACTAGTTCTGGGGGTTTGGAAGTTTTCAGTGTTTCCCAAGTGCTAAGATCTGAGAGAGATGTGGACACTATTCTCTTGGTCTCTATTCTGGTCCTTAGCAAGGAAGGGGCCTTGATTCCTTGGGATTAAAATTAATTGTTCCTCAGGGTTAATGATCCCTTGGGATCAGAGGTGATACTGTTCTACAGGGTATCTGATCTTTTGTATTAAAATCAATACTGCCCCTTAGGATTTCTGCTCCCTCTTCACCAAAAGTGTTCTTCTCTTCCCTTGAATTATGACCAAAAATGGATATAGGCAACTGAGTTGTTAAACAGTATTTGCTCTTGTATTCAGGGCTAGCACAGGATGCTAATACCTTTTTAAAGACTATCTCTTGGGGCGGCTAGGTGGCGCAGTGAGTAGAGCACTGGCCCTGGAGTCAGAAAGACCTGAGTTTGGATCTGGCCTCAGACACTTAACGCATACACAAACAAAAACCTAGCCATGTGACCTTGGGCAAGTTACTTAACCCCAACTGCCCTCCGAAAAAAGCAAAAAAAAAAAAAAAGACTCTCTTTCTGAGAAGTTGCCAAGTCCCCTTACCATCTCTGGCTTGAAGCTCCCAAAGCTATTGCTGCTTCTGCCATCCTCACCTGCCCCTACCACTGGTGTTTTCTCCACATGGGCCTCAGATCATCTTCCACCCCCATGCCACTTATCTCTTTTTCCAACCTCCTAAGTTGTTTTGGGCTGGAAGAATGTCTTATTCTGACCTTTTGTCGGTTTTGCCTCTGCAGAATTCAATTTGAAGTGTTATTTTAAAGCTGCTTGGAGGGGGTTGTTGAGAAGGCTCAGCTGAGCGCTTTCTCCACTCCAGCATCTTGGCTCAGCCCTCAGAAGTCTGGAAATATGTTTTGCATGGTTTCTCATGTACAATGGATATGATATAACTTCTATTCTCAGTGGCTGGGGGAAGGGCAGGAGGGAGGAAGAGAATTTGGAACTCAAGGTTTAAAAAATAAATGTTAGAAAAATTTACTTGTAATTGGGAAATATTTAATGAAATAATTAAATATAGATATTTTTAAAAGAAAGCGATTTGGAACTCTTCAAATGAAATGACTAAAATGTTCATGCCTCTGACCGAGAGATTCCAGTATGGGCTAATTTTATTCCAAGGAAGTCATTGATAAGAAGAAAGTCCCCACATTCACCAAAATATTTTTAGGAACACTTTTTGTAATAACAGTGAATTGGAAACAAAGTAGATTGTCATCGATTAGGGAATGGCTAACCAACAAATTGTGGAATATGAATGTAATTGATATTACAGTCCTGTAAGAAATAATTAATATAATGAATACAGAGAAGCAGGAAAAGGAAGACCTACAAGAACTGATAGGGCATAGTGAAGTAAACAGGCAAGAAAATGGCATACATGATGACTACAACAATGTAAATGGAAAGAACCACACACATAACAATCAAAAGTGAATGTAGCAAAATCATAAAGATCAAGCAGAGCTTAAAGGAAGAAATATGAGCGGACATTCCCAGTCCACCCCTTCCTAGAGGTGAGAGGTCCACAGGTGTTACACATTGTTCATATTTGCAGACTTTCTCAATGTACTGATTGATTGTGCTGATTTTTCCTCTTTTTTTGTCTTTAAAAAAATGCCATTTGTTATATGGGATGACTCTCTGGGAAGCAGGAAAGAGGAAAGATACTTGGGAAAACTAGATGATGTAAAAAAAAAGACATCAATAATAGCTTATTTTTAAAAAATGCATGGGAACTGTAGCACATGGCACAGGATTCAGTTGGAATAATCTGATCTCAGATGTGAAATGAAGTTTGTGACATTGATTGCATGCAAAATGCAAAGCTCCTATAGATTTCCAGTTTGAATAAAATAATTGGAAAGTCATCCAACTGTGAGTATTACCTTGCAAATATGACATGTAACATCCAACTGAACTTACTAAGGAATAGGTTAGTTTTACTTGCATTTACATGAAAACCTGGCATGATTAGCTGTTTCTCCTCTTGGTAAAGAGAAGTTATATTTTTGCAAATTGTAGAGCTGGTTTTTTTGCTGTTATTTTGCTTTCAAATAAATTTTAAAAATGCTAATTTGAAGAAAGCTTATGGTGTTTCAGGAAGCTAGAAGAATAATAGGATGAAATTAAGGTGTCACTGAATTTAACTGATAAAATACTGTGACCTGGCATCTTAACCAGGTGATGATTGTTGTCCTTCATTCTTTAAGAGAACCAAAACGACATCACTATGCTAAAGTCAATTTTCAATGTGTTCAACTGAGGCCAATCACAGACTAATATGAGTTTGGAATGCTCTACCCAGGTTGGGCACAAATAGTCCATGTGAACATTTGGGGTGGATACTCTAAATTTGTGCATCCTGCATTTCCTTTGAACTGTTTAAATTCTGCTTTGCTAATACAGCATAGTACCTTCTCTGATGTGGGCACTCTATGCTGAGTGGTCCTGTGCCACTGTCTCCCATGTTAATTAATTCCAAAATTCTTGAGAGTGTCCTTGTTTCACTTTTTCTGACCACCATGTGAAAGCTTGCCCTGTGTGAGTCCTCCACAAAATAGTCTTTTTGACAAGCCCACGTTTTGCATTCGAACAACGTGGTCAGTCCATCAGAGTTGTCCTTTCTGAAGCAGAGTTTGAATGTTTGGCAGTTTAGTTTAAATAAGGACCTTAGTGTCTGGTACCTCCCCCTTCCAGGTGATCTTCAGAATCTTTTTAAGACAATTCAAATGGAAGCGATTTTGGTTTCCTGGCGTGGTGCTGGTAGACTGTCCAAGTTTCACAGGCTACAACAATAAGGTCAGCACAAAGGCTCTGTAGAAGTAGACCTTCAGTTTGGTAGTCAGTCTAATACCTCTTCTCTTCCATACTTTCCTAATCAAGGGGTCTTAACCAGTTGATAATGGCTTTTGAATGGATCAAATCAGCCAAAGACTTTTCAATTAGATGTAAAAAGGCCTTCATCAATTTAAATGTCTCTGTTAAGCCATTTGATAAACAGGAAATGATGTAACACAGGAAGAATATTTAGATTCAGTAAGATAATTTGGACATGGAGTTGTCTCTAAAATATCAAGGCAATGTGGACCTAAGAGGAACTCAGAGTTGGCAGCATCTGGGTGGCAGAGAAGAAATAAATTCACTTCTGAGAAAAAAATCAGTTGTGGAAGGACTAGGTTCTTGGCCTCCTCCCTTCACCTCTACCTTGCCAGACAAGAACCATGTTCAGATGCCCAAAGAACTTTCCATCCATGTCTTACCAACTTCCCAGCAATAGACCAGCAGCTGCATTGTGAACCAAGAATAAATTGGACTTGGATTCACTACTTTGCAAAGAGCCCAACAGAAAACAGCACCATGACAAAGAGGAATATCTTAAGGGACCCTGTGAAGGGATTTGTAGGAGCTGTGAGTTACCCCTTTGTTTCATGGACTCTCTAAGCTTGAACCCAAATTCCTCTGAACTCTGTGTGTCCTTGAGGGAGATTGAGCCACAGACTTCTGGGGGGATTTTTTTTAAGAAACTCTTTTGGGGTTGCTAGGTGCCACAGTGAATAGAGCACCAGCCCTGGAGTCAGAAGGACCTGAATTCAAATCCGGCCTCAGACACTAAACCCAAAAACTAACCGTGGGACCTTGGGCAAGTCATTTAGCCCCAAATTGCCCTCCAAAAATCAAACAAACAAACAAACAAAAAACCCTCTTTATTATATCACTTTAATAGAGACTTCTTTCTAAAAACTAATTCTAAAAACTAATATGATACACCATTCAGTGTTTGTAAGCTATATGGAATTAGAAAGACAAACTCCAACTTTTCAGGAGGTATTCCTAGAGCCCTGAGGGGACTGAATAGGTATGCTCTGAAGACCCTTACTCATTAATTGAAGTCAGAGTTCATAGCTTCAGAGAACGTATAACACTGTGTTTGAACTTGACACAGTCTTAAAGATAAGGGTAATCTTTTACTTACCTAGAATAATATTAATAGATTTATAGAACTGAAGATGACTTTAGAGATCATACAATTTGACCATTTCATTTTCCAGATGGAGAAACTGAGGCCCAGAGAAGTTAGGTTATACAACTACTAGTTGGGATATCTTAAAATAATTGGCTTCTATTTAATCTCATAAACCCAAAACAGTCCCATTTTTTTTTGGCCAAGGAAGTGGCAAGAAGTGACAAGTCTAAAAGTTTGAAAGCTCTTTGTCAACATCGATCCTCCCTGAGCCTTGAACAACGTCACTGACTTTCCACTTCCTGAAAAGATAAAGTCATATTAGAAACAAACAATGATGTTGTTGCCGGTGTTAATAAATGATGCCTTCCAAATTTCTCCTTCCTTTGTTCTGCTAGAACCTTACTTCTATTATTTCTTTATTTACTTTGCTCTTTAATGTTTCTTTACCTTCTTTCAAATGCTAAAAAGTTCTGTAACTTTGGTCAAATTATGCAATCTTTTAAGGTGTCAATCTCCTTATCTGTCAAATGAAGTATGTACATATTTTTAAGTGTGTAAAGCATTGTGCCAACCACTGGAGGGAGACATGAGGAGTAAAGAAGATATAGACCTTGCCTTCAGTGATCTTGCAAGAGATATTAACAAGCAGACAATGAAAAAGAAAGGGGAAAACTATGTGCTAAGATGGGAAAAGCTTAGTGTGAGTACTGGGATCTGGAAATGCTTCACTGAGAAGCTAGAATTTGAGCTGGATTGTAAAGGATAAGTACGGAGGATTTCTTCAGGCAAATAAAATGGAGAATAGGGAAGACAGTCCCTGCATAGGGAGTAGCATGAACAAAAGTTGGACAGGAGCTTGAGATACATATACATGTTTGCACACACATACACACATGCATGCACACACGCACGCATGCAAGGAATTACAAAAAAAAAAATAGAAAAAAATTGATGTAGATGGAGCTCAGACAGATTTACTCCTTTTCCTTAGTGAGAAGGTGAGTTTTTATGGGTTGATTATTTAGTTTTGAGCCTCAGAGAACTTTTTCATACCAGCCAATAGCCTTCTTTCCTATTTATTTGCCTTTACAAATCATTCCCTAGCTTCCTTGAAACTTAAAAATTTGGTGAATCTTTGGAAGAAAGATGGAATAGAGAGAAAAAAGGTATAGTACTGAAGGCATAGAGTTTAGAAAATCTTTAAGTATCTAGTCCAATCCACTAATTAAAAAGAATTTTTTTTTCAAAAAGTTTTATTGATATATTTAACTCATTTTGCTTCCTGAATTAACCTTCTCTCCTAACAAGCAAAAACCTTAGATGCAGTGACCACATATGAGAACAAATAGAACATTCTGCCCCCTGCTGTTCTTCCATGGTGAGAGAGCCATGTTTTATTAGCTGTTCTCTGGTGTCATTATTGACCTCAGTTGTTCAATTTCACATGTTGTTGACAGTCTTTTACTGATCATCTTTTGACTCGGCTTATCGCACTTTGTCTCTGGTCATTCAGATGTTCTCAGGATTTTCTTATTCTGTCTTCACTGCTGTTATTCATGCTTTTGAATTTTAGGTAAACAAAACTCCCTATTTTGCCTTTTATGATAACTTCTCTTTCTTGATTGGTTAAGGATTCTTGCCCTAGACAAAGTTGTGAAAGGCACCTATTCTTGGTTTCCTCTCATTTTCAACTTGAGATGTGACTTTTTATATTCAGGCCAAGTTCCCAATTTGAGGTTAATATGTGGTTAAAGACGGTCTAAACTTCATTTCTGAATACAACTGGTGAAGCCATCAGTTTTGGGGATGAGGAAAATTTGTCCCAAAGTTTTGACTATGACTTCCCTACAATCATACTAATCAGTAGTAAAGACTAATGTCCAAGTTCTCCTATTGTACCATGTACCCTGATTGCTTTATATATTCACCATTATTTTTCATTTTTAACATTTCAGGCCCTTCATAATCTGACTTAAGTTTACCTTTTGAGGTTTATTGAGCTCTATCTTTTACAGACTCCTATGCCTGGGCAAAATTGGCCCACTTGACCTTTCCAAAACTTAGCCTTCCATTTCCTTCCCCCATACCTGGGTCTTTGTTCTCCTTACATCCACCCCTAGAACTCTCTTATGTAGCTAGCACATGCAGTATCTCCAAAACAAATCCTTTTGGGATCATCATACTTGATAACATTATCTCCCCCCCCACACAACTTATCAACTACATTTTTATCCATTTATATGTGTATTCCCTTAGTGGCGTTGAAGCTCCATAAGGGTGAGGACTGATTTTCACTTCTGTCTTTATTCCTCTAGTATCTAATGCAGTAATTTAAAAAAAGATAGGTGGACAGTGGATAGAGATCCAGGCTTAGGGTCAGAAAGATCTTAGTTCAAATCCAGCCACAGGCTTAGCTGTGTGACCTGGGTATATTTATTAATCTCTCTCTGCCTCAGTTTCCTCAACTACAAAATGTGACTAATAGTAGCACTTACCAAATATGATAGCTTAGCTTAGCTTAACTCAGTGCCTGATCCATAGTAGGCACTTAATAAGTACTTGTTGCCTTCTTCTTTCCTTTCTCCTTATACATTAAGAACTACAATGATTGATGTGTTGGTTTGAACAGTTTCCCCCCTTCCAAACAGTAAAAGCACAATTCATAATGAAACTGTGGAGTTTTCCATCCATTGATACAATTCTCTGTTCCTCCTTTTCTCTATGCACCTTTGTCTTTTTCACATACTAACATCAGTCTTTTGACCATAGTTTCTGAACGACCATAGTTTGTGACATATACACACTTGGTGAGCTTTGGCGCCTTAAAGGTTCATGTTGGAGGGTAGAAAATTCATTTCATTTTCCAATCAGGTTAGGAGAGGAAGTATCATCTCCCCTTCAAGTATCTAAACTTACCAAACCATTGTGTGTGTGTGTGTGTGTGTGTGTCACACACACACACACACACACACACGTGTCCTTGGGTATCAGGGTGAATGGATATAAGTGTATTTATGTAACACAAGATAGTATATTAATATTCAGTTTTTGACACAATGAAACCTTAGAACTGGATGGAAGGAGCCATAGAAGTAATTTAGGGTAATGTCTTTACTTTATACATGAGGAAATTGAGGTACAGAGGGAATTTGGCCAAGATCATATTGCAACTTTATTGTAGACCCAGTACAAGAACCAATTCTATAGCAGTAGATAAGCAGCGTAGAGAATAGACCGTAGGGAAGCGAAGTGAATTCTTGAGCCCTTGAAGTCTGACAGCCTAGATCAAAGTCAATCTAATTTGTAGAGAAAAGGACAGCTAATTTTCTCTACATTTAAAGTTCAAATGTATATAATTGTTGTATCTATAACTGTCTCTCTCTTTCTCCTTCCCTCCTCTGCTCCTTTTCCTCTGTGCCTCTCTTCTCTGTAAAGTTTTAATGTTGTATTTTGCTTTTCATGTGATTATCATTTCACAATATGCTTTTCTTTACTTCTGTACTCCCACACGCCTTCCAAAAAGTCTTCAAATTTTAAAAAAAGAACTTCTTAAAATAGAATTTAACTCATTCAAACTTAAAACAAAGGCATATATATGTGTGTGTGTGTGTGTGTGTGTGTGTGTGTATAAGACACACACAGTATAAGACATACACACACATACACCCTCCTTCCTTAAAGTGCTCATGCTTATTCCCTGTGGTAAAGTCTAGGTTACTCTGGGATCCCAAGGGCTATACTAACAATAATAAAAAAGGTGACTTCCTGTTAGGTCCCACCAGACTAGAAAGCTTTTGAGTATAGGCCCAGTAAAACTATACTTTACATTTTCTGATAATCAGTTTCATCAATAGAGGGCTCAATGACAGGGGATTAATTTTTGTTTTTACAATTAATTTTTACTTTTTCTCAATTAAATGTAAATAAATTTTAACTGTATGTTTTTTTTAATTCTGATGTCTAAGTTCCTTCCCTCCTCTACCTGCCTTGAGATGGAAAGCAAAATTATATATATATACAGTTATGCAACACATTTCCATATTAACATGTTGCAAAAGAAAACACACATGAATAATAATATTTTAAAAGTATGCTTCAATCTGCATTCAGACTCCATCAGCTCTTCTCTGGAGATGAATAGAATTTTTCATCGTAACTCCTTTGGAAATGTCTTGAATCACCAAACTGCAGAAAATAACTATTTCTTTCACAGTAAATCATCCTTACAATGTTGCTGTTACTGTGTACAATGTTCCCCTGGTTCTGTTCACTTCACTTTGCTTCATGTAAGTCTTTCATGGGTTTTTTTTAAAGTACTCTGCTCATCATTTCTTATAGTGCAATAGTATTCCATCACAATCATATGCCTCAGCTTCTCCAGTCATTAACCAATTGATAAACAAGGGGATTAATTTTAATAAATACTAATTAAATCTTTTACTAACATGTGAAGAGATTGCAGTCTGCTCATTAGGACTGCTAGGTTCTACAGTGGATAGAGTGCTGAGCCTGAAGTCAAGAAAACCTGAGTTCAAATTCTGCCTGTGACACATACTAGCAGTGTGACCCTGGGCAAGTCACTTAACTCTATTAGTCTCAGCTTCCTCATCTATAAAATGAGCTGGAGAAGGAAGTGGCAAACCATTCCAGTATCTTTGCCGAAAAAACCCAAAGGAGGTCATGAAGAATCAGATATGACTAGAAAAAATATATGTGATATATGAAATTGAGACCAGAGATATGATTTCACTAGCCAAGTGAGAAAATTCTGAAAGAAAGTTAGTTACTTAGAGCGCAGAGAGGTGATTTGCTCAGGGTCACAATGCTAATATGTGTCAAAGGTAGGATTTGAACCCTGGTCACCATGAAATGATTTACTTACACACACACATACACACACACACACACACACACACACACACACACACACACACACACCTTTTTCTATGTGTATATATGAGCAGCAATATAACAGTGGAGGGAAGACTGGCCTTGGAAATAGGAAGACCAGCAGCAAGTATGTCCCAGCTGTGTAATCACAATCATTTCCATTTTCATCACTATACCCAGGCAACTTTAAGACTTTTTTTTTTCTATTAGCTCTCCCCATCTGGTCTGCACTGGGAATGCAGCAACAATTCATGGCTGCGTTTGCACCATGATCAACACAGAAGCTTTGACTTCTCCATTTCCATGTGCACGTTTATCCTCCTTAATATGCCCAGTGGGCCCCAGCTTCTGGGGAGGCTTAGCACATTAACATTGGGTTAGGTTGGACGCCTGACTGGCTTTAGTCTTGTTGTAGCTCAGGTCTCTCAAGTTCAAATGATCCATTAAGCCCAGCCTCCTCATTATCAGAGATTACAAGCCTGTGCTTCCATACCCAGCAACTTTAAGACTCATACAGATAGATATATTACTAATCTGTGGATGGACCTTCTATTTGTATTATTCCTGCAAAACTGGAATTTAAGATCTAGACTTCACACATACAATGTCTCTATATACATATGTGAATATGATGTGTATATGTACCTATGAGAGAGAGAGAGAGAGAGAGAGAGAGAGAGAGAGAGAGAGAGAGAGAGAGAGGGAGGGAGGGAGAGGGAGAGAGAATGTTCCATATATTACTTGGATTGGAGATTCTCAGTTCTAAAATTGCAGAGTACTGTGTTAGGTGATAGGAGAGACACAAAAATCCAAGATTAACAAAACTGTCCTTTACCTGATAGAGTTTATAATCTAGTAGGCATGGGTCAAAGTAACATAAACAATGACCAAGTGTCACAGTTTCAGGCATGCAAGTTCGAATATGCAAGCAATTAATAGGAAGAGGAAACACCTGGGAATACAATCTCTTGTTTGAATAATTCTCTCACATGTCTTAAACAAATGATTATCTGATCATTTAAAATTTGCTGCCCAGCCTATCATGGTGGCTCAGACCTGTAATCTCTGCTGCTGGGGGAATCTGAGCCTGATGGATCACTTGAACTCAGGAGTTCTGAGTTGTAGTTGGACTAAAGCTGATCAGGTATCCACAATGAGTTTGGCCTCAGTGTCATGAATCCATAGAATCTGGGGGCTACCAGGCTGCCAGAAGAGAGATGGATTTATATAGGTTAGATATGGGACAAAGCAAAGCTCCTGTGCTGATCAGGGTGTGACTGGACCATAAGGGGTTGCTGGACTTCTAACCTAGGTCAGATAGGGAGACCTAGTCTGAAAAATAAAATGAAACAAAACAACAGCAAAAAAAAAAAATTACTGCCAGCAGGAAAGTAAGTGGTTTAAGATTTTTAAATATGAGGTCTGTATCATCAGAGGGAATATGAGATCATAGATCCATCAAAACATTAAAGGGTTATTCTAATTAATGAACCCATATGTAATATAACATATATATGCATGTAAGTATGTATATGTATATAGTTAACAAATTCAATGCCCCAGTACTTCTGTGATAATCTCAGAGAATGTTCTTGGACAATGATTCACACTGCCCTCTTGTGAATAGAATATGTAATCATGCATGCCTGTACAAGTTTTATCAATTGAGCTGAGTGGTTCTTTTTAAATTAAATGCTCCTAGTTTCTATTTTATGCCAAAGGGCAATGGAAAAAATGAGGGGGGGTAGTGTAAGTAGGCCACAGAAATTTAAAATGCTAACTTGCATCAGAGAAATAGTAACAAAGGGTCATGATGTTCATGTGACCCTGTTTCCGAGTTTCAAGAGCTCAGTTCCATAGAGACTTTTACATTTCATACTATCCCTGAGCTATAAGACAGTGGTAATATTAGTCAAGTCAATATGTATTTATTAGGTACCAACTATTTTATTCAATAGGGGTATTCAATTTTATAATGAATTTATCAAAGGAAATACATTAGTAAATTGTTTATAATGTCAACTGAGTTACAAATATCACCATAGCAAAACAACTATTTTGGGAAATTGTTTCATTTTTAAAATGTTCTTATACTGCATGAATAGACAGCTGGAGATCAGGATTCTGGGGCCATCGGACTTATCTAAACTTGATAAGAAACGACATTTTGGACATTAAATGAAAAATGCAATACACCTATGGATTTCTAGTTTGAATGATACAACTGGAACTCTAAATAACTATGAATGTTTCTTGCAAATGCAAAAATATGATGTCATATTGAATGACTTAGGGAGCTGGTGGTTTTTACTTTCATAATTAATATAGGGTCAAGTTAGGGTTTAGAAAGACCAAAGTTTGTGTGTTATCTTTGACACATACTAACTTTGTAAGAACGGATGAGTCACTTAAACTCTCAGGATATAGATTACTATGTGAGAGTAAAAATTATAGATGAGTTCTCAATCTATAGAAGTACAGGGACTTTCCACATCAGGAAGAGACCCAAATTCCATTCCAAGTCTGGATGCTAAATCCCCTTCCTTCTCATCACCACCACTCCCACCCCCTCAAAAAATGTTCTATGGAAGAAGTTAGACCATGTATGCTCATGTTTATCCTTATACTATATTAACTTGTCAGCTATTTCCTCAGTTTCTGTATAGTTATCCTTAAAGTTCTTATCTCATGGATCTACAACCTAGACATCTTAGTGTATAGGGTAGTGGTAGTGTTCAGTCATTTTCCTTCATGCCTAACTCTTTATGACACCATTAGGGGTTTTCCTTGCAAAAATACTAGAGTGGTTTGCCATTTACTTCTCCTGATCATTTTATAGATGAAGAAACTGAGGCAAACAGGAATAAGTGACTTGCCCATGGTCACATATCCAGTAAGCATTTGAGGTCAGAAGATGAGTCTTCCTGACTCCAGCCCCCAAAGCCATCCACTACACTGCCTAGATGCCCATATAAAAGGTGAAGCTAGTGCATATGGACACTTTGGACTGAATTATTAAATTACTTCACTGAAATACTTGAAAATGCACTTTTCCAAATAAGTTTCTTTTAGGTATGATAGACTCTGGAGGGTGAATATTTCTGCATTGTACCATACCCATAATGAACATGCTATACCAACTCTATTGAAATGTTTGCCTGAGGGCAAAGCTTCAGTATAATCAATCATGAATTTATAGTAAAGACATCACCTAGAACTCCACATTGAAAATCCCTCTACCCTGTAGTCTCTCCCTCTAATTGTATGGCTCCTCCCAGAACCTCCATTTACAGGAGGCACCCAGGATCAGATATCTCTCATTCCTCTACAGACTGTACTCTAGACTTCCCTTACCATTCCCCAGCACCAGATCTCCCTTCTCCCAGTTTCCTTTCATGTTTTCTTCCCTTATTAGAATGTAAGCTTATTTTTTTACTTATATTTGTATTCCCAGCACTTAACACATAATAATTAACATATAATAAATGCTTAATAGATGTTAATTGAGTGCATCATTAACAAATATTAAATTTACCCCAAACCACTCCATTTCCCCTTTTATGACCTTTAAAAATCACACTCCTCATACTTGCTTAGATATATAGATTCATGATCTCTTGGTTGTGGGTTATTTCTCTATTAACAAAGATCCAAAACTCTTTAGGTCTTTGAATATGATGTGGAAGGATTTTTTTCTCTTTTAAGTTATACTAAATGATTAGTGATATCTTTTCTGAGTCTGACATACTGTGATTTTATTATCTTGTGTAATCCTTGTCTGTCTCTTTCTGTGATTTACTAGATATCTTTTTTATATTAGATATCTTGATGATTTTTTAACTACTCAAGCAAGTTTTTATACTGTCTCTCTGATATATCACTTGTTGGTACATGGCTGGCCCAGCTTCATTTTCAGTGACATTTGTCTTAGATGATATCTTAAGTGACATTTTTTGCATGTAATTCATCCTTAGTAATATTCTGCTACCTATTTAAATTCACCACACATCTTTCTATTGCTTACTTGTATGGGTTCTTCTGAAATTGTTGTTTCTATGATTTTCAGTAATAATGTAGTATCATGGAAACTATTGAAGTTAAAGAAGTGGGCTTTTTGCCACCACAAATAGTTTTAGATCACTGAAAGCACTGTGTAATTTCCCAAATACCATCTAGCCCAGTCTTCTTCTTTTATTACTCAATTCTCAGTAGACCTTATTGTCCATCTATCCAGGATATTTATGCATACAAAAACAAGAGAAAGAACAGACTGAATTTATTGCTGGGAGGAACTGAGCAGAAGTCACTGGTCAATTTCAGTCTTCTCTAAACAGTCGAACCTTTGTAATTAAATTTACATAGCACAGAAGAATGTGATAGGAATTATTTTTTTCCCTCAAAGAGTTCCACCTAGGTCATTGTTGTTGTTGTTGTTTTGTTTGTTTGTTTTTTATTTGAGGAAGTAGATCCCTCAGTATGTTTGCCTTAGCCAGAGGGACTATGACAAGAGCAAAAAACTAAAATGGATGACATCTGAACTGAAAAAACTCAAAAAAGATAATGAATGATATAATGGTTCAGAAAAGAAGATGTGATGTTATCCTGGATGTAAATTCTCTGAGCATCCTGGCTGTGGGATAGAAAAAGAATAACAAAGAGAGTTTACTGATAGAGCTGCAGCCTTCCTCTCCAGGGGAGAGGCTTACTAACCACAGCACCCCTATTTACCCCAACCCCATCAGTGGATGGAGGATAGAAATGTTGGCAATTTTACAGTGTTAGAAGGATACGTTCCCCCTTAATTTGAAATTTATGACTATAGGTATTCCTATCTGTATATGACCAAAGTTTGATATTATTCATGTTCACTCTTTCCACTGAGAGAGAATATATTTGTGGAACAGTAAGTTCCTGGTTTATGGGGAGAACGTTCTGTTGTTACTTTTATTACTATGCTATTTCATTAAATGCTTTTGCTTTGAACTATGTGTCATCTGACTAGTAAAAATAAACTAATCAGCAGAGACTCATGAGCTATACTTTAGAGAATATTCTGACCTAATAAATACCTAAAACCTGAGGAAGCTTTCTGGACATGTAGGGATAAGGAAACCTCCAGATTCTACATATGATTTTTGTGTCTGTCTTTTTAATGTTGCTCTTATAGGTGTGTTTATATGTATACATACATACATACATACATGTAATGTATGCATGTATGTATTGATAGAATGATTTAATGGGATACCTGTTAGTAGTTATAAACAGGCATAATTATAGGATCTATGTTCAAGCAAGTAGATTTTATGAATATTTGAAGAATTCAGAAATTTATATTACAACTTATGTATGTGCATGTAGGCCATAGGCAATAGAAGCATCTGAGCTAAGACTTCAGGGGTTCTAAAAGAACCAGGTATTCCTACTTCCACAGTACTAAACACTGTTTTAGAAAAGTATGTTGTGGTGCAGTAAACAGAGCACCGGCCCTGAAGTCAGGAGGACCTGAGTTCAAATCCGGCCTCAGACAGGTAACACAAAAACAAGCCGTGTGACCTTGGGCAAGTCACTTAACCCCAATTGCCCACCAAAAAAGCAAAAAAAAAGTATGTTAAAATTTGGATGATCCCATTGACTCCTCAATATGTATACTTCCTCAGTGGATGTATATCACAACCTACCCATTTCCTTCTTATTTTGTTTTATTCTCATCTACTGTTTCTCAAACAACCCCCATGCATCTCCCCAACACACTGAAGGCTTTCCCCTAGATCTTTTAACATTTCAATATAGTGGGGATGAATATAAAGTTCTATACCTGGGCTTAAATGATCAACTTTTTAAACAGAGGGTAGGAAAGAGGTAGCTATACAATGTGAAAAGTATCTGAGTGCTTCAAACCACTGGCTCAAAATGACTCCCTAGTGTGTCATTAGCCAAAAGATCTAAGGACACCTTCTCAGGCTACCTGACTAGATGCAAAGTATATGTAATGAGAGAAAAATGGACATACTCCTTGTACTCTGCTCTGGTTAGACATGTAAGATATATCATATGTCAAATCAGAGGGTTTCCTTATCCTTGGGTCTCCAGACTAGCTACAGATGTGGTTAGAACATATCTGCAATACCAAATTCAGTTCTAGGTTTCATGTTTTAGGGAAAAAAAAATCATTGACAATCTAGAGGATGTCCATGGGAGGGCAGAGTGCCTTTAAAGGATTCAGGAAGAGAATTTGGGATGTTTAGCCGGAAGACTTTGTATGAAGGGAAGGACAAATGAGATGGGGAAGAGAAGACATCTTTTAGCCATCTTTTGCTCTTTTCAAGGGCTGGCATGTGGGATATCAGCATCAGTTCTAGGGGACCCAGATGAACACAACCTTCCTGGAATCCTCAGATTGCCTCCTGAGTGATGAATGACCGAGGCCCAACCAATATTACCCAAACTTTGACCTTTAACACACATACTTGGTGTTTTGGCTATTTCTTTGAAATAGGTGAGTTTTTAACAAAGTCTTAAAGGAAGTGATATATGATTTTATAGAAAGAGGGAGAACTAATTTATCCAGCAAGTATATTAATTGAGCCTTATGTACAACTTACTGGGATCAGAGGGGTGAAGGGGGAAGTAAGTTAAGGGAAACTGTGCTAGAGGGGACCATGGCCAACCACATATACAAAATAAGAGGAGGCATGCTGGAGGCTGGAAAAAAGCTAGCCCACCAGTCTTGATTGAAGTACTAATATATTAACATGGCAAGACTCTAAAAATGTGGGTGCCTGAAGAGAAAAATATGGTCACACACACACACACACACACACACACAGCCCTTTCTGTGGAATTTCTTTGGCAGAGCCCCTGAAATGAATTTGGGGGCACAGATTACTCATGAAGGAATTAGGTGGAGGATTTCAGACCTTTCTAACAGTAAATCAGATAAAGGTTTTGGACAAGAACACAAGGAAGTAAGTTTCAAAAATCAAATTTAATCTTAGCCTGAGGCAATCTCTAGCTTTTGACCCTTAGCCATAGGTGGTTTATAGCCTTAACTTTGACTAAAGTATTCTCACTCCTCCCTTATATAGGAGAGACCCACTGATCCTCCAGTGTTCAGGCTGCTTGTTATCCTTCCTTTTTTCTTTATGACTGATCTACTTCCTTTTCCTTTATCACCACTTTTTCTTTCTTTTTAATGAAAGTTATGTATGACACCATGCCTACTTATAACCACCATATTTCTTTCCATCATTTTTTTGGTTTACAATGTATATGTTAATAAACTACGTACATTTTAGTTTTTCAGAGGTCTTGGTTTTTCATTCTTTACAAAAATATAATAGTGTCAAAAGGTATACATGTTAAGTTATTTTTATTAAGTTGAAATATCTGAAACACAAAGTTAATTTTTTAAAGTGCTTTATAACTGTAGTAGAAAATAGAGGATTCTGCTCATATCCACTGAATTGGTAAAGATGTAAAAAACATAGGAATAGTGTTGAAGGGGGCATGGCAATACGGGCACACTAATGCACTGTTGGTAGAAGGTATGGATCAGTCCAATTGTTATGGAAAACTATTTAGGATTATTTAAGAAAAGTCAGTAAACTGTTCCAGCCCTTTGACCCTGTGATTCTGTTAATAGTACAGTATCCCAAGGAGGTAAAAGACGGGGGAAAAAAACCCATATATACCAAAATATTCATAATAGCAATATAATTTGTGGGAACTAAAAAATAGAAACAAAATATGATCCCATTGAGTGTGTAATGATTAGACAAATTGTAATGTATGGTGAAATTGTATTGTAGCATGAGAAATATATTAGAAAGTCAGGGAAGAACTGTGTGAACTGTACTGATGGGATAAAGTGGTCAGATTTGTACTCTTAGGAATGTCACCCTGGAAGCTGAAAGGTGAGGATGGTTTGGAGCTGGGTCTCCACCTGAGGCTATATCAGCAGCCTTGGACAGAGGTGATGATGACTTGAATGAGGGTTGTGGCAGTTGTGGAACACAGTGTATAGAGCACCAAGCCCAGTGTCAGGATGGCCTAAGTTCATATCTGACCAAGACACTCAATAGTTGTGTGACCCTGGACAAGTCAATTAACCTGTTTACCTCAATTTCCTCAATTATAAAATGGTGATAATAGCAACACCTAGTTTAGAGAGTTGTGAAACTGTTTAAATGCAAATTAAAATAATATTTGTAAAATCTTTAGCACATTGCCAATCACATAATAGTTACTTAATAAATGCTTTTTCTCTCATCTTCCCCACATGAGTAAAAAGAAAGGGACTCACCCAAACAATCTTTGTCAAGCTAGAAACTTCCAGCTATTCAATGTCATTGATGAGTCTATCTATCATATCAAATATGGAGAAACACTTAGGTACACCTCAGCAAAGACCTGCACTTTCCTTTAAATTATCTGGCACTATTCAACATCTGGAAGTGAAAAAGTCAGTTGTAAGAATTTGGTGTAAGGGGGCAGTTAGGTGGCTCAGTGAATAGAGCGCCAGCCCTGGAGTCAGAAGGACCTGAGTTCGGATCCGGCCTCAGACACTTAATCCACACAAACAAAAACCTAGCCGTGTAACCTTGGGCAAGTTACTTAACCCCAATTGCCCTAAAGGGGTGGCTAGGTGGCGCAGTGAGTAAGAGCGCCGGCCTCGGAGTTGGGATGACCGGAGATCAGATCCGGCCTCAGAAAATGAGCACCCACTCATAAACAATGACTAGCCATGTAACCTTGAGCAAGTTACTTAACCCCAATTGCCTTAAAAAAAAAAAAGAATTTGGTGTAAGAATGTACACAGTCTTGGGAGCATCTTCTTTCAAAACCATTGTTCACTCTCCCCACTTGCCGAGAGCTGAAGACCATCAGAGCCATGGCTTTTGGGTGACCTTTCCCCGACCCCAGCCCAGTTCTATCCTTCCCAACTTTCCCCATCACACTTTGGAAAATTTTGAAGATAAATGTTTCTCAGGTTTGTAGGTTTCAATTATTACACCAATTTAGAGAGTGAATGCTTCCCTAGCCACTTCCCCTTACTGTTGGTAGAAGGCATTTGATTCCATTCTCTTGTCTTTGATTCTGTTCTCTTGGATCTAGCATGCCCCTTCTAAGTCACGTGACTTAGAAGACTAACTAGTTGAATTTTCTGGTGAAGATCCCATAAGTCACAACAATGGATATCAATATGAACTAGAATCTTAAATCTCAGCACCTCTAATAGATGTGTTAGTCCTATGGCTTTTTTATAAAATTTAATGATATACTTGATTCTTCTTCCATGACCAGTTTCATCTTTTACATCATTAATATCTCTCTTCCCACTCCTGTAATAATAATAGCAAGCATGTTCAAATCCTCTATCCAATGCCTCCTAGCTTCTATTTGTTACTTAATCTTAATTTTTCCATTATACATAAACTTTTGGCATATTCTTCATATGTATACTATATTATCTTTCATTTAACTCTTTTTTTTACCATTTCAGGGCTGATTTTTATTATTTTTGTTTTTTAAAGCCAAATTCATAAACATTTACAATAAACTCTTCTCAACCAAGATGTAAGAAATATGTCTTTGTCATCTTTGATATATTTGACAGGCAATTGCCCATTCCCCAAGACTTTTCTCATCAAATTTAGATCAAAACAGGGGTAGAGTCATATAGCAACCATCTTCTGGCTATGCTCCAGGACCCAGTTCTGTCAGACCAGGCTGTATTGTCTTTGTATTAAGTAAATAGAATTACAACCATAGAAATACAACCATAGAATTATAATGCAATGCCTCAGCATCAGGATTAACTGCAAAGGAGTTTGGATCCCAATTCTGAGATTGTTGGAAGGGTCACCATTTACCATGTCCTAGGGTAGATGGATAGTTTGGAGTGATAATAACTGTTATAGTGAGATCATAGATTGTTATAAGTTGTAAAATGAATTATAAAAAGCAATTTTAACAACTGAGGCAAATCCAGTTGAATGGGCAAGAAGTTGAGAGAGAATCTTAAATAATGATTCTCCTTGTGGGTAGTGAAGGTAGAATGGAGACAGAGGTTGTGGAGACAGCAGAATCTGATGAATCAGGAAGTCAAAATCTTCAAAGGGAACAAATATTAGGGTAGAGAAGACTGATGCAGGAACTGCACTGACTGGGGAATCAGAAGGTTCATAGATGATAGCTATATTAGGAACTATATCTACTAGTGTACTCTGTCATGTAAATTAAGCTAGTTTTCCCTAAAAGATAAGAAATCTGAGTCCAAATTGTCTCAGGAGACTAAGGTGTGAGTTATTGCTGTGGCCTCCTGAAGGGCATAAAAAGAAATAATACATAAAAGCCCTTCATACTTGGTGGATGTCATACTGTTATATGAGTCATGTCAATTGGCCTTACTAACCAGACATGTTTTTGTACAGATGAGAGGAAGCCACCTTAATCTAAGTCAATCTTGTATGTTTATTAAGTATTCTCTCCATGCTACAGCTGAGTAAATTTTTTGTCAACTATTAGGCGGGCTAAAAGTATTTCATTTCATTCCAATTTTGAAAATGAAATACTATATTGGCCTGAGTTTTGTCTGTCCTTTTGGACAAGATAGCATGAACTTTAAAAGGAAAGAAATAGGCCCTTAGTCATGGTGCCAAAAGAAAGGCCTGAAAATGGCCCTGGGAGCTAGGAGTTTATCAACTCCTCCTAGTCCTGTGTATCAAAGAGTATAAGGGAAAGAGTATCGAGCCTATATACATTCAGTGTGTCCAGAAACACTTGATATGTATGTGATGAATTTATTTTAATGTTTTTTATCTTTATTGTATCAATTTATTCAATTATCAAATTATTTTTGTCTAAAATACTGAACACTGAATGGGAATTCAATTTAAAATACTGACCTGAATGGTGATTATGGCATTTAACTGAGCAATGAATTTCAAATTTCAAATTTCAAAAATCTGGTACAAACTGCTCAAGGATGACATTTTTTCTATGTAATATCAATCAAAAGAAGATTTTAGTTTTAATGAACTTCCTGAGTGAAAAAATGAATGAATAAAGCATTTTATTAAGCACATACTATTTACAAAGCATTATGCTAAGACCTAGAAATACATATATAAAATTAAGACAGTCCCCCTGTCCACAATAATATTATATTCTGATCAGGGAGATAAAACATATGGAAAGTTTAAACCTCAGAAATAGGATAGGAAGACCCCACAGTCCTCAAAAATACCGTGGCAAAGCTTATGGTAATACCTATTGCTTAAAGTCATGCCCACTGATAAAATTACATTAGTTTGTCATATTGAGCCAATAGACAGTGCCAAAGACTTTGGTAACAAGAACTGTTCTTTTAAGTGTTTTAACAAGTATCAATTATATTACATTCTAAATAAGTTTTAAAACTTTGAAAAAACTATAAGCATATCAAAAATTATGGTAATGAAAATGAGAGTTGACATTCAGATAAGACACCTGAGATGGGTTAAAGACATTTAGTCATCAACTTACTTAGAAATCTTTTGAAGTCGACACTAGGTAAGCTTCTACACAACATCAGCATGGCTGAATTACATGTAAATTTCCTTAGTTCCACACTCATACATAATGCGAAAGAAATGACCTCCACCATTGCATATTTTTAATGAACAAACCATTCTTAATTCTTCCTCTCCAAAACAAGAATTAATCCTTAAATAAATACTGTCCCTCTAGTGAAAATTAGCTTCTTCCACTAGATTTTTTCAGCCAATATACTTTTATGAAAGAATCAGAAACTTTTAGTACCTTCAAACATTTGATAAGATATAGAGGTAGGGACACTTTACAAATGAGTAAACTAGAAGAGACACAAAATGCTACCAAACCTGCGGGAAAGTCAGTTACTCCTAATTTATATCACATATTATGGTCTCCTGCACCCTGAATCTATTAAAGCCTACTAATCCCAGGAGCTTTAGCCCATAGATATAGAACACTAGAAGTTTAATATGTTAAAGTAATACATAATTTTACATTAATGAGTTATTTAATTTGCATATGGAATATAGGGGCAATTTCTGAACTCAGTACAAGCCTATGAATCCTTTAGAAGAATAATTAAGCTGGCAAAAATCATGCAGAACTATAAAAATGGCCCCTATATAATGAAAACTGGAGAAGGAAATGGCCAACCACTCCAGTATCTTTGCCAAGAAAACCCTATGGACTTTTTCCATGGGGTCACGTAGAGTCAGACACAACTGAACAAGAACAAATATAATGAAAATTAAATCCTTAATAATAACACTAAATATTTATGGCATAAAATAACTTCTGGGTAGAAAATTACAAGCAATCCAGGGTTCTTAAACTTCTTTTTTTACATGAATACTTTTGGAAATCTGATGAAAACTATAATTGAAGAAATTAAAATTTTCAGTTAGAGGCTAGTGAAAATAAAGGGAGTAATTTTGTTTCTCCATCCAAGTTCATAGACCCCCCTGAAATCCATCAACAAACATTTTGGGGGTCAGTAGACCCCAGGCTAAGAACCACTGAAATAGATTATGTTAGATTCCTGTCCTAATGATTCCTGAGTGTATGTAACATCCCGTGGACTTCCCAATGTGAGAGAGGGAGAGAGAGAGGGAGAGAGAGAGAGAGAGAGAGAGAGAGAGAGAGAGAGAGAGAGAGAGAGAGAGAGAGATGCCAAGAGCCTGTTCTCTTGTCCCTATCCAGAAGGAAAGAGTAAATTGAATTTCTAAAATCTTCATTTTATTTTATGTTTGTTGGAGGAATAAGAAAACAAAGAGACCTTGAAAATGCTGTATTGTGTTTGTATGCCTAGAATAAGAAAGAAACATAAAATAAGAAAAGGTACCACAATGTCTATCAGGGGACATAACATTGTGTCAGATGCCACTGCATTATCAGCTCCAGATGCCCTATAACTTCTGAAATTACAGATAATATTTCTGGTCTACATGTCTGTATTAACAATGCAATATTCACTATGCCTATGGCAATTATAAATAGGCTTATGTGGTTATTAATCACAAAATATATCAGTCTCTCTATATGGGGGATAAAGCCAGAGAATTTATTAAAATACCAAATAACCGAGTCCCAAAACCAGAAAGTCAAAGCCATCAGGGTAGTTATGAAATTGGCACAAGTAGTTAACGTAGTAAACAACCACATTCTTAAGCCTTCAAAACAGAACAGGCTACCTCAGGCAAAGGTACTTCTCTCCCCACTCACAGCAACTGCTCAGCGTCCAGGAAGCGTGCTCACAACAGCTCCGGCCCCCCACAGTTCTGTTCCCTGGCAGTCCCCAACAAGAGTCCTTAGCAGAAATTGTGGCTGGCTCAAAAAGGAGTTTGTGCCTCCACCTCTATCTTGGCTGCTACTGCTGCTGCTGCTGCCGAGGCCACCGCCAGTCCCCACCTGAACTCTAACTCTTCTTCCGCTTCCTCTTGCCCCTCCCCTTCCTGCTATGTCAGCAAGTCCAATGGGGCATGGAAGATCTTTAAATCCTATAACCCTTACAATGTCTGACAAAAGTCCCCAAACCAAAAGGCAGAGAGCCATGGAGCTCAGGGGACTGTTTCACCTTAATCTTCTTGACATCAGAGGGAACCTTAGTAGCAGAAAATTCTTCCCATCATCTAATCCTGTGGATCTGAAGATATTTCTGGTCATCCTGATATATTCTAGAGGTGCTAGAGGAAAGAACCTCGTGCCCCTTCTCCCTCTTCACCCCCATTCCTACCCAATATCCTTGCTGGAGCCACCTCTGTTTCTCACTTTTCTACACATCAATCTCAGGGCTTTTTAGATCCTTGTCATCCTTGGAAATATTGTAGTCCATAACTGATACATTTGTGCTATTTGAATGGGGAGGAATATCTCTTCTTCAACTCACTGTTGGCAGAGTTAGTCAAGTATCCTGAATGCACTATTGTCAGGTTTCTTTTTGAATATACTATGACGGGGACCAAGCTTAGTTATTGTGTCAACTCCTTGGAGTGTTGAAATGAGCATATTGATTCATAACATGTGAGGAGAATCCTGGCTCTATCTGTCACTTACTACCAGTGTAACCTTGGGCAAGTGTCTTAGTCTCACTGGTCCTCAGTTTCCTTGTGTGTAAAAATGAAGTAGTCTAATCTGATGGCCTCTAAGCCTTCTTTCCTCTCTAAAGCAACCTGCCTGTGTATAAGAGTCTATGGGACCCATTTGTGATAACTTCTTTGTAACAAGCAAAAGGACATGCTTACATTGACTCAAAGTCCAATATTGTTTTCATTTCTAACTGATCAAGAATTCCTTGTTCTTTGCTCCTGAGCCACTTTCAGCTTTCCTGAGAAAGGCATACCTAAAGCTAACTTTCTTGTGGTTTGTCCCAAAGTACATCAGAGTGTTCCAGCTTCAGAAAAATATTTTAGTTTAATGTGCAATAAAATGATCTCATACTAATACATTAGGAGTACTTGAGGAGAGATCATGAACCAGGATATTTAATAGAATCCTGAATAGCCTTTTTTAACCAATGCCAATTTCTTTCTTGTAATGCATTGAGGTTCAACCAAAATTCTTATTGTCACTGATTCCAAAGACCAGTAAAAATTTGGTATTCTAAAAATCAATTAAATTCTTTGAAAATCTTGATGCATAAAAACACTCAAACAAATTCAAGCAACTAGATTCCCTCCATTCAATTCTGCTTTAATAGGGTAAGGGCATTAGGGACAAAGACTGCCCTGGGGCAAAATGGTAGGGAAGGTAGGTTTAGTTAGATTTCCTGCTCCTTCAATCAACAATCCTTTGTTAAGCACTTATTATGTGCCACCCCCTCCCACTTATTATGAAACAGAAAAAGTAAAAGGTTGCTCTCCTCTAGGAACTTCTAATTCTCTTGGATGAAGTGACATAAGCATCAGTGGGCACATAGAAGATCTGTGCTGAACCTTAACAGGGAAGATCAGCAACTGTGGGAACCAGGAAAGGCCTCCTGTAAAAGGCGGCATTTGAAGTAAGTCTTGAAGGAAACAAGAGATTCTAAGAAGTTGAACATTCTAGGTATGTGGGACAGATAAAGCAAAAGCACAGAAAGGAGACATAGAGCTTCTCATCCATAAGGTTGGGCTGTTGAATACATTACCTCCATCTTGGGATCCCATTCTAGCAGAATCGTGTTCTCACATCAGTTCCCTCTACAATATCTGCAGTCCCATAACCTGATGATCAAGAACTTGCAGAGCCCATTTTTGTTAGTCAGCAAAACTTTTACTGTCCAAGGTCCTTACTTCTTCACTGGCAGGCAGGCATTCAAGTTTAAGGGGGAAAAATACAAACAAAAAGGCAGTACTTGCCCTTGAGGAGCTCACATTCTAATGGAGAAAGTCAACACATAAAAGACAGCTAAAAAAAAAAAAAAGAGGAAGTGGGGAGGGAAGGTATTTTATTGTTATTAATTGTTATTTTGTTTATTGGCCATGTTGTCCAAGCTCATAGATTCAGAAACACAGAGGAGGAGGGGGTTGAAGTATAAATGACTTAAGCTCCTGCTCAAAATGAAGGCCCAGGAAGGAACTCACTAATGAAAGAAAGGAACCACAGAGTCATGTTGCAGGGTGGGAAAATCTTAGATATTGAAGGAAGCTGTTGGTTGATGAGGACATTGAGTCAAGTTTCTCTATTTTGGATTGCTCCCATGCCTGGCTTCTTTCATGCTCACCTCTTCTCCCAAAGTTCTTTTACTCCATGAGCACACATCTGAGCTTTTGATGAAGGACATAGATACTTAACTTCCCTTTGTATGTCATACTGAGACACATTTATCTAGTGTAGAACAAGTAAACTCTAGGGGCAACCTCCCATTTGCCAAGATGAGTCACATATCCAGAGTATAGGCACTAGATTTGCCTCCAGGATTGTAGGGCTAGCCCTGCTAAGTTGGTTTTTTGTTGTTTGTTGTTTTGAGGGGGGCCACGGAGGGGAGGTGGTGTTTTTCTAATGCTTTATCTTTCATAAGCTCCCATTGTTTTGCTTCCTCCTCATGACTACTACCACTAGAATATCAATTAGTCACTCAAATGTGGTTTTTTAGAGTTCTTTACTAAGATTATATAGTACAAATCTGTCTATCACTGCACAAGAGAAAGTGGGCTCAAGCATAGAAGGCACGTGTGGCAGAGATAAATGCATAGCTCCTGGAAGTCCTCTTGCTGGAGTATTCAAGATGGTGACTCTGGGTTTGGTGTAACCCATGGCCACTGGCAGCTGCCACTCCAGAGGCCTGCAAAAAATGTAGGGTTACCCCTTCTCACTCTCCTTTTGTCATGTGACCTGAGGCAACCAACCATCATCGGTGTGTCTCTAGTCTAACCTATCTACTTCCCAAAGAAGTTTAACCTATCTTTTCTACTACATTCTTTGCAGAGTCTAGAATCTACCTCCCTCAATCCTTAGTCTCTCCTGATGCATGAACTCTCCTAGGGGCACTGCTAAAACTGATGATGGATCACAAAGTCCTGCTCCAGGAGAGGTAGGAGAGGTAAGGGGACTATGGTGGCTGCCCCAAAATGGTTCCTTCTCAGGGTTTGACTTTCTCCTGGCTTCCTGCTTGCCTATACTCTTGTGGAGGAGAGCAGGGTGTCTAAACCAGCTCCTCGATTTTTATAAATACCTCCCAAACCAATCTTATCAGATCTTTTTTTTTTTATGTTTGGAGTGGGGTGGAGAGCAGTCATACTGTATAGGCTTGGTTCATTTCTAGTGAAAAGTGGAAAAGTGTCCCCAAAACCGATAAATGTGCCTGGGCACAACATTCCATCACTTACTTTAACCAGAGTGGGACAATTTAATTGATATATTCACCACCCCCCTTTCCATCCCTTACAAAGGATTATACATATGGAGCTCAAAGAGCCCTTAGGGATAGTCCACTGCAACCCCGAGGAAATTTGAGTCAAGTGCCTTGTCCATAGTCATGAAATATAAGTAGCAGAAATAGGATTCTAATGCTCATCCCCCTGCACTGTTAGTTAACAATGGTGGCATGGCACAGTATGCTTCACTGGATATGATGCTGGACATGAAGTTATAAAATTCTGGGTTCAAATCCTGCCTTAGACACTTAATAGCTTTTCAAATTTCTCTGCATTTCTTTGAAGGACTCTTGAAGAATGAAAATGCATTTAAAAGGTATTTCAAATTCCCAATCCCAACTAGTAGGGAGAAAGTAACAGGGGGCTGGGAAGGAGGGAGAGAACCTTTCTGGAGGAGTTCACATTATTCAGGCCACTGCCAACTTCACCTATTCAAAAAGCTCACCCTGGTTGGACCTACCTAGAATGTTAGTCTGTGACCAAAAAGGTTGAAGAATCAAGTAATAAATTTTGGCATGGAATTATACTAAATTTTATATCCCTGTAAGAGATAGACTTGAGGATTTTCTGATACCCTTAAATTTATAAGAACTTTTTAACACCTGAAGAGAATGAAAAGGCTTCTTTAACCAATATCATTGTAGTGCCAGGGTTTCAAAGTACATAATGGACAGTTCATAATTTCACACTTAATTAATATACAATAATAGGTTGGTCCCTCCATAATTAAATAACAGCATGTGCTAAGAACTGAGCCTCTTTAACATGCTGTGGGCCATAAGTCTGAATTGCCTTGATTTGATTAGTGGAAGGCAGGCCCTACAATGCCATTTTAGCATAGTTTGGGGTGGTTTAGCAGAGTACATAAATGTCAGGAAATTCCTTTGGCTGTGAACAATGAGCCATAAAATGGTTATGGATATCACGGGTTATTTATTGTAGCTCTAGGACATTTTGGAACTATAATCATTAACCTAATATGGTTGTGAATCTTTTAGGTCCTCAGTGTCTGCAGAATTGAATGGGAAAAGGCCATCCAAGTGCTTATTCAGTCTCATGCTTGACTAGGTAGAAGAATCCTGTATGATGTAAATCCAGTTTTTATGGCATGGCTTTAGAGATGGGTTATTATTTCATAGAGATTCCAGGTCTCTAAGATTATAAAGGGTAAGAGTAAGAAAAGCCACATCTGCACAACCACATTAAAAAAAAACAGCACTTTTACTTCTGTGATATGGTATAATGGGATGAGCAAAGGGCTTTAAGTAAGTAGAACTCATTTCAAATCTGAACCTGGGTACCTGGCATTGGCATGATCACAAATAACTCATTTCCGCTCTTAGTTTCTTCATCTATATGTTTTCATTTTTGAACACTTAAAAATATGGAAACACAAATAACCTAAGCTTTTTAAAAATCTTCTAAATGTAGAGTTTTGGTAGGTTTTGAATTCATTTGTTAAAAATGCAAACATGCAGCATCTTCCTATTAACTGATTATTGTTAATGAAACATTTTGTCATATTGCTGCCACTAAAATATCATTATTAACATTTTAGTGAGAGTAAGAATGTTTTCTTCCATTAACAATGTATTATTTCCAAAATACTATTTCATTTTTGTCTTTTAAAAATTTCTATATTTTAAGTTTGATGACACACATGATTATTAGTATCATTTCTATACATATAATTTCTAAGCAAGGGAATATACATATACTGGAGGAGTAAGCTTTAAAAAGGGTGGGGGGCAGCTAGGTCATACTTGCCCTGGAGTCAGGAGAAACTGAGTTAATATCCAGACTTAGATACCTACTAGCTGTGTGACCCTGGCCAAGTCACTTAAACATGTTTGTCAGTTTCCTCATGTGTAAAATGAGCTGGAGAAGGAAATGGCAAGCCACTCCAGTAACTTAAAAAAAGAAAACCCCAGAATGGGGTCAAAAAGCATCAGATGCAACCAAACAGCAACAATTTGCTCAAAAACTTTTTTTTACTGATGGGTTGCATAATTAAAAAATGGAAATTACTGTCATGGTATTGAGAGCTGAGCACAATCATGAAGGTCTGGATGCAAGTCCTACTTTTGACATATATTCATTATATGATTCTGGGTAAGTAACTTAACTTCTCAGTGTCCTAGGCAACTATCTAAGACTATAGTTTGCAGAGAAGGTACTGATGTTAGTAGTATACAATCTCTCTTTCCTAATGTCATGTGTTTTTTTTTTCCTTCATGCCTTACCCATCTACCAGTAAATCACAACTAAGCTCTTGGCAATTTGGAAGCAACTGCAAGGACAATGAAAATCAATTTATTTATACAACCTCTGACATGAGGCCCTTCATGAGGTGGTATCATAATCTTCTTTTCTACAATATGGGGGCAGATGTTGATGCAGCATTCTGAGATGTGATCCCAAGATTAGTGTGGATTGTAAAAGGAATATTACACGTCTCCTCTAAACCAAGCAAGGGGAGTGAATTGAACTGAACCACTTTTGAAAGAATAATGTGTTTCCCAGAAGTGCCCCTTGAGCACTTCCTTGAGCACAACTGGTTGCAGTAACTCTGATATTGTTGGGGAGAAAGTTGTGCATGCTGATTCATTGAAGCTATGTTGTTTAGACAGCTTCCAAGTTTACATTCCAAATAAACAATGGGACTCTTTGCCTTGATCTTATTCCCTCTCATCTTCAGAGAGTCAACCTTCCCACCCTTGTCACCTCTGTCACAACACTATAATCCATCACTCTCCTTCTTCAGACAACCTTCTTACTGACCTCACATTCTCAAAATGACCCTTTCTCCAAAATGCATGTTGTCTCTTTTGCAAGCTACTATCTGACATTCTTTTTGTAGGAAAATATTGGGGGAGAGCTGTATTCACTTCCAGATATTTTAACGCATCCCCAAATAATTGCTCTCTATAGCTTCTCAAAACTACAGAAAAAAATACTTGAAAAGTATATTTCAAGTGCTGAGAAGGGTAGCTAAAGAGTTTTCAAAGTTTTGCTTCATTTACAATGCTAAGGTGCTATATCATCGAACTGATCAGGTCATGTCAGAGATGGGAATCTTAGAGGGATATGCAATGAGACTGGCCATAATAAGCAGGCAGAAATACACCACAGATCTATGACAACTAGAGCTTTCAGATTTTATCAAGGACCAATTAATTCACAACTCACAGCTGAATTAAAAAGAAAGCTAACAGGAGAGTACTGTAATTTTGCATTTATCACAGAGATGCAAAATCAATTGCTTTTGAAGCTTTGTAAAATATGTTATCAAAGACATGTATGATGAAAAGAGGAGGCGGACCAGTCCTGTGTTGATGACAGATAGACAGCCCAGCTCATGCATTGGTAATCTCAAGTTATTAAACAGATAAGAGGGAAGACTCCAGAATCTTGCAAAGTTCTATTAAGGAGGATTTTGAGAAAGAGAGAAGCACACAGAGAAAGCATAGAGGGGTTGTGATCTAAAATGGTGAAAAAGGCACACATATTGGTGACATTATGCTTCTACCAAAGTACTGTTTCATGACAAAAATGCACATTAATATTTCCTATGGAAGGCCCATTTGCCACCAGACATATGACTCTTTCTTGTTACTTTAAAAACATTTTCTATCCACTGCCACTGACTTATACCCTCTAAGATTAAAAAAAATAAAATAAAATAAACATTTTAATTTGTCCTCCACCTGACAAGTCCTTCTAATATTTGTAGTCCTTCTAATACTTATCGTGGTCCACCTGAATATTTTCTTTCCCATTTCCATTAACTGATCCTCATATAACATGGGCTTATGATTTTTTTAATCATTCTGGTTGCCTTCCCCTAAATACTCTCCAAATTATTAATAACTTTCCTAAACTAATAGCTTCCCTATACCTAGAAATTAACACAATACTCCAAATGTGGTCTACTGCAGATGGAAGATAACCTGAATACCATTTTATTACTCAAAGGTACATATTTGAGCTTTTGGTTGTCATATCACAATGTTGATTCATGCTGAACTTTTATTGTTGTTTGTTGTTGCTATTGTCCAGTTGTTTCAGCTGAGTCTTACTCTTTGTGACACCGTTTGGGGTTTTCTTGGGAAAGACACTGTAGCAGTTTGACATTTCCTTTTCCAGCTTGTTTTACAGATGAGGAAACTAAGGGAAATAATAAGTGACTTGCTTGGGGTCACACAGTTAGTGACTGTCTGAGGCTGGATTTGAACTCAGGTATCCTGACCACAGGCCCAGGACTTTATCTACTCTGTCATCTAGCTGCTCTAAATACTGAGCTTCCAATCTACCAAAACTTGTTTTACTTGGTCCTTTTCAGACAAATTGCTCTTTAACCATACCTGCCCTTCTTTGCATATGTGAAGATGAAAGACATTCCATTTTTCCCTATTAATTTGCATCTTTATCCCTGCAGTTCGTGATTCTCAGATGCCAAGATCTTTCTGGATTTTTGTACTCAAGTGTATTTATTCTTAGTATTGCGTCATCATTAGATTTCATAAGAACATCACCTAACAGAACTTCATCCAAGGCATTGAAAAAATGCTAAATGAAACAGGGCCAAATGTAGCTATATGGGACACTCTCCATACCTCTTGTTAAGCTGACGTTGAACCTTTAATGACCAATCCTCAATTTAATTGTGTCATCTAGCTCAGAGGAGTCCAATAGGAGACCAACATGCACTGGGGCTGCAAAACTCCCCAGTGCAGACCAAACCATATTAAAATGTAATTGGGAACTACTTTAAAAATAAAGAAAAATATATTGAACACAGAAAATTTTAATAGGTTGATTTCTAAGTCAGTATGCAGTCCTCGGGTTTCCTTATGTATAGTTTAGTGGCCCTGGTTTCTATATGAGTTTGATACAACTGATCTAGACCTCAGTGTATTTTCCACATTTATTTCATACGTGTATTGTGCATATATGGACATATGTGTCCATATATGCATATGTATTCATCTAGATAAGAAAAGGGAAATCTGTAGTCAGATTTAGCTGCTAAACCAGTAACTATACTAGCTGCTTGGTGTCCTGTAGATAGAATGTAAAGATGGAGACTTTACTTTTTTTCCATTTTCCATCCAAATGTTTTGACATCATGATAACCTAGGGAATAAAAATTTTTTTGAAAGGCTAGCCGGCTACAGTCTAATGTAAATGTCAACTTCTACCAAGTAATGCCCACAGTACATCAATGCTGCATTGGGAAACATTTTTTTCTGTTCTTGCATCTATATTCTGCACATAAATGCCAGATTAGTCTCCTTTAGGCAAAGAGCAATCTGGAGGAGTAGATCAAATTTATTGTTGTTGAGTTTTTTGTATTTTTTTTCTGACTACAACGTGCTTCCTTCACATTTTCTTTGTTCAGTTAGTTTAAGGAAGAAATCTTGTAAAAAATGTTTTATGTATGATTTTATTTTAGTATTGTCATTTCCTAGATTTTTTTTTATTCTTGAAATTAACCTCTTCTATCTTTCTTTCATTAGCTCTTTGTCTTCACTCTTAGATATCTTTCACTCTCTCCATTTTGTAGAATGGATAGAATGGGAATGAGGGAAGGTGGAAAGAGAAGGGGAGAGAAATATAATGGCTCATTGACATTTACTATCATTTTAAAAGCTTACTGTTTGGCAATCATGTCACCATGCCTTATGCTCTATGTGCATTGATATCATATATGTCTATGGGAATTGATGAAGACCACTGTGTGGGTTTTCAACTTCTTCAATGAGTATAGTAACTCATCCTGATAAAATCATATAGCTTTAAGGTGTTAAGACACATTGAATGAATGAATGAAAAAGCATTTCTTCAATGTTTACTACATATAAAGCACCATGTAAAGTGTTGGGCATACAATGGAAAGTAAGACTATCCTTGCTTTCAAGGTGCTCACTTTCTAATGGGGTGGAAAGAGGTGGGGAAAACCACATAAGAGGATTTAGCTCTCCCCTTCACTCTAGGAATTTTCTGTCTATTCACAGTGGCCTTCTCCCATTAGAGATGTCTGCCTGGCATCTCTCTCTGATTGGTCAGTCCTTGGCCCAGACCAGCATTTCATGACAGTTCACTCCTAGATCCACTCCTCACTCTCTACTTTTACACACACACACACACACACACACACACACACACACACACACACACGCACTCAATACCAAGAATTTAAGATCCTTGAGGGAAGGAATTGTTTTTTTTTCTCTTTGTATTTGCATCCCCAGCTCTTACTGCCTTACACAAAGCACTTTCTAAATAAATGCTCTCTGTCTCTCGAGAGTACCATGGACTTTCATGGCATATTTTCTGGGTCTTCAATAGTTGTGGCTTCAGCACCTGAAGAGGCAGTTGCCAAGTCTCATCTCCTCAAAAGTTATTCCTTTATATACCTTCTGGAGCTGGGCTACAAACAAGGTCTATAGCCTTGGATGGAACACTGCCATTCCTTGGACTTTTGGTCTTAGGTTATTAGACTGTCTCCACCAGTTTATTAATGAGGATAGTGGTAAAAGCATCTCTCTCCTACATGTATAATTTTAGCTTACCATCCCAATTAATGGGACACCTAGGTAGCGCAGTAGATAGAGTACCACACCTGGAGTCAGGAAGACTCATCTTTCTGCGTTCAAATCTGACCCCAGATACTTACTAACTGTGTGAACCTGAGTAGTCAGTTTCCTCATCAGTAAAAAGAAACTGGAGAAGGAATTGGAAAACTATTCTAGTATCTTTTCCAAGAAATCCCCAAGTGGGGTCACAAAGAGTCAGACATGACTGAAACAACTAAACAAAAACTACTTGATATATGTAATTTTTTTAGAGCAGTGACCAGTTGCTGTTCTCTATCTTGTGGCTGGGAAGACAGAAAGGTTAGAGAGGATGGAAAGGTTGAAGAAGAAAAGGGGAAAAATGATAAGAGTGAAAATAAAATGGATTGAGATGAGGTTGTGGGCAAAGAAGTCCCCACATTTCCCCCAGTTCCTAGTTTGTCACATTACCAATGCGCTGTTGCATCCCATTTCATAGCAAAGAAATCTCCCTTAATGTTTGGCCCTCTGTACAACAGCTATCATGTTGCTGAGGGTTCCCATATTATATCATTTTAAATAGAGGAGAGGTTGCTATATAGGAGAGGACTCTGTTCTAACCTTCTGGAACACAGGCCTTTGGCCCTTAAAATCTTGATAATCTTCATATATTTCGCATAGCAATTTACTTGCCAAGTGTTATAGTGTTATATCCTCTTAATGTCCTATTCTACATTTCAAGTAATAATGCACCAATCCACCAATATGATCAATTGAAAAATACAGAACAGGGGGCCAGCTTGGTGACACTGTGAATAGAGTACCAGCCCTGAAGTCAGGAGGACCTGAGTTCAAATCTGGCCTCAGACACTTGACACAACTAGCTGTGTGACGTTGGGCAAGTCACTTAACCCAAATTGCCTTGCCTCCCCCCAAAAAAATACAGAACAGAGCCCCTATCCATTATCACCAGATAATGAACACCAGGCAACAGGAAAAAAAATGCTTTCATATATATCAAGGAGTACAAAGAATTAGAAATTCTTGGAAGACTAGAAGAAAATGATGGTAAGGGAGGTGAATCATTCATTTCAGAGAAAAGAGAAATATTATTAACATGAAAAGATTACATTGCTAGAGCTGGGATAGGTTGTAGAGATCACCTATTCCAATGCCCCACTTTCCAACATGTAAACCAAGCTCATAGAACTTCCGTGATTTGCCCAGTGTCATCCAACTAGTAAGTAGCAGATCAAGGATCCAAATCCAAGTTGTTTTATTCTGAATCCAGATTCTTTGGGCAACACCAAATTATTGTTTAGCTAGAGAGATCTAATAGTGAAGAAAAAAGGCAGGAAATCATGACTGGACAAGAAACAACCAGATTGAGAAGCCTACTAGATGGTCAAAAGCCCTGAAGAATGAGGGGGAAAAATAAAAGAAAGGAGGAAAACCAAAAAGAGCATGTATGTGGAAGAAATAAGAAGGAATTAAAAATTAGGAGAAAATTTTATTCCTATTCCTACACTGTATTTTATCTGATTTCCCTGGTGCAGAATAGGGAAGCTGAAATGAAAATATTCTTTATGAAAAAAAAAACAAATAAACATCAGCATTCTGTGATCCACACATGCAATTAAGGCTTGCTACAATGACCCTCTCTCATCCCTGTAGAGAGCTGAATGAGATGAACATAAGAAATACAGATGAAATAAGAGAATCAATACGCCCTCAGCTTAAATATGCAATATGTAAACTTCACATCTTTGAAAAATTAGAATATTTAGTTTTGTTACTGAGAAGAGAGGTAAGACACACACACAGCAATGTCCATTCTGGTTTGTGGTAAAGCAGAATTCAGCATCAAGGGGGCAGTGGTGTCACAGGAGAGGGAATGGAATTAGTGCCTCATGCTGATTTTTATGTCCTAATGAAAGGTCTGACCAACTTGGGACTAGGCACTTAGCCAATCCAACAGATGGGCATTAGTCCTGAAAGCAATATGACCATGTATACTCATTCAGTACTTTTTTTTTCATCAGGGAGGATTCTCACCCACGATTGTCCTAACAGCTGTTCACACTGAGCTTATACCCTCCTAGTTGGGGAGAGATGTCATCGCCCATTCATCTTTAAGCTTGATACATTTTCTTTTTTTAAAACTTTATTATCCTTGGTTTGGGTTTTGGGGGTTCTTCTCCTGTTGGGGTTTTTTTTTTTGGTCTGTTTTCTTTTTTAAAATGTTACACTTAAATACAAAATGAAAAAAGAAAAAAAACATTGTCATGTACATAGCAGATTATGAGAGGATTCGATATAGAAAAATAGATTTCCATTTCAGGAACACCTATATGATAAGTACTACACATTGTTTTCAAAGCTGCCCAGCTTTTCCTTTGTATTTGTTTTCTTTTGTTCTCTGCTGTGTAATTTCTTACTTTATATTTTCCCCTCTCTCTCAGCACCCCACACAAAGACTTCAAGTATGTACATATACAAACATATATACACACATATATACATACATACATATACATAGATATCTATAAACATAGACATATATACACATATGGACTCATAAACATATATGTAAGACTGTAATATGATTATTTCCTCCTATCATCTATTTCTCTGCAAATGGATAGAGTCTTCCTTCATAAGTCCAAGTTTTTTAATGTTTCTCTAAGTCAACTAGCTCAACATTTCCTACACCACTACAATATTATTTTCTGGATTCAAATGACATCTTCCTTCATAGGATCTTTGAGGTTAATTTGGTGTTTACAATAAAATGAGTTGGTTACTTAAAGTTGTTTTTAAAGCAATACTGCTGTTAACTGTATACAATGTTCTCTTGGTTTTGCTCATTTCACTCATTTATCAAATGCTTTTTTTCTGCATTTATTGATATTATCATATAATTTTCGTTATTTTTATTATTGATAAATCAATTATACTAGTAGTTTTCCTTTCTATACTTTTTAAAAATGAAAAAAATTAATGCAAGTGACCTTTAGACTGTAAAGATATGTAAAGTAAACCAATGCAGAGATCTCTTCATTAGCCCATATCTTCATGATATTACTCCATCTCATTAAAGCTAAGATCAGTAATTTGAAGCATTTGCATATTCAGATATCTTATAGCACAATATGACTACCAAGTCACCGACTAACCATTTTGCCCAATGCTTTCATGATGGAATATAATTTCCAAATACTACACATGAAATATTTTTTATTACCATAGGTACTGGGGACATGGCTCCACTTTGTGAATGACAGAGTACCCTGAGATCTAAGAAAGATATGCTTGGTGCCCAAGATTCAAATTGCACAGTGCTTTGATGCAAAGTGGGGCATTAAATTGATTCTATATTAACTATCGCAGCGTGGAGCAATTGAAAGAGCACAGGCTGTGGAGTGAGAGGAGCTAGATTTACCTCCTGTTGTTGATACTTAGCATTTGTGTGACCTTGGATGAGTCATTGACCTCACAGAACCTTAGTTTCCTCATCTGTAAAATGAGGGGGTTAGATAAAATAGCCTTTGAGTTATCTTCTAGCTCTAGAACTATAATCCTATGATAATATGTCCTAAGATTGCTTGTGCCCTAAGAATAGGTAAGTAAAGCATGATATAGGAAAGGTAAATGGTAACCCTCTCTCTTGTTTAGTGGTTTGTTTGGTTTTCTATATCAGTGTATAGTTTGAGGGGGTAGCTCAATTAGAACAAATGCCATGTGTTACAGATTGGGAAATTTCAAATTAACTTCTGAAATCTGAATTGTTTGTTTTCTATTTTTCACTTGTATCTCAAATTCTCCAATACTTCCCAGAAAATTGAAAAAAGTTTAGCCAAGATGATGTGTGATGGCATTGTATGATATAAGATGATCTCTCTGACTTTTTTCAGAGAATAACTCTGATATTGAAATATCTTCAGACTACATGTTGCTATTGCTGTGGAATATACAGCTGGGAGATACCAGGGGGCATAGAATCAGTTAGAACTTCACAGTTTGTCTTTCTTTTTGAATGAAGACCTCTCATTGGATAATATTCAAAAGGGGGAAAAATAGCCTGGCCATCTCCCGAGTATCAGATTGTGCCTCCAGCTAAACTTTCAACATTTAGTCATGTAGAGGACAGACAGCACACAGTTCATCTAGGAGGGATAAAACACTTCATTTCTCCAGTAAGCAATTCAATTCAGAAATAGACTCCTACATCACAAAAGTCCAGTGGTGAACCACCTCTAGGCTACTCATGGACCTCTGGAAAATAAACATCAGCAAGGGCTTCAAATAGCGACAGGTTCAAAAAGAGACAGCTCCTTGCTGAGTTAATTCTATTGGTCTTTGTTGATTTTCCATTTCCCAAACAGCAAGATGTACTTGTTTTTGAACAGTCTTGCTTAAATATTACAAAGGTCTTTGACATATGCAGAGTGTGCTCATCTTGCTGGAAGGCTTCTTTATTAAAAAAAAAAAAACTCAGCAGAGTAGCATGTTCAATCACTCACTTTTTTTTAATGTGAAAACATTTGTAATTAAACTTCTGTCAAAATGCATTGTCTCCATGGAAGTTTTTTTTTTCTTTTCTCTACTTCTCAGTTATGTGGATCTTGGCAATTATAAATTACCTAGTTGATATTTTGACTGTGGTTTCTCCAGTTTGCATTTTCTTTCACAATTGATGAAAGTTCTATTTACTCAGAGTCAATTCTTCACATGAAGCACTCAAGGTTCAAGTGACTCTGGGCTTGGCAGCTTTGACTCATTATTAAGAAGAGCCCAATAGAAGAGTATTAATTATTCCTCTGTAAATGTCAACATTAGAAAACGCCCGAGAGGAGAGGGGAGAGAACATCACAATCATGCCAAAAGCAAATGAGGAAATACTTGACTCAGATTTACTAAACAACAATGTCAACAGTCCCATCAGTCGTCATTTCAGTCTCTGGCAGTACAGGAGTCAGCCTTAGGGCTTATAGCTGTCTATTGACAAGAACAGAGTGGGTACTCAACCATATGTGCCTGTTCATAGGCCATGAAAAATCTTCCGTGTTCAGTCCTGTGAGCTTGCATAAATACAGCCTTTTGCCAGTTAGGATTTGATGGGAGCCCCGTGTGACTTGGTTTCCAGCTGCCTACTTGGAACGCTTCCGTCTTCTTCTATAAATGGGGGAATGGAGGTTTAGCTATCACTCTTCACTCAGGGCAATGCTACTTGCAGTCTAACAAGTCTAGCATTTGCTCGCCTTGGTTTTGAGGCAGCTTCTCTGATTTCTTCTTAATGAATGAAGATTCCATGCTTAATATTCTGGGCTCCAACCTGGGATGGGACGCTTTTGCCATTGTTTTGCTTTATGGGTTAAATGTGAACCAGTCCTGGGCTGTGTGGGATAGGAGAAGATATGTATGGGGCAGGGGGGTGTCCTTTCTCTTAAGCTCTTATTTCCACATTAGACCCAGGTTGTACAGACACCATCATTTCCTATTAGATGCAACAGACACATTACCCCATGAATCTGGAAAGGATTCACCACTACCAAAATTAAACCTAAATGGTTTACTTCTAGCATAATGAAAGCTACAGAGGGTCTTTTCCTTTCCAATTCTTAAATGGTATTTACCGTCATGGGGGGAGGAGGAGATGGGGTGGAGAGAGGGTTGAGAGAGAATCCAAACCATTTATTGTTATTACTCATAATTTATACTAGGGAACAGGAAGCAAATGAGTATTTATACAGTGCTTGCTATGTACCAGGCCCTGGGCTAAGCACTTTACAAATATTATCTTATTTGATTCTCACAACAATCCTACAAAGTAGATGATGCTGCCCTTCTCATTTTACAATTGAGGAGACTGAGGCAAGCAGAGGTTAAGTGACTTGCCCCAGGTCACACAACTAATAAGGGTCTGAGGATGAATTTGAACTCAAGTCTTCCTGACTCCAGGCCCAGCACTCTATCCACTTGTAGCACTTATTTTCTTACCTTCTGCCTCTTTTCTAAAATATTCTGAAAGTTTTTACATCTGTTTTTCTTGTGTTATTTGATATTTGCTCCTTAGAACTCACATGATATGACTTGTGTATGTGTGTGTGTCCCAACTCTGATACATACTAGTTATATTACTGAAAGTAAATCACTTAACATCTTGGTAGTACAGGCAGGGCCAGTGGTGGCAAACTCAAATAGACCAGGGGCCATTAAACCATCCATACAGATCCCTGCAGGTCACATATTGACTTAGTTTTAAAATATGATATTATTTATCATCTATTTTCTTTTTTAACACACTTCCCAATTATATTTTAGTAAGTTTCAGGACATGAGTTTGCCACATCTGCTCTGTGTCATTCTATAAGTCGCAGAGAAGATTCTGACCTATGGTTGTTTAAGGACTAAACACATCTAGGAGTTTCCTACGGCAATGTTTACAATTCTAGTCCTCTGTGTTTTTCCCACTATTGGTCTCTTAGGCTGGCTCTACAATATAACAGAATGAATAGCCATTCTAATCCATTGAATTATAGGATCATAGTTCTGAAAGGGACCTCAGAGGCCATTTAGTCCATTCCCCTCCCTTTATGGATGAGGAGACTGTGGCCCAGAGTGGAAGTCTGAATTGCCCAAGGTCACACGGCAATATCTATCAAAGGCAGGACCTGAACCCTGAACCCTGAGCTTCCAGACTCTGAATCTGGTTGTCTATCCCTTCTAGCATTCGGCCTTTATTTACTAATGTTATTGTTATCATAACTCATAGTTGAATAATAGTAACTGCTAGTTTTAGAGTACTTTAAATTTTGCATTGCAATATATATATTAATATGTAATAATACTTATATATAAAGTAATACTAATACATAATAATACTCATATATATATATATATATATATATATATATATATATATATATATATATACTAATATTCTCACTTGATTCTCACAACAATCTTTTGAGGCAAGTGCTCTAGGCACTATTATCCCTATTTTCCAGATGAGAAAACTGAGGCACAGGTAAGTTAACATATAGCTAATAAGTGGCAGTCCTCTAACTGAAGGTCCACAGTTGTTTCTACTGTGTCATGCTATCTTTCCGTAATTTCAAATGACATAAGGTATATCAAGGGCTTTTACAATTGTACCCAAGTCAATTAGTCATCCTCCTGAGCTGCCTTGCCTTGTAGAAGCCAGTCCCATTCATGCCCGACTTACACAGCCAGACATAACTGTAAGCCTAGCTGTGTAATGGAGACACCTCTCTCAGATGCAAAGCTAGTAGGGGGCAGTGAAAGGATCCATGTTATGTGTAAATGGATTATTTTCCTCATGCCACTCTGGTTGACAGAAGAACTCAGACATAGAAGATTAGTTATATCAGAATTCAAAGTGTAATAATGATCAAAGCCTTTATTTTGCTCATGCAAAGAAATCTGAGAGTCCTTACTTAGGCTGCTCTGTGTGGCAGAATAGAATTCTGTACTATTTATTTTGGTCTCAGTTCACATGCATGCATGTGAGAGCATCTCAAAATGTATTTTTAATCCAGGAAACACCAAAGCATGATATTCCATTACAGATGTCACTGAGAACAATCTTTCTAGTAAGACCTACTTTAAAGAATGGAAAGGATAACAAAATTATAAATCAATGCTATTATTTTCAAACCACTGGCAACAAGATTCAGTAATGAGTCAACTGACTCTCTGCAGTAAATATATTACTTGGCCTCTTTTCCTGGTGGGAGAGTTTCTATAGTTCACAGAGACTACGGAGTTACCATCAAATCTGCTCTTTTCCATGAACTTTTACTGAAGAATGTGTACTCCAGGCTGTGTCCTTTAAACAAAAATGATTAAATATGAGGAATGTTTCAATATGCTTTCCTTTTCAGCTCCTTGGTTAATTACTATGCCCTGGGTGATTTGGAAAATGGAGATCCCACATTAAAAATGACAGCATTCACAAAACCCCTGCATATGTATCATTCGAGTAAAGTACAAACAATTCACAGTCCTTCAGAGAAATTTATAGAGCTGCACTTTCTCCTGGTTCTTAAAGAAACAATGCTATGAAAGGTCTTCAGGAGCCCAAGTCATGATTACAGAGGAATGGGATTGGAGTTTGTTACTGGTTGCTGTTCAAAATTAACTAAACACAGACCCAGAAGAAGGTGGTTGTGTTTTGTAACATGATCTATACTATTTTTTGCATGTTTGAATCCAAAATTCTACCTTGGCCAACCCTCCATAACCTCAGAGGACTGACATCTATAGTGGAAATTGTTCTTTCCAGAAGCAATTATGGGCTACCACTGGGTAAATTCAGGCCAAAGCCTTAGATTGGGTCAATGCTTTGAGTATAGTAAGCTGGGGAGGTCGTTTTTTTTTTTTTTTTGGTAGGGGTACCAAGGGTTGGCAACCTATGTAGGTAGCTAGTTCAATTCTTACTTTGCTTGGATATAGAAACTGGTTGGCAATTCTAGTCCATTGTATTAGTCAACCTATCCTGGGGAAGATGAACATGAAACAAGTTATTCCAAATGCTACAACAGCCAATATAGGCATGGCTAAGTCTGTGTTAGTATAAAAAAGGGGTCATTTTTTTTTCAAAGTTTTACCTCTAGCTACTCTTTATGTATTGTCTTCCCCTATTATAATGTAAGATCCTTTAGTGCAGAGACTTGCTGGCATGTTCCCTAGAATTTAGCACAATGCCTAGCATATAATGAGTACTTAATCAATGCCTTTTTATTCCTTCATTCAAATCCAATAAAGTAACATTTCTGTGTCTGAACTTCCTGCCACCTTTGAACATACAGAAGCTATTGCTGGTAGTGATTAGAGTTAGGGTTTTTAACCTGGGGGATCTGGAAACTTTTTTAAAAATTTCTTTCATTTTGTTAACTATATTTTAATGTAATTGGTTTCTTTGAAATATTATGTATTTTATTTTATACATTTTAAAATATTGTTCTGAGGATGTCTCCACAGGCTTCATCATACTGCCAAAAGCACCCCCTGGAGAAGAGGTCTCAGCAAATCTCTCTGGTCCCAGGTACAGCATTCCTTTTGTGGGGAGGTGGGGTAGGGCATGATTAAAACGTGTTAAATATTGACCCTATAAGGGGAATACACAGACATAGCTCACATTATGTTACCCACAATAACATCAGTAATATACTCATAAATATCCCCTACAGTGAAGTCACTAAACCCTCCTGTGATATCACTCTGTCAATCAACCATATGTAGTTTATTTAGCACTGTTTTCCTGGGATTTACTACCCCCCACTTAATCTGCATTCTCCTCTAAGGTTCTATTATCATAGAGTCAATTATGCGTATATGTACCCTGAATTCCATCACCTACAATATCACAGATATCATTGCTATGTCAAAGGAGAAGGCCTCCTAAGAAGGTGCAATTTTATTAAGAATCTTCAATACCACAACAACATAGGACCAAAATTGGTCATACAATATGCTGGTCTTCCTTTAAATCCTGTAAAGATTATAAATGTATGCTAGCATGGCAGCTGTAATAATCATAAAGAAGTCATATTTTTGTGGCATAGTGGAAAGAAAATTGCATTTGGGTAAAAAGTATGCGAGTTTAGATCCTAGCTGTATTAATTGTTACCTTGGTGATTTGGGGGCAAATCTTTTAACCTCCCCAGGGCCTCAGTATAAAATAAAGTGGTTAAACTAGACAGAGTCTTAACCTTTTTATTTTTCATAGTGGACCCTTATGGCAGTCTAGTTCTGCCTATGATACCCTTCTCAGAATAATGTTTTTAAATAATTTAAGGAAATGCTAAATCTCAGGTAGAGTTTAGTGAAAATAAAGAAATATTTTAGTGAATAAAGAATAATATATATATAAAGTTCATTAAAAATAATATATATAGAATAATAGAAAGAAAGAAAGAAAGAAAGAAAGAAAGAAAGAAAGAAAGAAAGAAAGAAAGAAAGGAAGAAAGGAAGGAAGGAAGGAAGGAAGGAAGGAAGGAAGGAAGGAAGGAAGGAAGGAAGAAAGAAAAAGAAAGAAAAGCATTTTTTTTCCTATCGAAGTTCACAGAACCCTGAAATATATCTCTGGACACTTTAGGGTTCATGTCCATGAACTACAGGTTAAGGACCTCTGAATTATATGGTCTGTGAGATTCCTTCTTAAATATTCTATGAGATTCAGTTCATTTAAAGCGAAGTTAGAACTTTTCAGATTCACATTTCCTTGAACAGGTCATCTAAGCTGTGTACCTCAGTTTTTCGTCTATAAAAAGAGGGCATTAGGTGGGTGCCTAGCAACGGAGGAGGAGGCAGGAGGGGCAGAGAGGAGGGGGAGCCAGGGAGAAGAGGGAGAGAAAATGGGGAGGAGGAGAGGCCATGTGGTCTGAGCACTTCCGAGGCACTGGCAGGAGACTGCGCCAGACTGTGCTCCCTGCCACTGTCCCAAGAGGGCATTGTCAGAGGCCCCCAGCCTGGCCCTCGACCCCCCACGATGCCTCACGTGGCAGGACCGAGAAGCTTGAGGGGCGGGCTGCAGCCTCCGGGCTGAGCAAAGAAGACATCCAGAGAGCCCGGGCAGCAGCCTGGCCCAGAGTGGGGCTGAGGCCCCAGCTGAGTGAGCGTGCCCGGGAGCGAAAGGTTCCTGCTTCTCGAATCAGCGGCCTGGCCAACTTTGGGGGACTGGCAGTGGGCCTGAGCCTCGGTGCCCTGGTTGAAGTGGCCAAGACATCATTGTCAGGAGGGCATGCACGTGGGGAAGGTGGCCCTACCCTGGGCACCAGCCCCTTCCTCTCTGAAGCCAATGCTGAGAGGATAGTGAAGACTCTGTGTACTGTTCGAGGAGCAGCACTCAAGGTTGGCCAGATGTTAAGCATCCAGGACAACAGCTTCATCAGCCCCCAGCTGCAGCGCATCTTTGAGAGGGTCCGGCAGAGCGCTGACTTCATGCCTCAGTGGCAGATGATGAGAGTCCTGGAAGAAGAACTGGGCAGGAACTGGCATACCAAGATGGCCTCCCTGGAAGAGAGACCCTTTGCTGCTGCCTCCATTGGTCAGGTCCACCAGGGTGTCCTACCAGATGGGACTGAGGTGGCTGTGAAGATCCAGTACCCAGGTGTGGCCCAGAGTATCCAGAGTGATGTGGAGAATCTGCTGGCAGTGTTGAAGATGAGTGTGACCTTGCCCGAAGGCCTCTTTGCGGAGCAGAGTCTCCAGGCCTTGCAGCGGGAGCTGGCCTGGGAGTGTGATTATCGCCGGGAGGCTGCCTGTGCCCGCACCTTCAGGCAACTCCTGGAAGGTGACCGTTTCTTTCGGGTACCCGCAGTGATTGAGGAGCTGAGCACAGATCGGGTGCTGGCCATGGAGCTGGCCAGCGGGGTGCCCCTGGACCAGTGCCAGGGCCTGAGCCAAGATGTCCGGAACCAGATCTGCCGTGAGCTCCTGCGGCTCTGTCTTCGGGAACTGTTTGAGTTCCGATTCATGCAGACGGACCCCAACTGGGCCAACTTCCTGTATGATCTCTCCAGCCACAAGGTGACCCTGCTGGATTTCGGGGCAAGCCGGCAGTTTGGATCAGAGTTCACAGACCACTACATTGAGGTGGTAAAGGCTGCTGCAGATGGTGACCAAGCTCGGGTCCTAAAGAAATCCCAGGACCTGAAGTTCCTGACAGGTTTTGAAACCAAGGCGTTTTCAGAGGCCCATGTGGAAGCAGTCATGATCCTAGGGGAGCCCTTTGCTAGTGCTGGCCCCTATGATTTTGGCACAGGGGACACAGCTCGCCGGGTGCAGAATCTGGTGCCCATAATGCTTCGCCATCGGCTCTGCCCACCACCAGAGGAGACCTACGCCCTTCACCGAAAGCTGGCAGGGGCTTTCCTGGCCTGTGCCCGACTTGGAGCCAACATCTCCTGTGGGGACTTGTTCCATGAGGTCTACGAGCATTATTGGGCTCCTCAACCTTCAGGCTAACTCTGACCCTTCAGGAAATCACTGGCCAGCCCTCACTCCAGGACCCAAGGACTTGATGCAGGAGCTCTCAGGGTCCCTTCAATGACTCACCTTGGGACCACCCCAATAGCTCGCAGAGACCTTTAGGGAGCCCCTCACCAGGTCTTAGATTCATCTGTCCCTGCTCATCCACATGGCTTCCAGTTACTGTGCTAGGCCGGGAAACTCATCAGGGCCCTCCCACACACACATAACCCCTGGAACTTAGTGACCACCCCCTCTTCCTCCTGTTCTGAGCCCCAACCCAGCCCCCATCAAGGGGAGTGGAGTTCCAGATGGCCTGTATGCCTGGATCCTCCCTCCCCCACCAGCTGTCTTCAGACCCAATGGGCAGTGCATTCAATGATATCCTAAATAAAGGGGAATCGCCCTCCCTCTCCTAAAAAAAAAAAAAAAAAAAAAGAGGGCATTAGAAAATATATCAAAGGATCTTTCTAGCTCTAATGTTGACCATTTAAAAATAAATATAACCGTATCTTTCTGAGCTGTATTTAGCTGAAATGAAGTATTTTACCCCTCACAATTTGAATCTTTATGATAAATCCAATGTGGAAGCAGTCTCACAAAATGAGATGTGATCATCAAAATCTTATCTTGAATTTTTATTTTTGGAATAAGGAAACAGATATCTGGCAAGTTATCAAATAAATGACATATACAAATCTTGGAAACCTTCCAGATTTGCTTTTTAATTCAAATTGTTCTCACAAATCAGAAAGCATACCACTATATTTATAAGGTATGGTCACGACTGGCTTATTTCCCATCTTCTTCCTTGCCCTTTGGGGTTCTGTAAAGCCCAGGATATCTCCTCTAATAAGAGGGAGTCTCTCAATAAGAATAGTTTCCCAGGGCCATAGAACAAGATGTAAGGAAGGCACTATTTTTTTCATGGCCATAATAGGAAATAAAATAGTAAAAAAAAAAAAAAGGCATATATATCTCATTGAAGAAGTCTGAAGATCTGGATTCTGTTCCCAGCATCAATCTGAACATGCTACATGACCTTAGGAAATAATAAGCATAAATCTCTCATGTTCAAGGAATCATCATAGACATTTTAGCCACAAATGCAGGTCTGATTCTCATATTGCCCTGTTACCTTCACATGGAAAATGATTCTGTTTTATTATCACAGATCAGTCTCCAAATTCCAGGTCAGGAACTTTGTAAACGCAGTCAATTGGTCACATAGAGGACTGGATGAGAATCTGGAAGAAAACAATTATCCCTGATGGTAATTTAACTCAAAGCAGGTCTCATGTATAGCATTATGATAATATAAAGCAACACTTTTTCCCTCAAAAATTGTTGAACCAATAAATTAGCTACTCAGCAAGCATTCATCAAATAGGGGTGGGAAACCTGCGACCTCAAGGCCACTTGTGGTCTTCTAGGTCCTCAAGTGTGGCCCTTTGAGTGAATGCAAATGTCACAGAACAAATCCCCTTAATAAAAAGATTTGTTCTGTAAAACTGGGACTCAGTCAAAAGGTCACACACAAGGACCTAGAAGGCCACATATGGCCTCAAAGCCACAGGTTCCCCATCCCTACAAGCATATGCTATATGCCAGGCCTTGTGCTATATACCGTCAATAAAAGGACAGAGATAAAATAATACCTTTCCCTTAAAGATATTTCATTTTAACTAGGGTATAGGTACAAAATATACACATATAAGCATATGTAGACATATATGCAAAGTAAATGCTAAGGGGCCTTAATAGCAAGGGCAAAGAAACAGGGAGGAAGAGCTTGAGGTGAGCTTTGTAAAAGGGTAGGGATTGTAAGGATTGAGGTGAGGAGGGAGACATTCCATTGACAAAAGATAATCTGTGCAAAGGCATGAAGATAGTAGGAGTATTGTTTGAGGAACAGCAAGAAGGCAGGTTTGCTTGAATCATAGAGTGTGTAAAGGGAAGGGATGTATAACATGTATGGAAACAGTCTAAGTGGGTCTGACTGTAAAGCATTTTAAATGCCAAACAAAAAGAATTTCTTTTGATACAAGAAGCAATTGGAGCTTCTTGAGCCAGTGATTAAACGCTAAGACCTGGGATTTAGGAAAAATCAATATGGCAACTGTGTGGAATATAGATTAAATAAGAGAGAGAATGAAGGCAGAAAGAATAATTAGGAGACTATTGCAATAGTCTGATAATGAGGTAATGAAGTAATGAGGGCCTGAATTAGGATGGTGGCTATGTGAATGGTGAGATGAATGCAAGATGGAGTAGTTCAATCAACAAGATTTTGCAAATGTTTGTATATGAAATGTCATGAGAGAGAAAAGACAAGGACGACACTGAGATTGTGAATCTAGGTGATTTGGAGGACTGTGCTACTCTTGATAAACATAGCAAAGTTACGAAGAATATCGAATTGATGGCGGGGGGAAGCAAGCATAAAATGAGTTCTATTTTGGACATGTTGAGCTTGAAATGCTTATGGCATACCCAGTCGCAAATGTTCAATAGACCATTGATGATATAAGGACTGGTTGATTCCTAAATATTTATTTTGTATGTTTATATATATATATATAAATATATATATATATATATATATACACACATATAGTATAAAATTATAAAAATAAATGTTTATTTTAAAAACAAATTATGTCTATGGAGAGAGACTGGAGGTGAATATATGGATTTGGGAGTTGTGTGCATAAAGATAATAGCTGAAACCATGGGAGATAATGGGGACACCAAGGGGGAGTGTGTAGAGCAGACCTACGCAACATCTGGCTAGTTGAAGGATTTCAGGTGGCCCGCAAAAAATAGAGAGGATGCAAAAGAAAGTAAAGATGTAATGAGTGCTTTGTCTGTGCCCTGCTTAACCCACTTTCCACTAGTAATTATTGTGCCCATAATGTAACCTGGCAAATAACATTGCACACTCTCTCCTGTTTGTCACCTGACTGGTAGCAACCAACCATCATCAGTCTATCTCTAGTTTGAGAGGAGCAAGAGTCATATCTTTTCACTGTGTTTTTAGTCGTTACTAGAGATGGACAGGGATAATGTGAATGCAGGCACATACCAAGGCAACTGATGCCCACTATGCAATGAACTGCAACAGCGTAAATACATCTTCCTCTCCCTTGCTGCACAGTCACCTTCCAAGTTACATGAGTGTCTGGTGCTCTTTCCAGGGTCAGACACTCAGTTTAGTATTTCTTTGTATTGTGAGCAGTTGCTGTGGAGATCTTTTGGTTCTCACATTAAAGTTTTTGGAGTGACTGTAAAATGGGTGATAAAAAGAAATGGAAGGTCAAATCAGAACATGAAGTGCTTAATCTGCAGTGGACAAAGAGATACTTGTTTACTTACATGAGAGACAAAATATTGTGCCTTGGTTACCAAAAAGTAATAGCCATTCCAAAAGAATACAATCTCCGTCGCCATTTAGAATCAAAGCATCCTGACTTAAGCAAATTGGATACTCATGAAAAACAAATTAAAGCATCCAAATTGTTGAAAAAATTTAGTGGGGAACAATGGTTGTTCAAAAAAGTAAACTCAGAAAATGAGGCAGCTACTAAGGTTCATTTTCAGATTTCTAAGGAAATTGCTACTGCTGGGAAGTCTTACTGAAAGTGACTTCATAAAGAAGTGTTTGCTGTTTGCAGTTTCTGGATTATGTCCCACTTAGTAAAGTAATTAAAAAAAACATTAATGTGATTTCATGATAAATAAAAATCTTAAGTAATAAGTGTAATTAATTGATATTAATTGAAATTTCCCTTTTTTAATATGGTTTATTTGAAAAACAGTTTAATAATGAATTACACCTTTATTTGGAAAGGGAGCCAGTAAAAATCTATCGGTGGACCAAAGAAGTTTAACCTATGTTAATTCTGGCCCCTACCTACTGCCAAGCTGTGCAGGTCTGGTGTAAAGGGAGGAGAATCTAAGAAAGAACAGTGTGTTATGCCCACAGTTGGGGGTTGAGACATGGATAGTGATACAACAAAGAAGAAGTAGGAGAGGTCAAATAGGTAGGAAGAAAACCAAAAAGAGTAGTCATGAAATCCCAGAGAAGAGAGAGTGTTCAGGAAAAGAGGGTGATTAATACTGTGTCATACTAAAGTAAGGTCAAGAAGGGTGAGGACTGGAAAACAAAAAAGGTTATTGGACTTACTGATTTATCTCTATATTAGTTTCTCCATTTTTAAAAATGTGTATGAGAACATATTAATACTTTTTTACCCGGGAATGTTTTACACATAATGATCAAATGTCTTTCACAGATTTCCAGGAGTTTCCAATTTAGGAAAATTTAATTTGCTGACTCTGGAGTCAAAAATGGACTTTGTCAGGATTTTGTCAAGTGAATTATTTATCACTCTACCTTTAATAACAATTTGGCTATTCATATACACACACACTTTGCCATTTGCAAATTATTTTGTTTGCAATAATCTTTTCAAGTAGATACTAAAGATATTTCTGTTTTATAGATGAGCAGTAAGATTTCCCGGCATCTTCCATGAATGGATATATATGCCTGCTTTTCCATTGAGGAGATCAAAGAGAATGAGACTAGCTATTCAAAGAAGACTTTTGGTGGGATAGATGGTAACCATAAGGAAATGGGTGCTAGGGCATTTAATATCGGATATGACCTCACTGTTGTTATGGTTTCTCATAAATCTTTACTTGAAATTTATAATAATCTGATTTAATTTAGTAAAGAAGCACTAATGGGGACTCCTGAGATGTTGATTTAAATAAATCACTACCTCAGCTGTAATAGGAACCTGAGGATAGCTGAGAAAGGGTCAATTTGAGAGAGGTCCCCAGAGACCTACAGAAACTACATAAAATTTCATAGATGTCAAATTGAGTACTTTGCAAATCCTTCACCCAGAATCCATTTGTGTCAGAATACATGCTAAACACTAAATACAAGAGTCTGCCTTAACATATTTCCATCATTCACTTCATTTTGCTTTGTTCTATTTGAAACTCAGTTATAATACAGAAAAGGTTCTTTAAAATGTTTTATGGTAGTGACAGTACACTTGACATTAGACAAAGCCTTGGATTTATTCAACTTTGTTTAAAGAAAGTTTTCAGTAGTTCAAGAGGATAGGGCAGAGCGCTATAAACAACAGTGCATTTTCCATTTTCTTTTGTTTTGATTTTTCCCCAGGTCATGGTCAATCTATTTATATTCCTTACTTCGCCCCTTCAGGGTCCCTTCCAATCCTGAGTGTCCATCATAGCATAAAAATAAATATGAATTCCCAGTCACTTTTCTTGGTTTTTAGATTAGCTTCTTAATTGATATCATTTAATTCAAATGAAAGTGTATAGGACTATAGCCTAAAGAACTATTATGATGTTTAAAATATAGGTCAAAATTTAAAATAATTTATAAACCAGGCTGCTCTCCTTTTTATGCATGATTTTGATAAAGTTATCTCTATTTTAACATTTTAATCTAGCTATCTGGTATCTGATCTTCCCCCCTGCCCACCCATACTGGGGAGTCAGTAGGACAGCAGATCATTTCTGCATCCCCGTGAAAGAAACATCTTTGGATTTTCAATTAATATAGTTGATTATTAGTGAAGTATGGATGCCTTTTTTCCTGTAACCCATCTAGTATAACAAGTTGAAACATGGCTTCAAATTGGTGTCTCCATTTTCTCTTTGACATATAGATACAGTGCTTTATGGCAGGAAAACATAACTAAAAATCATGATTTCCCCAACATTTTTCTCACAGTTCTTTTCAAATGTTAAAATTCCCACCCAAAACGCACTCAAGGCAGGATGTCCTGTTTATTCGGGGAGTTCCTTCTGACAAAACAAAGCAGACATTGCTGCTATTAATGGGTCTGTAAGACTTGGCAACCATGAGGAAAATAGATATTTTCTAAAAGTGAAAGAAGGCTAACTTCAAATATTTACCTTCCAACTCTACCATTATATTCTGCAGTTGACAGCAATTGCTGTTACAGTTACATTGAATGGAGGGCGGAGAGTCTCATTCATTGTTTCTCAATAGAAAAATGACAAACTGGAAAAACAAGCTGTAGGCCAATTTAAAAAAAATTATGAAAGCAATGAAATTGTAACATAATTTTAAAAAATTAAAGTTTTATTTAGGAATCCCTCAGTCCCCATGAAGCCTGGAACATATGTATGCATGCATATGTGTATATCTATATATCTCTATATACACACACACACACCTGTATAATATATACTTACAATGTATGTGTGTATATATATATATATATATGTGTGTGTGTGTGTGTGTGTGTGTGTGTGTGTGTGTGTGTGTGTATGTGGGAAATAATTGGAGGAAGTTTCTTTCCACATAATTAAAAGTCCTCCTGTCTTTGATAGGAGAATGTGTGTCAGAGGTGACTGGTTCTAATCAGAGCTGTGATCTAGCAGAATCAGGCATCTGATAAGGTAAGAGGTTAGAGGCTTGTACGCATGCTTGAGAGCTAGTTGAGGGAAGCATGTAGCTTGGGAGGTTGCACCTAGCCAGTGGAGAACAAGGCTGGAAATTCTAATGGAAGCACTATAAAGGGGCTCTTGTTTGTCTGAATAGGTGTACTCCATTAAGGGAGCTACCCATTTTTTTTAGAAAGAATAAATGTAAAATAAATGTAATGAAAACCTTCCTGACTTTCCAATGAATATTTTTTATTCCTAAAACTAAGCATGTTTCTCAAATGTGTGTACATATATACACATCACCAACTCATTCATTATCAATTGACTGAACTGAGTAGTGAGATGGTAAGGTGGAAAATCAAATCCCACCCATGAATCTTAATGACTATGTGACCCTTGATAAGTATATTTAATCTCTTTCTGACTCAGTTTCTTCATCTGTAAAATGGGAATAAGTTATACTTAACCACACAAGGATGTCCTGGTGTTCAGCTTTGCAAAATGTAAAACACATATAAATGCCATTTTTCAGAAGATTTTTTTGGATTTGTCCTGTCATTTCATGACATAGACAATTCCTGATGAGGAAATTTCCTTTATAGATGAGTATATGTAGTTGTCCTGCAAGTTAAAGTCATGATGAGTTGTTTCAGGTGCTAAGAATATAAGTGACTTGCCCAGGGTCACACAGATCTCTCCACTCTGCTGCAATACATTCTTTCCATGATTATTCCCTTAAAATGGAGTGACTGCTCCATAAAGATGGAATCAGAGTTCTTTTTCCCTTAGATCTGATCTGACATCTGTTTATTCAATAATTAAATACTGATTGAGTCAATGCAGTATGGTAAAAAGCTGACAAACTTACCACATATTTATTTTCCTTCCTCAAAGCTCACTTTAAACAATGGCATGTTCTGTATGTATTTCATTTTTAGTGCCCAATGATTAGAGGGATACAATGAATGAAAAATAGGAGAAAAAAACAAGTCAAGAAGGTACTACTACATTCTTTGCAAAACACACAGAATATATTTTCATGTACTTTTATGTATTTTCATGCCTTTTACATGCTTTTTATTTCCTGTATGTTCATACCTTTTACAGAGAAGTCATATATTTTTTATCTCAACTCTTTCTTTTGAAATCAATTGGTTAGCACACATTTAATATTTACAATGTAGAAGACATTATTCCAGGTGAGATGAGAGAGACAGAGAAGTACACCACCTGCCCTTCAAGGACATACAATATAGTTGGAGAGATGACACCTACGGATCCTTGTGTCCCTGCCTGTCCAAAGGCCAGCAAACATATTGGCTGGAATAAATGAGTGCTTGTCTGAATATACTCAAACTCAGAGATTCAGTGCAAAATCAGTACTTCTGTATCCTTGGGACTCTACATCAATAACACATTTACCTGACTGATAATCTTCCAGAAAGAGGCTCCCTTGCCAGTTCATGTCTATATATCCAAGAAATATGTTTTTTTTAAAAACCAGATCCAAATCCTTTGTAAAAAATGACCCCTAATAATATATATCATTTATCAGTTCTGCTTTTGTGTGAATGCACTTGTGCATGCATGTTTTAAATCAACCTTCACAGCATTATTTTTTTCTGTTTATTTCCAAAGCATGGTGAGACTCTGCCTTAGGCAAATCATTTAACCATTTTAGATTTCCATTCTTCTGGGACTGAAATTGACAACCTTTCCCCTAGCAGTATAATGGTAGATGAATTACTATTTTAAAAGTTTTTTTCAGACAAAACCTGTCTCCCATAATGTGTAAATGAAGCACTGTGATGCTCTTTAACTTTAATTCAGTGTTTCTGTAGATAGTGCCACTCTTCCCAGTTACCCAGGGAGGAGTACTAGAAGTCACCTCCCTAAGTGAATGAAAGTCACATATGAGTCCTTTCTCTCCTTTACCGTCTCACCATAACCAATCATTTGCCCAATTCTACTGAATGACACCTCCACACTATTTTTCAGATTTGAACCATATTCATACTCCTCTTTAATAAGGTCTTCATATCTTCCTGCCTAGGTACAGTCAATTCCTCAATAAAACCACATATATATTCCTAAAAGAATAATAACTCTGCTGTGCAAAATCATGAAAAAAAATTCACAGAGCTTATGGGGAAAATGTTTTGTGTCACCACACGAACACACACACACACACACACACACACACACACACACACACACACATTTTTTTAAAACATTACCTAAAAAACAACAGTGCAGCTTTGTGCAGGGCTGCTGCTCAGCCTGCCATGGGAAAGACAGTAGGGGGAAAGAGGGAAGTGTGTGGGTAAAGACCAGCCCTCCTCTGCCCACAGTTCCTATTACACCAGAAAAATGCAGTAAATAGGGTACTTTATCTTGAAAAAGACCTCAAGTTTGCTTGTGGGAGTGAGTATCCAAATTCACCCAGGTCATTGTCAAAACTGGCTACCACTCTATGACAGGAAAGTTGAGACAGGTGATGTGGCCTCTATGAGGGGCCGCAGGGAAATGTCCCCCAAATTGTGCCCCAGCACTGCCCTGCCAGGCACACATTTACACCTACATGGTGCCCAAGACAGCTGAGGTCGGCTTTTCTTTGGGCAGGTGATTCCAAGGTAGCAGCAATCCAAATGCCTATAAAATTGGTTCTAGGATTAGTTGGTGGGGTGTTAGGGTGTGTAACTGTGGTGTTCTCTCTATCTCTGTCTATTTCTCTTCATCTTTTTCTCTCCCTCTCTATGTGTCTTTGTCTCTCTCTGTCTCTCTCTCTGCCTCTATCTCTCTCTGTCTCTTGCTTCTCACTGTCTCCCTATCTCTCTGTCTCTGTCTCTGTTTGTCTGTCCCTCTCTCTCTTTTCCACTTGTGTCTCCATGCCCCAGCCCCTTGCTCGTGTTTCTCCTCTCCAACATCTAGGGCTGAAAAAGATGAGCTGCCTCTGGATTCTCCCATGCCCAGAAGGCCAGCCTAGTGTCACACCTGGCAACGGGAAAAGTTAAAACCAGGCATCTCCTCTTTTCACAAACCTGCTTCTTCACCATTATAGACTCTGTACTTCTTTCATTCCTAACAGGTCTATGTCTCTCATCGATCCATACCACCATTGTGGTACAGTTTTCTGCACTTTTGCTGTTTCTTGAGGACAAAACCTTGGATAAGTAAATACAAAATTTTCTTTATGCTCAAATCAAATATAACAATCCTTTGGAATAAATCTGAGTTTTCAAATCAAGTATTATGGCAAATAGGAGATCTGACTGCTATTATAATGTGTCAGCATTCCTACCAACAGAGTATTCCCAGTGAGCTTTTGCTTGATATTGCCTGGGTCCAGGCCTAGCATTTCCTGGCAATCTCTGGACCATGCTGCCATGCATGGACCTTCTCTTCCCTTCCTTACCTGCTCCCACTTTCCCTTTTTATTATACTTACTTTCATACATATTTCCCCTCACTTCAATTGTAAAATCCTTGAGAGCTAGATCTTTTTTTTTTCATTTTTATATTCCTGGCTTCTAGAATAGTTCTTTGCACACAATATGTATTTAATAAATATTTGCTGAATGACAGAATTTGCTGAAAGACAGAAGGTGCTATGGAACATAATGATACCCTTCAACAAAAATGGCACTGTAAAGATAAAGCAGTCAGCTAAATTTTAGTCACTAAGTCTAGATAGGAGAGCTGAGACATAGAGGGAAAGCAAAGAAAAAAGTGAGCAAGGATAGCTCTTCATCAAAAAGTCAACATTGACTGAAATGAAAAAAAATTATCAGTTGGATCCATGTACAAACTTAAAAACATTCTGTGATTTGCCTACTACCAGTGTGGAAAAACTAACCTTTGCTGAAAGAAAATACCAAACAAAATATGGGCTTATTTCCTTCTATGTTCTAACTGGTTATCTGTAAAATATTCACTGTGGAAGGTCATCTTTTTGCCAAAAGATTTTGCACCTATTAGGCAGTCAATAAATAATTATTGATATCAGCTGCATTTATACATTTCTAGCCAGTCTACAGAGTAAAAGCAAAACAGAAAGCTAACAGAATTAACCACTTGGGTAAGTCAAGACCAACATTTTGTTTAAATTATGAGTAATGGTTTAAATCATTCAGACTAATATATTTTATCTGAAATTAGTACACAAAAAGGGCCTTGATCTGACTTTGGCTGTGCAGACTAGAATGATCCCTTTCAGTCTAAAGGCAGTAAATTTTTGCCTTTACTATAGTCATAGTATTACAGTTTAAGTGAAGCAAAGTCAGGAGAACTGCTTAAATAGAGAAAAGAAAAATGAAATAATTACTTTGAAGCTAGAATACAACTAAAGGAATAGTAGAATCGAATGGTGCAAGCATGGCCTGCTCCAAAGTTCAATGGGACGGAAATGAACTGTGCCCCATTCAGAGAGTGTTCGACTCTTCTATCTTCTCAGTCACTTTACTATCCCAAGAGTCATAAGAAGGCAGCTTTATATTGGTGCCATTAATGCCAGTGACCCTCACCAAATCAGTGAACTCATTCCTTCCATAAATTAGGGGTTATCGGACAGCTTTACCTGTGTGACTGATAATGAGGTTTCTCAGATGTGTGAATATCATAGAAGCTAGAAAAGAGCTTCATTAATGTCCATTCAAGTTTTCAGTTAAATTCCCTTGAACTGAACTTGCAGATTATTACAGAGTTATCCTATTCTTCCTCCTTTTCCCCACCCCCACCCCCAATCACTCTCTATTCTCACTGACGGACTAATTAATTTCATTTGACTCATTTTAATATTATATTATTTTCATAATTCCAATAGGGCATATATGCACTCAGTAATCTTTTCCCCCAGTTTCTAAAGGCAAATATTTATTGAATACTCCATTCTGTTGTTCAGTCATTTCAGTCATATCTAATCATCATGATTCCATTTGGGGTTTTCTTGGCAGAGATATAGGAACGCTTTGTCATTTCTTTCTCCAGCTCATTTTACAGATGAAGAACTGAGGCAAACAGGGTTAAGTGACTTGCTCAGGCTCACTCACGTTAACGAGTAAGTGTATGAGGCTGGATTTGAACTCAGGAAGATGAATCTTTCTGACCTCAGGCCAGGAAACTAAAACTTAACTAAACTTATTTAATTAGCAATTTATCTTTACTTAAAAATACAAACATGAGACAAAAACACAATTTTTTTTAAATTTTAGGATTCCCCTGACCCCACCTAATATACCCAAGGATTTTAATATTTATGCCATGATACAGAATTGGTCTCAAATTAGGAAGCAGAAACCCCAAAGCAAAATGATAATTTGATCTCCATGACAACTTTTCAGAAGAATCTGAAACACATTTACGTGTTGCAAAATTATACATTCAGGACCTTCACTGAAATACAGAGGTGACCTAGGATTCTTAAAAACTATGTCAATAGAGATTGAGATCTGGCAGCCCCTGCAAAGCTGAAAAGGCTTCAAAGTCCTCTGCCAAACCGGGTCTGCTTTCTGAACACCAGCCTAAGGATGAAGGGATTCATCTCTAGTAGGTTGGCTACTAGGTTAGGAATTACCATCTGCTCAATTTATTCTATGTAATACCTTGGGGCTTAACCAATGAGATATCTCTCTTCTTCCAACTTACAGACAACACTTGCTAGAGTTCTCGTTGCCTGATCTTATGTAATTTCAAAAGGAAAACAAATTCAAAACCAAAAATTATTATTACCAATTCAACCCCCCAGTGTACCCTGTGATCTTGGTTTCATTTTCATATAGAATAATGTAATAGTTTTGTATACGTGTGTCACCATAAATGATGGGCTGTCCTGTAATTAATCAGGATTATGAAGCATTTGGAAGATGTATTTCTTACATTCAGACTGTCAATCATTCCTAGGACCTTCCCTATTAAGCCCCAGTTTCATTTAGGACAGGGTCTTGGTCTCTGTCTCTGTCTCCTCTGTCTCTGTCTCCTCTGTTGTCTCTGTCTCTGTCTCTCTCTCTCTGTCTCTCTCTCTCTCAGACTCTCTCTCTCTCTCTCTCTCTCTCTCTCTCTCTCTCTCTCTCTCTCTCTCTCTCTCTCTCACTCTCATAGGCTGAACAATACAGTTCCTTTTGTATATAATAAGCCATAGGAAATCTTGGAAAGATGAAACCCAAACCCCACAAGGACTACTGATTGATTCCAGCAAGAGCATTTTGGATTCTCTTATTCACAACTATATGGGCAGGAAAATAGGGTAGCCTGTTCCAAGGTCCACAGGCTCTGCTCTTTATTATTCTGGTTTGGCAAGTCAGAAATAAAGCATCATGTCACTTGCAAAGGCTTAAATTATCTTCCTGGTCTCCTGGCAGCTGCCAGGGGCTGGGGGTGGAGGGAACTCTCAAAGCCTCTTTTTATTATGTATATTATTTATTTTTCTATTTTTTAACTTTATAGGATATTCTTTTTGACACAGATTTTTATTCTTTTAATTGAAACTGTAAGTTATATCTGATTTGGAGAGTCTTCAAAAAGAAAACTAAATCAGGTCAATTTTGATGTTCATTTATTGTTTTCTTATGAAACTTTTATGTCAATTACTCCTATCTCAGCTATAAGATCCATCATAACATTCCATTCATATGATTTCTTTTGAATGTGTTCAGCTCATGATTTATGTAAAGCATAGATTTCTACTTTTGCTATTTATAAAGCAATCTTCAGAAAAGACATATCTATACTTTTATTATGCTGGGTCCCATAGGGAGAATTACATCAAATATCCTTATATCAAATCCAACATACAGTCTACAATATGTAGCCTACTTAGAAATGTTTTGGACTTTTCAAAGCCCTCAGTTTGTTGCAGGAAATGTCTTAATTTCTTCTGCTTTCTGCTTTCATCTGGGTGGAGAAAGAGGAATGAAGAGTTTGCTTCTTATGACATAGACCATTGCCTATCCATGCCCATCTACTCGGTGTGCCTCTGTCTTCCTATAAATTCACCACAAGGGGTCCATCCTAACATATAAGGGACCTTCCCTTACTTCTCTGGACTTTGTGAGGATACTAAAGAAACACATGGGCTGTGTGGACATCTGTTACCCATTGCTCTCACTAGCTGGGAGACATACAGAGGAGAATGCAAATTTACACTTCTCACTGGAGAGAACTGTCTCCAACACTAAAATCTTTACATTTTAAAGAATTTTTATTATCTTATTTTTATGCTCAGTTCAATGGATGAAGTCTACTGTTTAGAGAGAACTGAGGGTGATGTCTGTCATTGACAAATAGTACACAGAAATATTAAGAAATCCTCTGGGTGGGGCGGCTAGGTGGCACAGTGAGTAGTGTTGGCCCTGGAGTCAGAAGGACCTGAGTTCAGATCCGGCCTCAGACACTTAACACACACAAACAAAAACCTAGCCGTGTGACCTTAGGCAAGTTACTTAACCCCAATTGCCCTCAAAAAAAAAAAAAAAGAAATCCTCTGGGTGATGTAAACACTATTTTTCATACTGAGATTAGAGAAAAAGAAAGAAATGGCTTTCAATACTTCAATGGGTGCATATTCAACTTTCTGAAGATAGATTTAAGTTCAAGGATTCTTTGAATGACAGACTTGACTTTTGTTTTTAGACATTATCTTTTTATGAAATTATCTTGGTGAGTATTTCAGCATCAAAATTATATTTGAAAGGTTTCAATTTTTATTTGAATGAGAGTTGACATGTTTTTGTTCTAATCCTGAATAGTTTTATTAGTTTGCAGTATCTTTTTTTTTTTTTTGAGAGGATGAACAAAACACACATTTATTTTTTGAGAGAATGAACAAAATACACAAATTCCCCACCCATACCCTCTTCAAATTCCATGTAGTGTTTTAGCTGGAAGACACTCTCACAACCATCTTCCTTAATCTTCCACTGTGGGAGCCTATCCTTTCAACACAATAGAATTTCAGTTTCCACCTGAATGGCATTGTAATGCTGATGTTCCCCAGGTACCTGGGAGGAAACATACATACCTTTGCATTGTGATGCAGTGCAAAAACCCTTGTTCAGCTGTGGCAAATTTCTTTCTTGCTTTCTATGGCAGCTTGAAAACAAAACAAAACAGCTGGATAATCTATTTGAGTCTCGATCTTCATTCTTTTTTATTCTTAATTGGTAGAACTTACCAGTTCTTTTCTTTATTTTTTACATATTAATAATGCAGCACATTTCATTAAATTATACTTTTTATGAATAGGATATGTCCTAGGATCAGAAAAAGTTATATTACAATTAGGTTTTCTTTTTCACATTAAAATATTCCATTATCTCAATAAATTTAATCAACTATTAATCCATTTGGTAAGCAAAAATCAATTTAAAATATTTTGTGTCCTACGAAAAAAATAAGTGATCATGACTAATATTTTAGAGTATGTAAAATAAATAACTATTTTGATTTTTAACATTGAAAGGAAGCACATAGCTATAATGATATCACTCCCTGTTGGTAAGGGTGCATTTATTAAGAACTTACTCTGTGCCAAGTGCTGTACTAATTTCTGAGGATACAAAAAAAAGCAAAAATTGATGTCCTTCCCCAAAAGGAGCTTACATTCATTCTAATAAGACAAAAAAACATGCAAATGATTATGTATATAAAGCTATATATATAAACATATACACATCTGTATTAAATATGCATATATATTGATTGGAAGGTAACATCAGAAGAAAGACACTAATAGGCAAGTGCCGTGGGTGGGCTGCTCAGTGTCCAGCACTTAGCATGATTTGAAGACGTGAATAAGAAATGACCAGGCCATGTGGGTAGCTCAAGGAAGAACCATGAACTCCATTTATTGATACTCAGGGAAAGGTTTTTATAGAGCAAAGAGACAAAGGATGGGAAGGAAGAGAAATCATTATCTTAGTCTGTTGTATCCTGGAAGTAGCATGGTAATAAGTAAGGCCTATTGTTTCCTAGGTGCCATAGAGTCTTGGGCAGTTATTTCTTATCTCAGTCAGTTACATCAGAAAGGATGCACTTGAGAGCTGGCCTCAAAGCCTAATGGCCAAGACCGCATCATCAAGAACATCTGCATAAGAACTGACTTCCTGCAAATGTTTTGGACAACTAAAGTTTTGGGGCAGAGCCTGTTAGCCTCAGAACTCAAATACCATCCTTATAAGTGTAACCCATATCAAAAGAACTTAGTGAAAAGTTGCATCTCCAAGAGGTCTTTGTTGTTCAGGTCCACTGATATCAGGGTAATTATCTGAAGTCCTGGCTCAGGCCTCTTTGGCTCACCACAGGCAAGGAAGAGGGTGAAGAGGAAAAGACATCCTGCAAAAAGTGGAGTTTGAGATAATCCTTGAAGGAAGTCAATAAATCCAGTAGGAAAAAGTGAGAAAAGAGAGAGCATTCTGGACATGCTAGAGAAGAGATGAGGGGATGGATCAAAGGTACGCGTTGAGGTGTTTGCCTTGGCAAGAAGAAGGCCCATCTCTCCATAAATAACAGGGATACGGGAGAAGATAGTAAGGGAAGATGCCTAAGTGATTTGAGATGAGGAGAAGGGGAGAAAAACAGTCTCCTTTATGGCCTCTAATTTGTGTGTGTGTGTGTGTGTGTGTGTGTGTGTGTGTGTGTGTGTGTGTGTGTGTGTGAAGTATGAGTCAAGGTCATCGTGGAAAGAAAGGGTGTCATGGAAGGTTTGAGGAGAGATGTAAAGGTTGGAATCGCCACTGAAGAGAGTTATATAATCAAGCAAATGGGGAAGTATAAAAGGGCTCTCTGATTGTAAGGGTCCAGTTGAGATTATGTAACATACTTTTGTTGTGAACCCAGTGAGTATGGTTTTATCATTTTTCTCTATTTCCATTCAAAAGTATATGAATATGAGCAAAGGAGATGGACGGTATGATTGCAAATCAAAGGTTGAGTTTTGGCAAGGTGTCAAAGGGGGCAAGAGAGTCAAGTGTAGAAGATAATGTAAAGTTGGACTGATTTACCAAAGGGTCATGGGAGGGAAGGGGGAAAAATGTAGCCAGTATAGACATTATGGTTTGTGAATGAACTGAAGAGTGAAGGGATTTGAAATCATGGTGAGGACAAAAAAATTATATGAAACATAGAAAGAGATAGAATGATAAAATTATATGATCAGATGAAAGAATTTGGGAGTTCGTGAACCTCACTTGTGGTGATGATAAGCTAAGGTAGAGTAGAGGACTGTCTTAAGAAATAAGTAGAGTGAGAAAATGAGAGTGAACATTAATATGTATGTTGAAGTCCCTTAATATGAGGGCAGGAACTGAAGTGAAGAAAAAGAGAGTGAGCTAAAAACTGAACTCAATGAAAAAGGAGAAAAGATCAAATAAAAATTTAACGACTTAAACTAGCAGCGGGGAGCCTGCTGCCTCAAGGCCACATGTGGGCCTCTAGGTCCTCAAGTGTGACCCTTTAACTAAATCCAAACTTCACAGAACAAATTCCCTTAATAAAAGGATTTGTTCTGTAAAACTTGGATTCAGTCAAAATGCAGTACCCGAGGGCCTAGGAGGCCACGTGTTGCCTCAAGGTCGCAGGTTCCCCACCCTTGCATCTAACATTCACAGTGCTCCATGATTTAGGCTCCAACCTACATTTTAACTTTGTATCTCACTATTTCCCTTCAGAACTCCTTATACTCTCACCTCCAAATGACTGCTCTCTTGGACAATGGCTATAGGGTCCAGGCTGTAAGCATGTAAAAGCATTGGCTAATTTTGTGTAATGTGATCAAGCAATACTGGAATGGGGGTTAGAAGACTCAAGTTCTAGACTTCATGTTACCTCCATGCAATATCAATGGTAGCCATCATTCCTTCATGGGATCTTCCTGTTGCTGCTCTCTTTCTGCTCCAATACATCCCAGGTACCTCTATCGGATTAATCTGTCTTCACAGTCCAGTCTCATCAGGTTATTTCCCTGTCTGGAAGTTCTCAGTGGCTCTTGTTGTAGAATAAAGTCAAATCATATTATTCAGGAATCCCAAATTCTCTGCAGCCTGACCAAGCTGCCTTTCCAGCCTCTTCTTCCATTGTTCTCTAACATAATCCTTCCTTTCTCAGCAGGCTGCTCTATTCACTGTCTCTTGAATGACAGGTGGTCAGTAAACACCTATTGTCTGATTCTACTTAATTTTCCATCATAGAACTTAAGGATGTTGCACCAGGAGTTGGCTTGTTCAACCCATTCTGGCTTCAAATTCTGCTTCTGATGCTTACCTGCTCTGTCACCCTGGCCGAATCACGTAACCTTTATGGTCCTCAGACAACTCCATAGTACTTGGTTTATCCATTACATCATGGACTAGTTTTGATTTGCATTAATGAAAGGAATTCCCTATACTGTGGAAGTCACAGATCTTTCCTATTAAACAAAAAAAGGCCAGCATTTTACTTCCTGTTTATCTACACACATATAGCTATAAACTCTTAGACACCCCTAGGTACTCTTTGTTATGCCTAGAGCAAAGTGTGACTAATTCAGATAAGTTTGTCTGCCTAAATTATAAACCTGGAGCTGGGAGAGACTAAATCATCTTGTCTAACCAATTCATTTTATAGACGAGGAGACTGAAGCTCAGTGATTAAATGGTTTCCTCAGTGATACAAGTAGTAACCATCCAAGATGAGATTTGAACCCAGAACTCCTGATTCCAGAGATCTTTCCATTGTGCCATTGATTTCATGCAATATTCTGACCTGGAGATGAAACCAAAGGATTTAAAACTAAAAGGAGGCACTAACACCCACCTCCCTACACACACACACACACACACACACACACACACACACACACACACACACACACACACGCTTTGCAGATAAACTGAGGTCCAGAGAGTTTAAATCACTTACCCAAAGTCACATAGATAATATGCAGCAGAGCCATTATCCAGAGCCAGTTCCTCTGACTTCAGAGCTACAGGTCCTTCCAATGTACTCTGCTGCCTCCTTAATAAGTGCCTAGTTAATTTTTCAATAAAAATCTTCCATATGTGCTACCAGAGTGATTATTCTGCAAAGACAGATTCCCTATAATGTTTTTTTCCACATTATCTGGTATCGATGTCAGTAAATATGTGACTAGGGAAGGCTGAATGCTGCCCCTTAAATCTCCTCATTTCCTGAAGGTTCCCTGTGCAGAATGTTGCTAAGTTCTTACTGCTGTGCTTTCCAGAATTCAAGGTAATAAAAATGACAAGATGGTCTTGTCTACATATCCAGGATGGATGCCACTGCAATCAAGCCATACTTTATTTTCTAAATCAATAGACTATCTTTAAAAAGGACTGACTTGCTGGTGGTGGCTGCCTGATTGATTCCAGCCTCTGTTCAGCAAATGAGAAGTCAGTCTGATCTGATAAAATGCATGCCTCCATGACCCTGCACATTTATTCATAACACAACTGGGTACCTTTTTCTTTGCAACTTTATTATAAGTTGCAGATAAAGGAATCCAGGCACAAAGTTGGAATAGACAACATCTGGTTCCAAGAGGTATTTTGGTCTGCTGTTTCTGCAGCTGGGTTGGCGGTGGGGTTTTGTTGAATTTCTATTTTATCAGGAGCCATCTTAAAGGACATACTTCTTATGTACTTATAACATAATTTGTATTATATTTATCCACGAAAATACATTTGAAAGGATTTTAGATTTGAAGCTAGAAAGCAACTTTAAACAGGTTACCTAGCCTAACCCCTTTCTAAAAAATGATTTTTCAATTAACAAAAATCTATTTTTTCTCCCTCCTATCTCCTTGCACCCCTGCTATTCCAGGTAAGGAGGCGAGGAAGAAAGAAAAGAAAAGAAAATGAAAGCCAAACCCTTGTAAACAAATATTCATACTCATACTTCCATTATCCCTGCTCTGTTTTTACTCCCCTCCCTCCACAGTCTTCACCGTATAAATAGCCATTTCAGCTGGGCTCTTCTAATATTCCTCCCTTCTCAATAATTTTCAGCCCTGGATAGATCATCCAAATCATAAGCCTTTTCCACTCCTATTATAGAGTAGTCAAACACTGCTTGGAAAGTCATTGTGACTGGGTAACCAAAGCCTCAGCTGGGAACTCAAATTTTCAAATTGTCTATGTGCAAAAAACGTCTCATTATGCAACCTGAGTCCATAGCCTCTTTGTAAGGAGGTAGGTGTCTGTTTCATTGCCATGATATATTTAAAAATTATATTTCATTATTACATGCATCACAGTTTTTAAATCTTTCAAAGTTATTTGTCTTTACAATGATCCAACTTCTCTGTCTCTGTCTCTCTCTGTCTCTCTGTCTCTCTCTGTCTCTCTGTCTCTCTCTCTGTTTCTCTCTCTCTTTCTGTTTCTCTCTCTCTCTCTCTCTCTCTCTCTCTCTCTCTCTCTCTCTCTCTCTCTTTCTCTCTCTCTCTCTCAGATGAGAAAACAGGCCTTGATATGTGTGTAAACAAAAGGAGTCCTGTATTAAGAAGCAGAGTCAGAATTTTCCACCTACTAGATTATGAATTCTTTAAGAGCAATGAATAGCAATTCACATTTGAAATCACAGATTCAAAATAAAATAATGTTTGGGGTTATGAAGTCACAAAAGTTCTATGAAGTAAGTGTTACTATCACCATTTGAAATAGAAGAAAACAGCTAAGTAAAGTTAGGTGACCTTGCCTCACTCCACAAGCAATAAACTTTGGAGCTAGTATCTGAACCTTGATTTCCAGACTCTAAAACTAATCATTTTTCTACCACATTAAGTTGTTTCTCCTACTCCAAAGCCCACTGTAGTTCCTTGTATGTGATAGGCACTTAACAAATATTTGCTGAGTAAGTGAAAAGACTGAATGAATGAATTACTGGAAGATTGACAAACTGGAAATACTGCATATGAATTTAATTCCTAAAAGTAAAATAAGAGGGGAGATAGTACAAGTCTCATTTAGAACTTGCTCCATGACAGCATGATTTTCCCAGGGCTCTCATTTCTAACTAACCATACCCAGGTTTATCTGTTTTCACAGAGATACTCCTTGTACTAGCTCTTGTCTTGCGACTATTATAGCCACATCATTCTGTCTTTGCACCTCTCCATTTCTCATGCCTCTTGAACTCACTCTTCAGTGCTGCTGAGACCTCTAAACTTTTATCCATGTGGATTATGGTACACTCCAAGGATAGTATTGCTACTGATTTTGCCTTCATTGGTTTCTAGCAACTGTTTCTCAATCAAGAAGGTGCATCTTCATGCATTCAAATCTGGCCTCAGACACTTACTAGCTGTGTGGGCCTTGGCAAGTCACTTAACCCTGTTTGCGTCAGTTCTTCATCTGTAAAATTAACTGGAGAAGGAAATAGCAAACCATTCTAGTATCTTTGCTTATAAAACCCCCAAAAGGGGTAATGAAGAGTTGGACATATGGAAACACCTCAATAACAACAAAAATGACTAGAATCTCTGGTTTGTCACCTTTTTTAACCCCTACTTTATGTATTTGTGTATAGACAATTGAGGCCAAGGATTTAAATGATGATTCCTTGCTTATTTTTTGTCTCCTATGAATTTCTGAGCAAACTTCTCTATTTCTTTTATAGGTACAATCATCTTTCCAGGCTTCCTGGTTTGTATCCTCAGTATTATTCTAGACTCCTTTTATATCTAATCAAATGCCAAATCTTGACATTTTTACATTAACAATATTTCTTGCTTCCAGCACTCTTTTTACTCACATAGATACCACCTTAACTCAGGCCTCATCATCTCTCACTTAGATTATTGAAACAAACTCCTAGCTGGAGCCCAAAATCTCATATCACTCCAGTCCATCTTATATTCTACTGCCAAAGTACTTACAAAGTAATTAAGTGTAGATCTGATCATGTGACTCTCCTACTCAACCTTGTTGAAAATCCCTAAGTCTCTGACCCCCTGAGACTTGAAGACATATTACATTTTCCATATCTTCAATTTTTAAAAATTTATTTATTTTTTGTTTACAACATTCAGTTCCACAAACTTTTGAGTTCCAAATTTTCTCCCCCTCTCTTTCCACCCCCCTTCACAAGACAGCATGAAATGATATAGTCTCTATATCTACATTCACATTAAAAATATTTTCACATTAGTCATGTTGTAAAGAAGAATTATAATCAATGGAATGAACCATGAGAAAGAAGAAACAAAAGAGAGTAAATAGTATGATTTGATATGAATTCAGACTCTATAACTCCTTTTCTGGATATGTATAGCATTTTCCATCATGAGCCTTTTGGAGCTGTCTTAGAACCTTGCATTGCTGAGAAGAGCCAAGTCTATCAAAGTTAGTTATCGCACAATGTGGCTGTAACTCTGTACAATGTTTTCCTGCTTCTACTCCTCTCACTCGGCATCAGTTCATATAAGTCTTCCCAGGTTTTTCTGAAGTCTACCTGCTCTTCATTTCTTTTTTTTTTTCTTTTTGGAGGGCAGGACAATTGGAGTTAAGCAACTTGCCAAGGTCACATGGCTTGTATGTGTTAAGTGACTGAAGCCAGATTTAAACTCAGGTCCTCCTGACTCCAGGGCTGCTGCTCTAGTCACTGTGCCACCTAGCTGCCCCCTGCTCATCATTTCTTATAGCACAATAGTATTATATTACATTCATATACCACAACTTGTTCAGTCATTCCCCAATTGGTGGGCATCCCTTCAATTTCCAGTTCTTTGTCACCATAAAAAGAGCTGCTATAAATATTTTCACACATACGGGTCCTCCTCCCATTTGTATGATCTCTTTGGGATAAAGTCCTAGAAGTGGTATTGCAGAGTCAAAGGGTATGCACATTTTTAAAAAAAAATTTTTTTAAAGCAATTGGGGTTAAGTAACTTGCTCAAGGTTACACGGCTAGTCATTATTTATGTGTGGGTGCTCATTTTCTGAGGCCGGATTTGATCTCGGGTCATCCCAACTCCGAGGCCAGCTCTCTTACTCACCGGGCCACCTAGCCGCCCCTTTAGGGCAATTGGGGTTAAGTAACTTGCCCAAGGTTACACGGCTAGGTTTTTTGTTTGTTTGTTTGTTTGTGTGGGTTAAGTGTCGGAGGCCCGCTCCGAACTCAGGTCCTTCTGACTCCAGGGCTGGCACCGCCCCAGGGTATGCACATTTTAATAGCCCCTTGTACAAAGTTCCAAATTGCTCTCCAAAATGGTTGGATTAGTTCACAACTCCACTAACAATGCATTTGTGTTCCAATTTTCCCACATCTTCTCCATTATTTATCATTTTCCTGTTTTGTCATATTAGCCAATCTGACAGGTGTGATGTGGTACCTAACAGTTGTTTTAATTTGAATTTCTCTAATCAGTAGTGATTTAGAGCATTTTTTCATATCACTATAGATATCTTTAATTTCTTCCTCTAAACTGCCTGTTCATCTCCTTTGACCACTTATCAGTTCAGGACATTATCTTCAAATTTATATTCTTATATTCACATCTATAAGACTTGGCTTCACTAAAAGTCATAGAGACAACTCTACAACAGAATAAGTTTCACTGTTCTAGGCTAATCAAAACACCAAATCTAGAGAAGTTTTTCCATCCAAGGGACCCTCACTAAGATGTAGGTATATGGGTGGGAAGATTTTAGTGCCTACCCATTCCAGTCCATCCTGGCCTCAACTTCTCTTTCCAGCCTTATTAAACATCTACTGCACTCTAATACAGTTTAACTGCTTTCCTCTCTATTATCTACATACAGTACTCAAATCTCATCTCTTCTGCTGTATTGCTCCTGCAATGCTATCCTCTTTAACTCATAATATCCCCCTTTTCTTTTAAAATATTGCTCAAAGGGGTGGCTAGGTGGCTCAGTGAGTAAGAGCACCAGCCTTGGAGTTGGGATGACCCGAGATCGAAACCGGCCTCAGAAAATGAGCACCCACACATAAAATAATGCCTAGCCGTGTAACCTTGAGCAAATTACTTAACACCAATTGCTTTAAAAAATATATAAAATATTGCTCAAAAGCCATCTTCTGAAGGAAAATTTTTTTCTGGCTCCCCAAAATTCTATCACCCACCCTCCCAAACCAACTTGCCCTTAACTACTTTGTGTTTATTTGTATTTATTCATTTTATAATTATGTTTATAGTTGTTGCTTCCTTCATTAGAATATAAAGCCCTTGTTGGTAAAAATTGTTTCATTCTTTGTGCTGGCATTCTATGTACCTTAGTCTGATACATAGCAGGTACTTAATAAATGCTTGATGAATTATTGATGTCTATTGTTTTCTTCTTTCTATATTGAAGTTCTGTGGGATCTATCTTGGTTTACTTACTTAGATTTTTCCCCTTTCTATTATTTTTAATTTTTTTAATTTATGAAATACAACAAGCATTTCTATAACATAATATAATAGAAAAGATGATTACACATGAAATTGCAAATCTATTATGTGCAACTTGCTATTCCTTTTAAACATATAACAAAGTTGTAGTATAAATTTCTTTTTTTCTATTCTTTTTCAAATTAAAGTCATTTTGTTTAGATTTACAATCTAAATTAGATTTACAATCTAAATTAGATTTAATCTAATCTAAATTTGCAGATAGAATTAGACCCCCCCCCAAAAAAAAAACACAGGTATAATCCATTTTATCCAATAATCATTCTTTTATTTTAAATTGTGGACCATGCGTATGTGTGTGTGTGTGTGTATATATATATATATATATATATATATATATATTTTTTTTTTTTTTCCCTCAAACAGCTATTCATTCCCTGCCTCTTTTGATACCTTGGCCTTTCATGGTAATGGCAGTATGAAAAAACCACCTACATCCCCAAGGTATTCAGTTTCTTACCTAAGATTTTATCATCTTATTATCTAAATTTCTTCTGGGCATATCACTTGTGCCCACGTGAATTAGCAGAAGTCCTTAGAATTCAGCAGGCTTGACTCATTTTTGGAGGCTCTTTGTCAGATCCTAAATACATGCCCCTACAAAATAGTACTCTCTATTGTTACTGTCAGGGCATCAAAGAGCTGTCTCAATACACTTCATCAGAGAAGACCAGCTCCATCCTTTTCAGGAAAAAGAAGCTCAAAACTCTTTTCTCATCTTCATGTTTTTATCTAATTTTATGTTTGCTACAACTTGTCTAAATATTTTGACTACACATACAACACACACAACTGAAGTTGAAATGATTCTTAGATCAGCAACTAGTCTTTCCTATCTTATAAGATATAATCCATTTTAATGTTTGTGATGTTCTTTGATGCTTACTATATGCAGTGCCTTCCAACACTATGAAAAAAGGTTTTTGAGGGCTTGACAAACTTTTAACATCTTTTCTTCCTTAAAACTGAGCCATATTTTCTCACACACTTTTGTACTGTCTTTCTCTCTGCCCACTTTTATACTGAAGTCACTAGGGATTAAATTATATATTAATTTTGTTTGAAAAATCTTGTCAATTTCTTCATGGAATCTCTCAGTCTTGAACGTTTGCACATGAGTTTCAATTACCCTTATTGTCTTTTTGCCTGTGCTCCAAGAAAGAGAGAAGTAAGAACCCAAGTAATTATGTTCCACATTGCCTTTGGGCTCACTATGAAACCAACTTTGGTAAATCCTTTGTCTCCTAAAGGCAAAACTATTCTTCTAATTTGCTGTAACTTGCTTTTTTCTCTGAGTTTTATCTAACAAAACATTTTAACATAGAGATGTTTCTAATATGCTAACTCATTGGATTTTGGACAAAGTTTTTCTACTTAGTGAATCTGTAGTTGAGCTAATATCAGTTGATTTTCAGTCATGTCTGACTCCCCCACTGGGTTTTCTTGGCAAAGATACCAAAGCAGTTTGCCATTTCCTTCTCTAGCTCATTTTACATAAGAGGAAACTGAGGCAAACAGGGTTAAATGACTTGCCTCGGGTCACACAGCTAGTGTCTGCTAAACTATTTGTAGTCATTTCCATATCACATTATATTTATTGCTATGATTATTATATACATGTTATATCCTCCCTAATGACAAGCAGTATGATGTAGTAGGTAGAGAGATGGCTATAGGTTCAAATCTCTTCTCTGACACATACTTATTCTGTGACTGGGCAAGTCCCTTAATTTCCCAGGGCCATAGGCAATTCTTTATCACTTTAGGTTGCCAAGAAATTGCCAACTTGAATTGGCAGAGGGAATTTCCTCACCTAAGAGTCCCTATCCCAACAAAATGAAATCATTGGTCTCTAGATAATGGCATATGCTACCCACCTCCCAACAGAGAAGTGATGAACTCAAGGTGTTTTTATTTTTTGCAGATATTGACAATTTAATAATTTATTTGACTACACATATTTATTACATGGGTATTATTACCTTGCACATAATAGGCACTTAAGTGTTTATTGATTGACTTTCTGATTGTAGCATAGGGGGCAAGGAATAGTGATAAAGCTGTCAAAAAGAAAAGAGGGTCACTGAAGCACTTTTTAAAATGATGGATTTAAAAAAGAAGAAGAAGAAAAGGAAGGTCAGAAGGAAACCCCCACAAGAAAAGCTGCTCTGAAAGTTATGTTAAATTTATTTCATATTTTAAAATGAAAATTACATAGTAGAGATTTACAGCTTATTTTGTATTTTTCTTTATCCTACTTTGTATATGGAAATACTTGGTGTTTTTTATGTTTGATAAGTTCTAAATAAAAATTAAATTTAACTTCAAAAAGAAGGAATCACAGGTATAGTCCCTATCCCAGCTTCTTTGGTAAATTTTAAGTTCCTAGAAGTTGAAAATTCTGTCTTTGTTCTCTTTTTAGCAACCTCATCTTAATAAATGTTTGTTGAATTCAGAATTAAAGCATTAGGATTCCTATAAAGCAAGAACAATCAATACAGTAAAAGTCTTCAGGGCAAAGCAAAGAGTACTTACATCTATTGGGAGTTTCACATAGAAAAATATTCCTTCTTACAAGAGAAGGAAAGAGAATAGTACCTTCTTTAATTATGGCATTTCTCTTATTTTTGTTTAGTGGTGAGATTAGTAGCTATGTTCCTGTCCTCCCAATTAGATCTCAAAACTAGGACATTGATTGACAGCAATGTATACCATCTCCCTTCTTCAAATATTAACTAAAAACATGACTATGCCAGAAGGGCACTTCCTTCTATTTTTTGCATCTAAGAATCTTCATCTTCCCTTAAGACAGAACCAAGTGCCACCTCTTCTAGCCAGCTTTCCTTGATCCCCCAATTGTTAGCACACTCATCCTCTTATATTTTCCCTGATCTTCTTGCTTGTGTGTGTTATAGCTACCCAGTTTAACACAAACTCTTTGACTGCCTTTTTTTTTTCTTTGTATCCAAAGAACTTAGTATAGTATTGGGATACAGTGAACATTAGATTCATTAATATGAACCTATAATCTATGTAAAGAGATATTCATTCCTACTAATCTACTGCTTATCAAAAAATCACTTTCTCCACCATAACATATAGATGAGGTCTTGTCAAGGTGGATAATTATTTAGAGTGTCCCAAAGGAAATGCCACGGCTGAATTTGGACAATTTAAGTCCTCTTAACTGTGAATAAAGTAGCCACAAAAGTACATTTTAATTTTTTTCTCCCTCTTTTTTTAAAATAACAAATAAGCAAAATAACCTGAAATTCATTTAGAAGAAAATATTTTTGAGACATTTTTATTCTACTAAGGAATTATTTTTTCATATGATTATTTTTAAGTTTTGGTGTTTAAAATAAACATGATTCCAAAATGTGAGAAAAAAAATTTTCTCCCTCTGCAAAATGATAAAACCAACTTTGAAAGCATTTCTATGCTAGAAAAATTTCTGAGGAGAAAATCTGAAGTGACTTACACAGAGTTGAATAAGATATTCATATCTAAAAGTGTCTAGTTTGATCAACTACATCTTGTTGCATAAGGTGTCTAAGAAACATTAAGAAAAAATTTTGTGGATGTTGCTTTTTCCATTTTTCTAAAAAAAGAAGACAAATGACTAACTAAGCTTCAGGATAGGGGTAGAAGAGGAAAAATAACCACATTCTCAAGACTTCTGGAACACCACTGTCAAAAAAGGGAATACTGACACTGGTTGGAAGTTTCAAATTACTAGAAACTATCATAATTTCTTTTTCCCCCCAGCAAACTATGTGAGTAAGCCTCCTATTTAAATTCAGAATATTGAGCAGCTAATGGAAGCTGCATAAGGGAGAATCAATGAAGCATTGTGTGTTACAGTATTTCCAGATGGATGGACAAACTCGGAGGGAAAAGGGATCATAATCTTTGCAATAACACCATCTCAACAATTTCTTACAAAGGCATTGAAATAGAAGAGAACAGATAGGCTGTAGGAGAGAACAGCTGGAGAAAAGTTGAACTCAGGAAAATAGAAACAGAAAATAGAGGAAAAAAACATTAAAGTACCCTTTTTCTTGAATAATGGGGCAGCTTGGGAGATACAAAATATTCATGAATTACTGCAATGGGATGCATGTCCCATGATCTGAAGCAGTTTCTTATTAATATCATGAAGTTGAACTCTATAACAGAACCAAAGAAAATATAAGAGGGTAGACTTAGTACGGACCAGACAAAGTCAAAAGTCCTGGTTTGGCATTATCTCCTTGCCTTATGTCTCTCTACACTCCAATCCATCTTTCACCTGCCAAAGTAATTTTTCTAAAGCAAAGGTCTAAACATGTCATGCACCTACTCGGTATATTCCAACAGTTCCTTTGTTATATTCAAGGTCAAACATAAAATCCTCTTTGAAGTGTAAAGCCTGCACAACTTCATCCCATCCTACCTTTCCAGCTTTCTTACAATTTACTCCACTCCACAGAACTCATTGATTCACAGAGGCCCTCTTGCTGTTCCTTACAAGTAACCTCAGCTCTATGAGTTTTCATTAACTTTCCCTCATGCTTTTTCATAAGCTTTTCCTCACTTCCACCACCTAGATTCCTTGTCTTCCTTCAAGACTCAGTTCAAATCCTACCAGCAGAAACTTACCCCTCATGCCTCTACCTCCTCCCACTGCTAGTGCCTTTCATATAAGATTATTTTTCATTTACACAATAGATAGGTGAATATCTAAAGGGGAGGAGGGACAAAGGGAGAGGGAGAGACTCTGTATGTACATATAGTAGTAGTTTGCAAGTTGTCTCTCTCCACTAGAAGGTGAGCTCTTTCCGGGCAGGAACCATGTTTTTGCCCTTTTTTGGATCCCCAACACTTCACATGGTGCTTGACACATAGGAAACACTTAGTAAATGTTTATTGACTGAATGACTGGTCTCTTGTTCTAATAATACCTGTTGATAGCACTTAGCAAAGAGCCTGACACTGTTTATTGCCTGATTTTATTGACTGACTGATCCACATTCCATTCCTCAGAGGACAAGCAGATGTACAGACTCTCAGAGGCTACAACTTCCTCCTCAAGACAAATGTTTGTTACTTAGTTCCAAGTGGTCAATGTCCTTTCTTCTTCTACATCCTGTTCTACCCAACACCTATTGGGAGGGGTCATTATTCCCTTCTCCCTTTATAGATCCTTTCTGTTCTTTGTCTTCACATGGAAGCCCTTCTGTTTTGTTTGTTTGGGTGTTTTATTTTGTTTTTAAAGAAACACTTCTTTTGTGGTCAAAGGGCAGGGGCAAACAGTTCTCAAAGGAAGAATGACAAACTGCCAGCAACATTATGAAAGATTGATCCGAATCACTCATGATAAGCAAACTGGACATTCAAACAACTTGGTGGTTTCCACATAGACTTAGCAAACAAACAAATATGAAAGAATAGTCAGTATTGGAGGTGATGTGTAATGACTGGAACATGGAAGCGCTATGGGGAGAGCTATGATTTGGTCCAACCATTTCAGATACCAACTTGGAATTATGCTAAGAAAGTGACTAAAATGTCCTGAGATCCCATTTCTAGGAATATATTTTGAAGAAGTCAGACAGAAAGGTTTCACATATAGCAAACTGTTTATGGTGGCACTTTTGTGGTAGCAAAGAAGTAGAAACAAAATGGCCACTCATTGACTAGAATACTAAACTATTACCCTGACTACAATAGATTTTATTTCTTTGTAAGAACTAATAGATATGAATACAGTGTAACATGGGAAGACATACACAAACTAGTACAAAGTGAAATAAATAGAGACCGGAAAGTAGTATTCATACTGACTAGAGAACCACAACAATGAAAATAATCAATGAAATTATGTGTAATTATATTGGCCAAGGATGACCTCTGAGAATAACAATAGCTTAGCATTAATATGGAAGTAAAGTTTTCAAAGCACTTTTTAAAAAAATTGTCTCATTTTCATCTGTATAACAATCTGGGAGTTAGATGCTATTATTATCCCTGTTTTACAGATGAGGAAACTGAGGCAAATAGCACTTAAGTGACTTCTTGGGGTCACATACAAAGTAAGTGTCTGAGATGGGATTTGAACACAGGTCTTCCTATCTCCTTTCTTTCTTATTCGTTATTACAAAGAATGGCTCATTGATTGTGGGATAAATGATGGATGAATTTGGAAATGAAGATGATAAGAAAACAAAAAAATATCAGTAAAGGTATTTGTTTTGTTTTATTAAAAACAAGTATTTCATTCTTCCTTATAAACTGGGGAATGGAAAGGAATTTCTGAGGCCTTTTGCCTTCTCATTAAGGATGGAGACCAGCCTTCACCTTCAATAAAGATAACCATCATTTGGCTTGGCAGAAATACAAACAACTCTACACTCATGTAATCTGCTGCAAAATTTGCCTCATTTTCCATATTTGGTAGGAGTAAAAAACACAGTCTTTGTTAGTTTTGCTATTAGATTCCCTCAGAGAACTGTTGGGCAAATTTCTTTAAAGACTGGGAGTGGGTGGGGACTTCAATTCCAGAAATGCTATTTTTCTTCTCTTGTCAATGACTTCTCACCACATTCACACCTCCTCACTTTGTTAGCACCTTGAAAGTCACACCCAGACTACTTTCCCTTGTCTTAACTGTTTATCCATCACTACTAATTTGTATCACTTTGACTTTTCTCCCTTGTTTTATAAACTTCTTTCTTCTTGCATTCTATTACTTTTTTTTCTTCCTGACCCAACCTCTCTTTCCTCAATTCCTTCCAATCTGTCATTTCAAGTCATTTTTTTTTCTTTTTTATTCTAAGAACTCATCAACTCTTCCTTCCAATTATCAAGCACTCCCAAATTTCCCCTCCCCAAACTATTCAAATTCTGAAATACTTCATCATAATCATTTTGTAATCCCTCCTCTTCGTTTTAATTTCTCCTCTTTCTTTTTGTATCTCCTTCCTCCTCATTCTGTTTCTCTTTCTCCTATTCTTCTTCTTTTCCACTCCTTTTTCTCAAATTCTTTCCCCATAATGTCCCAATTAAGCCCAAAGTAGTCTAAAGAATTGAACTCAATATATCAAAGCTGTAAAGCTTTTCTGGTTGATTTTTTTTTTAGGTTAGCAAACTGCTGTTTTTCAAATCTATGGTGGACAGAAGAAAAAAGAAATCCATTTCAAAATGTCACTATATTGTTTTTTTTTTTTGCCTTCCCTGATGTTTCATTATTCCTCAAAGGCTGACTTTGAAATTTATCAACTATGCACAATTGACTTCAATAATCACACTAATTGTAGCTTGTTAGAAATCCACTTCTGAATTGAGACACAAATGAGAACTTTCTTCATGTGTTACATGTTTTGAAGAACCCACTGTAAGCAGACACTTTTGGCGCTACTAGCCCTTTAAACAAAGTCCATACTGTATGACAAGGATAACTAATGGTTTTCGAATCACACCATAGCTATTGAAGGTCTGCTGCATATTTGGCTTTATGTTCTTGGAGCGATTTTCAGCATCATTAAGCAGAAAGGACATCATTTCCTAAGTAACAAGGAATGGAACACACAGAGAGATTGACTTGGCATCTTTTACATAAACTTTCTGTTTTGAATTTGGAATATTTACATAACACTAGAACAAAACAATACTCTGGGAGCATGTTTGTGCTGTCACTTCATTCCTCTCCAAACCCTAACCTCCCCCCCCCTCCCTCATTTATTCTGGAATGAGTTCTTTTTCTTCCACTCAATTTTACAATTTCCCTTAATAATCTATTGGAGTATGAATAATAGAGGCTATGGATGAAGTTGACCAAGACCTGTAAAAATTTTTATACAATTGGGAAAATATTTTTTACAGTTGTTTTGTTAACTTTTTTAACTTCTGTAAATTGAAATTTTATTTTTTGTGTTTTCAGTTATCAAGCATTTTTCCCTCTCATTTTTTCCCATCAATTAAAGAAGGAGGGAAGGAAGGAAGGAAGGAAGGAAGGAAGGAAGGAAGGAAGGAAGGAAGGAAGGAAGGAAGGAAGGAAAGAAGAAAAGAAGGGAGGGAGGGAGGGAGGAAGGAATGGAGGGAGGAAGAAAGGAAGGAAGGAAGGGAGGGAGGAAGGAAAAAATAATTTGCTTTTGATATGCTTTCATTTTCATGGTTATTTTCATGACTTAGATAAAAAAGCATTAAACCACCTTAACAGAAACAATGGAATAGAGTCTTGTTAACATTACTTTGTTTTATTTTTGGTTCTATTAATCTCATGCCAGTCACTCTGCAATTCTGTTGTTTTAACTGTTGTTTCCAGAACAGTCATTGCTCTTCTGCAGTCCCAGTGTTCCTGGCGTCTTCTTTTACCCATTTAATGAGCACCGTGGTCACATTGAATTACAACGTTACAAACGAAGGGAGAAAATGTCTATTCCATTAATTACTACTGAAATAGGTCTTATGTAAGTAAATCCAGTAAAATGAAATCTCCTTGAGGGAAGGGACTGTTTTGGTTTTATCTTTACATCTTTGGTATCTAGCACAGTTTCCTTGAGCATAGTAAGTTCTTAATAAATGCCTGTTGAATGATTGAGTGCAGAGAGGTTTCCAAAAGAGAGGAAAAATATTTGTATTTTCAGCATCATTTGAAAGAGGACAAATATTTCAATGTTCACAAAAAATACATTCGTATAATAGGTGGATTCAGAGGATCTCGACAGCCATTCACAATAATTGATATAAAGGGGCATTTTGCTAAATATTTACAAATTACATTTTAATCTGGTTTAGGCCACACTCAGGTCGTGCAGTTCACGTGCACAACCAACAAATGTGTAACACCTCTGGTCTATGCTCTTTTCTTTTCATTAGGCCCACTCCTTACAATCAAGTATTATCTCCCATTGCTATGTAAATGTTGAGATGTAGAGCCCTTGGGGCCTACCAAAGGATTTCCAGTGACCCGTGAAAAATTTAGAGGATGTAAAAGAAAGTAAATATATAAAGAGTGCTTTGCCCATGCCCTGCTTTACTCACCTTCCACTAGTCACTACTGTGCCCATCATGTAACTTGGCAGGTGAGTTGTCGCTGAGCACTCTCTCCTGTTTGTCACATGACCTGTAGCAATCAACCAGCCAGTCTGTCTCTAGTTACCTTTACTTGGAAAGTGAACTGCTAAAAACATATCTGTGGCCAGAAGAAGTTTAGCCTATTTTAATTTTGGCCCTTACCTACTGCCAAGTTGTACAGGTTTGCTGTAAAGAGTTTTCAACAAAGTGAGAAATTTCTTCTTGTTGTAGACGTCTTGCTTGCATCAAAGTCCCACTCAGATGCTTCACTGTGGTATAGAGATGAACCTGCATCATTAAAGGCTATGTCAGCAAAAGAGGCACCATTGCATAGTAGAGAACTGGCCTTAGAGTCAATAAGACCAGGAGGTCAAGTTCTACCTCTGACATTTGGAGGCTATGTGACCCCAGGCAATTCACTTCAGTGCTTTGGGAAACCCTCTCAGACTCTAAACTACAAAGAAGGTGTCAACCTGTACTGGTACAAGGAGTTTCCTCACCTAGGAGCTTCATTTACTAATGGAATATCAAGTTCCATCTCTAACCCTAAGACAGTGGAACCCTAGCTCTGACAGGTCATACTGAATTCCTAGTACCAGTTCAATGACAGGTGTGTTTCTGTCAACCAAACCATAGCCTGGCTAATTGTGCGAAGGCTCATTATGAGAAGAGAAGTCTAGCAAATAGTTTTGCAGTCACAGAAGCTCATTCAGATTGTCTTCTGGTAGGAATGTAAGCATGGAAAGGCTACAAACTGAATTGGTGGAAGAATTACCTACCTGGATGATAGCCCGGAGAATTGAAGTAAAAATTGACTTAGTGAATTATTAAAATAGCAAGATAATTGCTTCTTGAGATTTTTCACAATGTGGAAATATTCAAGGGGACAAAACTATCTTCTGGTTTCTATTTGATAGAAGAAGAAGAAGAAGAAGAAGAAGAAGAAGAAGAAGGAGGAGGAGGAGGAGGAGGAGGAGGAGGAGGAGGAGAGGAAGAAGAAGAAGAAGAAGAAGAAGGAGGAGGAGGAGGAGGAGGAGGAGGAGGAGGAGGAGAGGAAGAAGAAGAAGAAGGAGGAGGAGGAGGAGGAGGAGGAGGAGGAGGAGGAGGAGGAGGAGGAGGAGGAGGAGAACAAGAACATGCCCTTTGGAATGCTCTTCTGAACGTCTGATCAAAGGGTCCTCAATTTAGACCTAGAAGAGAATTCAGAGGTCTTCTAGTTCAACCCTTTAATATACAGATAAATAAGTCAAGAACTAGGTGATTTGCTCAAGACCACACATTAGTAAACTGAAGAATCTGGATTAAAACTGTAGTATCCTGATTCCAAATCCAGCACTCTTATCAATGTGTCATGTTACAATTTCACATTGAAAGAAGTAGAAAAGTAACAGAAAAGGTATGAAGATGGAATAAGACCAGCTGGTTAGCTTAGAGATCCTTAAGGAAAGTTTCTTTTTTCTTCTTTTTGGAAGGGAAAGCAGAGACATTAGGGTTAAGTGACTTGCCCAAGGTCACATGGCTAGTAAGTGTTTAGCATCTGAAGCCACATTTGAACTCTGGTCCTCCTGATTCCAGGGCCAGAGCTCTATTCACTGTGCCACCTAGCCACCCCAGGGAAGTTTTTTATACAATGCCTCTACTCTTCTGGCCCTTCCTTGTCATGTGGGTGACCTTACTTTCCTAGACTGAAAGCCACAAAAGTGTGGTTCAACCAAGTTACCATTATTCAAGTTGGCATCAGTAGTAATGAGAACATAAGAATGCTACCCAATGGCTCTCAAGCTATAATTGGTGTGTTTTCAGCAGCAAAGGGACTCAGGATGATAATATGACAATACTTTAGCAGAAACAACATGTCTCTAGAGACAGAGATACTGGATTCAAGCCCTCAGTGCATGACAAATAAGTTATGTAATTTCTCTGGTACTGTTTCCTCATCAGTAAAATGAGGGGGCTGGACTAGATGATCCAAAATGTTCCTTTAATCTTTAGGTTTTTCATCCCATGCTACAGTGTGGACCAGAAACCTTACTTTATAAATTTGTCCGATTTTGCCCTAATTCCATCAGGTGGAAAACACTTACAGGATACTTTACTTTGAAAATGAATAACCAATCTACATAGCCATGCAATCTTGTTCCTAAGGAATTTTATTTAACTAAGTGCCAGGATGCAACCTCTGAATAACTATGCTTTAGCATTTCAAGAAGGAAGCATATCAATCTCATCATAGTGTTTACAGTGAGGATTAGGGACTTATGTATATCAGAGAACACCGTGAAATTTGTGAAAGATAATTGAAATTTCCTTAAATTCCTAATGAGGTCTGAATTCTCACTTATTTCTTTGGAGAGAAAAGGATGAAAAGTATGCTTTAAATTGGAAGAAAAGTAGATGTCAAATAACTGAAGAATGCCAAACCAAATTGTATTCCATGAGAGTAATGAAATATTACTGAGCCTGAAGAAATAGTGACTGTGAAGACTATAGGGGAGCATGGGAAGAGATAGGAACGTATACAAACTGAATAAGCAGAGCAAGGGAAGCAGTGTAAACAATGACTTCAACAAAGAACAAAAATGAAAATGGACAATGAAAACTCATTTGTTGGGAAGTCATAATGAAGGGCCTCAGGCAAATGCCTCATCAAATGGGAAGATTCAATCAGAGTTCAAGGGGGTTCCCAGAGCCTGTACCCCATCAGTTATATTGGAACTTAGGTCTTCTTGACTCTACAGCCAGTGCTCTATTTACCACAGCCACTATCTACCTCTACACAGGCTAAAATTAGCCTGTGGACAAACGAGGTTACAACTACATTTAGCAGCTGGCACAAATCAGTGAAGAACTAACCCCAGGTAGATAATCTGGGATACAGGCCCAACATGAGTAGGCATCTGGGAGCAGCCTCTCCAGGCAGCATATAAGGGCTATACACCTGCCCTTCAGGAATTTTCTCAGACCCAACTGCACAGAAGTTTCTATTGGTCATGACTGAGTGGGTCTTGGAAGCTACACAGGGGAATTGGCTCTTTGGGACTCAAGATTACAAGTGCTTTAATGTGCCTTATCAGAAAGAACTAGCTCCCACATAAAACACCCTGCATATAGCTTTCTTCCAAACTATCATACACAATGCTAACAGATCATTCTTCCTAAAATACTGCTTGCCATCTGTCACACATTCAGCTCACACATTTTCAGGAGTAACTACTGGAGTAAAGTTTAAATTACTGAACTATCCATTAAAAGCCTTCTACAGAGAGACCTCTAGCTATTTCTCCAGCATCAAATCTCTGATTTCCATCTGGTTTTGGATAAAGGTAGGGAAGGACAGAATTAGGAAAAGCTGTTGTTCATGATAAAAGCGATCAATGGGCCCCAAAGGTTTTTTAAAAAATGAAAAACTTCGTTGTTAAAAAAAGCATGTTTCAAGCAATTATCAAAAAGCACAATCAGAGGGTGTGCTAGACCAAGCCAGAATTCACAGGAGTTGTAAGCAACTTTGAAGGTAGTTCAGTCCAACCCCCTCATTTTACAGGTGAAGAAAATGAGGCCCAGAAAAGGGAAAGGATCTGCTCAAATTCACACAGGTGGCACTTAGCAGAAGCAGCATTCTGAAGCCAGCTCTTTTGACTCCATATTCCTCCCACAAAGTTCTGCCATCAGAATGCCAAATCCGCCAAGTGAGATAGAAGGCAGGGATGAATTTGAGAGCAAAAGTCTCAAAGTTCCAGTGTGAAATACCCCAAAATAGGAGCACAGTAAAGGTTTATCTCATGCAACTTCCTTACCTATGGCTATTATTTTATAGTAGTGAAATACCAACTCTATCCAAACCTCACTCCACTGTTAACTGTATTGTTTTTTTAAATTAATTTAATTTTTTTTTACTGGAAACATTTTATTGGAATGGGACACAGGTTAGATGATTCCAATTTTGTTGGCAACATCTAAAGCATTATAGTCTGGAGCAAGTCAGACATAGACCTTCTTCTCTTCATCAGACCATATCAGTGTGTTGACCTTGGCCATGTCAATGTCATACAACCTCTTTATGGCCTGCTTGATCTGATGCTTGTTGGCATTGACATCCACAATAAAGACTAGGGTGTTGTTGTCCTCAATCTTCTTCATAGTAGACTAAGTGGTCAAGGGAAACTTAATGGTGGCAAAGTGATCAAGTTTGTTTCTCTGAGGGGCACTTTCCTGAAGGTATTTGGGCTGGCTTTGAAGTCTTAGTGTCTTAGATTGCCAGAAGGTGGGGGATGTTTGGATCTTCTTTTTTTATGGCTATGGACACCTTTCAGCACTGCCTTCTTGGCCTTCAAGGCCTTGGCCTTGGCTTCTGTCTTAGGGGGAACAATGGCTTCCTTCTTCCCTTTTGGTGCCATCTTGGGGGAAAGGGTGTTAAGGGTGTTCTTGTGGGTCTAAAGGCTGCTTCCCAGAGTTGATGCATACAATTGCTGCTTCAAACTGTTCTTCCTGTTATCCCATGACATTCTTGCTAGTGTTAGAGCTAGGATTCTATACTCCTTTACCATTTAAACTTTAACAACATTTCCCATGTCTGAAATGTCATCACTCCCCCTCCCCTCATTCTTCCACAATTTACTTCCTCTATCTAAATCCTGCCATTATTTCAAGGCCCATCTCATGTCTTAGAGCCTTCATTTCTCCAAATGTTTCCAACCTCTCTCCTCTATACATGTCACATGGGTCTTGTCTGTATAACTATAGGTCTCATAAGTATAAGCTGCCTTTATTGCTATTCATATGATTTGTCTCTCGAAGAAGATTTTAAACTCCTTCTACCAAGACTGTGTATTGCATCTTTCTGCACTTGTCTCAGTGACTAACACAATTCTTTGTGAGACTATCCCTTCCATAAACACTTGGTGCCATTATGCATGCAGCTAATGCCATAGCAAATACACAGCTTTTGTTTTCATATTTTTCTCGAAAGGACATAATTCATGACTTTCTACCACACTGAACCGTGTTCAACGGCACGCGTTTGTAATCTGCCTGTAGTCTAGAATCGTGAACCAGAATGAAGCTAACAGACCTCTAGGGGAATTAGCCCCATGAACTTGGCCTCCCTCACTGGCATTGTGTTCTAGAATCCAGGCTAATGAATCTTGTGTTTTTAAAGTCCTTTAGGAAAACACAGAAATAACAGCATGAATTGGGAGGTTCTAGTCACTTGTCCAAGAAAAGTTAAAGGCTCTTAACCTGAAGCCTAAGTACTTTGCAAATGATTGAAATGATTTCATTTTCCTCTAGGATATTTATTGGAACGTTCACCAATCATTTATTGGGGCTCAAAAATAAATCAAAATGGTCAGCCAAAGCTTTTGCACGACTCGTTGTCAAATGAAGGTCAACAAAATGGATTTAATTAAGCTGTTTTGCTGCAAAATAAATGATAAGAAAAACTTCAACAAAGATGCTTTTAATTTCACATAGAATTTCCTCTAATACCAATTGCTGGGATGTGAAACCCACAAATGGATACTTTAAACAGCATTCAGGTACCACAGAAATGTAAAATATCTAGCTGCAAATGGCCAGGCAATAGCAAGAGAAGGGCCACTTGCCACTGTAATAATACACAACAGTGGCACCTCTGGAAACATTAGGGGTATCTCATTAATTAAATGTTTATTTGACTATGTTTCTACTGGTAATGTCTAGTATGAATATGACAACTAGGCAACCCCAGGAGGGACTATTTTATTACCAATTACATGCAACCATAGTGACTTAGTACCAAGTTAGTTAGCACAAGTGTTTCTGTGAATAAATCTCAAAGTCACCTGAAATCAAGTTAGGAAGGAAAGACACTTAGCTGAAACACAATGCAGAGAAGAAAACAAAATCTTATCTGGTTCAAGACCAGTTTTTGAGTTTCCCTAGGGCTTTGCTCCTAAAATGCTAATTAGATTAGACATAGATTTTAAAGTCTATGGATGAGGCCAAGAGAGAAGGGTTTACAAGGAAAAGAATGTCACCTGTTTTATGTTTTACTAAACTCAGTCTCAAATTAGGTACATGGAGGGTAAATCTCTTCTTCCTTCACTAAGTCATCTCTAACATTTTCTTTAATCAACTCTGGACCAAAATGACGAAAGGACCAGATACAATTCAGCCAGACAAACATAACTATTAAAGTACAAAAAATGAGTTTAATGGGGGAGATATTTAGTACAACAGGTACCAAAGAAGCAAATTACCCTCATTGAATTTCAGGTTTCCTCACCCAAATAAGAAATTTAGGATTGAGAGAGAGAGAGAGAGAGAGAGAGAGAGAGAGAGAGAGAGAGAGAGAGAGAGAGAGAGATGGATGCATAGATAATTGAATGGATGGATAGATGATAGATATGTGTGAATATATATATATATATATATACATGCTATATATAAATAAATATATACACAGTCTATACATATACACATGTATAGTTATATGTAGTTATGTATCTGTGGTTGTGTCCCACAAACCTACCCTAAGAATTCAAATTTTCCTTCTGGGACCTATCCAATCGCTTTTACCATCCCCTAAAAACTGATAGGAGAAAGAATAATTTCCAAGGTCTTTCCCTTCCACTTCAGGTGTAGATATGAAAGAACAGCAAAAACTACAAGTCTAAATTGATTTGAATATTCTAGGCAATGGTCTAGAAATGCAATATAAATGATTGATTAGAAGTTAAGGTGCTTTAACAGTTTCTTAATAAGTAGGGTGGATTTCTTCGAGTAGGGGATATCCTTTCCAGCTGTTAGAGGGAACGCCACCAAAATATGTAGTAATCTGTCTGGGGAACTTGTTGGATAGAGTAGGATCAGATTAATGAAGGCCAGTCTGAGGACTTTATGGGAGGGGCTCTCTTAAAGGTGGAAAGCCTCAAGGTCTTACTCCTTAGGTATTTTTATCTCCATTTCTTATATCTGTCCCTTTTGCCCTACTCACACTGCCACCAGCCTAGTTCAGACCTTAATCACCTCTCACCTAAACTATTACAATAACCTCCTATTTGGTCTCCCTCCTGCATGCCTGTCTCCATTCCAATTCATCTACCTCAAAGTTGCCAAAGTGCTTTCCTTTTCAAAAATCTTTGTCTGATCATGTCACCACACCTGTACTCCTCACTCAACAAACTCCAGTAGTTCCTTAATACCTCTAGAATCTAATATAAATTCCTCTGTTTGATACTTAAAGATCTTTACACACTATCACTTTCCTTTTTTTCTAGCCTTCTTACACTTGACTCCAATCTACATACCTTATGATCCAGTCATACAATCTTACTTATATACCTCACATACAACAATCCATCTCCCATTCCCATGTCTTTATACTACCTATACTCATGCCAGGAATGCACTCCTTCCTCACCTCCTTATCTTAGAATCTCTGTTTTCTTTCAAGATTCACCTTACAAAGATTCACCTTGTGTTTTGTAATCCCCACCTCCCCCAGTTGCTAATGCCTTCCCTCCCTGATCTACCCTCTATTCATTTTGTACATTATATAACATACAAAATATGTAGATATGTATATATAGATATGTATAGATAGAGCTATACTGATAGATACATACATACACAGATAGTATTTACCCATGTACAGTACACATACACTTTTGTCTTTGTATTCCCAGTTCAGTACAAGGTCTCAAAAATAGGAGGTATTTAATAAAGGTTTATTGATAGATTATAATACACAGCACTTTTCAAATGTTAAAGCATTATATCAACATGAGCTATGATCATTGATGGAGAGCTAGCATAATGTAAGGAAAGGATCACTGAATTTAGCTTAATTCAGAGGAGATTAGGTTCCTATCTAATCTCCTACCATTTCTAACTGTGAGGCCTCAGGTATGTCAGAGACACTTTGACCATTAATTTCCTCCTTTATAAAATGAGAATCATATTGCTCTTACCTCAGATGATTGTTATGAGAATCAAATGAGATAAAGTTTGTAAAATACTTAGCAAATCCTACAATGCTATATAAATGCTAATGTTGTTATTGTATACCTGGGGAAGATGGTTACTTATTGGAAAGGATCTGTCCATTTTCCAGTCTTTCTGTTTGAAGTCCTGTTTTGTTCTAATAATAACAAAATTCATTTGGAAGAACAAAAGCTCCATAAGACTTCAGTAAAATTTCGTTTCTATACTATTGTGAAATGCTATGCTTGCAAAAAGACTTGATATGTGCTTGGAATAATCAAACAGTAATTGCCCTGGCCAGGGGAGATAAGGGTGGGGAAGAGTAGACTGGGGGGAGGAGGAGTAGGGAGGATAATGACCCAGAAGTAAGCAGTCCTCTAAATTGGACTTAAGCCTTTTGTGTTATTAAATCCTCTGACAAAAAGCTATATAGAGAATGGACTTTAAAATTTTAGATGCCTATAGCTCTTTTCTCTTACAGCAAGTCAGCATGACATTTTTCTTTTTTTATTATTATTTGAAGCCTTTTTAATAGAAAATTGCAGGGGAGGGGAGGGAGTTATATTTCCTCTCAATGACAATGTTTATCATGTGTATGGCTATAGCAAATTTACCCACTATTGGAGAATATAATATTGAGTGGAAAAAAGGAAGATCTAAAAAGTGACACTGATTGTTTCAAACACAAAACTGTATTTACTATCATCAAAGCTAATTATCATTGTCTACACCCTCCATCAATGATCTCAGTAGCTCCCATGAGTATAATAACTACCATCTCTATGCAGATGTCACCCATGTGTATGTACACAGCCCTATTCTCTCTCCTGAGCTCCAGTCTTGATTCATCTATTGCCTGCCAGGTACCTCCTATGGATGTCCTTTATTGCAAGTCAACCATCATTTATTCAGTCCCTACTGTGTGCCAAGCACTGTGGTAAGTGCTGAGGATATAAAAAAAGACAAAAGACAATGACTCTGGTTGTCGAGGAACTCTCAGTCTTACAGGGGAGATAAAATGGAAACAATTATGTTCAAAACATACATATACAGTTCAAAATGGGGAAAAAATGACTGAGGGAAGGCATTAATGTTAAGAAGGAATGGGGAAAAAACTTCTTTTAGAAGGTGGGATTTTTAGCTGGGACTTGAAAGAAATCACCATTTCAAGCTCAAAAGATTCAGAATTTAGCTCTTTATCTCTCGGCACTAATCCCTTCTCCAAGTTTCTCTATTTCTGAAAGGAGTTTCCACCATCTTTCCAATAATCCACATGCACAGCAGTGGAGTTGTCCTTGATTATTCCCTGTCCCCACTGCCAAGATCCAATCAGTCACAAAGTTTTATCAATTCCACCTGCACAGTCTCTATGAAATTCATCTCCATCTTTTCACTCACGTGACCAACAATCTACTTGAGACCTCTTTGGACCACTTGACCTCTTGCTTGGACTACTGTAACAGCTGTTTAATAGAATGTCCAGATTCTAGTTATCTTCCTCCCCTTCTTCCCCTTTCTAAATTATCTTCCATGTAGCTGCCAAAGTAATGCTCCTAAAGCATTAAGTCTGATAGTGTAACTATTGGACTCGAGATTTCTGTGGCTCCCAGTTGTCTTGGATTAAAGACAAAAACAAAAGCCCTAGCTTAGCATTTAAAGCCCTTTCTAATTTTTATTCTAATTCCAGACAAAGTGCACAATACTCTTTGAACAGCATGTATTCGAATGATTTGCCCTCCTTATTCTCCTCTAAATTCAGTGTTCTGCCTCCTATCTTTATCCTTTAATATAGGTTAACTTAAATGTCTAAAGCAAGCTGCTATCTTATTTCTTCCTCTCAGAATCATTAACATCCTTCAAGGCTCAGTCATTGACTGTAGGATATCTTCCCTGATTCCGGCAGATAGTCAAGTAGTGCCAGTGAATAGCCTGATGGACTTGGACCCAGGAAGTACTGAGGTCAAATCCAGCCTCAGTAACATACTATAAGGCCTTAGATAAGTCACTTAACTTCTTTCTGCCTCAGTTTACTTAGCTACAAAACAAGAATAAAATTTGTGGTTGTTCTCCTTTGTTCCTAAAGAGGACCAAAATGACATTAACATGTTAGAGTCAAGTTACAGTGTATCTGACAGTGGCTGAACAGACCAATGTAAGCCTGGAATGCTCCACCACAGGCATAAATAGTCCACGTGAACATTTGGGGTGGATTCTCTGAATTTACACATATCTCATTTCTTTTGAAGTACTTCAATTCTGCTTTGCTCATAGAGCACAGCACCTTTTCTGATGAGGGCACACCATGCTAGGCAGTCATGTGCCAGTGTCTCCCATGTCACATCATCAATTTTGAAGTTCTTAAGAGAGACCTTGGGAGCACTTCTTCTGACCATCATGTGAGCACATGCCTGCTGTGAGTTCTCCATAAAATAGTGTTTTTGGTAAGCGTATGTTTTTCATTTGAACAATGTGACCAGTCCATCATAACTGTGCTCTCTGTAGTAGAGTTTGAGTGCTTGGCAGTTTAGTTTCAAGAAAGGACCTCAGTGTCTGGTATCTCATCCTACCAGGTGATCTTCAGAATCTTCCTAAGACAATTCAAATGGATGTGATTCAGTTTCTTGGTTCACTGCCCAAGTTTCACAGGCATACAACAATGTTGTTGTTTTTTTTTTTTTAATTTATTAGTTTAGTTTCAGTTAACAAGATTCAATTCCATAGTTTCTAGATTTTCAAATTTCCTTTACTTCCCTCCCCCCTCCCCCCACGACAGCATATAGTACAGTATAGGGTCTGCAAATGCATTCATATTAGACATTATTCCAATTACAAAGGCGTATTGTACTAGGTGGGATGAAAGATGGTAAGGAAGAAATAAAACCAAACAGTGAAAAGAACAAGATCATTTAGTTTGCTTCCATCAGGATTCAGGCTCAGTTCTTTCTGGTTATATCTCCGGATGGCACATTTTTCACTTTCTTGAGTCTTTTGGGATTAACTTATATCACTGCATTGCTCAAAAGAGTCCAGTCTGTCATAGTTGTTCGTCACAGACATGGTATGTCTGTGATTGTATACACATTTCTTCTGATTCTACTCTTCTCGCTCAGCATCAGTTTGTATAAGTCTCTCCAGGTAATTATGAAATCCGTCATCTCCTTGTTTCTTATAGCACAATAATATTCCATTACATTCATATACCACAACTTGTTTAGCCATTCCCCAATTGATGGGCACCCCTTCAGTTTCCAATTCTTTGCAACCACAAAAAGGGCTGCTAAAAATATTTTTGTACATATGGTTCTTCCTCCCACTTCTATGATCTCTTTGGGATATAACCCTAGAAGTGGTATGGCTGGGTTAAAGGGTATGAAATTATTTATAATCCTTTGGGCATAATTCCAGATTGCTCTCCAGAATGGTTGGATAAGTTCACAACTCCACCAGCAATGTATTAGCGTTCCAATTTGCCCACATCCTCTCCAGCATTTGTCACTTTCTTGTTTTTTCATCTTAGCCAATCTGACTGGAGAGATGTGGTATTTCAGAGCTGTTTTGATTTGCATTTCTCTAATTAATAGTGATTTAGAGCATTTCTTCATATGCTTATAGATATCTTTAATTTCTTTCTCTGAAAACTTCCTGTTCATATCCTTTGACCACTTATCAATTGGGAATGACTTGTATTCATATAGATTTGGCTCAATTCTCTATAAATTTTAGAAATGAGTCCTTTATCAGAGACACAAGTTGTAAAAATTCTTTCCCAATTTCCCACCTCCCTCTTGATCTTGGGTACATTGGCTTTGTTTGTACAGAAGCTTTTCAATTTAATGTAATCAAAATTATCCATTTTGCATTTTATAATGTTCTCTAATTCTTGTTTGGTCCTAAAGTCTTCCCCTCTCCACAAATCTGTCAGGTAAACTATTCCTTGCTTTCCCAAATTGCTTACAGTATCATCCTTTACACCTAGATCATGCACCCATTTAGACTTGATTTTGGTATATGGTGTTACATAATGATCTATGCCCACTTTCTGCCATACTGTATTCCAATTTTCCCAGCAGTTTTTGTCAAATAGTGCATTCTTGTCCAAAAAACTGGGGTCTTTGGGTTTATTGAACAATAGATTACTATATTCATTAACTGCTGGGTCTCCTGCACCTAATCTATTCCACTGATCCACTACTCTACACCTCTGCCAGTACCAAGCAGTTTTGATGACTGCTGCTGTATAATACAGATTAAGATCTGGCATAGCTGGTCCACCTTCCCTAGCATTTCTTTTCATTAATTCCCTTGATATTCTAGACTGTTTGTTTTTCCAAATAAATGTTATTATTTTGTCTAACTCTAGAAAGTAGTTTTTTGGTAAATTGATTGGTGTGGCACTAAATATATAGTTTAGTTTGGGTAAAATTGTCATTTTTATTATATTAGCTCGACCCAGCCACGAGCAATTGATATTTTTCCAACTATTTAGATCTGATTTTATTTGTGTGAGAAGTGTTTTGTTGTTGTGATCATATAAATTCTGGGTTTGTTTTGGCAAGTAGATTCCCAAATATTTTATAATGTCTACAGTGACTTTAAATGAGATTTCTCTTTCTATCCCTTGCTGTTGAGTTTTATTAGAGATGTACTGGAATGCTGAGGATTTATGTGGGTTTATTTTATATCCTGCAACTTTGCCAAATTTATTTATTGTCTCAAGTAGTTTTTTTTTCCTTGATTCTCTAGGATTCTCTAAGTATATCATCATATCATCTGCAAAGAGTGACAGCTTGGTCACTTCTTTTTTTTTTTTTTTGCTTTTTGGAGGGCAATTGGGGTTAAGTAACTTGCCCGAGGTCACACGGCTAGGTTTTTGTTTTTGTGTGCATTAAGTGTCTGAGGCTGGATCTGAACTCAGGTCCTTCTGACTCCAGGGCCAGCGCTCTACTCACTGTGCCACCTAGCCACCCTGGCTTGGTCACTTCTTTGCCTAATTTGATTCCTTTGATTTCTTTTTCTTCTCTAATTGCTACTGCTAGTGTTTCTAGTACCAGATTGAGTAAGAGGGGTGATAGTGGACACACTTGTTTCACTCCTGATCTTATTGGAAAGGCTTCTAGTTTATCCCCATTGCATATAATACTTGCTGATGGTTTTAAATAGATGCTATCAACTATTTTAAGGAAGGCTCCATTTATTCCTATACTTTCTAGTGTTTTTAATAGGAATGGATGTTGTACTTTGTCAAAAGCCTTTTCTGCATCTATTGAGATGATCATGTGGCTTATGCTAGTTTTATTGTTGATATGCTCAATTATACTGATGGTTTTCCTAATCTTAAACCATCCTTGCATTCCTGGAATGAATCCTACCTGATCAGAATGTATTATTTTTGTGATAAGTTGTTGAAGTCTTTTGGCTAATATTTTATTTAGAATTTTTGCATCTAAATTCATGAGGGAAATTGGTCTATAATTTTCTTTCTCTGTTTTATCTCTTCCTGATTTGGGAATCAGTACCATATTTGCGTCATAGAAAGAGTTTGGTAGGACTCCTACAACAATGTTAATAGCTCTGTAGACTTTCATTTTTAATAGTCAATCTAATACCTCTTCTCTCCCACAATTTCCTTCAGAGCCTCCCAAATACTGAGTTAGATCTAGCAATGCATATGTCATCCTCATTATTAATGTATACATCCTTGGAGAGTACACAACCAAGGTAAATGAACTTATCCACAGCTTCAAACCTTCTCCATTGCTATGGATGGTGTGGTGCTAATGGACCACCTCAGTTTTCTTGGTATTAATTAAGTCAAAATTTGCACAAACAGCAGAGAATGGATCCATACTTTGTTGCATTTCAGCTTCAGAGGCTGCGTTGAATGCACAACCACCTGCAAGCAAAATATTATGTACCAACACTTCATCCACTTTGGTCTTGGTTTGTAGCCTTTTAAAGTTGAAGAATAGGGGCGGCTAGGTGGTGCAGTGAATAGAGCGCTGGCCCTGGAGTCAGAAGGACCTGAGTTCAGATCAGGCCTCAGACACTTAACCCACACAAACAAAAACCTAGCCGTGTGACCTTGGGCAAGTTACTTATCCTCTTTGAAGGCAGTTGACAACATGGCTGAAAACATCCCGTTAAAAAGCATGGGAACAAGCACACCATCTTTTTTTTTACTCCATTGGTAACTGGAAAAGCATGAGAGCATCCTCCATTATCCAGACCTGGGCAAGCATGTTGTCATGAAATTGACATACAACACTGATAAATACTGTGCAACCAAATTTTGACACAATTTTCCATAAGCCCTCATGACTAACAGGATCAAAGCCTTGGTCAGATTTACAAATGTTGTGTACAGTCTTCTGTTGTGCTCCTGGCATTTCTCCTAGAGTTGCCAGGCAGTAAACATCATATTGACCATTCCTCTGCCCTTTCTGAAGCCATACTAGCTCTCAGGTAGATGACCATCTTCTAGTGAAGGATCAGAAGACTATTAAGGAGAACTCTGGCAAGAATCTTGCCACAACAACTGAGAGAAAGACATCCTCACTCCCTTCCCCATGATTGTCATAGGACAATCTATTTCCTTTATCTTTATAGAGCTGGGCAATGGAAGCATGCTTGAACTCCTGGGGGATAACCTCTTCTTGACATACAATCTGGAAAATTTCTGTCAGCTTTTATATGAGCAATGGACCCCCTAACTGTAAATCTCAGCTGGAACAGAATCAGCACCAGGTGCTTTACCACACAAAAGTAGTCTAATGGCATTCAAAAACTCTTCTTCAGTTGGAATGTCAGCTAGGGAGGGATTGACTTCAACCTGAGGTAAATGGTCAATGGTTTCAGCATTGCTTATAGCATTCTTTTGAGAACACTATGGAAGTGTTCAGCCCACCTCTCTAGAATCATGTTCTTATCATTAATCAATGTGGTTCTATCAGTACTGAGTAATTGAAATGTACTATAGGTCTTTGCCCCATAAATAACCTTCAGAGCACCATAAAAGTGTTTGGATTGTTACTATCAGCATAAAACTGAACTTCATCTGCCTTCTTCCTGAGCCAAGAATCCTATATCTCTTTAAGCTTCACTTGTACGTTATTTTTGATGGAATTAAATGCCACCCTCTTAGAGATGGATGCACTATCCTGCTGGTAAACCCTGTGAAGTTCTCATTTTTCATTTAACAGCCTCTGAATTTCCCCATCATTTTCATCAAACCAGTCAATGTCTGTGAGCATTCTAACCCAGATGAGCAAATGTAGTGCTTTACACCAAATATCTGAAAGTTGCCCACTCCTTTTCTGCTCCACTGTTGCCAATATGTTGGCTCAACTTTCCTACCAAGTTAGCAATAAATTGTTCCCACTCAGAGAAGCACTCTAATCTGTTGACATTGATTCTTCTAGTATTCATGTTGTCTTAGGGGCCACCCATTTTGTTGAATGCAAATATTTAGTTTAGAGAAGGTAAGTCTATGACTGGTCCAGCATTCTGTACCATTCATTCCCTTTGTTACTCTCACATCCTGTATGTCTCTTCTCCTTAAAACACATAGTCTATTAAATGCCAATGTTTGCTGTGAGGGTGCATCTATGAAGTTTTATTGCATTTAGGAAAATGGAAGGCAGTGTTGGTGATGAGGTCATAAATTGTTGATGAGGTCACAAGTCTTTAGTAATAAGTGACTATTGCTATTACTCCTAAGGAATATAGGATAATAATGCCACTTTTGGTAATCTGAGCCTACACTAGCATTAAAGTCACCCAAAATTATAAGTGTATCCTCTTTTAGCACTTTGATGGAAAGATCTCTAGATATTCATAAAATTTTTCTTTGACCTCAACAGAGTTCATCATGGTGGGAACATAGGCATTGATGATGATAGCATGGCATTTGCCTGCAAGTGACAAACACATTGTCAAGTCTATCATTCACTCCTTTTGGTAGTCTTACAAGCTTGTTGACTTGATTAGTTTTGATTGTAAAACCTACACCAGCTTCACAGCATTCCTGTTCCCTGAATCCATTTCAAAAAAGTGTGTATCCAGCTTTGACTTCCGTAAACTGGCCTTCATTTGTCAGTCTTGTTTCACTCAAGGCTGCTATTTCAAAGAGATACCTACTGAGTCTCTCACAAGAGCTGCTTGTCTTTCAGTTCTACTGGATTTTGTATTGTCTATAAGTGTGTGCACATTCCATGCACTGAAGGCAAGTGGAATCATCTCTGCAGAAGTTTTTAGACTTTTTTTGTGTGTTTCAACCACAGGGTGGGGACCCTGCCTTCCACAGTAATCAGACCAGGTATGGGTAAGCAGATAATTTTAGGGCACATTTTCTAGCCTCTCCTCACACCAGGATGTGGGCAATGTGATCCTTAAAAGGCTGCTCAGACACCTAGGGGCTGTCAAATCCCACTACTGCTTCAAGGGAGAAGATGGCCCTATGGCCTGGGCCACCTGTGTCCAGATTTGTGCCTACAGCTCTCAGTTAATTTGCACCTGCTGCTTTGTCACTTGCCTGTCACCACAGGACTTTGAGATAGTTAAATTTTTTTGGTTTGTGTTTTCTTTCACAACATAACTAATATGGAAATATGTTTTGCATGGCTGTATAGACTGTGCATAATGTACAACCTATGTTGAACTGCTTGCCTTTTTTTCTTTTTCTTTTTTCTTTTTTTTTGCTTTTTTGGAGGACAGTTGGGTTTAAGTGACTTGCCCAAGGTCACATGGCTAGTTTTTGTGTTAAGTGTCTGAGTCCAGATTTGAACTCAGGTTGGGCTGACTCCAGGGCCAGTACTCTATTCATTGGGCAACCTAGCCATCCCTGCTTGCCTTTACAATGAGGGGGGATGGAGAGTAAAAAAGGGACAAAACTTTTAATTCAAAGTCTTAAAAATGTCTGTTAAAATTGTTTTACGTATGGGGTGGCTAGGTGGCGCAGTGAGTAAGAGCACTGTCCTTGGGGTTGGGATGACCCGGGATCAAAACTGGCCTGAGAAAATGAGCACCCACACATAAATAATGACTAGCCGTGTAACCTTGAGCAAGTTACTTAACCCCAATTGCTTTAAAAAAAAATTATTTTACATAAAATCGGGGGAGAAATGAAATACTAACCAAAAAATTAAAAATAAATAAATAAAGGAAATGAGTGTAAAGGAAGAAAATTATAAAAAAGAGAATTAACATCTTGGTAAAAGAAGCAAAAAAAAATATTTAAGAATATAACACCTTAAAATAGAATTAACCAAATAGAAAAAGACATATAAAAAATCACTGAAGAAAATAATTCTTTACAAAGAAGATTTGGCTAAATGGAAAAAGAGGTACAAAAGATCACTGAAGAAAATAATTCCATAAAAATAAGTAGTAAGCAAATGAAAGCTAATCATGAGATATCTCGAAACAATAAAATAAAGACTGAAGAATGAAAAAAATAGAAAAAAAAAGTTAAATGTCTTATCAGAAAAACTACTGACCTGGAAAACAACTTAAGGTTAGCTCTTTTAAGAAGTTTTGGACTAACTGAAAGCCATTATCAAAGAAAGAGGCTAGACATCATAATTTCATGAAATTATTTGGCTGCCTAAACTGTTTTCTCCTTGATCTGATAATTCTGGAATTTGGCTACAATATTCCTTGGAATTTTCATTTTGGGATCTCTTTTAGGAGGTGATCTGCAAATTCCTTCAATGACTATTTTGCCCTCTGGTTCTAAGACCTCAGGGCAGTTTTCCTTGATAATTTCTTAAAAGATCCAAGTTCTTTTTATAATCATGGTTTTCAGGTAGTTCAATAATTCTTAAGTTATCTCTCTTGGATCTATTTTACAGATCAGTTGTTTTTCCAATAAACTATTTTGTATTTTCTTCTATTTTTTTCATTCTCTTTATTTTATTTGACTGATTCTTGATATAGTAGAATCATTAGGTTCCATTTGTCCAATTCTAATTTTTAAGGAATTATTTTCTTTAGTTAGCTTTTGTACCTCCTTTTCTACTTGGCCAAGGAATTGTTTTCTTCAGTGGATTTTTCCCCCATTTGATAAATTGTATTTTTTTAATTCAGTTTTTGTTTTTGTTTTTTAAATTTTATCCTGAAAGTGTCTTGGAAGTTGAGTCACATAGATTTTGTCTTTTAGGAATATCAATATAGCAGTTTGTTTTGTTTTGGGTTTTTTTTTTTTGTTTTTGGAGGGCAATTGGGGTTAAGTGACTTGCTCAAAATCACATGGCTAATAAGTGTGTTAGGTGTCTGAGGCCGGATTCCAATCGTATTTTTTAAGGAATTGTTTTCTTCGGGCAATTTTTGTCCTTCCTTTTCCAAGCTGTTGACTCTCTCTTGGCAACATCTTGTTTCTTTTCCCAATTTTGCTTCTTTCCCTCTTATTTGACTTTTAAAATCCTTTTTGAGTCCTTCCAAGAAGGTTTTTGGGACTTGAGACCAAACCATATTCTCCTTTGGGATTTCTCATGTGTGTATTATGACATTGTTGTTCTCATCTGAGTTTGTGTTTTGATCTTCCCTGTCACCATAAAATCTCTCTATGGTCAAGGTTCTTTTTTGCTTCTGGCTCATATTTTTGCCTATTTTGTGGCTTTTAAAGTTGAGGTCTGTTCCTAGTGCACTGTCCCAAACTTCTTGTTCTGGGGGTCAGGTGTCTGGTTACTGCCTTTGTGATGTGGGGCCTCAGGTGCTGGCATCAAGCTATTGCGCTAATTAGCCAGGGTGGCCTGGCCTAGTCACACCTGTTGTTGCCTGGGTTCTGGGGCTGGAGGCCTGACAGCTGGCCTGCTGTACCACTGGTCTGCTGAACGAGGACCAAGAGGCCTCAGGAGCTGATCTGTACTGAGAATAATAAGTCTCCTGCTAGCTTTTCCAGACATTGTCTGCATTGGGCTGTGCTCCCCTTTTACCTAAGTGAGACAGACATTTCCTGAAGTCCTTATAAGTTATCTTCAGTCAGAAAACTGTTTCACTCTGTCTTTTTATAGGTTTTGTTGCTCCAGAATCCGTTTAGAGGTTTCCTAGTAAAACAGAGGAGAACTGAGACAACTTCTTGGTTCCTCTTTGCCATCTTGGCTCTGTCCCCCCACCCACACACACATATTTCAAGAATTATCAAGAAAAACTGCCCCAATATCTTAGAATCAGAAGTTAAAATGAATTTGAAAAACTCAACTGATCACCTCCTGAAAGAGATCCCAAAATGAAAATTCCCAGGAACATTATAGCCAAATTCTAGAGCTCCAAGAGCAAAGAGAAAATACTTCAAGGAGCCAGAAAGAAGCCATTTAAATATCATGGAATCACAGTCAAAGTAACACAAGAGTTAGCAGCTACCACACTAAAGAAGCAGTGGACTATAATATAATATTCCAGAAGGTAAAAGAGCAGAATTACTGCCAATAATAACCTACCCAGTAAAACTGAGTATAATTCCTTTTTTTTTTTTTTTTTGCTTTTTTGGAGGGGAAAAGGCAGGGCAATTGGGGTTAAGTGACTTGCCCAAGGTCACATGGCTAGTAAATATTAAGTGCCTGAGGCTGGATTTGAACTCAGGTCTTCCTCACTCCAGGGCCAGTGCTCTATTCACTGTGCCACCTAGCTGCCCCAAGTATAATTCTTCAATGGAAAAAAAGATATTTAATCACATAAAGGACTTCCAAGCCTTCCTAATAATCAGGCAAGAGTTGAATAGAAAATTTGACTTTCAAATACAAAACTCAAGAGAAGTATTAAAAAAAACATGAAAGAAAAATCTTAAAGTACTAAATAAGGTTAAATTGTTTACTTTCTATATGGGAGTTGTATCTTCTAAGACCTTTTTCATTATTAGGGTGGTTAGAAGAATTCTCCATAGAAAGAAGAAGTGAAAATGAGTCAGCTATGTTGGGATGATATAAAAAAATGGATTGTCAAGAAAGAGGGATGTTCTGAAAAAAGCGGGGAGAGGAAAAATGGGAAAAATTATCTCAAGTGCACAAGGAAGAACTTTTATAGTGAATGGAAAAAGGGGGGAGCAACAACACTTAAATGCTACTCATATCTAAATTAGTTAAAATAGAGAAAAATTTATACATATAAATATACCTATATCTATTTATCTATAAGTTTACACATATATTTGTAGATAGATAGACAGACAAACACATTCAATTGATACTAGAAATCAGGTAATATATTACCTGATAAGGAAATTAGAGGGGAAGGGAATACAAGAAAGAGAGGGAGGACAGAAAAAATAAGGCAATGGTCAGAAGCAAAACAGACTTTAGAGGAAATACAGAATAAAAAGAGAGAGAGGGATGAACAGAAGAAAACAGGATGGAGGGAAATGCACAGTTAGTAATTATAAATGTGAATGCAAATGGGATAAAGTACCCAAAACATGGAATTAGATAGCAGAATAAATTAGAAACAGGAATCCAATAATAGAGAAATATACTTGAAATAGAGAGACACATAGAGTTAAAATAAGGGTCTGGAACAGAATTTATTATGCATTAACTGAAGTTAAAAAGGCAAGGATAGCAATCACAATCTCAGACAAAGCAAGAGTAAAAACAGACCTAATTAAAAGGCATAAGCAAGTAAACTACATCTTGCTTTAAAAAAATATAAACAATAAAGTAATATCAATACTAAACATATATGCACCAAATGGCAAAGCATCCAATTTCTTTTTTTCTTTTTCTTTTTGGAGGGCAACTGGGGTTAAGTTATTTGCCCAAAGTCACATGGCTAGTTTTGTGTTAAATGTCTGAGGCCGGATTTGAACTCAGGTCCTCCTGACTCCAGGGCCAGTACTCTATTCACTGCACCACCTGGCCACCCCTAGCATTCAAATTCTTGATGGAAAAGTTAAATTAATTATAGGAGAAAATAGATAGTAACATTATACTAATGAACGTGTTATGGCATAAAAATGAACGTGTTATGGCATAAAAACCTCAAATGCAGAAACACATAAATATTGAAAGCATCATTTTTTGTAAATTAATACAATGAAAAGTCATATTCATTAAAGGACCATAGAAGCATAGTGTAAAAATAAATTGGAAACTAAATAATCTAATCCTAAAAAATGAGTGGATGAAAGAACAAATCAGAGAAACAATCAATATTTTCATTAAAGAGACTAGCAACAATGAGACAACATCCAAAAATTTGTGAGATGCAACCAGTACTTAAGGGAAATTTTATCTCTCTGAATGCATACATCAATAAAAATGAAAAAGAACAAATCAATGAATTGGGCCTGCCACTAAAAAAAGCTAAGAGAAGAACAAATTTAAAACCCCTAATTAAACACCAAACTGGAAATCCTGAAAATCAAAGGAGAGATGAAATTAAGACCTGGTTTTATGAAAAGAAAAATGAAATAGATAAGTCATTGACTAGTTTTTTTTTTCTAAAAAAGAAAAAAAAATCAAGATACAAGTATCAAAAATGAAAAAAAGTTGAATATGCTACCAATGAAGAGAAAATTAAAGCAATATTTGGGACTCATTTTTGCCTAATTATGACAATAAAACTAATAATCTAAATGAAATGCATGAATGTTTACAAAAATATAAAAAGAGGCAATAGAATACTTAAATAATTTTATTATTAGAAAAAGAAACTGAACAAGCCATCGATGAGCTCCCCAAGAAAAATATCCAGGGTCAAGTGGATTTACAAGTGAATTCTAACAAACATTTAAAGAACAATTACTTCCAATAACTTGTAAACTACTTGGAAAAATAAGAAGGAGTCCTACAAATTTTATTTCATGACATAAATATGGTGTCAATACCTAACCCAAGGAGAACAAAAACAGAGAAAGAAAACTGTACACCAATTTCCTAATGAATACTGATGCAAAAGTTTTAAATAAAATGCTATCAAGGAGAATGCAGCTATATATTATAAAGATCATGCACTATGACAAGTGGTTCATAGTTCAATGGCTGGTTCAGGGCTGGTTCAATATAAGGAAAACTATCAGCATAGTTGACCAGATCCATAACAAAAGCAATAAAAACAGGATTATGTCAATAGATGCAGAAAAAGCCTTTGACTCTGTTGTCTTCTTCTGGTTTTATGTTCTGATCACCTTTTTCACCAAAGGACAATTCTATTGTCTGATTTCTCATCCTCTGTTTGCTCATCCTGTGAGTCAATTACTTGACTTTTGAGCTCTTTGCTATGGTAGAACTCTGCTTCCAGAGTGGAGAGTGCTGTGTCCCAAATTTCTGGATTTTACTCAGCTGTTGTCAGAGCTTCTTCTAGGCACCTGCCTCAGAACTGTGATGAGGACTGCTACTTCACTACATCAACAAGCTCTACAACACCAGCATTCCTTCTCACTCCAGGACTGCTCCCCAAGACTGCAACCCAAATCCAAGCAGGGCAAAGCAAGAGAATTCTGCCTCGGCACTAGTAGAGAGATTCCTGCAATTGCCCTCTGATCAGTCGCTTAGCCACCCACCACCACCACCCCCAAACTCCATCATCTGTGGGCCTGGAGCTCTGAAAGCAACAGCTTTGGCAGCAGCTGCAGCTGCCAACACCTCTGCTGCCCCAGGGGCAGGGGCTGGATCCCGTTCTTCTCTCATCCAGATTCAACACAGTTTTCCCACTGATATTTTACTTTCTTTTTGGTGTTTATGGGTTTAGAAGTCTGAAAACCACCACAGCTGCTAGTGATTGGATCCGCTGAGGTCTTCTCTGGCTGTTCTGTGATGCTGGTCTGTGTTGGGCATCCCATGCAGGACTGTGCTCCAATCCCAGCCCAGTGCAATAGCCACCTTCATGTCAGTTTGCCAGGCTGCCCACAGCTGGAGACGTATTTCATTCTGTCATATTGTGAGTTCTGTAGCTCTAAAATTTGTTTAGAGTCACTTTTTACAGGTATTTGAGGCAATTGGGGATGAGCTCAAGTAAGTCACTGGGGCATAGAGATCCACCATGCCCTGCTGGAAAAGTCAAAGGGGGTATGGGGGAAGATATGGGAGAGAGCAGATTGGAGGAGGGGATATCCTGTGGGATTGTTATTTTGGGGAGGGGGGAGGGGAAAAACGGGGAGAAATTCTGTAACTCAAAATCTGGCAGAAATGAATGATGTAAACCAGAAGCATTTGAAAAAAGAAAGAAAGAAAGACAATCTTTGCCCTCACATAAAATAAACCTGAAAGGGAGAGGGGGAGATGAAAGTACCTGGTTTTGGGCATGGTAAAGTCCAGAGTCCAGTCTGGAAAGGAATAAAGACATGGCTGGCCTGGGCACCCTCCTTAAACAGAAATTCCGAGAGAAATCATCCAATCTCTCTTTCCCTCTTCACCTCTCCTGTCTGCTGGGGCTTTCTCAAAGACTCAACTCAAGTGCCAATTCTAAAGGCCTTTCCTGGTCTCCTGCCCATCCACTCTCATCTCAGATGCTATGAGTTCCCAGGTAAGATTAGCTTCCATACTCTATATGACCTTTGTATATAACTATCTATGTACATTGTCTCCACCTTTGGAATATAGTCTCCTTGAGTATAGGGCCTGGATTTGCCTATCTTTGTACCTCCAATCTTGAAACAATCTCTGGAACATGCTAAGCATTTAATAAATGTTTGACATATGGCTTTGCTGTCATGTATTGGCAGCAACACATATTTCAGAAGTAAAAAGAACTTGTTCCTAATGCAATTTGGAAAGAAATATTTTTGTTAGAGAAAGTAATATTGAATCTTGTCATTTCCAAATCTAGGTAGAAAGGCCTGGATTACTTACTTTTTTTCCAATTTCATATCCAACCCTAGCTTCTTGTTATACTGACAATACTATTTATCTATTGTCCAAACAGATACTGTTCAAAGCATCTATTATTCTTTCATGCTCCCAATCTTATCACATTAGAGTGATACCCAAAGCATTCTATCAATAATCATTTTATTAAATACCTTTTTTTTTGTCTCTAGCACTTTTCTACACACATTGCAAAATGAAATGATCAATGAATCCAAGGAACTTATATTCCTTAAGGAAGGAATATGGATACAGATAAGAAAATGCAAAATATATACACAACAAATGCAAGGTAACACTGTGGAGGAGAATGCACTAGCCACTGAAAGATCAAGAAAGGCGGATTTTGCATGAGCTGAATTTGATAGGAAGCTAAGGATTCCAAGGAATGGAGGTGATAAGGGAATACATTCCTAGCATCTCCATTTTTGTGCACAGGAATCGAGACAGGAAATGAAATGTCAATGAATAGGGGGCGGCTAGGTGGCACAGTGAATAGAGCACCAGCCCTGGAGTCAGGAGGACCTGAGTTCAATTTTGGCCTCAAACACTTAACACAAAAAACTAGCCATGTGACCTTGGGCAAGTCACTTATGCCCCCAATTGACCCTCCAAAAAGTAAAAAAAAAAGTCAGTGAAGAAAAACAGTAAACACACTATTTTTTTTTTATTATCTAGCATGTGTGAAGGGCAGTGATATGTACTAAGTCTGAAATGGTTTATATTTTATCTCATGGTGTAATGGTAATGGAAATTGGCAATCTTCCCTGCCCCGGTGATAGGCTTAAGTGAATTTGAAGACCTTTCTTGATTTGAAAATAAACTCTGCCCCCTAGCAAGCTGCATAAGCTGCATGTGGTTACAGGGAGCTTGTGGTGGGAGGCTTGTTTTTCAGGAAGGCACAGCTTTCGGTACTTTGTAGTCAAGTGGGTTCAGAGGGTTTTGATGTTCTCTGACCCTGGAGAAGGCTATATATACATTTGAGATGAGGTTTTGCTTTGGGGCTTTCTTTGGGTAGAGTTGTATGATTTGGCCCGATGACATTCTGGGCAGCCGTTGAGGCCCCCAGCTTTGAAAACCCAGAGGTTGGTGCTTCTCTCTCTGGTGACTAACTAGATATGGCTGTAATGGTCAGACAGGTAGCCGGCTGAAGGGACTCCAGAACACCAGCAGCTGTGGTGATTCCAGAATTGTCAACACAGATATGCCTAGGACAAAATGAGAGGTTAGTGCCCTATGGACTTTGGGACCAGTATTTGGGGAACTGGAAGGCAAAAAGGCAAAACCATATTCTCATTGAATTTGGCTCAGGAAGAGAATGACATACATATTAAATGGGATATCTCACCCTGCAGGAAAGTAGGGAGAAGAGGGCGGATGATGGAGGGCAGGGTATTCTGGGGGAGGGGAGGTTGGAGGTACCCACTTTTGAAGAGGGACAGGATCAAAGTAGGGAATGGACCAGGTGGTGGGGTGCAATGGGTGGAAGGGAAATATAAGCAGTCTTTTACAATATATCTACTATGGTAATGTTTTGCATACCTATACACGTAAAACACATACCGAATTGCTTATCTTCCCAGAGGGAGTGGGTGACAAGGGAGGAAAGGAATGGATCTGATATTCGAAGTTTTAAAATTAAATGTTTCAAACATATATAAATACTATTATTAATACTATTTTGCATGTAATTGGGAGATAAGATGTGCAGGCATTGGGGCACAGAGATTCACCTTGTCTAATGGCAAAGTCGAAGGGAATATGGGAGAAGATATGGGAGAGAGCAGATTGGAGGAAGGGATATCTTGTGGGACTGCTATTCTGGGGTGGTGGGTAGGGGGGAAATGGGGAAAAAATTGTAATTCAAAATCTGGCTGAAATGAATGATGTAAACCAGAAGTTAATAAAGCATTTGTTAAATAAATAACTAAAATTAATGTAAAGCTACAAAGAACAAGCATGGTCCCAAAGAAGTGTTATGAGAAGATACCTTACCCTGACTGCTTTCTAGAAGGGGGAAGTCTATAGGTATGGAATATCACATAAACCTTTAGATTTTTTTTTTTGATACATGATTGATTTTGTTGATTTTTTTCTTCCATTAAATAAATTCTAGCTACCTCTAAAAGAAAAAAAAAAGAAAGATTAATAAAGAAGCAGGACATGAACCCAGATCTTCCTGACACTGAGAGTAGCTCTCTATCCAGTACACCACATTATCTTTCAGCCTGACATAGATTACAGAAAGTACATGTAGTCACTTTTATGCCATGATGAGGATTTTAATTTGGTGGGACCTTAATTCATTCATTTAACATGCAGATTCATTCCACAAGCTTAAATAGCTTAAAACTGCACTAAGGCTTTTGGGACATATTGTATAGTACTTTAAAGTTGGCAGTGAGATTTGTAAACATTTAATCATTTGGCATATTAAAGAATGAACAAATAATTTGTAATCTCAATATAATTTGATGAGATTCATCTGAGCTTGTTTACTTGCTTTAAGAAACTAAGCCATTGAGCATGGAACTTTGGATGGGGGTGATTTATCTAAGCTAGAAGTTATTTTTAGAAAATTAATCTATGTCCATTTGGTATGTCCATTTCATCCACATATGGATGAATAATTATTTCTTTTTCCTGTCAAAGCCAAAACCGACTGTAATTAGGTCACATTCCAAAATATAGATTTGGAAAAGGGGATTCCATTCAACATGAGTTAATGGGTTAATACCCCTAGCAAAGAACTTGAGAAAATTGGATATGTTTGGCATGATGCAAGTAGATAATCATTGAGACTACCAACTCTATTATGGCAAAGAACCATCATAAAAAGATTTCTCTGTATTTAATTCCAATGTTGTACCATGCAAGAAAAACTCCAAGTACAGTCACAGAAAAAGATTATCTCTGCATTCTGAGCACTTGTCTAGTTCATTAGTAGAAGGCTGGATGCTAAATAATTTATTATTTGGCGGTAGCTCCTCAGGAAGCAAAGATAACTACAGAATGGTCTTCATTCTTGTGCAGCTGTTCTACTGGAACAGTAACCAGTCAGAGTAGTAGAAAACAGAATTGAAGGTGTTAAGAATTATACAGTGTTCAGATGATTTGTAAAGACTGGTATAACTGTTGGTACTTTATATGCAAGACTATCTATTGATCAATGAGTGACCCACTAATGAAACACTGAATCCCATTAATCTTGACATTCTAGCTATAAATGGAACCAGAAGGAAACAGAAAGATTGGTTCTTAGAAACATAAATGAAACAATTGGTAGGATTGACTTTATCATAAAACCAAAAGGATCATTTAAAAAATCATATCATTGGATACTTGGTCATTTCATGTTGCTATGTGCAAGATGAAAGTTTATAAAAGGACAAGAATTAAGATAATTGCAATCTTTGCAACAGCAATAGTTGCAGAGAATAATGACATAGGGAAATGCAATAAAGAACTCCATAAGAGCCTCCAAACAAAATCAATGTACACCTTAAAATTCAAGTGGCTTTAGTGCAAATGTTTAATACCAAATAGAAGAGGTTGAAATTGTCAAAAAGTGTGAGTGAGAATTAAGAAATGAAAGAAGTTTAAATTCAAGAGGAGAATCAGGAGGCAGATGGAGGAGAGGAAAAAAGAGACAGAAAGAGAGAGAGAGAGAGAGAGAGAGAGAGAGAGAGAGAGAGAGAGAGAGAGAGAGAGAGAGGGAGACAGTGAGAGAGACAGAGACAGAGAGAGACAGAGAGAGAGAGAGAAACAGAGAGACAAAGACAGAGATCGAGAGAGACAGAGAGAGAAAGAGACAGAGAGAAACAGAGAGAGAGAGAAAGAGACAGAGAGAGAAAGAGAGAGAGAGAGAGAGAGAGAGAGAGAGAGAGAGAGAGAGAGAGAGAGAGAGAGAGGTTAACCTGAGCTTGGTAAATTAAGCAATAAACGTTAAAAAATGGGCAATGGTTTTAAAAGTGAACAATTTCATTTCATAATGAAGCTTAACCAATGTAAAACAGTTGCCACAATGAAGGGATCAAAAGTCTTGAAATTGTTGTAGCCAACAGATATTTGATAGCAGCAGGACATGGTAGACAATGGAAAACCACAATTTTAAGTATAAAATTTTATAGAGGGGGGGGTATTGGGAAATTGTGAGCAACTATATTGTCTCATAACATAGCAAGAACAGAGGGAAAAAAAATCAGTTTTATTGAAAGTTTGATAAGGAACCCAGTTCAACCAGATCGTTTCAAGAGCATTTAAAACTAAAATTGGAATAAAAGAGCATTTTTCAAAGAGGAATAAAACTGGAAGGAAGACAATAAATGATTAGAGATGGAAAAGATTTATCATGGTATCTAACAAAACACTCTCCCTATCAAGGGCAGTGGAACAACATTTTGATTCTAACACAATAGTTCTCAGCGTCCCATATAAGAAAATAGAAATGGCATTAAATGAAATAAAATCAGAAGACCATAGGGACTAATAATACATGTATAGATGGTGTAGATTTATGGTGGAAGTGATGTAATTTTGTATACACTAAGTGAATGAACCTTAAGATAGTATAAAGAGAACACAATAACACACATTTGAGTAGAAGAAAAGGGACATTATTACTAAGCAAAAAAGACAGTCAATAAGTACTGATCTGTAAGGGCACTTTCTTACTTGTATAAAATCTTTAAGAAAATAATTATATTCCTATCTTTGATATCCTCGATGAAGACTAGAAAAAGGGACCAGTAGGGTTTCACAAATGTTACTCTACAACAAACCACAGCTTTTGAGATATAATAGAAAGTTAAACCACACCTGATAGAAATCTACTATTAACATAATACGATGATAATAGTAAGTGACAATATATTTATATGGTACTTTAATATATGGTGCTATTATTGACTATAAAAATATTTTTTACTTAATAGAGCAAAATGCCACCTTAAGGAGTTTTTTCTAGCAAATGATTTTGGGTGCATATTAAATCATAGAAGCTGATTATTAATATCAAGTGAGTCATGAAATGAGCACATATTCAATACAAATGTCTTTTCCACTATCAGAGGGGATGTCCATGCAGAGTCCTAATAGAAGGAAGATATGCTATAGGTGATGAAGTTTTTCAATAAGTTCCTGTTTTATATGGCATTGTGCTGACTGAATAGTCCCAAACCACTGAAAAACCTCATTAGCAATCACCCAGAAAGGCTTGGCTAAACTGACTAGGTAGGAAATACTAAGTAGATGAAGATTTCCTATCACTGGTACTCTGATATGCAGTTGGAAGGTTAACCTGTGGTGCTGGTACTGGGCCTGGAATTACATAGGAGAGTCATCTAGATTATATTTTGCCTCAGATAAATACTGGCTGCATGACCCTGGGCATGTCAATTAATTTCTCAGTAACCTTGAGCAACTCCCTAAAAATATGTTATAAAAACAATGATTGTTCTGCATTGGTAAAGGCTGTTTCCTCACCAAGATTTTCCTATAATCAATGAAATCATAGGTCTATAATGAAACAAAAATTCTTCTAGTGATTCTGTATGACTGCAAACCATGGGACCTCACAGTTTCCAAAGAATTCAAATTGAAGATAAGTCAATAAGAAATGGAGAGGAACTGTTAGGGGACTCAGTGAACAGAGAACTGAAGGGCCTGAAGGCTTGGAGACCTGAGTTCAAATCCTACCCCAGTTACTTCATAACTATGTGTAAAGCCAAGCACAAGCAGCTCTCCAGAGGACTGCTGCTGTGAACACCTTTAAGATTCTGATTACATAGTATAGTGAACTCTCTATTTATTCAGCAGTAAATTAAAGCAAAACATTCACAGAAACCAAAGTAGAGCATTCACAGTGTTATAACATAACAATTTATCACTAAAGTGGCCACATAGTTTTAAGCAAAAGATATCATTCAGTAAGTTCTTAATCATTCTTAAGGAGCAAGCCTCCTTAAGGGACACAAAATAGAAAGGTCAAAGTTCTCCACCCCTGAGTCACATTGAATCATGATCTTCTCAGTTAGCACTAAGTACCCAAGGAGAGGTCTTTTCATCTTGACTTTAGGCTGGCTCTCAGATTCCCTGGTTCCTCTTCCATGGGTTCACCTCCTGCCTGAATATACCCAATCATCACTTAGATTCACAGGTAGGCAGCTCTCAGCTCCTCATCCAGCTCCTCATCCAGTTCCTCATTCAGCTCCTCGTCCAGTTCTATATTGAAGTTCACAGTGTCCAGTCCACCTCAAGTTCTTCAAAGTTTCTGTTTCTGGGAAGACAAAGCTTAATAGAGTCAAAACAACATTCATACACATTTCTGGAACCATCATCAATTCACTATCTGCCTGTGAAATCAACACAGACCCACAAATAAGGTCTGAGAGGTCAACACAAATCATCAGTAAAGTCCCAGGACCTCCAAAACCCTCCTCCAGGAATTCTGTAAACAGAAAACCAGAAAATCCTCTTTCATGGCTTTCTTAAGGTCCCAGGGCTTCTGTACAAAGTATCACAAACAAAAGTCAACACAGAATAGACAAACATAGGGTGCTGGGATAACACAAGTTTTCTCCTTCTCAACTCTGCCACCACAAGTTATCTTCTCAGTTCTGCTTTCTCCCAGTTTGGGCTTCTCCTTATACATGGTCAATAGCTCCTCCCCTTCCTGTTGCATCAGCAACAGGGGTTCACAAATTGTGGGGTTCACAAGTTCTGTTTCTTAACAAAAACTTGATATAGCAAGACTTAAAATAAACTTGAACTGAATCAATGTGCTAAATAATTAAATAGCTGAAACAAAGCACTAAGTACTTCTTTGCTTACCATTATACTATGGGACCTTGGGCAAGTTTCTTAATGTCCATCTGTCCCAGTTCCTTCTCTATAAAATAAGAATAGTAACAGCACCTACCTTCCTGGGTTATTGCCAAAAATAAAATGAGATAATATTTTAAAGTATTTTGTAAACCTTAAAGTGCTATATAAATCTAGCAATTATTATTAGTGGGCATAGATAGGTTATTTATATAGTAGCTGCCCTCTGTGGATAGAGCAGTGGGCTAGGGATCAGGAAGACATCTTCATGAGTTCAAATCTAGCCTCAGACACTTACTAGCTGTGTGACCCCGGGAAAGTCACTTAACACTGTTTGCCTCAGTTTCCTCACCTGTAAAACCACTCCAGTATTTTTGCCAAGAAAAACCCAAAATGGGGTCACAAAGAGCTGGAAATCATTGAAACTATTCAACAACATGTAGGATTATGACTGAACACTTCTAAGTCAGAACTTCTCTCTAAGTATAACTACAACACTGAGGAGCATCATTTGGTCACAGAGCTGTCACCAAAATAGTCCTATTCAATACAATGGGAATTCACATATTTAGATATTTATTGTTTTTGCTTGGATGAGTAACCAAAGGCATGGTTCTACTCCACTCTTTCACTAACACAATGTTAGGCAGGAAGGGTAGCATAGAAGATACTATATTTTTTTGCTTTTTTGGAGGGGAGAAGACAAGGCAATTGGGGTTAAGTGACTTGACCAACGTCACACGGCTAGTAAGTGTTAAGTGTCTGAGGTTGGAATTGAACTGAGGTCCTCCTGACTCCAGGGCCAGTGTTCTATTCACTGTGCCACCTAGCCAACCCTAGAAGATACTATTAAACTATTAAAGCAATGTTTGACTAGGAAAAGAGGGAGCTGGTCATGAAGCAAGAAGAAGAAAAAATAACATTTATAGATTGCTTCAACATTTGCAAATATTATTGTTTATATTAGCAATTTCACTAGTATTTAACAAATAGTATCTCGTTTGATCCTCATAATAATGCTGGGTTGTGGGTGGTATTATTATCCCTATCTTACAGATGAGAAAACTGAGGCAGGCTTGCCTAAGGTCACATAGTGTCTGAATTTGAACACAGGTCTTCTATATTCTAGGTTTATTGTTCTATCCTCTGTACCACCTAACTGTTCAGGTGATAGAGCCATTGTACATTCCATTAGCACTCTTGCAGTATTAAGAAATCTAGAAGAACCATTTCCCTCTCTGAGTACAGTGGATGTCCAGTATGGGGTTGATGAGAGGTTATTGACAACAGTCTCACAGGAGGAGATATGGATGTTCTGCATCATGGGAGGTAGCACCAACAATGATGAGATGAAAAATCCATTAAATTCTTTAAGTCAAACTGCTTGATTGATTCACAAAATTAGAAGGAATGAATGTGGCAATATTCATCACATGTCCAAAAAAATGGTATTAAAAGGAGAAATTTTAGAAATCCCCCAAAATGTAGGAGGAAACTAGACACAAAAATTTCTATGGTGTATGAAAATCAGAGATTCCAATTTATGCTCATGAGTTTAACTGCAGGACTGAACTTACAAAAAGACAGAGGAGATTACTTAGACATAGTATGATTTCAGGTAAATGGATTTATGCTCAAAATTCTTCTAGCAGTTGTCAGGTAAAGCCTTCCTTTTATTACTCAATGATAAGAAGTGCCTAAAAGACTTAAATTTACCCAGGGACAGAGGTTCTTAACCTTTGGTTGTTGTTCCATGGACTCCTTTCACTGGTGAAGCCCAAAGGCTCTTACACATTACTATCTTCAAAATTGAATCAAATATTAAATTTCATTTAAGGGTTACTGAAAATAAAGACATATTTTTCCCATCTAAGTTCACATACCTCTTGAAAATATGTCCATGGTAGGTTAAGAACTCTTAACATAAGATGTGAGTGACTGGTTTGATATCATTTTCTGAAGCAAGATTTGATGTGAAGGGATCTCTGAAAGGAATATGGAGGGAGAGAAAGAAAAAGTGTGGTAACAGAGAATGAAATAGGACATGTAAAGGAGAGTTGGAGGTCTACTACCTGATCTTTCTTTCTGCCCAGATTCATCCCTGATTATCCCTTATTTGAAAAGACATATAAATTCAACTCCGTGGGTTTGTCTGGAAGTAATAGTATTGTAAACACACATCATTACTGCCTTAACAGCTCCATGGATCTCTGACATGGCCCACCTTTCAAATGACTGGGAGAAATAAACTCCATTGAGCTCCATTAAGCCAGATTCTCCCAGCATATTAGTACCTATTGTAGAATCACATTTAGAAGCAAATGACCATTTTCAGGTTATGAAGCAGGAATTGACTAAAAAGTCACTTTATTATTGCCTGGCAGAAATAATAGGCTTCCATGGGTGCCTACCTTTCTTCTAAGGTCAGTCTGGCTCATTAACCATGATAGGTGTCTAAAACCTTTTCAGATAAAAACTAAGAAAACAAGTAGTGGCTTAGCCAGAAGTAAGAACTAATATGAGTTAAGTTCAAGAATTCATCAAGGATCTTGCAAACAAAACAAGACAGGAATATCAACTCCTCAGACACTTTTAAAATTCTATTAGGCTCCTGGTTATATAGCCTCTAGGCTTTCTAAAGCCCTTGGTGTACATGGAATGATCTCTATATGTTCAGCATAGAAACTACTCCATTTGGATGTTAAATAAGTGGTGTTTAGATTAAATGATCTCCAAATTTCTTTCTAGATCTAAAAGTTCATAATTCTCTGATTGTAATAACGTTTTACATTGAACATAAAGTTCATAACCACAGGACAGCAATACTTCAAAAAAGACTTGATTTCATTGTATGGACAACTTTTCCACTCATAAAGATCACAAGCCTTCCACACTTTGGTCAATAGTGTAAAAGAAGAGTCCCAAATCTGATGTGGGACTCTCCTCATTGGTCGAGATCAATAGCCCACCCCTGCATGTTGAGAGCAGGAGGGAAGAGAGATCAAGGCATCAAGAGAAAAGATATGCAGGACACTCTTTTCAGGATCATGAAGGGACAAAAACTCTAGGAAGAAACCAAGTGTGGAATTTTAATCATGTCCTTATCCCCAGATTGCTGCACTAGAGGCTTCAGGGGGTGAGTCTTAGACTTAGATCTGATTTTAAACACACACTCTCTCTTTTCCTTTCTTATCTAGTGTGTATATATATGTACATGTATACATATGTATATGAACACAGCAATATATATATGTATATATATATTTACATAAACCATGACTCTAGATAGATTTTATATATCAGATAGAGAGGACATGTGTGCATACATACATATATACATATGAAGATATATATGTAAATACATACTTCTGATTTCTATTTTGCTCTCAATTTGGATAAATATGTTTCTTTGCTATTTGCTCTATGTGTTCATTGTGGAACTGTCACTTGATGGGGAGGGAGTTAAGCCTTGGATGTAAAGCCTTGGAGTAAAGCCTTAGGGCCCTTCTTCTCCATTAAGAAATAGTGATTAAGAATTTAACTTGAACCAAAATATGATATCTTAGAAGACTAATAATATGTGAGGGAGCAGATAGATATAATTCTAGTCTGATACCTTCTCTCTCTGAGAACAATGGAACAATCTCCTACTTCCCCTCCTGAAAAGAACCAAAGCATCCCTTGGAGAAGGTATGGGCAGGGGAGACACTAGATAGACTTAATGGAAGATCAATTTGACAGTTGAGTGGATGATGGATCAGAGTAGGGAAAAATAAGACACGAGCATCAACCAGTAGGTTATTACAATAAGATAGTCCTGAGTTGCTAATGGCCTACACCAAGATGGTGGCAGTGTCAGAAGAAAGAAGGGAGTATATAGGAGAATGATTATTGAGGTAGACTCAGTAGGACTTGGCAACTGATTGAATATGCCAGGTGAGAGAGAGAGTAAGGAATCCAGGATGATACCTAGGTTGCAAGCTTGGGTGACAGGAAGGAATAGAATACCCTCAACAGGAATAGAGAAGTTAGGAAATGGGTAGGGCTTGGGAGAAAAGATAATGAGTTCAATTTTGAACATGCTGAGATTAAGATGTTGAGAGAAATTATTATTTCTCTCATATTAGTAATCCATTATTAAATTAGGATTGAGGTTTTCCCTTATTTCTTCATTCAGAAATGAGAAATCTATAGGTTGTTCAGTCTCTGAAGGATATTGTTGATGAATGAAATTGTTGAATCCACAAGGTACATGCTCTTTGATCCTGGGTAGGAGATCCCACACAACTAGAGAACCTTACAAAGAATTTAACCCAAGGTGAATTCTAGTTCATTCTGTTCCACTCAGGCAGGCTAGGCAATGGGTGAGATCCTTTGTCTAAATTGCTAGTGGTCTGGCTTCAGATAGTGTCACTCTATTAATGACATAATCAAAGTCATGTCCCCAAGCCCCTTATTATAATAGGTCAACCTCTCGTTAAATATTTATTCTCTCAGTAATTGTGTTAACCAATCAGAGTTGATGACACCTTTTTTTTTTTGGAGGGGGCAAGGCAGGGCAATTGGGGTTAAATGACTTGCCCAAGGTCACATGACTAGTAAGTGTTAAGTGCCTGAGGCCAAATTTGAACTCAGGTCCTCCTGACTCCAGGGCTGGTGCTTTATTCACTGCACCACCTAGCCCCCTGGTAACAGTCACTCTTTCAAGGACATGTAAACATCAAGAAGTTGCCATGATCTGTCTTTGGCATTCAAGAGTGCAATTCCATATATATATATATATATATATATATAATACAGTTATGTAAATTTATTTCTTTATATATATATATATATATAAATAATAGAGTTATGTAGATGTCTTTCTTTTATATATGTATATATAATACAGTTATATAAATTTCATTCTTTTTTTTCTTCCTTCCCCCACCAAGCCTAGAGATGGTTACTATTAGACACAAATATGTGTGTATATGTATTTATGCACGTGTGTATATAAATACAATATAAATAAATATATATATAAATATATACACATACACACATACATATGCGTTGTGTAAAACCAAGATGTATGTATTTCTATCTATCACTTCTTTCCCTGGATGCAGATAGCATCTTCCTTCCTATGTCCTTTGTAGTTAATTTGGGTATTTTTAATAGTCAAAATGACTTTTTTGATCAAAGATGTTCTTAAAACAATATGGCTGTTACTGTATACAAGGTTCTTTTGGTTCTGCTCACTTTGCTCTTCATTATTTCATGCAAATCTATCCATGTTTTTCTAAGATCATCATTTCTTATAGCACAGTAGGTATTCCATCACAATCATGTACTACAACTTGTTCCTGCAATTTCCAGTTCTTTGCCACCACAAAGAGAGTTGCTATAAATATTTTAGAACACATAGGTTCTTTTCCTTTTTTCCCTAATCATCTTGGAAGTAGACCTAATAACTGTATTGCTAGGTCAAAGGGGATAGGCAGTTTAATAACTCTTTGTCTTTTTTCCACTGCAACATTCTGCCTCACAACCTAGGACCAAGAGGACATGCAAGACTGCTTCTGATTCATGAGACACTAGAAAAAGGGAAAAATAGGCAAAGAAGATCAAAAGCCAAATACCAAAGCCCTGACTACCACTAGCAGGCAAATCAGACCGTGCATTTCCAGTCATGATACGCATTCCTTCAAGGACTCAAGGTTACATCTTAGATCCACCTTCTTTGAAGATGATGTAATAGCTCTCTACAATAATTTCTCTCTCTCATCTTTAGTCACTCCCTCTCTACTGGTTCTTACCCTGCTGTCTACCAGTCATGCTAAGGCTTAACTGATCCTTTAAAAACCTTCATTTGACTCTGCCACTGGCTCTTCCAAACTCCTAGAAAATACCACTTGTACTTGCTGCTTCTTTCATCTAATTTCTCAATCTCTTCCAATCTAACATAAGAGATAAGCATCCTCTGACTTCTCACCCTGATACTTGACTGAAACTACTGATTATTTTTTAATTGCTAGAGATTATTACCTTAAATTCATTCTTAAAAAAAAGACAAATGACCTTTTCTCAACCCTCATTCTCCTTGATCTTCCCTCATTAATGCAAAGTGATTACTCAGTGACCACATGAGGGATATATGAGGGAGCTGATGAGACCCTGGGAGAGGAAAGACCTTTTTTCTTTCTCCTAGTTTCAATAGAAGACAGTCATGGTCCTAGGTTTTCTCCAGGGAGAGACTTCTGAAGAGAAGGAAAAGACTTTAGGAAGCAGCAGTAAATGTCCTAGGCCATTTAAAAAAAATTCTTGGGGGCGGCTAGGTGGTGCAGTGAGTAGAGAGTCGGCCCTGGAGTCAGAAGGACCTGAGTCTGAGTTCGGATCCCGCCTCAGACACTTAACGCAGACACAAACAAAAACCTAGCCATGTGACCTCGGGCAAGTTACTTAATCCCAATTGCCCTCCAAAAAGCAAAAAAAAAAAAAATTCTTTCTTGTGATGAGTAATTCCCTTGCCGCATTGTCTACACAATTTCTCTTGGAAATCTCATCAGGCATTCAAATATCCCAAATCTATCATTTCAACCCTAACCACTATTCTGAACCTCAGAAACACATCATCAGTTGCCCAATGGATAGCAATTCCTGCCTGGGTATCCTGGAAGCCATCTCAAGCTCAGTATGTTCAAAACAAAAATCATTGTTTTTCCTTCTATACTTCCATATTTCCATTTTCAGGTTGAGGGCACCAACCATCTTACTGGTCACCGAGATTTGTAAGCTTGGAATCATCTGTGGCTTTTTCTTTTCCCCCATATCCATATCCAGTCAGTTGTCATATTCATCTTTCATATCCATACCCTTCTCTCCAATCATGCAGTCCACACTCTAGTTTATACACTCTTCGATTCTCAGCAAGATTACTGTAGGGCCTTGCTCATTGGTTTTCTTTACTTCTTAGTTTCTCCCCTCTCATCCTCAATAGAACTCCTAAAATAATTTTTCTAAGACACAGATCTGACAATATTCTGATCAGAAAACTTCAGTGAAACTACCAGACAAAATATAAATCCCTTGGCTTGAGTTCCCCCTCAACTTCACTATAATCTGATTCCCAGTTCCCTTTCTAGTACTATTTCAAATTGTAATGGGAATTTTAAAATGTTAGTTACTTTTTATTCTTCCTACAACTTTTGGTTAGAGACTATCTTCTATTAATATTGACCTCAGCTGATCAAAACTGGTCCCCTAGAATGTGAAAATTTACTTAATGCTTTAAATATTCCTTATATAAGAAGCCAGAGGAAGAATTTTAACTGTCCCTGACTCGCAACATGTAAATCTTATCCCTTAATCAGCTAATTCGTAAACCCTTAAAATATAATTTTATTTGTAACCTGACTTGTTTTACCTATAGAGTCTGTTTAACTAGGTTTGTTTATGTATGAGATTATGACTGTTAATTTGTTTAACTATTATGACTTGACTTTCATGGTCTAAAAGAAATGCACCAGATTGTAATATGTAAAAGAATTATTTCTCTGCTATTCTGACACATTTTGTCTATAAAAGGACTTCTTAGAATTCTAATGGTTGTTCAAGTTTACTGTTTTCTCTGAGATCTGAACCTAACTTTGAACATGATATTAAAACCTAGGTTTTTACATCTATCATTTCTGCATTTTGGTAAATATTTTTTGGCAGCACGTAACTTAACTTTCCCAAAGTTAAGCCTCCAACCCCTACCTCTGCATAATTGTAACACTCAAGCCCCAGGCCTGGCATGCAACTCCTGATCTTCCATCAATGCTTAGCTTAAGTTTTTTTCTCTTCTTTGATCTACCCAGTTGTTTGTAATCTCCCTCCCGACACCCATTCTTGCTCTACATAAATTTGAGAGCTGGTAGTTAGTCCTTTTCCTTTTAAAATGTAAATTCCTTGAAGGAAAACTTGGTGCCTAGCACAAAGCCTTGAATATACTAAGTTCTCAGTGAATGTTCAATTGAGTTTAATTACATAGCTAATCCTAGAATTTGGGGAGTTTCTCATTTTACAGATTAAAAAAATTAGAGACCCAGAGAAACTAGGTGATTGGGCCAAGGGTGGTCTGGCCTCAAATTCAGGGCTCTTGCCTCTACTCCAGGCTACCTCCAGAAGTAAGATATGAACAGGATCAATTATATGTGATGGGAGGAATTTGTTAGTGTGTCTCATGCAAAAGTGACTGGCAGATTTGGACAGAGAAAAGACGTGACATAGAGACAACAGGGAATTCTATGTAATATTACCCCAACTTTACACCACTGGAAGCATGAAAATGTGACTGAAGAGTAATGGGATCCACAAATATTTTAAGCCAAGGCAGCAAAAAGAACTAAGACTCACTTGTCATTTTCACTTCATGAGCCAAGAATTCATATGCTGTACAGAAACCAAGAGAAATAATTAAAGTAAGGTGACCTCAGAGCAAATACTTCAGCAGCAATGGCAAAGGGAATCAGTTTGAAGAGAGAAATGAAAATAATGGAAAATGAAGGTCACAGTATGCGTCTGTGTGGTTGGGAGAAGCCTGAAGGCCCTCACCACTTTCTACCCTCGTGGGAGGCAAAAGGTATAGTGGAAAGGATTTGTGTTCAAATCCTGCTTCTGAAGTTTATTATCTTTTGACCTGGAACAAGTAACCTTAATTTGTAAAACAAGGAAAGAGGATTAGACAGACTCCATGGTACTTTCCAGTTATAAGGTATGTTGCCTGACATTGTCTAGAGCAGCCTTTCATACATGTGACAAGATTATTTCCTTACACTGGAGAAAGTCTATGTATAATTTAAGAAGCTTCATGGAGACAAATTAAAGCTAGCATTTATACAGTGCTATAAGGTTTGCAAAGTATGCCTATGGAAGGATTACACCTTAATCTCATCTGAGCTTCACAACAATCCTGTGAGATAGATATATTATTATTCTCATTTTACATATAAGGAAACTGAGGCTGGAAGAGTTTAAATAATTTGCCCAGGGTCACACAGATAGTAAGAGTCTGAAGAAGAATTCAAACTCAGGTCTTGCTGATTTTAAATCTTGCAGGCCAAAGCTACCTCTAAACGTGAATGCTTGCTGTTCACCAAACCAGCAGCTATAGTTCCTTCCCCTTTCTTGACCCCACAACTCATTCATTTGTAAGACATGTGCACACAAAGTTACTCAGTCTTTGGAAAAGCCTGGAACTTTGAAAGAACTCTGCTGAGATATTCTAAGTGTGGCTCTTCATTCTTTTCTTTGCTCCCCAAGGCTTGTCGCATCCTCGTGGAAGCTTGAAAACAACACACATTTTCCAATCCAGCCTGTTCACTGCCATTTGGCAAAACAATCCTTATTTTCACATGTTTCAAATTAGCTGAATTAACATGGCTGGTTTTGTTTAGCAGGGACTTCAAATGGCTCGGCATTTTATCAGGCATTTTTTTGTAGAGCAGTGTTGTTTATGATGTTATCAGAAATTGGAGAAGGATATTTTTGTTCCAGTCTAAAAGTCAGTCGTGGGTATAGCGGCTACAATAATAACTTTATCTTGAAACATTGAGCAGGGAGGCCTTAGTTAAGGGTAGTAAAATCTAATTTTAGAAAACCAAAGACAAATGCAAACAATAGGCCAGGGAAAATCTAGTCAATTAAAAATTCTTGGCCCCCAATTTTAAAAAGTAACTTTGGATTTTAAAGTATGTTTTATAAGATTGCTTAGGTAAATATATTTTGGCTCAAAACTCATTTCCTGAAATCATTAATTCAAAAAGGGTGAACAAATACCCTATAGTTGTTATTGAGAATGAATGACTGACAACTCTATTGTACTTTAAAGTTTGGGAAGTATTAGATGGACATCACCATGTTTGAGCTTTATGATGACCCTGTGAATCAGGAATTACAGGTATCATCTACATTTTACAAATGAGGAAACTGAGACCCAAAGACATCAATTGACTTGCCTGTGGTTATGGAACCAGCAAGGGTGAGGGATAGGATTTGATCCCAGGTCTTCCTGGTTCTAAGTCCAAGTACTCTAAACTTTATTCAAGGCTGCTATGTAGACTTCTATCTGAGACATGAGTATAGATGAAAGAGGTACATTTATAATAGCTATAATAATAGCTAAAATGTATATAACACTTCAGGGTTTGTAAAGTGATTTACAAAGATTATCTCATTTGATGTTCATAGCAGTCCTGAGATGTGAGTTCTATTATCACCTCTACTTTATAAGTGAGGTAATTGGAGAAGATAGTTATTGATTTGCCCAGGATCACATAGCTAGTATGTATACGAGGCTGCATTTGAGCTCAAGTCTTCTTTACTACAGGCCTAACACTCTATTTAGTATTCCACCTACCTGCACCGAGGATTGACTGCACTGATCCTGTGATATATATGATCATACTGATGGCACTCCTTGCCATCTCATCACTTCAATGCACCATCCTTCCTCACTGAACCATTCTTGTATGTGTCTTTTTCTATACATTCTCCATGGAGGATCCACTCAACACTTGGAGACTTTCCTTTCAGTAGTACAATTTTTGAATATCCAGGCCATTCATCTGATAACCCCCTCTCTTGTTATATGAACTGTCTACCTCTTATTCTAGTCATTCCAAACCATTTATTTTTTATTTTATTTTGAACTTAAGAAACAAAACAAGTATTTCTATAACATATTATAATAGATAAAGTACATGGACTTCAATCTATTGTGTACAACTTACTATTGATTTTAAATATATAATAAAGTTATCTTGTAACTTTTTTTCTTTTTTTCTTCCCACATCCCCTTCATGCTAGAGATGGCTATGTTACACACAATTTATGTAATATACATATGCACATATGTATACATAAATATTTGTGTGTATGTGTGTATAACCACTCTATACATCTATATATCTGGATTTGGATTAGTATAATGTAACTTCCCTATCCCTATTTGGCTCTCCTTTAATTTTGAATTTTCAGAGAAAAATTTATTACCTATTATTCAGAGTCAACAAATTGTTTGAAATATCAAATTGGAGGTTTTGTGATTAAACACAGGCATCTGTGTGCTTTAAAAAAATTGATGGGGTGGCTAGGTGGCTCATTGAATAGACCACTGGCCCTGGAGTCAGGAGGACCTAAGTTCAAATTTCACCTCAGGCACTTAACACAAAACTAGCTGTGTGACCTTGGGCAAGTCACTTAACCCCAATTGCCCTGCCTTCCCCTCTCCAAAAAAAAAAAGCAAAAAAAAAATTGACATTGATTTGGATGTTAGTTTTAGCTAGTATTCTATCTAATTGCACATAGTCAGGTGACAGTCAGGTGATTTAGAAATCCATGAGATGCCCAATCAATACCAGTTCCTATATAATTTCTATAATCAGCTTTAATTTTTATGATATTTTCAGTATATGCCATATCTAATTCTATATGATCTTTCTCTTACAGAAAGTATTATTGACATAAAATCATAAGGCTTAGCGTATTCTATAATTCTCCATTGCCTTTTATTTCTTAATCTTGAACTGTATTTTCTAGCACATTTCTCCCCATGCCCAACTGTATTGTGAAGATACTGAGTATTAAGGTTTGTGATAATGGGGCCATTGTCAACATTTTCATTGGTTTTTTTAAAATTTCATCTTCTGGAACAGATATTGGAACATGATCTACAGTTACTTTCCTGGTGGTCATTCTTACTTATGCTCACCATGAACAATTCAAGGCACAATGAGTCCCACAAAGTTTATTTTGTTCTTTGGTGAAGAGTGAAATCAGTCCCACCATCATCTGTATCTGTTTATCAGAAGAGAACTTTCAGCTGTCCTTTTAAATAATATCCTAACTGACAAATATGGTGGACTTTTCTCAGTCTCCATCCTTCTTGACCTGTCTGCAATGTTAGCAAAATATCCTTAGCAGTATCTTACTGGATAGTCTCTTCTTAGATTTTTGTTGTTCTGTTCTTTCGTGGTTCTCATCCTAGCTGTCTGTCCTAACTCCTCAGTCTCCTTTGCTGGACCATCAACTGTATCATGCCTACTAACTGTGGATGTAACCCCAAGACTACATCCTGAGTCCTATTATTTCTTTACATTCTCTCTTGGGGACTTCATCAATTTTCATTAATTTAATTGTATCTCTATACAGGTGACTCTCGGATCTGTATGTTCAATCCTAGAGTTTCAGAGGCACATCTCCAATTGTCTGGAAGAACTTTTAAATTGGTTATTCTATAACCAACCTCAGTATGTCCCAAACTGACTACTATTCTCCCTTCCAACTCCAAGATACCATATTTTTCCATTTACCAATGTTAGCAACCTCTGTGTTATCCTCAACTACTTGCTCGCTTTTACTTCATATATCCAGCCAATTGCCAGATTTTGTTGTTTCTACCTCTACAATATTTCTTGCATCTACTCCTTAATCTCTACTCACATAGTCACCTTGTTACTTCAGATCCTTATCGCTTCTTACCTAGACTATTACAATAGTACATATATATTTATATATGTAAAACATATATATGTAAAACATATATATGTAAAACATATAATATCTCCAGTTGTTCTGTCTCTATATATAATATAATATATATATATAATATTTCCAGTTGTTCTGTCTATATATATACAATATACATATATATAATATTTCCAGTTGTTCTGATTCACGGCTCTCATCTCTCCAGTCTCTCCCTACACAGCTGCCAAAGTGGTATTGCTAAAGTATAGTTTTGATGATGCCACTCATCTATTCAATAATTTCCAATGTCTCTCTATTACCTCTAGGACCAAATATAAACTCTTTTTTTTTCTTTTTAAAGCAATTGGGGTTAAGTAACTTGCTCAAGGTTACACGGCTAGTCATTATTTATGTGTGGGTGCTCATTTTCTGAGGCCGGATCTGATCTCGGGTCATCCCAACTCCGAGGCCGGCGCTCTTACTCACTGCGCCACCTAGCCGCCCCTTTAGGGCAATTGGGGTTAAGTAACTTGCCCAAGGTTACCGGCTAGGTTATGTTTGTGTGGGTTAAGTGTCTGAGGCCGGATCCGAACTCAGGTGCTTCTGACTCCAGGGCCGGCGCGCTACTCACTGCGCCACCTAGCCGCCCCAGAATATAAACTCTTAAGATGTTCAAGTTCTTCACAATATGTCCCAAACTTACTTTTAAAAATATATATTGTTCCCCTGTCCACATGTTTTGCTCTAGCCAAAATGCCCTTCATTTGATTTCTTACATATATCACCTCATCTTCTGCCTCTGTGTCTTTGTATAGCTGTCTCCCATGCCTGATATGCACTCCTTCTCTTAGAATCAATCAGTGAGTCAACAAATATTTATTAAGCATTTAATATGGGGGGAAAGGGGCATTGTACTAATCCTGGAATTTAACAGAAAGTCAAAATGGTTCCTGCCATCAAAGTTCACATAATTAGAATCCTTCATTTCCTTTAAAACTCTGTTCCAGTGACACCTTCTACAAGAAGTATATCCTGATTCCACTAGTTATTAGAGCCCTCCACTTAAAAACATTACCTTGCATTTATTTTATATATGCTTATTTATCTATATGTTATCTCTCCTGAAAGAGTATATATTCTATGAGGACAGGACTGTTTCACTTATGTCTTTATATTCCTAGTAACCAGGGCATAGTATATGGTAAATTCATTATAAATGTTTTCTGATTAATTGGTTGATTTATTTCATTTAATTGGGATTTCTTTATGTCATTTGATTTTATTTAAATTGATATCAAGATAAGCATGGTTGAGTTTCTCCAGTAGTACAGCAGCTAATCAAGATAAATATCTCCCAGTTATGGTATCAATAATTAAACTAATGTTCCTATACTGTTTAAATATTGTGTGATTTTTAAATACCCTCTGGCTCCTTTGTGACTACTTCATCTTTGTCCCTGCAGATTGAGAAGGATGCCATTATGGACCTGGTGAGTTACTATGTATTTTTATCTGCTTCATAGGTTGCATATATATATATGACAAAGAATTCAGAGTCTATAGAGGAAAACCTGATCATGATTAGAATTTCTATCCTTGGTTAGACTAGTTCTTGGATAGCAGAATCAATCTCCAATTTGATATAATTTACCAGAATTACCACTCTTTGGGATAGTCGTTGTTAATCCCCATGTAATGGCTAAACATTGGAAGAGGACTTTCATAGAGAAAAGCAAAAATTAACATCCACAAAACAATATGTCCCAAAATGTATTTTGTTGCCAGTCAACCACCGAATATTTCTGTTTGGGGGGTGGGGGTGGGGCAGGGCAATTGGAGTTAAGTGACTTGCTCAAGGTCACACAGCTAGTAAGTGTTAAGTGTCTGAGGCCGGATTTGGACTCAAGTCCTCCTGATTCCAGGGCCAGTGCTCTATTCACTGTGCCACCTGGCCACCCCAACCATTAAGTATTTATAGAGCATAACACTATTAGGCAATTCCTAAGAATTCTAGTGCTTAGATAAGCACCATGATTGTGCTACTTAAAGATAGTTCTACATAGACAGTGGTACTTAGTCCTCTATTCTTTCTCATTCTGTGTGATTTTTATTAATGTCTTTCCATTAATTTCCATAAACTCTTCACGAAGATATTGATAATTCCCTGGAAACTTTCTTCCTATTCAGCAGAGACCAATGTACTACTTGAGCTATCCATCTATTGTCTCTAGCTTTTATTATGTGATGAGTTCATTTCTTTTTCTTCCCATGTATGTCTGATCATGTGTTTTACATATTTCCTTTGGAATAATAATCATTTGTAACATGCTATAGTCTATTTGCCCCCACTGTTTATCCTTCATTACTCTTGGCTTTGCTTAAAATGTAAATTCTTTATAGAGCTTGGTGTTCCATGTTTCTTGGGCATACAGCATCTTATAAATAAATAATACTATTATTAGAAATACGGGCTTTTGTGGCAAATTGAAAGCACATTAAAGTTTCCGAAATGTAACCCAATCTTGTCTCCTCCAATTCAATGCTAGCTTTAGCTCATTCTGCATCCATAGTGTCTGTCAAAGATACATATGTGTCTTATAGTACTCTCTCTCTCTCTCTCTCTCTGTATATATATATATATATACATACATACATACATATATGTGTGTGTAGATATATATATATACATTTATATATAGATCTATATATAAAGAGATCTATATGTAGATAAATATAGATATAGATATCCTTCTCTATATATAGATATCCTTCTCTACCTTTCTCTCTCCCCACTAAGTTGAAGAGCAATATATTTATAGATCAATTATTCTATGAATTGTTCAATATCTGAATCAATACATCTATAGATATATTGAGTGACTAATTCAATGAACTGCTTGATCACAACCTAACATGAATTTTTTTGTTGTTTTTTTTTGGGGGGGATTGTTTGTTTGCTTCTTTTTCCCCAGCATGGATGGTTAAATTAATCTCTAAGTATCATGGATTTCAGTGAGGAGGTTTTGTAGTGTTCTAGGGATAAATGTAATTAGTACAATGTCACCTGAAATTAGAAGCCTTTGAGGAACTTGTTAGCAATAGGGAATCTTTTTTGACTTGGATTTTAATCAGAATATCTTCCACATCCCTGGCAAGCACCCTCTGTGAGCATGTGCCTTCTACTTTGCTTAATGTTGATACTCTGGAGATCACTGAATAAAGCTATCTTCATAGTCCTGTATATAATATAGCATAATTAATTTTAATCTATATGCCTTCCCTATATTGAGTGCCTCCAAATTTTCCTATATATAGTTTCTTTGTACAAAGTTGTTTGGATACTCTCTCCCTTGTTAGACTGTGAGCTCTTTGAGTGCAGGGACTATGTTTCCCTAATGTTTGGCACAAAACTGATGTTTAATAACTATTTATTCACTGACTGATTATTGTATGATTTTAATGGGTAATGATGAAAATTAGAGGCCCATAAGGAATTTATATTTAAGTGGGGAAGGAAGATAATATATGATCAAGTTCTAATTTTGCTAATAAGTGAAACAAGATTTTTTTTTAAAAATCAATAGATCATTGTTAACTTTTAAGAGTAGAGAAAAGATGTCAGAAAGGGAGAAGGAGAGGGAGAAGGAGAGGGAGAAGGAGAGGGAGAGGGAGAGGGAGAGGGAGAAACTTGAGTGAGCAAAGAGAGGCATTTTGCCTAGGGCAACTTGTTTTGTGGGAAGCCCAACAGAAAGGAGGTTTAAGATGTCTGAGCTCCTTGGATTACTGATGAGTACCCTGTTAAATCTTGCCTCCTGGTATCCTATTGATGTTCCAAATAAATATTTTGCTTTTGCCTTTGAGGAAGAGAGTTCATTATATTTTTCGAATCTACCCTGGAAATACTCATGCATATACATAGAGGCTGCTGTGGGTATCACATTGCCCATACACTGTGTTAGCAACTGAATGCAAGACCAAATGCTGTTTGGTAACTCCATTGTCTCTATCACTCATAGGTCATATAGTTCAAGGGGAGAGAGAAGCATTTTTGCAACTCCATTACCTATAACAACTTCTGGGCCACAGTTTAAGGGTGGAGAAAAGCACTTTTAGTCAAGGGGAAGCCCTGAGGGGCAGTACCACTTCTAGGGTCAAAGAATCCAGGACCCTGAGTAACAGTATAATTTCCCTTCTCAAGGGGGGAGGCACACTGAGAAGTAGGAATCAGGGTCCCTTCCTGGGTAAGGAACAGACTGCAGACCAAGAGAGCAGTGACCATTCCTCTCCCTAAATTATGCCACCTGGGTGGTACCAAAAACTTCCCAAACCCCCAAATTAACTCTAAAAACAGCAGTGTGAAAAAGTCTGAAGTTTGAAACAGTGCCCCTCCACCCATGCCACATGAGGAACAGAGACCAACATCAAAACAAAGTTCAAGAAAGAAGGTGGAAAAATAATGAGCACACAGCAACAACAACTACAAAAACTTGACCAAAAAACCCCCAAACCTACTATGGTGACAGAGAAGATGAAGGCACAAACTCAGAAGACAATCATGTCAAAATATCTACAAGCAAAATCCTCATTGAAAAATATGAATTGCACAGCAACCCAACAATAATTCCTGGAGGAGTTAAAATTATTTTCAAAATAAATAAGGGTAGTAGAGGAAAATTTAGGTAAATAAATGAAAGCAAAAAAAGAAAATTACAAAAATGCAGTTAATTGACAAAAATACAGAAAAATAACACCTCAAAAAAACAGAATTGGCTATTAAAAAAAACAGGTACAAAAATTCATTAATGAAAGTAATTCCTTAACAATTAGAATTGGGTAACTGAAAGCTAATTACTTCATGAGACATCAAGAAATAATCAAACTCAAAAGAATGAAGAAGAAAATGTGAAATATTTCTTAGAAAAACAACTGACCTGGAAAACAGAAAGAGGAGAGAGAACTTAAAACTATTAGATTGCCTGAAAACCATGATCAAAGAAAAAAACGTAGACATTATATTTTAAGAAATTATCCCTAACATTCTAGAATCAAAGGGTAAAATAGAAATTGAAAGAATTCATCAAGCACCTCCTGAAAGAGATAACCAAATGAAAAATTCCCAGAAATATTATAGCCAAATCCCAAATTTTCCAAGTCAAACAGAAAATACTTCAAACAGCCAGAAAGAAACCATTCAAATACCATAAAGCCACAGTGAGGATCACACAAGATTTCACAGCTACCAAGTGACAGGAGTGGAGGGCTTATAATAGGATATTCTGGAAGGCAAAAGAGTTGGAATTACAAGCAAGAGTAATTTATTCAAACAAAAATCCTTCAAGGGGCAAATGGATGTTCAATAAAATAGAGGACATTCATGAAAAGACCAGAGTGAATAGAAAATTTGACTTTTAAATGCAAGTCTCAAGAGAAACATAAAAAGGTAAACATGAAAGAGACAATAGAGATCTCAAGAAGATAGATTTTTTTTTTACCTTTCTATATGGGAAGATGATACATGTATCTTCTGAGAACTTTATCATTATTGGAGCATTTAGGAGGATTCTACATAAAAAGAGGGTATAGGAGTGAGTTGATTATGTTTGGATGATGAAAAAAATAAAGAGGTGAGAAAGATGGATGTTCATGAAGAAGGGGAAAGGGAGAAAAATTGGGGAAATTATCTCATATTAAAGAGATATGGAAGGAAGAGCTTTTACAGTAGGATGGGGAAATGGTGGGTGTGGGGTGGAGCAATGCTTAAGCCTCACACATCTAAACTGTTTCAAAGAATGAAAAAATAGAAATGTACTCAATTGGTAATAAAAATATATCTTACCCAATGGGGAAGTAGGGTAGAAAGCAGAAAGTGGGGATTAATAAAAATGAGGGAAGAAAAAAGAAAGTAGTGGTCAGAAGCAAAACAAACTTCAGGTGAGGGATAGGATACAAAGGGAGAAAAAAAAGATAAACAGAAGAAAATAAGAGAGATAAATGAAGAGCTAATAATCATAAATGTGAATGGGATGAACTTATCCAGAAAATGGAAGCGGTAGTGAAATGAATTAGAAACTAGAATTCAACAATATTGTGTTTATAGGAAATACACTTGAAACAGAGAGAAACACAAAGTTAAAAATAAAAAGCTGGAGCAGAATCTATTATCCTTCAGCTGAAATTAAAAAAAAAAAAAGCAGAGGTTGCAATTGTGATCTCAGCCAAAGCAAAAGCAAAAGATAGACCTAATTAAAATGGATAAGTAGTGAAACAGCATCTTTCTAAAAGGAGCTATAGATGATGAAATAATACCAATACTAAATATGTGTCAGTGTACACACCAATAGTAGAGCATCGAAATCCTTAAAGTCAAATTTAAATGAGAGGAAGAAATATACATGTAAAACTATACTAGTGAGGGACCTCAACTTTCACCACTCAGAATGAAATAAATTAAGGTAAAAATAAACAAGAAAGAAGTTAAGGAGATGAAAAGTATTTTCTAAAAGCTGAATATGATAGACCTCTGAAGAAAACTGAATGGAAGTAGAAAAGAGCATACCTTCTTCTTAGTTGTACATGGCACCTTCACACACAAAAATGATCATGTATTAGACCATTGAAACGTCACAACCAAATGCAGAACAGAAATATTAAATGTACCTTTTTTCGTAATCCAATAAAAATACCATTCAATAAAGGACCATGTAAACATAGCTAATTGGAAATTAAGTAATCTAATCCGAAAGAATGAGTGATTCAAAGAACAACACACACAATGTTTAAACAATTAATAAATCAACAAAGAGAATGACAAAAATGAGACAACATTCCAAAATGTGTGGGATGTAATCAAAGCAGTACTTAGGTGAAAAATTTAGATCTCTAAATGCTACATTAATAAAAGAGAAAAAGATCAATTAATTGGGCATTCAATTAAAAAAGAATAAATTTAAAATCTCCAATTAAAAACCAAAATAAAAATTGTGAAAATCAAAGGAGAGAATAATAAAATTGAAAGTTAAGAAATTAAACTAATAAGTAAATCAAAATTTGGTTTTATGAAAAAGACAATAAAATAGATGAATCTTTATTGGGTAATTTGATTTAAAAAAAGAAAGCCAAATTACTAATATCTAAAGTGAAAGGGGCGAAAACGCACCAATGAAGATGAAAATAAAACAATTTTAAAGTTATTTTGCTCAATTACTCAGTAAAATTGACAATCTAAGTGAAATGGATAAAACTTTACAAAAATATGCCGAGGAAAAAATAGAATACATATATAGTTGTATCTTACAAAAATAAATCATATAAGCCAACAATAAGCTCTCTAAGAAAAATTCCCCAGGACCAGATGGATTTGCCAACCATTTAAAAAACAATTAATCAGAGAAATAACTAGAAAGAACTGAGTTTGAATCCTGATGGAAGAAAACTAATTGATCTTTTTCTTTTCATTGTTTGGTTTTATTTCTTCTTTACCATTTTTCATCCCATCTAGTACAATACGCCTTTGTAACTTGACTAATGTCTATTGTGAAAGTATTTGCAGATCCTATACTGAACTATATGCCATCGTGGGGGTTTGGGGGAGGGAGGGAAGGAAAATTTGAAACTCAAGAAACTATGGAATTGAATCTTGTAAACTAAAAATAAATAAATTTTAAACATTTTTAAAAATAAATAAAAAATTAAAAACAATTAATCCTAATACTTTATAGACTACTTGAAAAAAATAGGTAAAGGAATCCTAACAGATTTATTTTTTGACAGAAATATAATAGTAATACTTAAACCAGGAAGAGCAAAAACAAAGTAAACTATAGACCAATTCCTTAATTATTATCAAAGTAAAAATTTAGAATAAAATATTAGAAAAAAAGATTACAGCTATATATCACAAAGACCTTACATTATGACCAGGTAGGATTTATATAAGGAATTCAGGGTATGTTCAGTGTTAGGAAAACTATCAGTGTAATTGTCTGTATCAATAACAAAAACAAAAATCATATGATTATCTTAATAGATGCAAGAAAAGCTTTTGACAAGGTATACCTATTCCTATTAAAAACATTAGAAAGAATAGGAATCAATGGAATCTTTCTGAAAATGATAAGTAGTTCTATCTAAAACCATCAACAACCATTATCTGTAATGGGAATAAACTTGAAGTCTTGTCAATAAAATCAAGAGTGAAGCCAGGATGTCCATTATCACTAGTATTATTTAATATTGTGCTAGAAATGATGACTATAGCAATAAAAAAAGAAAAAGAATTTGAAGGAATAAAAATAGGCAACAAGGAAGAAAAAACTATCAGTTTTTACAGATAATTTGATGGTATACTTAGACAATGCCAGAGAATCAACTAAAAAAATTTAGTTGAAACAGTTAATAACTTTAGCAAAGTTGCAAAACATAAGATAAAACCACATAAATCACTGGCATTTTTATATACTAACAAAATTCAGCAGGAAGAGGTATAAAGAGAAATTCGTTAATTGATTAAAATAATTGCAGAGAATATATAATACTTGGAAGTCAATCTGATAAGACAAAACCAGGGATTATATGAACATAATTAAAAAATAAAACTCACCTACTTCTAAATAATTAGAGAAATATTGTCTATAGAAAAAATAGCAACAAAATTCATCTAGAAGAACATGAGGTCCACAATATCAAGAGAATCATTTTTTAAATGTAAAAGATTGTGGCCCAGTAGTTTTATATTTTAAACTATATTAAGATATGGTCATCATAAAAACAATCTGGTACTGGCTAAGAAATAGAGTGGTAAATCAGTGGAATAGATTAGGTACACAATACATAGTTATTAATGACTATAGTCATCTATTCTTGGGGGTAAAAACTGCACATTTGACAAAAATTGCTGGGAAAACTGGAAAGACCTTCATCAGAAACTAGGCATAGATCAACCTATCCCACCATATACCAAGAGATGTGAATAAATGGATAATGGATAAATGATTTAGACATAAAGGGTGATATCATAAATAAATTTGGGGAATATGTAAAAATGCACCTATTAGGTTTATGCATAAGGGAAGGATTTATGACCAAATATGTGATAAAGAAGATTATAGGAAGTAAAATAGATAATTTTGATTAAACAAAATTAATAAGCTTTGGCACAAACAAAACCAATGCAAGCCAAAATTAGAAAAAAATAGGAAAGTGGGGAAAATTTTACAACAGATTTCTCTGAAAAGCACCTCATTTCTCAAATATATAGTGCCCTGAGCCAAATTTATCAAAATAAGCCGTTCCCCAGTTGATAAATAGTCAAAGAATATGAATAGTCAGTTTTCATAAGAAGAAATAAAAACTATCAAAGTCACATAAAAAAAAGACTCCAAATCACTACTGATTAGAAAATGCAAATTAAAATAACTCAGAGATGCCACCTAATATGTGTAAGATTGGCTAGCAGAACAGAAAAAGGAAATGACAAATGTTGAACAGGATGTCAAAAAATTGGGACACGTGCATTATTGGTGTAGTTGTGAACTAATCCAATTATTATGGAGAATAATTTGGAACTATTCTCAAAGGGCAATAAAACTGTGCATACCCTTAAACCCAGCAATGACTAGCAATATCATTACTTCATCTGTATCCCAAAGAGATCAAAGAAAAGAGAAAAGGACCTGTCTGTACAAAACTATTTGTAACAACTATTCTTTTGTTGGCAAAGGGGTGCCTATCAAATGAGGTAAACAAGTTGTGGTAGATGATTGTGATGCAATATTGTTGTTGTTGAGTCATTTCAGTTGTTCCTGACTCTTCATGATCCCTTTTGGGGTTTTCTTGGCAAAGTTACTGGAGTGCTTTATCATTAACATCTCCAGCTCATTTTACAAAGCCAGCAGGTATCTGAGGCTGCATTTGAACCCAAGTGCTCCTGACTCCAGACCTAGCACTCTTTCCACTCTGCCACCTAGTTGCCTGTGATGGAATACTATTGTGCTATAAGAAATGATAAGCAGGAAAAACCTGGGAAGATATGCATTCATACAACATGAAGTGAGCAGAAGCAGAAGAATGTTGTACACAGTAACAGCAATATTATTAGGATGACCTACCGTGAAACACTTACCTACTTTGATCTAGACAATGATCCAAAATGATTCAAAAGGACCAATGATTAAATATACTATTCGCCTACAGAGAAAGAACTGTTGAACTCTGACTGCAGATTGAACCACACTTTTAAAAAATACTTTATTTATTTCGTTTTGTTTTCTTTTCAACATGGTTAATATGGGAATATGTTTTGCATGACTACACATGTATAATTACTATCAAATGGGGAGAGACTCAAAAGAAAGAGAAAGAATTTGGAACTCACAGTTTTAAAAAGAGACTTTTAAAAAGAATTTTTACATGCGGTTGGGAAATATTTAACCAAATAAATGAAAATAAAAAGATAACTGTAGGGAACAACTGTAAGGAAATACTTCACAAGAGCAGGGCAACACTGTGATGACAGGAAGTAGTCCAAAGGAATGAGTCTAATAATGTATATTTAAGACAAAGTAGGAAAAGTTGGATGACCACGGGCAAGTCACTTAACCCTGTTTTCCTCAGTTTCCTCATTGGTCAAATGAGCTGGAGAAGAAAATGGCAAACCATCCTAGTATCTTTACCAAGGAAATACCAAATGGGATCATTGTCAGACACAATTGAAAAAACTGAACAACAGGAATAACAAAAATTGCTTATTGATTGATTTTCATAATTCCCTAACACTTAGCAGTACAGTCCTCCAAATAATTTCTTTTTAACCAATGGATGTTGAATGAAGAAGCAGAATAAACAATTTTAATGTGAACAATCACCATGGGGACAGATCCAGTTTTCACTTTATTCCCAGCATTCTTGTCCTCCGGTCATATCCTTACTCCCAGATCACTGTTTCAGAAATCATGAAAAAGAGGTTCTTTCGAATTAACTTTTCTGTGTTTGGGGTTTATGTGGTTACTATTTTAATTCAGTTTCCCTAAGAAATTATTCAGACAATGACTATCTAAAATGGAAAACTTCTTCATTATAAGAGAAGTGATTATTAATAACCAATGATTTGGGAGAGAAAAGTCCAGTCTCTTGAAGGACATTGCTGATAATGAGATTGGACTAACTTTCTTGTTCAGATCCCACCAAAGTAGGGTAGCTATGGAGTTCTGCTTAGGCTTGGGTGAGGCATAAAATCTCTTTTTTATTTTATTCTTCAGGATACTTGTATTTCTCAAAAAGTAGAATAGATAGATTCCACTGTCACCCCTTTTTTATTATGGGAAGGAATGCAGAACTATCTTTTTTTTAATTTCAGACTGTTCAACCTTAGAAATAGGTATGGTTTTTACAAAGACAAGTTGAATTGCTGCACAATTGATGCTTTTTATGAGAAACTTATTATTTTTACTTTTTATTTTTTTGGTCTTTATTAATTTGTTTACTTGTAGTTTACAAGATTCAATTCTACAATTCCTTGAGTTTCAAATTTTCTCCCCCTCCCCTCCCCCCACCATGGCAGTATACAATCAAGTATAGGATCTGCAAATACTTTCATATTAGACATTAGTCAGGTTATAAAGAAGAACTGTTATCAGATGGAATGAAAAGTGGGAAAGAGGAGACAAAACCAAACAAGAAAAAGACAAAGAGCAGGTAGTCTGCTTCAATCTGCATTCAAACTCTGTTCTTTCTAGTTCTTTCTCTGAATGTAAACATCTTTCTCCATCATGAGTTTTTTCGAGTTGACTTAGAATCCTGCATTACTAAGAAGAGTCCAGTCTATCAAAGTTGGTCATCACACATACATTGTATCTGTAACTGTGTACAAATTTCTCCTGGTTCTGCTCTTCACACTCAGCATCAGTTCATATAAGCCTCCCCAGGTAGATATGAAGTCCATCTGCTCCTCGTTTCTTATAGCACAATAGTATTCCATTACATGCATATACCACAACTTGTTCAACCATTCCCCAATTTGTGGGCATCCCCTTAATTTCCAATTCTTTGACACCACAAAAAGAGCTGCTATAAATATTTTTGTACATATGGGTCTTCCTCCCACTTCTATGATCTCTTTGGGATACAACCTTAGAAGTGGTGTTGCTGGGTCAAAGGGTATGAAATTACTTATAGCCCTTTGGGCATAATTCCAGATTGCTCTCCAGAATAGGGCATAAATTCTTAAGAACTTAATGGCATAAACAAAGTTCAACTCCAGCCCCTCACTGTAATACTCATTCTCTCATTAGTTGTTAATCAGAGTTGATTGCCATTCTTTTGAACACTCCTTTTCCAAAAGAACACATGAGCCTTAAGCCCACCCCATGATTGTCTTTGGTGTAAGAGAGAGGTCAAATGACCGTTCTTTTTATTAAAATGCTGGTATTATTAATAAAATGTTTAAATTATCCAGAAATTGTGTCTCTCAAACCCTTTTTAAAAAACACAGTTAAAAGAGCTCAATGGGTGATCCTCCTAGTAGCTGACATCTTTTTTCAAAGATTGGATATTACCCTTTCCAACCTTCAGAGCCAGAGCTATGCAAATGTATTTAATGGAGTGAGGTATGCTCTTATATATTACTGTCTCTTTCTTACTTCTTTCTTGGTGTGACTTCTCCATTTCTACTTCTAGGTTTAGACTAGAGGGCTTTTAAAATCCCTGCCAGTTTTAAATTTCTTATCTAAATGCTAATACTGCCCTTCTCACTACCCAGGACTCTTTACTGTAGTTACCTACTGGATCTTACATTATAGGACCCCGTGTGCTAGATTTTCCCTTCATCCTTTCTAACCCATCAAAACATCTGCTTCATTAGGATTCTGATAATCAATGACCATGATAAGCTTTTCTCGCTATGTTCATTTATTATAATGTTTTAACACATTCTCCTTCCTAGAAAATGTGTGCATTTTCTGTGTGGGTCTTTTCAGAGATGATGCTCTAAGTCACAGAACAATTTTAAAAGTAGAGATTATAAATGGTGTGGCAAACTGGGAAGATAATTTTTAGTAGAATAATAGAAATTTAAGGGTCATTTTTTCCTCCAACCCACAAGAATCCCTTCTCAAGTATTCATTCACTCTTTCTCATTCAACTCTAAGTTGAAGAAATAAGTTTAAGACCAGGAAAGACACAAATGTTTTCTCTTTCACTGGAAATATTCAAGAAAAGGATCACTGATCTGTTCAAAAACATTGCTTCTTCTCTAACTATTGCTACAAGCACATCTTCTGACTTATTTCTCTACCTCTCTTTGGTTTTCCTCCCCCTAATCTATTCTGTACACTGCTTCCAGATTTATCTTCCAAGAACACAGCTCTGATTTCATCTCCTCCTTGTTTGAAAATTTTTATTTTCAAACTCATTGCCTACCAAATAAAGTATAGGCTCCTTACTCTGACTGTCAAGTCTTTCATTGATCTGGCATAAATTTGCCTTTCTAAGCTTAAGTCTCACAACCTCTCTTCACATACCTTATGCTTCACCCAAATGAACTACTAATTTTCTTGTTTTGTGTGTGTGTTCATTCTTTCTTTTCCTTCTGCTTGGAATTCTTTTTCCCCAGTTTTATTTCTTTGATTCCTATATATTCTTTCAAGGACTAGGTCAAGTACCATTTCCTCTATGAAGTTATTATTGAACCTATTAGCCTGAAGTGGTCCATCTTCTATGAAACTCATGTTTACATCTCCTACTGCATTTTCATAGACTTTCTTACATTACTCAATTCTATTTTCCTCAACAAATATTTCCCAAATGCCTACAATGTGCATAGCAATGTTTACCACTAGGCAGCTAGGTAAAGCACCTTGCAGTCAGGAAGACCTGAGTTCACATGTAGTTACATATACTTACTACTTACGTGACCTAGAGGAGTCACTTAATCTCTGCTTCAGTTTCCTCATCTTTAAAATGGGCATAATATATCATCTCCCTCTCAGGATTTCTGTGAGGAGAAAATGAGATATTTGTAAAGTGTTTTACAAAATACTAACTAATATATACTATGTATCACATGCTATGCTAGTTACTGGGAATAAAAGAATAAAATAAGACATACTCTTGGTCTTGAATGAATTTATGATCTGATATTTTCTTTAATTATTTATATATATCATCTCCTCTACTGTACCATAAACTCCATGTCTTATTTGTTGCATCCTCCATATCCTTGAACATAGCCTTGAAACAATAAATGTTTGTTGAATAGTTGGATGTATGAATGAATGATAGAAAATATATTTTGTGAGGTTGGAAAAAATGATCCTCAAGTATTTATAATTCTACCAAAACTGTCTCCATAGTTTCCTATGTTGCTTGAAATTTCTAGAATTAAAATTGTCTCTCTAATTTTACCAGTGTCTATAGAAGGCTGCTGTTAAAATGAGCATATCTCCTGGGAAGCACAATGCAATGGATAGAATATTCCATAAGCAAAGGAATAGAATGAGCGCAACTACATTTGGGGAATTATTCATACTGGAAAATATTCAAATTGATAAAAGTGTAGGTTTCAGTTTGGGGAGTATTGGAGGATAAGGATGGAAAAGTAAGTAGCACCTTGGCAAGAATTTATTGGAGCCAGCTCCTTTCAGTTCCAGAGAGTTCATTGTTAAATTTTCAGGATGAGTATTTATACCTTGTAAATTTACAAAGACTAAAAATCAAGGCTTTATGTGCTGTTTTGTTGATTATTTACACTTAAGAAAATTGTGGAGAAATGTTAATAATGCTTATTTTAAAAGTCTTTTCTGTGTATGTTATTTTTGCAGAGAGCCAGTTGTTAAATATTTATCTACACAGCCCTAGTCTTAAGCATCAGGCTAAAGAATTTAGACTGTATTTGATAAGCAATGGGAAATCATGGTGAGTAGAAAAGTGATACGATCCAGAGTACTTTTGAATACATTTCATGGCAGCATATAAAGATGAGTTAGAAGGAGTAGAGTCTGAAGATAAGGAGACTACTTAGGCTTTGTTGTAGTTTGGATGAAAGGTGATATTGTCTGGAAGCAGGGCAATGACAAAATATAGAGGCATTGCAAAGGAAGAATAAAATCAGACTGGGCAAATGATTGAATATGAGGGTGGAAGGGAAGGGCGCAATCAAAGATTAGTTCTAAGCTTTAACCCTGAGTGGAAGAATGTTCATGCTAATAATAAGAATACAAAAGGTAAGAAGTTTAGAGCAGCCAAGGTAATTCATTTGGTTTTGGATTACTGAGTCCAAGGCACTTGGAGGAACTTTATTTCCTTAGTTTGATGAATCAAAACAATGTCCTTTATGATAAATCATTCAATAAGGGCTTGCCTTAAAGAATAAATGATGAAATGTACTATGCATTCCTATAAAAATGAGACAGTAGGGACAGAGAAAAGAATGGTCAACAGGATAGAGCAAGAATATAATGGAAAAGCAATTTCAGTAGAGGGAGATAATCAATTGCATCAAATGAAATGGAAGTCAGAGAAAATGAGGACTGAGAAAATGCTATTCAATGGAGAGTAAGGTAGGGATCATTAGTGACAGCAAAGGTAGCTTTTTTATTGATCAAGCCTTTATTTGGGGTCTTCAGATCATGGAAGTCATTGATTTCCAACACATGTTTGCATACATTCCATTTAACAAATGCCTATTTAATTGAAATTAATTACAGAGACTACTAATTGTCTTTGGGGCCAGTCTGGGACAATTCTCTTTGGCTATAATGGCATTCATTTTTGCTGAAATGTGACAGGTTTAGTTTATTTGTTTTTTAAATTGGCATCCAAGGAAATCCAGAGTCAGAATATGGGGCAATCCTTTTTCCTTATCTGTAAAATGAAGAGGTATTCTAGATAGCCTCTGAGGTTCCTTGTAGCTCTAGATTTATGACTCTATTATAGTGGGAGAGCAGAAATAGAAATGACTCTAAAGTCAGAGGATTTGGGGTCAAATCCTATCTTGAAACTTACTATTTGTGTAACTTAGAGCAAGTTGCTTAACATCCCTGGGCTTTATGTCCCTCATCTAAAACAATGAGCAAGTTAGAGTAGATGGCCTTTGGGGTCACTTCCAGGTCCAGATCTATTACCCAAAGCCTATTTCTTCTGCCATATCCAGCTTTAAGTACAAGTTGTCTACATGACATCTTTTCAGGGGCAATTTTATGTTATAATCATATAACATTCTTGAAGTAAGTTGTATGTAGTTGTTTGTATTTAATGTACTATAATGGCATCTACAATAATTTAGCAAATATTCTGAGTACAAGCTGTTCCCAACTTAAAAATGTTCCAGAAGTACATTTTTAAGTTGGTTGTTTACTGTTTCTATGGGGAAATTCATTCAAAGCTCTAAATTAGAATGCCAAGAACGCATCTCCCTCTGCTGCAGTGAGATTGTGGAAGGAGGATTCTTCTAATTCCAAGATACTAGTGATTGATCCTGTGGTCTGGGGCGAAGGCTCCAGTAAGGCTAGGGTTGAAGGAAAAGGAATGGGGGTTTGGAGAGGAAGAACTGTAAGACCTGGGACCCCTTTCTGGTATAACTATAAGGGACACACCTAGTTTTTTAACTATCTCCATGGGTCCTGTATTTAATTTCTTCCTTAGACTCCAGAAACTGAATATTTGTTTAGGGGATTCCATGATAGGGTGAATGATGATTTGTTGACATAAAAAGGATGAGAGGACACCGTCTTATCCACTGAGTGTAATTCCCATGATAGAAAAAGCAGGAAGCTCAAGGTCACTCACTCAGAGAGCCTGCATGTCCACACCCTGACCCATCCCATTCCCCAGACCAGTCTGGTATAAATTCTTTTAAGTAGTCATTTCCTCCCTCCATTTAATTCTAGACCTTGTTCCTGGTCTTCATTATTATTAGTGTTTTAATTATTATCATCATCTTAACTAACATCAAATAAACTGGTCATTTTCCTATGCATAGTGTAACAGAAGAATAAATTGTACAATAAATAGCACATCTCTTATGTACAACATACTTTTCTTTGAAATAAACATGATCTAAGTCTTGATGTAATTTTCGAAACCATCGTACATATCTGTGATTCTTTCTGACCTTCCATCCATGTAATTCAAATAATCGCCTGTCTGTATCATTAGACTAGCACAATAGGCTCTTTACCCTGGAGCATGTCATAATATGAGCAACATGCATTCTTTAACCACTTTGTTTTTCCTCTAAGTATTGTTAAGCCAATAGTAAGCTATCCAACTCAATTCAAAGCCTCAATTCCCCCTTTTTGCCATAACAAGATGGACACATACTATCACCATTTTCTCTACTTCAAAGGGTTCAGTTTCTCCAGAGAAGACAAAAACAATACAACAATCGTTATCAACAACCATCTATAAAATGCCTCTTGTGTGCCAGGCACTGTGCTAAGCCCTGGGGATACAAATATAAAAAGTAAAACAAATTAAAGATTTGTTGAATAAAAGATTCCAGACACTCCCATGGCAGAGAAGCAGAATCACCCAAGTGTAAGATGATCAGTCCTGCTGTGGAATTTTACTGAACTTCTACTCGTAATAATGTCTCAGGAGTCTGGAAAATATGGCCAGTCAGAATACCAACATCAGAAGACACATCAGAGATTTCATTAGTGAACACCATTTAATTCCCATGCCTCCTTTTCCTGTGAGATTCTAAGTGCTTTGCTTTATTCTGCTTTTCTGTGATTTCTCCAAGACAATCTATTTAATATGCTAGAGGATTTTCTTTGACTTTTACAATAACTAGAGGGCAGCACTTGTACTAGCCATCTATTACTTATCATACTTTCTACATAACCAGCGCATATTTTTCCATATCCTTGATGGCTATGAGAACCATGCACATGTGATCACTAATAATATTCCTTAGGCTATGGAGACCCACCATCCATCTTTTCATGACCCTCTGACAATTGTCTTTCTTCTGAACATATTGTGTTTCACAATTCCCAATTACATGATATCACCCAGAGAAAACTGGTGTTAACTTGATGTTCTTTTGTGGTAGCAGACCATTAAAAAGCACTGTGTAATTTCACAAATTCAATTCAGCTCTATTGCTTCCTCCTATTTTATTCTAAATTTAAATCACCTATCTCCATCAATGTACTAACTCAATTGAATGTCCATCAAACTGCATGCCATAACTGGGCAATATGCTTTTCATTCACTTTGTTTTTCCCACATTAATTATTAAAACTCTTGCTGTAATTAAAATGTTCTGCTGTAATTGGAGTCCAGAGGTTTTACCAACCCATCTATGACTGGGTTTGGAGACCTCCTAGACCCAACATCTACTGTCACATGTGGTACCAGTACTTACTTTACCTTCAGTATTGAGCCCTCTTCAGAAAAACAATTTCCCCACCTGTCAGTAGCAATTATTCTCCTACACACAATGTCTCTTGCTGCTAGGACCCTATTCTGGACAAAATTTGTAAAAACGTTTCTTAAAATGTACCCTAACTCAAACTCTTCATTTTACAGATAAGAAACTGAGCCTCAGCAAAGCTACAGGACTTGCACAAAGTTAAACAGAGCAAATCACGAAGTTTAGATTCTACCTAATATCAAAAGGAGCATTCTTGTGCTCTATGTCAGACAGGTCTTCAGATAATAGGCTGAATTAGGAGCTAAATATACTGTCCAATTGCAAACTATTTTGTGGGCATATGCAATATCTTTTTTTCCTATTTTTTTTGGAGAGGACAAGGCAGGGCAATTGGGGTTAAGTAACTTGCCCAAGGTCACAGAGCTAGTAAGTGTTAAATGTCTGAGGCCAGATTTGAACTCAGGTCCTCCTGACTCCAGGGCTGGTGCTCTATTCACTGTGCCACCTAGCTGCCCCCATATGCAATCTCTTACTATGTTAGGATGAGACAAGTGAAATGGAGTTCAATTACGGCTCTTGGGAACCTAATCACCAGGTATCAGTTGAAACATATACCCAACCGAAGCCTCCCTCTTACTCTACCACTGACTCCAGTGTATAGCGTCAGCACAGGTTGATGCCACTGCCCTGACATAGGTGCCACCTTCTATCAACACAGGACCTGAAAGAGTGGAGGTCCCAACCACCTGTCATATCCCCCATTCTTTGTCCAGTAAATTCCAACTTCCTCTCCCTAATGCCCTTCTTGAATGCCCTACTTGAGTATCACCAGCAAAATTTCCCATGTCAAGGCAAAATTTCCCATCCTCTCTTACCACTTAGCATAATACAAGGTATTAAATTTTGGAGAGAGAGGACCTATATTTGAATCCTGGCACTGTTATTTTATACCCATGTGAATTTAGGCACCTCTCTGACCTCAGGTTCCTCATCTTGAGTAGGTTCTGCTCATTGATGTCACTAATCCCCTCCAATCTCTGTTGATAAAACTCTGATTCTAGAGTTCTCTGTCTTCCCATTTGTTTGCACCCTCAGGAACCTCCAATATACAGTTAAAAAACTTCCACTCTAGACCTCTCTTTTCACATTTTTCATCTCTTGACCCTAATGGAAATCAGGATCCCTCCAAAAATGTCATATCCCTTGCCACTTCCCAATAAAGGGAACTCTACTCTTTACATGGCATCCCAAAAAACGGAGTCAGGAAGAGGAAGAAGAAAACCTCGTCCTCCTTTTTGTTTCCTTCCATTCTTCTATATCTCTCAGTGTAAATCCTCGTCTCTGTGATCTACCCCTGGTTATTCTCTTTCCTTCCTCAAGTTCAGTATGTGATTCATGGTCTTTCTTCTTACGCCAACTCTGATCCTCATACGTGAGGACTTCAACTTATACATTCATATTCCCCTGAAGACTCTGGTTTCATGAAGGCAGTGTAATGCTGAAGAATTATTGTTAGATTTGAGTTCAGAAGATCTACTCCAAATTCTAACACTTATTACCCGTGTGACCTGGAGCAAAAACCTCTCTGAGGCTCAGTTCCCTCATCTTAAAATTAAAGGATTGATCAAATGCCTTTTCAGGTCCCTTCTAGTTGTATATCCATAAGACTGTGATCCCAAGCTATCAAACTCATTGCCTCCTATAATTTATATTTTCACTTTACCTCAATAGCCTACAGCGGTGATCATATCTTAAATCTCACCATCTTCCATTACTATGTTACTTCCATGACGCTGAATTTTGGAATTTCCCTCATTGATCGTCTTTCTATCTCATGCCTCCTAAAACTATTGTTTGTCCTCTCCTTCACCGCTTGTCTCTCTGCTTGTCCCTGTTCTCTCATTTTATCACCTAGCTCTATCGTGTAGTAGCATTGAGATAAAAAAAAAACAAGAGAATTAATCAAATCAGACATATATGTAAAAAGATTTTAGAACAGGTTGAATATTAGTTAACAAAGAGATTTATTTAGTCATAACTAACTAAAACAGGAATATTCAGCAAGATCACAACATTAATTCAGCTGGATATAGCTCCCCTATGTTGACCATACTGGTCTGCTTATCAGAAACCTAAGGAAATTGCTACTTCTTCTGCATTGGCTTCTTATATATAAGCCACCAAGAAGCTATGTCTAAAGTCTGAACCTTAGTCTCCCAGGCCAATTAATAAGTTTCAAAGATTTGTTTCAATGACATCATGCCTATCACACCATGAGACTGCTGAGTAGAGAAAACAAGCATTGTTGGAAAGACAATACCTGAACAAGGTACATAAAGCCAGCAGATGACAGAGTAGAGACCTTATGAGAGAATCTCATCGTGGACCTATGTTGGAAAAGATTCTTCAGCCATTTTCTCATTTCCTATTTACTTCTCAATCCCTTGCAATCTGGCTCTCATTCTCACCACTTGACTGAAACTATTCTTTCCAGAATTACTCATGATCTTAATGCTGATTCCAATGGCCTTTTCTCAATTCTCATTCTTCTTGACTTTTCTGTATCATTTGGCAATGTCAACCACTTCTTCTTTCTGGATACTCACGTTGTCCCTAAATTTTCACAACATTTGTCTCTCTTGATTTTTTCCTGTCTGTCTGATCAATTCTGCTCACTCTCCTTTACAGGATTTTGGTTTTGTTCCCCTATCTGTAAGCATACTCCAAGGCTTTGTCTTAGGTCTTCTTGTCTATCTCTAATATTTCTTGGCGATCTCATCAGCTTCCACGGATTATCCCTAAATCTACAATCCCAGCCCTCATCTCTCTCCTGAATTCCAGTCCTATGTCTCTAGCTTCCTACTGGACACTTCCACCTGATGTCCCTTTGGCATTGCGAGCTCAACAGTCCAAAGCACAATTCACTGTCACTAACCACATCCTTCCTGCTAACCTTCCTGTTTTTGCCAGGGGCACCTCTATTTTTCAAGTCACTCTTGCTTACAACCTAGCAGTTATTCTCAACTCTTTACTCTCATTCAGACAGCACATTCAATCTGTTCATATTATGCATCAATCTCCTCTCTACTCACAGGCCACCATTTTAATTTTGGCCTCCCTTCTGAAATGCATATTAGTCTGGGCAGTGAGGTTGCTAATCTTCATGAAATCACGGAAGCTCAAAGTTGGGATAGACCTCTCCTCCTTTCCCAGCCCTTCCACACCATTGAGAGGGTAAGACTTTATCTATCTATCCATCTGTCTGTCTATCTACCTATCTCTATCTATCTATCTATCTATCTATCTATCTATCTATCTATCTATCTTACCAACCCTAGCAAAACATAAGTTTCTTAACAGCAAAGGATGATTTTGTTTGTTTGTTTATATTCTCAACTTCCAGAATCATGTTTAGCACATAATACATGCTTAACAAATCCTTATTGAATTTAATTTAATCCAGAGTCCAGACCATTGGAAAATATAAATGGTGAGCTATTGAGAGGCTGTAGGATACTATAAGTCTTTAGTGCTCTGTAATTTGTATATTGAAGAATATATAATTATTGACTTTATTTTTAATAAAACTTCCTTCTGAAACTCTCTAATCAGTGTGTACCCCCAAGCCAGGGAATTAGCACCATACTTATTTATTATCCAATAAGGAGATTGTCTTGGTATTTCTAAGTGTATATTTGAGCCAAAAGAAATATAATCCACCTTTCTCACCATCTCCCACCCCTCCCAGGTAAGTAATTCTGGCGTTTTATACTGCCACAGACAGTTGATAACTCAAAAATTCCATCAATCAAAGCAAAAAAATAATGGTAATTTATAATAATGAAATATATACTTCCACCTACAAACTTTCTAACTTTCCTTTCCTTTAACTCCCCCAAATAGTAAGTTATGTGGATCTACACAGAACAAAATTAAGTGGAAATTTTACTAGTATCTGGCTTTTTGATTGATGGAGAGTGCCCATTGAAAGAAACCTACAGATCCATCAAAGCATCAGTGATTTAATGCTGACAATAATTTCAGAAGTCAAACTCCCCTCCCATGATTAGTGGAGTAGAAGGAACACTGGTTTTAGAATCTGATGCTGCTGTTAAGCACTGAGGCGAACTTGGGCACGTTTCTCTTAACTCTCTGAGGAGCCATTCTTTCACCTGTAAGATGAACTTTAAGGTGCCTCCCAGTTCCAGACTTATAATCTTATTTGAAATGTGTCCACCTGAACTCATGATTTTAGCCTAGTGCCCTAAGAGGTCAAGTAATTTTGTTAGAGGAACCCAGCCAGGGCATATCAGAGGCAGGATTTAAACCTAGCACTTCTTGACACAGGTCAATTCTATATCCACTAGTTCATGCCACTCTTGCACATAGTAGGCATTGGATATGTATTTGTTGAAGTTAAATTGAATGAAATAGTACAGAAGTCAGCATGCTCCTTAAAAGGTTTAAATAGGTAGAATTATATTGAACATACCTCATTTATACATGTTAAAAGGAAATCTCCATGAAGTAAATTTTCCCATGATGTTGCATAGGAGAACTAGCTCACAAATCGATATTCTGGGATAGTGTTTGTATATGTGTGTGTTAATATATATACACATACATATATGTGTGTATGTATATATGTATATGTGTTATGTATACACACATACCAAAAATATATATAGACCAGTATGGTGGTGCTTAGCACAACACCTGGACATAGAAGGTGTTTAATAAATGTTGATTGATTTCTGCATGCTTACAATTCCTCCTTCTGAGGAGATTGAGGCAATGAATAGCATGAATTTGGGAGATCTGAGCTGCAGTTCAGGGCTAAGCCAATTGGGTGTCCACACTAAGTGTGGCCCCCATGTGGCGAGTCCCTGGGTATAGAGGGGTACCAAAGAACGAGAAAAGAGCAGGCTAAAACTTCCATGCCAGTCACTATTGGGATCAAATCTATGAGCTGCCACTGCACTTCCAGCAAGATAGGCAGAAAAAAAGAAAAAAAACAAACACGTATACTGTGTCTATATGTGTGTAGTCTTGGAAGGTTTAAATAGATCATTCTCCTCGCATTACAAAATCACATGTGGTGATATCTTCTATTCGATACATCTAACAAACAGTCCCTTGGCATCTTTAGAACTTGACTGACATTCCTGAAATAATCAGGGAGGCTCCTGTGAGGCAGCTGGATTGTCAAAAATGTTGCTTTAATCAGATATATAACAAGAACCTTTCTGGCAAATGATGAAATGATGTCTCCATGTATTTAGCAAGTCCATTCATTCAGCAAGCATCTATTGAGTGCCAACTATGTGACAGGGGCTACGCTAGTTACTGTGACTTTAAGAACAAAGTGTGATAACCCTGGCATCCTACTTAAAGGCCTGGTTGGGGTGGGGGGGAAGGGAAGGGATGCAGATTCAACATGTATATAGATAAATAAATACAATACACATACAAAATAGATGCCTCATGGTTTGGGCAGAGGAGGATGAACAAGTAGAGGGATAAGAAATGGTCTCTTGTAGGAGGTCATGCTTGAACTGAGCCTTGAAGCAAGCAAGATGTAAAGAGGAAGAGGGGATTCACTGTACAAAGACAGAGAGCTGGGAAATGAAACTAGTAGACCAGTTTGGCTAGAGTACAGAGTTCACAAGTGGGAATAATATGTAATCAGATAAGATTACATGTTATTGAAAGATAAACTGGGATTAGAATGTAAGTTTTTCAGTTCCAAACAGAAAAAAAAATTGTGTTTTATTTCAGAGGCAATGGGGAGCCTCTGAACCATCTTGAGCAAGAGGATGACATTATATACTCTTACGGTATTATGACATACTTTTATTATGTTGTGATATAATCTTACTATGTTGTAATATGCACACATTGTGTTGTGATGTGTTCTTATTATGTTGTGATAAACTCATGTCATTGTGATATACTCTTATGGTATTGTGATATGCTTTTATGGTATTGTAATATATTGTTACTATGTTGTGATAAACTCTTACTATATTGTGATATGCTCTTACTGTGTTGTGATATAATCTTACTATGTTGCGATATGTAATCATTATGTTGTGATATGCTCTTACTAAATGTTGTGATATACTCTTGCTATGAAATCCAAAGGCAAATATAAGAGCTGACAGAAAGCCATCTCTAAGATGAATCTTTTCTAAAATCTTTAGAAATTTCCTTAAATCACAGACTACTACTTTTTAGAAACAGAAAAGAACTAAAACACTATTTGGTCTAGTCATTGAAGGTTTAACAGTTGCTTACTGTGAATGACTTTGTGGTGTAGACAATACAAGCATTATCATTATCTAGCAAATGAGAATCAGAAATTATATGACTTGCTGAAGATGACAAATAAAAAACATGAAAAGGTTAAGCAATTTACCCATAGTTATCTTCTACAGCTTTATGACTATCAATCAGACATTTTAATCCCCTACAGCCTCAGCAATTATAGCAGAACCCTGAGCATTAGAAGCCTCCTTTTGTGGTCACATTTAGCAATATAACATATCAATTGAAACTTCACAAAATTCTAGCCATATAGTGGGGGAAAATGGAATCTCTGGAGTCAGAGGACTTGTGTTCAAATTCCATCTCATTAATTGCCCTAGGCCTCAGTTTCCTCATCTGTAAAATGAGGCAGTTAGAACAGATGACCTTTGAGGCCATTTTCAGCTAAATGTCTGATCCTTGCTGTATGTGTTATCTTGGTTTTATGTGTCCAGGTACTTTGAGGGCTACGCTAGTGATGTGCCAATCATGACATGTTCCAGGCTCCTAGTTGGCTTCTTAAGGACCTGTCTAGCTAAGTCTTGAGACACTCATTACCAATAAGGATGAATCATGATGATTAACTCTTTGTCCATGGAAACCTGAAATGGCCCTCCATCTGATTAGCCCTCCCTACTGTTTCTGCTTTTGCAGTTTTGGTGACAAAATAGCAAAAAATGGAGGAAATAGAAATTTTATATTATTAACTAACTTGGCTGTTGGTACTTTAAATGTGAAATCCTTGCCAATGACCAGCAGATGAACATAGTTCTGAAAGAACTGAAATATTATTCTTGACATTCTTTCTATAAAGAAAACCATGGAGGGGCGGGGAAGGAAATTGTAGCTCAATGGAAGGGTAGTTCACAGGTTCTCCTTGAAGAGGTAAATAAAGGAATTGGCAAAATGGGTTTTATTGTGCATCTAAAGCAATCAAGAAGCGTCATTTGCTCATCTTATATTTAAGTGGTCATGAGAGGCATTTACCAAAAAAACAAACATGAAAATAATCACAAAAATAATATGCACCAACATCAGTTGCAAGGATCGAAAAGTTTTAAAAATTCTACAAAGAATTCTAAAAAACCTTCCATAATTAGTTAATTAATTAGAGATCACATTTATATAGCACTTTAAGGCTTGCAAAGCAATTTATACCTATTATCTCAATTGATCCTCACAAAAATCCTGAGAGGTAGGTAGTATTACTGATGAGAAAACTTGAGTTATATAGAGGTTAACTGACTTGCCCAGAGTTGTGCAGTCACTAAGTATCAGAGGACTGGAACTGAATTCCAATCTTCCCGACTCTTGGTCCAAAGTGTTCTCTCTTGCTCTCTCCTTCTTTCTCTCTGTATGAATGTATGGATAGATAGATAGATAGATAGATAGATAGATAGATAGATAGATAGACAGATAGATATACACATATACATATACATACATACATACACACATACACACACGTGTGTGTGGCAGCTAGGTGGTACAGTGGGATAGAGTGCCATGCCTGCAGTTAAAAAGACCTAGGCTTAAATCAGAGAATTAGACACAACTGAACAACAACAAGATATGAGATGTTGTACAAGTAGAAATGGATACATTGGAACATGTAGCATCATAGGGAATAAGGAGTACAGAATAATGCTGAAGTTGCAAACCCAGGCAATCAGAAAATGGGGGTGTTATTGAAAGTTATGCTGACTCAGGTGACCTTTTATTGCCAGCCCTCCTTGTCAGTCAGTGTTGGGAGAGGTTCTGGTGAGGAAGGTATCACTTGGTCTGCAGCTTTTGAATTAGCTGCTGTACATCCCATAGCAGCAACCTGTTAGACGTCACACACTGACTACTGGGTACGTGCCGAGATACACCTAAGTGAGATTTCTCTTCCCCATGCAGTAGCTCTGCCTTCTTAGGATTAGGATTCTTCTTCATGCTCATACACTTCTTACCTTTCATAAGATTTCATTTCTTCCCTTTGCCACAGAACTGGGAGAGAGCTACCTTATTTATTACACCCTCACAGTCCCTGGGGGCTAGAGTAGTCAGACATTTGAAGATTTCTGTGTGCCAGCAAACATGAAACTCCAATGAGCCAGTCAATCTGTGCTGCTTCTGGAGGGAGGGGGTTACTCCCAACTTAGGATCTTCAAGAAAAGGTTGATGATTAAATTGGTTGGGTATGTTACAGAGATTTTTGGTTAGGGACAAGTGGGATTAGATTCCCTCTCAGGTCTTTTCCAGCACAGATTCCATAATATCTGGAAAATTTTGGGTTTTTTATAGCAAATATAAAACATTTCCATATTTAGAGCCAGCTATGTCCCCTGAGTGAGTTGACTTTCCTGTGTTTGCCTTCAGGAAGAGAATTATCCATCTAGTCTTCATTTTCTTCTATGAAAATCTGTAGGAAGGGGGCTAGGCCAGTTTTCCCAGATTCTCTATCACTGTTGGAAACATGCAGATTAGGAATAATCAGATCACTCATGGAACATTTCTATTGATCCAATTGAACTGCAGCATAACCCCAGTCAGTCATTAACAAGAGTGAGCTTTGAAAAAGTGATTTTCTGTATGAACAAGACATTTATCAGAATGGTGGTGGGTGGGAAGAGAACAGATTTTATGTGCTACCAAAATGGCCATTTTCTAAGATTATCATTGTACTCAGAAGCAGCATGACATAGTGAACACTCTATCCTTAGCCTTGGAGCCTGGAAGTCCTCTGTTCAAATCATGTTTCTTAAGCACGATAGTTGTATGATCCTGGGCAGACCCCTTAATGACTAGATGGTCTAGTCAACACTCTTAAGATTATAAATTACAGAGAAGGTGCCCTGGAATTACCTCTTCTGGGAATTCCCTATACTCACACACACATGTGTATGTGTGTATGTGTGTACATAGATATGTGTGTGTTTAAAACAGTTCTAGTTCATATTTCTCACATTGATGAAAAAGCAAAACAAAACAGATTCAATCAGTCAATGTTTTGTTTAGACTAACTCTCCATGTCGCACCTCAACATCCTCAATGCTTTTTCCCTTCACTGAGATGACACATTGTATCTTCACGTGACTGGTACTCTCTTCCATGATCTGAAAAAAAAAATTGTTTCAACTGTGTCTAAATTTATGGTATAATCAGAAGTATGTCATCACCTTCCACATAAATTTATAATTTTAGAATTCATATTTTAGGAGATGCCATATTTGTGTTGCTTGGCATAAGTAGCCCATGCAGCCAGAAAGAGACATTTCAATTTTCTCACGCTGTAGAAGCAGCTGATGGTTTAAGCCATTTGACCGGTTCTCATTTTTGTACCAGAACATATGAAGAAAAAACATCTAGCTTTATTTCACAGATGTTTCCACTCTAGCAGATGTGAATTTATGATTTTTCAGAACACGATTCATATGCTTAAAATTCCTTTGGGACTTTGGTTTTTCATTTGAAGTCCCTCTGGGCCTTGAGATTATAAATCTATCATTTCTGGAGTTACTATTTATTTTTCTAATCAACACTACATTCTCCTATGAAATTCATGAAGACATGCCATTCATTTGTAATCTTGTCCAAATGTATCTGTACTTTTGAAAGTCCCTATGAAAATAAAGTGGTTAGATTCTGCTTTGTGATAGATTTACCCCCAAAATGCAAGGCACCTAAGCAAAGCAATAAAATGTTATTGTGTTATCTTTCCTGGGCCTAGTTGAACCTACTTTGACAAGAGGCCACATGGAATTCCTAACACCTAAAATGAAAGGGAAAGGGAGAGAGAAAGAGAGAGGGAGAGAGAGAGAGAGAGAGAGAGAGAGAGAGAGAGAGAGAGAGAGAGAGAGAGAGAGAGAGAGAGAGAAGTTTGCTTTGCTTTTCTGGCCACCGGAGGCAGGTTGAAGGGGAAATAAATTAAAAAGAGGAGGAGGAGGAGAAGGAGGAGGAGGAGGAGGAGGAGGAGGAGGAGGAAGAAGAAGAAGAAGAAGAAGGGTTCTTCAGAAAATCTTAGTCATTGAAGTCCCACCTGCTTCCATTCTAATCTGTTACAAGTTCCTAAACATATTAGTCTTTGCAAGAACAGATGAATTTTTTTCAGGACACATCATTCCTCCTTTATTCTAAATTCTATCTAAGAACTAAGGCCCAAAGTAGATGCTCCCCTCTATCTCACCCTCCTTTAAAGAGGCAAGTTAATTTCAAAACCAAAGGGTAAACAACAGAGAGTCTTTGCCTTGATTTATTTATCTAATTCAAAGTCCCCTTTCATGACACCTATTGTTGACTAGATTCCCTGAGGGAAGAGGATGAGTGAGTTATACTCAAAATAATCAGGTGGATATGTGATTTCATTGATTTGAATGCTTCCTCTAATGACATAGATTGCAACTCAGAAGTCTACCCATCTTGTGCGACTGTCATGCCCTACTACTACAAGTGCATCATGGTAGTGTGCATGTGGTGGGGTAACAGAGGGGGGCAGCACTTTAAGGTGCAGGACCTTTCCCAATTTCTCCTACAACAATGATAACAGGGAAATATTAAGGCTGTCACCTTGTTATACTGTGCCCTTACCAAGTGGCCAGCCCATCTTCTTTTTAGCTCAATTTTCTGGTCATATTCTTCATTCTAGCTCTTCTCAAAGTTCCTTATTTACTACATGTTGTAGCCCCTTCACACCTACCATGCATCACTTCTTACCTTCTACACAACAATTTTTTTTAATTCCTAAGAAACTTAAGTTTCCCATGTTGTCTTGTAGCAGCACTAATATTAATATATAAAAGATAGACCTTCCCTTCTGAGAGAAGTTTGAGGTTATTAAAGGAGCTTTGAAATATCCTGAGGGCATTCTAGCCTTATTTCCTTCAACTTAATTTTAGGTTAAATTTACTGTCCATTTGCTGGTCCCAGAAAGTCTCTTTATGAACAAGGTCTTATAGATTGTCTAACTGTCTGTCATGATCTGGACAATAGACATTCTTCATCCACTTGTTTTTTCCGATGTGGATGATTAGGCCAAACTCTTTTGGGTGGTCACTGACTCCTTCCAACAGATTCTGCTATGTTCTGAAGCCTGAGATAAATAACATGATGCCAACTAGGAGCATCTGGAGAACTTCATCATCCATAGATAATCCCTCATCCTGAGAATCTGTGTGGGATTGATCTCCTTCATCATGGTTAGAATAAATAATATATTTTCCTGTTTAATATTCTTACCTGGCAGTTATGGTAAGAAGGATGTCAAACAAAACTATCTTTGTTGTCACAGTTTTCAAGGAATTTTTTAATAACTTTGATGTATGGATGAAATAAATCCTGTTGAAAGAAAGCCTGTAAGGTAGTGTTTTACTGTATCAGGACCATTTTTTAAAATATATGACAAAAAACAAGCTTTATCTAAACTGATTTTATTCTCTGCTTTTCTCTATTTTATGAGATGATACTGCTTATATTCCCCCCCATCACTCTTCTTCCAAAGCCTTTATAAATGTATTTTTATTCTAAGCTGCTCTGGTTCTCTGCATGGCAAGTAAGTAAAGCGTTTACTAATGAAAGCACTTCCTGGGCTTTTTTCATCTCCTTGTTTTGGCAATTAATTTACATTGTTTAAATTTCCCTACGAAATCACTTTTTATTATTAATAGCTGTTTACTAGGTCAGGATCAAGTTGCATCAATTGTACAACATATCTTTTTTTTCATTGTTTCTTCTAGCTCCATACTAATTTTGGTCTTTGCTCCATCAGATGAGTAGTCTTATTGTAGAATATTCATTTAAGAATGACTAACCTAGGAAGCAGCTGGTTGTGTGTGTGTGTGTGTGTGTGTGTGGTTTGTCCTTCATTCTTTTTGTTTTGTTTTATTTTGTTTTTGTCCTTCATTCTTGAAGGACATGACATTAGGGAGATGATAGTACAACTGCAATTGACTTTGATGTGAGAGAGTGAGGACTGTGTAGAGTCATTTGGGTCCAGTGGCCAGATATCAGTCAGTACGACTAGAGAGAGCCCAGGAAGTGCTCCCATAGTGGGAGACCCTGGACTTTTAAGCTAACATCTTTTCAGGTTCTCACTTTGAGTGAGACAACACTCATTCAGTGAACAGGCCTCTTTAGGAAGTGAGTCAAGGCATGGTCCCTTTAATAATAATTAAAAAAAAAAAAGCAAACTGGGAGAGGAAGGCCCTCAGGGTTGCTGGTCAAAAGAGAAACATTACTATTTAAATTCACTCTAAGCCAGGAGGGCCCAAAAAATAACCATACCATCAAGTGGTGCTTGGGCAGGGACCTATTGTGGTCCAATCTAAGGGCTCTAGAGTGAAGGCTTGGTCTTTGAGAAAGAAATCTGAGTAAAGAACAATGGCTCTGGAGTCTGAGAACCTGGGTTCAAATTATCATTCTGATGTTTGCTGCCTGTGTGACATTGGACAATTCCCTTACTCTCAGCCTCTTCCTCTACAAAATGAGGAGGGTTGGAGTAGACAATCTATTGTGTGTGTGTGTGTGTGTGTGTGTGTGTGTGTGTGTGTGTGGTTTACACGTATAGTTGTTGTTCAGTTGTTTTGGTCCTATCTGCCTCTTCATTACCCCATTTGGGGTTTTCTTGGCAAAAATCCTAGAGTGGCTTGCCATTTTCTTCTCCAGCTCATTTTACAGATGAGGAAGCTGAGGCAAACAGGATTCATTGACTTAGCCAGGGTCACACAGCTTTGTTTTGGGGACCAAAAAGTATTATATATACGTATATACATGTATGTATGAATATGTGTGTATGTGTATAAATATCCACACATGTATACACACATGTATATATGTATATATCACATAGTGTTTTGTAAAGTTCAAAACATTATACACTTCCTAGTTATTATTACTAGATTTGTACATGCTGACTCTCCTGACAGGATATAAGCTCCTTCATAGTCGGAATTGTTTTGGTTTCTGGTTTCTGGCTTTGGATTTGTAGCTCTAGCATCAAGTACATAAAGTACCTGGCACATAATGATCCCTTTAAAAATACTTGCATGATCAATTTGGTCTGCCTGCATTCCTGATCTTAATCTTTCCCAATCTGTCCACTGCCCTACAAATGACAATTCTGACAATCAGAGAGATTAGTGAATAAAAGATTTTTGCAAAATATTAAATTCTTGATTAATGTGGTGGTCAATAAGCATCCTCAGAATTTTAGGCAGTATATCTAGATGGTGTACTTGTTCTCTACTTTACTAGAGGGGATCCATAATGCAAAATTAAAATTGAAAAGAAAAAGGCTAATAAAGGTTCACTAAGAACTTCCTTCCTAGATACAGAGCAAAATAGGACTAAATTTCATTGTTCCTCCCTGCAAGGTTCATTTTCTCTTGGCCTAAAGATGACAATAGCATAACCTATGACTTAAGAACCAATAACATGAGAGATATATCAAAGACTTGGGATTTTCTCAACATAGGAACCCTCTTTACTTTCACAGATACAACTGTAGAGTTTCCTAAGGCTTCCTCATGATCATGTATGTGGAAGGTTTCAAAGGTGAGATCTGAATCCAATACTTCCTAACTACAAAGTCCCATACTCCTACTTCATGCCACCACCTTGTGTATTAGGGCTAGTTTTTCTGCTCATTCTAATATTTCTTTCATAGACATTCCTAAAGCTTGCTTGCCCATTAAAAAAAAATAAACTAAGGGGCGGCTAGGTGGCGCAGTGAGTAGAGTGCTGGCCCTGGAGTCAGAAGGACCTGAGTTCGGATCCAGCCTCAGACACTTAACGCACACACAAAATCCTAGCCGTGTGACCCTGGGCAAGTTACTTAACCCCAATTGCCCTCCAAAAAGCAAAAATAAAATAAATGATTGTAATATTGACTGCTCAACAATGATGCTACTTTTTTCCCCCTAAATTCAAATATTGTCAATTCAAGTGCCTCCTTTAGCCACCAAATTTTACCACCTGGAATCCAGAGGAAAAAAGTAATTAATTTCATATTTTTTCACTTTGCTTTTTAAAAGCAAATATTGTGGTCAACTATACTTTCCCAAGGATTGGTGAGATGAGTAAAGCAAGGGTGGGCTAATAAGCAGAATGGCCTGAATGGTGCCATTTTAATCACCTCCAGCCCTTTCCAGGTCCTTTCTGTGACCTCCTGTCCAGAGGAAATAGGCCAGTTGTACCAACTGCTTTCAATTAGCAAGGCTGGAGCCCTGCTCCCTAACTCTACAATGATAGTTGTTATGATGTCCGTTTCCTGCTTGCTTTGCCCTACTGCTGTCATAAATTTCTCCTTTCAGAAGCTGACAACGCTAATTTTCATCCCTGCAGCAAAGGTCAACCTTCATGGGATTTGCTAGCACCTATTGCCAGAGATGATAAGACTGCCTGAATATTTGTTTACCATTAAGCCTGACAATGTCAGGTCAACAGACAAAGCCAAAGAAAAAGAATCCCTTCACCCTTCCCCTCTCTTCCCTAAGTATAAAATGTTTTAAGTTTACAGAATATTGTTTTAGTGCAACCCTTCTATATTTTAGTTTATTTTTTACTATTGCTGAAGAAAATTTAAAATAATGCCCTTTTAAAAAAGTCTAGATTTAGATTTTAATATTTCCACTGATATCAATGAGTAACTTGCCTACTGGTATTCATTTATAATCAATAGTCTGAGAGAGTTGCCTGAGAAGATGGGAAGTCAAGTGACTTTCCCGTGGTCACACAGTCAGTGTATGTGAGACATAGAACCAGAGCCCAAGTCATTCTGACTCTGAAGGAAAGCTCACTATTAGGATATACTACTTCTCCAAACATGAGGTCTATTAAAGAAATTTCATAAATTGAAAATTGAAAGGATTCTCATCAATTGGGGAATGACTGAACAAGTTGTGGTATATGAATGTAATGGAATACTATTGTTCTATAAGAAATGATGATCAGGTGGATTTCAGAAAAACCTGGGAAGACTCACAATAACTGATGTACAGTCAAGTGGCAGAACCAGGAGAACATTAGAAATAGTAACAGCAACACTGTGATGATCAACTATGATAGACTTAGCTCTTCTCAGCCATACAATGATCTAAGACAATTCCAAAACTCTCATGATGGAATATGCTATCCACATCCAGAGAAAGAATTATGAAGTCTGAATGCAGATTGAAGCACATCATTTCCTTTTTTTTCCTTTCTTGTGGTTTTCCCCTTTTGTTCTGATTCTTTCACACCATGACTAATGTATAAATATGTTAAATATGATTGTAAATGTATAGCCTATATGAGATTGCATGCCATCTTGGGGAAGAGGGAAGGAGGGAGGGAGAAAAAAATTGAACTCAAAATGTTATAGATGTGAATATTGAAAACTAAAAAAATTCGAATTCAAATTTAAAAATTAAAATTAAAAGAATCTTGGTTTAAAAAACAAAGAAAGAAATTTCATAGTCTTCAATGGCTACCTATTCCCTCTCACAAAAAGTCCATACTCTTTTACCTGGCTTTTGTTTACTCTAGTTAAATGAAGGTGGTGTTGCCTTTTTCTACTAAAGAAGTAATCATTTTTTTTCATTTGCTTCATACAGCTAGAGAAATAGAGAAAAATCCTATAGATGGTCTTTGAAAAGAGTCCTTAAAAATAAATATATTAAGTTTGAGAGTTTCTAACAATTAGCAAACATCTTAGTTAAGAAAAAAGTCTAAAAGAATAAAAGAAATTGAATAAAATGTGAGGTATGTATGTCTCTAAAAATTGTAATTAGATGGTAAAGCAGAGTATTGACCTTGGAACTAAGACCACCTAAAGCAGGAGTGGGGAACCTGCAACTTTGAGGCCACATGTGACCCTCAAGTGCTGCCCTTTGATGGAATCCAAACTTCACAGAACAAATCCCCTTTAATAAAAAGATTTGTTCTGTATAACTTCGACTCAATCAAAAGGCTGCACCTGAGGACCTAGAAGGCCACAGGCTCCCCACTCCTAATAAGGTCAAATCTTGCCTCAGACACTTGCCATGTGACCTTAGGAAAGTCACTTAATCATCTGTTTCAGTTTCCTCATCTCTAAAATAAGTACAATAATATCACCTATCTCACAGTGTTATTTTGAGGATCAAATGACTTAAAATAAGTAAATCATTTTGCAAACCTTAAAGAGCTAGACAAAAATTAGATGATTGCACATGATCATTATCATTATTAGTAATTATCATTAATAATTATCATCATTATTATCATTGTTATTAACATAAGAATGATCCTTTAACCCCTTAGCTGCAAGATTCTTTCACTGAGTCAGAATCTCCCAGTATCTCCCAACAGCCTCTCCTACACTGGCCCCCTTGCTGATCAACAAAGATACTGCTTTTCTTCCCTGGGACAATTTTTCTCTCTTAATTAGCTTGGTGCTTAATCACTCTTTGAAAGGCCTGTGTAGTTCACTGGCAAGAGACCTGGATTTGGAACCAAAGGACCTGGGTTTGAATCCTGGCTCATGCAACTTACTACCTGTAAGATTTTAGACTAGTGTCCTCATTTCTTTGAGCCACAGTTTATTTATCTGCAAAATGAGGGGGACTAGAAGACAGGTAAGAGTCTTTCATTAATTCAAAGTTTATGTAAGTTTAATTTTCTTTACAAAACTGTAGTAGCACTTTGTACTGGGTTAGGACAATATGTGTCTGGAAGATACAAGCTTTTCCAGTGACTCCATTTCATTTCATGGTTATAATGCACAAAAAACTATAGTCTCTGAAGAAATGAGTGTCACTCAGAGGGCAAAAGAAAGGTATGTGGTGCGTAAGAATTGTCTGAAATACCTTGCACACAAGGAATTATTAGGGAGAAGGTTCAGAGTAAAGGCTGTCATCAAAATAAAAATTACTGGCTGGTTATGAGGGGATAATCAATAGAGAAGCCATACATTTTCTTACTATCTATACAATATCAAGGGTTGGCATAGAAAAAAATAGATAGTAGGGGGGAGATAAGGTAGGGGGAGAAAATTTGAAGCTCAAGGAATTGTGGAATTGAATCCTGTAAACTAAAAGTAAACAAATTAATAAAGACTAAAAAAGTTTTAAAAATAGATAGTAACATGAGTTAGGAAGATGTGGGTTTAAATCTAAAAAAGAAAATTTACATGATAATGTTATTTTATATTTTAAAGGAATAGCAAGATGTTGTAATGGAAATGCAAATTTAAAGATCTTCCCTGCCCCTAGGTTAAGTGCACCTGGAGCCTGTGGTGGGAGGCTTGTTTTTCAGGAAAGCCCACACCTTGATACTTTGTGATTGGGCAGTGGGTCAAGGAGTTTGTTACAATCTGAGCCTGGAGAAGGCTATATAAGCCCTGATGGGAGGCTTTGCTTTGGGGCTCACTTTGAGAAGTGTTGTGTGATTTGACCAGATGAGACTCTGGGAAGGCGTTGTTGAGAGCCCCCAGGCTGTGAAAACCCAGATGTTGATGCTTCCCTCTCTGGTAACTGTGATTTGGTATTAATATAATGGTTGGACAATTTGGAAGCCTGTCTGTTTGATCTGTAAGTTCTGTAACTCTGAAGTTTGGGGTGCTGACCTTTCCCCCCTGAACTAGGTAATGTGTGTTTGTTTGATTAAAGTAAGCTTGTTAACCCATTTTGAGTTGCTTTCCTTTTGAAAAGCAGATCTAAGAACCTGTGTTGGCAGTCACCCTGGGGATGTTGGGGTGCTTGCTGCTACAGATGTGCATAGTAGATCTGCAATTTCATTTGCAATCATCTTTTTTTGTTGAACTGTTATGGAAATGCTTGCTTTATTCCATAAATTAAATAAAATAAATTAACTTTTAAAAAAAAATAGCTTTGTGACTCTAAGGAAATCACTTAAAATCAATTAATCTCTCTCTATCTCTGTTTCTCTCCCTCTTTTTCTTTCTCTCTCTCTCTCTCCCTCCTTCTCCTCCTCTGCCCTTTTCCTTCTCCCTCTCTGTGTATATGTTTGTGTGACTGCATATTCTTACCTGTATTAATGAGAGAATTATATTTGAAGGCATGTAAGGACACTCCTAGCTCTAAAAATCTACAGTCTTACAATATAAGTGATGAAGATCCCCATCACATTAAGTGGATCCCCTTCTGAAGCAAACTTATGGGGGATATAAACCCATGTATTACTTTATGGGCAGGTATAACTGGGCGGCAATCTGTATCACAGAAGGGATTCCCCCATCATTGAGATCATAGATACATTTGAGTACACCAGGGGACCTCTAATGCTGTTTCCTCTAACCCTTTTTCTCATTGTTTTTTTTTTTTAACCTCCCTGCATAGTGAACACTTCATGGAGTAGGGCTTAGTGTTAAGGGCAGTAATAGGTCACAGTTTTAAAATTCCTCTAATTTAAAAACATAGGTTCCCCAATGGGAAATACTGCCCCCTGGCAGGAGTTGGAATTATCAAAGGTGGTGGCAGTAGCCTCAAGTGCAATTGGGGAACATTGAATAAAAAATGAGAGGGTGGTGGAAGCATAGGGAAAAAAGAAAAGAGAAGAGAACTTTGAAAAACCATTCATGCATGTTTCATCTATTGTGTAATAGAGTTAAAGCTGTAGTGATTACATTATTTTACAAATAAACCCACGAAATACAAGTTATAACTGTTCAGTGGTCAAGTCCCCCAACGGGTCTTCATAAACAAGTGTTGACAAGTGAGCATTTCAAGCATTATCAGGAAGTCCAACATGCATCTACAAGGATGTGTGCATGTAATGACTTGTTTACAATACAATACTATCCATTCCATTACACAGTAGTATGTCATCAAAATTTCAATGCAGAAAAATGTGCAACAAATTATTAAGTTTATGATGTCATCTTAAAATATTGTGTATTTTTTGAAACAACACAAATTTTTTTTAGAAAAAACCATTAAAATATTAAAGAAAGTAGATTTCCAGGGGGCACTGAGTAATTTTTTTTAAATGAAGCAGTAGGCCAAATCAGCTTGAGAACCTCTGTTTAAAAATCAAAGCAAAACAAAACAAAACAAAACACTTCCTCAGAAAGGCACTGGATCCTATGGCATAGATGAATCTATATTGTTTTCTTAGGTGGAATAGAAGCTGTGGAGGGCATGGAGTATTATACTTTTGTCCTTGTATCCCCATGCTTAGTATAGGGACTAACACACAATAAGTGCCAAAAAAATGCTTGTTGATTGAATTTGGAGGGGAAGGAAAACTGTTACTTGAACCCCTGAATACTCTGATAGATTTGGTTTTGATTCTACAGATATTTTGCAACAAACACGCAAACCCCTTTAAAAAAGGTACATTAACCCCCAAATTATTCATTATTAATAATAATTTGATAACATGGTACCAGGATTGAATGTTGCATTCCACTGGAGTTTTGTTGTCACTCTATGTTGATTTTATTTACACTTCTAGAACCATTGAGTAAATTGTTCTTTTGATTCTGTTTTCTAACATAATATTACTTCATACAAATATTTCATTGTTTCTTTGAATTGTTCCTAGTCATCCTTCTTTATGATATAATAGTGTTTGCTTTAACACTTTAACGCCATTATTCAATCATTTCTCAACTGTTGAGCATATATTTGGTTGCCACATTTGGTTATTCCAAATAATACCACCATGTACCATTTTGGATATTTGGATCTTGCCATTAATAACCTCTTTGGGACTTGGTTTCTTCAATGGAATCTCCAGTTCAAAAGTTATGAACTATTTAGTGACTTCTATTTTTCCAATGCAGGTTAGTACCCTCTCTGAAATTTATTGTCTTGATAGAATCCATTGGGTACTAAGAGGTTAAGTCAATATTCGATAAATATTTATTAAGCAAGCACTTACTATGTGTCAGATGCTATAAGCACTGAAGATACATATACAAGGAAAGAAAGTCTCTACCTTTAAGGAGTTCACAGTCTTACAGAAGAAGACAAAATAAAAGAGAAGTTGAAAAGGGATGGGAAGGAGAAGAAGGGATGGGACTTAGAGAGTTTGGGATGGGAAAGAAGAAATAGTACCCAATGTGGGGGCATAACCAAGTCACTCAGAAAAATCTCAAGGTAGTTCAGTCAAGTGAGAAATGAGATGTGTGACCTGAACTCTCTTCTTAAGTGGAAGTTTGAAAGCCACAGCCCCAAACTCCAATCAGAGAGGCAGAGAGTAGTAAGAAAATAAATTGCTAAGGTCAATTAGATCTTACAGGATGATGACGTTATCCCAGTAGTGGGCTTCTAGAACCATGGTAAAGAAGTCAATGGTCTCAAAGTAGTACAACCTAGTGAGAAATGAGGAGCTTGTGACTTCTCTATCATTATATTGCTAGTATATATCAGAGTTAGGACTTCATGCCGGGTCTTCTTGGCTCCAAGGAAGGCCCCATCCCATTTTTGAAGCTCCTTTCACAAAAGTGTTGCTTAGTCATTTTCAGTCATGTCCAACTCTGTGACCCAATTTGGGATTTTTTGGCAGAGATAGTGAAATAGTTTTCCAATTCCTTCTCCAGCTCATTTTATAGATGAGGACACTGAGGTTAATAAGAGTTAAGTGACTTGTCCAGGGTCACACATGCAGTAAATATCTGATAGCAGATCTGAACTAAGGATGATGATCTACCATTTGGGGGCCTTTGCATAAGCTCTTTCTAATGCCTACTATGCTCTGGTTCCTCATCTCCACTTAATGGAGACCTTGACATCCTTTCCAGCTCACCTTAGGTGTTATTGTCTTCGATGAAAATTTTCATTATTCTTCCTGAAGTACTTTTATCTTTCAGCTTTACACTGTTTTATACTCATTTGAGTACTATTAAAGGGGACAGGGCCTGCATCTGTGATTTCATTCATATAAGGAATTCCCAGATTAAGAAATTCTTATCAGTTTAGTCCTCTACAATTTAGTCTCAGAGAGTTACCTAGGACACTGAGAGCTTAAGTGACTTATTCAGAGCCACACTATCAGTATGTATCAGAGGTAAAACTTGACCCTAAGTCTTCCTGGTTCTATAGCTGGCCCATTATGTCTTTCTAATTTAAATAAGTATACTTATGAGAAAAGAGAGGCTAGGTGGCACAGTGGATAGAGTGTTAGGCCTGCAGCCAGGAAGGAACCGTAGTTATACAGTATGTCTGAGATTTAGTTTTTGGAAGACCTTAAATTCTGAGGCCATTAAGTGGTGCAGTAGATAGCCTGGAGTGAGGAAGATTTATTTCCTCAAGTTCAAATCTGGCCTCAGTGGTCACTTACTATATGACCCTGAACAAGTCACTTAATCCCATTTGCCTCAGTTTCCTCCTTTGTAAAATGAGCTGAAGAAGGAAATGTCAAACCACCCTAGTATCTCTCCCAACAACACCACAAATGGGGTCACAAAGAGTTAGATGCAACTAAGAAACAAAATATAAATTCTAAGAGGAGAAGCTGAGATGTCCTGTATGAATTAATGCAAAATGAAGTCTGGGGGCAGCTAGGTGGCACAGTGAGTAAGAGTGCCGGCCCTGGAGTCGGGAGGACCCGGTATTGGTTCCGGCCTCAGTACTTGGCACCCACACATAAATACCTAGCCCTGTAACCTTGAGCAAGTTACTTAACCCCAATTGCTTTAAAAAAAAAAAAAAGGAAGTCTGAAGAACTAGGAGAACAATTTTTACTAAGACCACAACAATGTAAAGAATAACAACTCTGAAAAACTTCAGAATTCTGATTAATTCAATGACCAACCGGGACTCTTAAAGACTAATGATCAATCTCACTTCACACCAACTGGCAGAGAGAGTATAGACAAAAGACATAGAACAAGATAAACCTTTTCAGCCATATCTAATGTGGTGATTTGTTTTGTTTAAGTATACTTATTTGTTATAAGAGAGAGTGTCTTTTGACATGGGTCAGAGGTATACTGGTTAGTGACAATGATGGGAAAAAGAACGAAAGAAAAGAATGTTAATGGAATATTAAAATATACACAGAATAGAACAAAAGGAAATTCAGAAGAGGACACAGATAAATAAGGCAATTTTGTTATTACCATGTTAAAGATAGCATGCACTTAAAAAAAAACAACTATGCAACATAAGTTCATGGTCATACACACCAGTGGCACATCTTTCCTTAATATATTTTCTATTTTGTCATAAGCAAACTTCTTTGTTGGATGTTAAATTTCTTTATTAGTTTCTCATGTCATTTCAATCCTGAACAAACACCATAACAACTGTAATTCTAAATTGTAAGGACTGGGATTCCAGTAGATAAAGTCACAGAGATAGAGAATGTAGATAGTGTAGCAAGGGCAGAGGGACCATGACCCAACCCTGTGGAACACCCAAAGACAGCAGATGTTTGATTGATCCCACAAAAGACACCTAAAGGGAAAAATCAGACAGCTAAGAAGAAAACCAGGAGACAGCAACATCACAGAAGTCACCACATGGGAAAGAGTTTGCCAAGAAAGAAAGGGCAGCTGGCATTGTCAAAAAGCTACAGTGAGGCCAAAGAAGATAAAAGCTAAGTCATTAGTTTAGCACATAAGAGCTAGTTGGGGAAAGCAAATTCTGTTGGGTGGTTGTGTCCAAGTCAGCAAGAGATTGAGAAATTAATTAAGTGGAGGAATTGAGAGATCTAGGATTTGGGCTGTGGAAGAGAGACAGGAAGTGGAGAGGACAAGACCTTGAAGGAACAGGGATATCATATGGAGGTTGGTGTTTAAGGATGGGCATTTTTGTAGGCTTCTAGGAAGGAAAAAGAAGATGGTGGAGAGTGGACAAGAATGAAGAGGGCAAACAGGTTCCTGAAGAGACAGAAGATTGCCAGTGATAATTCAAGGCTTTTTTGTTTCTTCCCTTTCCTTTTATACTGAACTCTGAGGTTTGTAGATAAAATATTGACTTATATACTAGAAAAGGTGGGTTTTTTTTAGTAGCCAGAAGGTACTTGTAGTTTAGTCATGCGCAACTATCTGTGAATCCATTTGGAGTTTTCTTGGCAAAGACACTGTAGGGATTAACTATTTCTATCTTTAGTTCATTTTATAGCTGAGGAAACTGAGACAAACAGGGTTAAGTGACCAGCCCAAGGTCACATAGCTAGTAAGTGTCTAAGGCTGGAGGATTTGAACTCGTATCTTCCTGACTCCAGGCCCAATGCTCTACCCACTGTGCAACCCAGCTTTCCAGAAAGTATAAATAATAGCAACTCATGTTTTTGCAATGCTTTAAGATATACAAGCTACTTCTCTCTTTTGGGGGGCATTTTTGGAGGGGGGTGAAGACAAGACAATTGGGGTTGGGAGTGGAAACAGGACTATCTCGAGGCTCCTGCTTCCACATTCACCAATCCATGTAAAAGGGGACTCTGAACAAACTTTGGAGCTACAGAACCCACAAAATGACACAGAGAAGCTAACCTCCCACTGAGGACAGCCTGGCAGCCCAGGAGGGAGTGGCCAGCAAAGCACTCTGGGAGCCAACCCCAGCCCTACATGAGGCAGAGGTTTTAACCCCAGGGCAGGCCTAACCTGTCTAGAGGGAATCCAGAATACCAGCAGCTGTGTCTATTTCCAGAATTATCAACACATAGATGCCAAGGACAAAGTGAGAGGTCAGTGTGGTGTGGACTTTGGGACCAGTAGTGGGGAGAGTGTCAGCCTCTTCCCCCGCCAGGGCAAGAAGCCGCTGAGGTGCTTAGGCGGAGCCAGTGGCACATTGCAGCTTCAGCTCCTGGCCTGGTGACCAATCAGGAAGGGGAGGGGGGAATTGCTCTTGCTTTAACTTTCTTGGATCTGTATTGCGGTCTGGTGTGGAAGTCCTAAGGTATGTGACCAGCTTGCCAGAGAGTGTGGAGGCTTCGAAGAGGGCACCCAACTAATACCTCTGGAAGCTGAGAAAACCCCAACATTTGGGATGGAAGCTGCCCTGTCTGGTGGCAGAGTCCTACTGTGGCAACAAGCCAAGAAATTGAGTGGCAACATGCCGAGGCAAAGGAAACAAAATAAACAGAAAAATTCAACATTAGACTCCTATTTTGGGGGCAAAGAGGATTGAAGCATGGAACAGGAGGAAGACAGTGGGGTTGGAACTCCTGCACCAAAAGCTTCAAAGGAAAATATGAGCTGGTTGCAGGCCATAGAGGACCTTAAGAAGCAGATAAGAGAAGTTGAGGAAAAATTGGGAAGAGAAATGAAAATGATACAAGAAAATTATGGAAGGAGAGTCAAAAGCCTGACTGAAGAAAATAATGCCTTAAAAATAGACTAACTCACATGGCAAAAGAGGCTGAAAAAGGCAATGAGGAGAGGAATGCCTTAAAAAGCCAAATTTGCCAGATGGAAAAAGAATCTCAAAAGCTCACTGAGGAGCATCTTTCCTTTGGATTTAGAATGGACCAAAGGGAAGCTAGTGACTTTTTGAGAAATCAAGATTCTGTTAAACAGATCCAAACAAATGAAAGAATAGAAGGTAATGTGAAATATCTCATGGAAAAAACCACTGACCTGGAAAATAGGTCCAGGAGAGATAATTTAAAAATTATTGAACTACCTGAAAGCCATAATCAAAGAAAGAACCTAGAAATCATCCTCCAAGAAATTCTCAAGGAAAACTGCCCTGATGTTTTAGAACCAGAAGGCAAAATAGAGGTTGAAAGAATCCACTGATCACCTTATGAAAAAGATCCCAAAAAGACAACTCCTAGGACTATTATAGCCAAGTTCCGGAATTCATAAATCAAGGAGAGAATATTACAAGCAGCCAGGAAGAAACAATTTGAAGATTGTGGAAACACAATCAGGATAACACAGGATCTGGCAGCTTCCACACTGAGGGATCAAAGGGCCTGGAATATGATATTACATAGGTTAAAGGACCTGGGGTTAAAACCAAGAATCACCTACCCAGCAGAACTGAGTATCATATTTCAGGGGAAAATATGGTCATTCTGTGGAATACAGGATTTTCAAGTATTCTTGAAGAAAAAACCAGAGTTGAATAAAAAATTTGACATTCAGATACAAAAAGCAAGAGAAGCATGAGAAGGTAAACAGGGAAAAGAAAGCATAAGGAACTTATCAAAGTTGAACTATTTACATTCCTACATGGAAAAACAATAATTGTAACTGATGAAACTTTTCTCAGTATGAAAATAGTTGAATGGAATAGAAATATATATAGTCTGGCTTAGGGGGCAGAGCCAAGATGGCAGAGTAGAAACAGCATGTCCAAGCCACTCTCCCACTAGATCACCTCCAAAATATGTAAAAGGGGACTCTGAACAACTTCTGGAGCCCCAGCACCCACAGAACGACACAGAGAAGCTAACCTCCTGCTGAGGACAGCCCAGCAGCCCTGCAGGAAGGACCAGTGCAGCACTCTGGGAGAGGGCAGTGCTCTGGGAGACAGCAGCACAGCGTGCAGCACAGGGAGAGCCAAGCCCAGGTCCGCATGAGTGGGTTTAGCCCCAGGGCAGCCTGACCAGCAGCCAGCTGGAGGGACCCCAGAACACCAGCAGCTGTGGTGATTCCAGAATTATCAACATAGACATGCCTAGGACAAAGTGAGAGGTTAGTGCCCTATGGACTTTGGGACCAGTATTTGGAGAAAGCATTGGCTTACTCCCCTGGGGGCTAGAAGCCACTGAGGAGACACTCCATTTTGTAGTTCTCAGAGGCAGCTCCAGCTCCTGGCCTGCGAACTGTAGGGAGATCCAGTGATCAGTCTTGGGGGGGTAATCGCTCTTGCTTTAACCTCCCTGGATCTGGATTGTGATCTGGGGTAGAGGTCATGGGTGGGTTTCCAGCTTGCCAGAAATGGAAGTTGTCCCCCACACGTTCGGGACGAAAATTCCTGTCTGGCAGCAGAGCCATAGTGTGGCAACAAGCCCAAAAGTCAAGTAATTAAGTGGCAACATGCCAAGGCAAAGGAAACAAATTAAACAGAAAAATGCAACCATAGACACCTACTTTGGGGGCAAAGAGGATCGAAGCATGGAACAATCAGAGGACTGTGAGGTCAGAAATCCTGTTCCAAAAGCCCCAAAGGAAAATATGAGAGGGTTACAGGCCATAGAGGACCTTAAGAAGGACTTTAAAAATCAAATAAGAGAAGTGGAGGAAAAATTGGGAAGAGAAATGAGAAGGATGCAGGAAAAAGTATGAAATGAGGGTCAACAGCCTGACTGAGGAAAACAACACCTTAAAAAATTAAGACTAAAAAATAGACTAACTCAAATGGCAAAGGAGGCCCAAAAGGGCAATGAGGAGAAGAATGCCTTAAAAAGTCAAATTTGCCAGATGGATAAAGAATCTCAAAAGTTCACTGAGGAGATTCATTCCCTCAGAGTTAGCCTGGACCAAATGGAAGCTGATGACTTTATGAGAAATCAAGATTAATTAATTAAGCAGATCCAAACAAATGAAAGATTAGAAGGCAATGTGAAATATCTCATGGGAAAAACCACTGACCTGGAAAATAGATCCAGGAGAGACAATTTAAAATTTATTGGACTACCTGAAAGCCATGATCAAGGAAAGAACCTAGAAATCACCCTTCAAGAAATTCTCAAGGAAAACTGCCCTGATGTTTTAGATCCAGAGGGCAAAATAGAGGTTGAAAGAATCCACCGATCACCTCCTGAAAAAGATCCCAAAAAGAAAACTCCCAGGAATATTATAGCCAGGTTCCAGAATCCCCAGATCAAGGAGAAAATACTACAAGCAGCCAGGAAGAAACAATTTCAATATTGTGGAAACACAATCAGAATAGCCCAGGACCTGGCAGCTTCTACACTGAGGTATTGAAGGGCATGGAATATGATATTCCAGAGGGCAAAAGAGCTGGGAATGAACCCAAGGGTCACCTACCCAGCAAAACTGAGTATTTTGTTTCAGGGAAAATATGGTCATTCAGTGGAATAGAGGACTTTCAAGCATTCTTGAGGAAAAAACCGGAGTTGAATAGAAAATTTGACATCCAGACACAAGAAGCAAGAGATGCCTGAGAAGGTAATCAGGGAAAAGAAATTAAAAGAAACTTATCAAAGTTGAACTATTTACATTCCTATATGGAAAAGCAATAACTGTGACTGATGATATCTTTCTCACTATGAAAATAATGGAAGAAAGGTGTGTGGTCATATGAATACATATGTGAATGTGTGTGTATATGGTTACAGTTATATATTGATAGAGGGCATAGGTTGAATTTGTTGGGAAGGGAGAATACTCAAGGGATGAAATTATGAGGAGAGAGAGGAAAGTGGCAAGAGGAGATGGGGAGAGACAGGGTAGGGTAAACTATCTCATGTAGAAGAAGCAAGGGGAAGTGGTTGCAAGGGAGGGGAAGAATAGGAAGGCAAAAAGGCAAAACCACATTCTCATTGAATTTGGTTTAGGGAGAGAATGACATACATACTAAATGGGATATCTCAACCTGCAGCAGAATAGGGGGAAGGGGGATGAGAGGAGGGATGATGGATGGGAGGGCATCCTTGGGGGGAGGGGAGGCTGGAAGTACCCACTATAGAAGAGGGACAGGATCATGTAGGGAATGGACCAGGTGGGGGGTGGGATGAGTGGGAGGGAATTATAAGCAGCCTTATACAATATATCTACTATGGTAATGTTTTGCATAGCTAGACATGTACAACATATACTGAATTACTTATCTTCCCAGAGGGAATGGATGACAAGGGAGGAAGGGAATGGATCTGAAATTCGAGGTCTTAAAATTAAATGTTTCAAATATATATAAATACTATTATTAATACTCTTTTGTCTGTAATTCGGAGATAAGTTGTGCAAGCATTGGAACACAGAGATTCACCTTCCTCTAATGGAAAAGTCGAAGGGGGTATGGGAGAAGATATGGGAGAGAGCAGATTGGAGGAAGCGATATCTTGTGGGACTGCTATTCTGAGAGAGTGGGTAGGGGAAAAAGAGGAAGGAAAAAATAATTGTAACTCAAAATCTGGTGGAAATGAATGATGTAAAATGGAAATTAATAAAGCATTTGTTTAGAGAAAAAAAGAAATATATATAGTCTTCATCGGAGTGTATATAGGCATAAGAATACATATATGAATGTGTGTATATATATGTGTGTGTGTGTGTGTGTGTGTGTGTGTGTGTGTGTGTGTGTGTTCGTGTGTGTGTGTTTATGGTATACATAGATAGAGGGCACAGGACCAATTGAATAGGAAGGGATGATACTTAAAAGGTGAAATCAAGATGTGAGAGAGGAATATAATGAGAGGAGATGGGGAGAGACAGAATGGGGTAAACTATCTCATATAGAAGAGGCAAGGGAAAATGGTTACAATGGAGGGGAAGAACAGGAAGGCAATAGGGAATGGGTCAACCTTATAATCATTGAATTTTGCTCAGGGAGGGAATGAGATACTCACAAAATAGGGCATTTCACCCTACAGGAGAGTAGAGGGGAAGGGGATGAGAGTTCAGGCTGGGTGGGAGGGAAGTAGGAAGCATACACTTTTGAAAAGATGCAGAACCAAAGTAGAGAATAGAACAAGTGGGAGGTGGGATAGGAGGGAGGGAAATATAATCAATCTTCTACAATACATCTACTATGGTAATGTTCTTCATTAGCTACACATGCACAACCTATATTGAATTGCTTATCTTCCCAGTAAGGGTGAGTGATAAGGGAGGACAGGAATGAATTTGGAATTAAAAGTTTTAAAACCATGGGGCAGCTAGGTGGCGCAGTGAGTAAGAGCACCGGCCTTGGAGTTGGGATGACCCGAGATCGAATCCAGCCTCAGAAAATGAGCACCCACACATAAATAATGACTGGCTGTGTGACCTTGAGCAAGTTACTTAACGCCAATTGCTTTAAATAAAAAGTTTAAAACCAAATGTTTAATATATATATTAGTACTATTTTAGATGTAATTGGGAAATAAGAGAGGGGATATCCTGGGGGACTGCTATTTTGGGGAGGTGGGTAAGGGGAAAATGGGGAGAAAATTTGTAACACAAAATCTAGCATAAATGAATGAAAACAGAAGTTAATAAAGCATTTGAAAAAAAAAGACAATTGAGGTTAAGTGACTTGCCCAAGATCACTCAACTAGTAAGTGTTAAGTGTCTGAGGCTATATTTGACCTCAGGTCCTCCTGATTCTGGGGCCAGTGCTCTATTCACTGAGCCACCTAGTTGTCCCTACAAGTTACTTCTCGACAGCAATTTTGTCGTGGAATTGAGCTATTTCAACCGTAAAAATACCTGACATTTATATAGACTTTTATTGCATTATAGCATTTAAATCTCACCAAAAGTCTGTGAGACATGGGCTATTATTATCCCTATTTTTCAGATGAGGAAACAGAGGCTGAGGGAGATTGTATGACAACCACAGCAACACAGCTAGTAGGTATCAGAATCAGGTTGTTGCACCCTGTTCTCTTCCAATTCCAATCTGCTGCACCCAGCCTAGCATCTAAAAACAACAACAAAGATTTCACAGAATCTGTAGATTATTAGGTTTGATAGAGAGGCAGGGTTGCACTGTGCCCAGAGAGCTCACCTCAGAGTCAGAAAGAATTATATTTAAATCTTGCCTCTGACACATCCTGGATAGCTGACCCTGCATAAGTCACTTGCCTCATCATGGACTCAGACAACTCAGTCTGTAAATTGCATAATGTTACCCATTTACATCAGTAAAGGGTATCTCATCACTAGGAGATTTCTACAATAATGAAATCAAAAATATATATTGAAAACAAAGCCAAAAAATAAGTTTAGTAGCTTACCTTTTCTCTCTTCACTCCTTATTCTTCAGACTCTAGACCATTTACAGAGAATCCTAAAGTGTATAGGGTTGTTTTTTTTTTTTCAAATTTAATGAAAGTGAGAAGACATCAAGTAACTCAAATGTCCTTGAAATGCCTTCTTCTTTCTACCCTTGTACTTGTATGTCTTAAAGGAAAAGGAGACATGAAATTAGGCAGCTAGAGAGAGTAGAGGATGAAGCCCTGGATTTGGAATCAAGAAGACCCAAGTTCAATTCCAGCCTCAGTCTATTACTACCTATGTGACCGTGGACAAATCAATTACTTGTTGCCTGACTCAGTTTCCTCATCTGTAAAATGGAGATAATAACAGCACCTACCTCGTAAGGCTGTTGTGAGAATCAAATGAGATAACATTTGTAAAGCACTTAGCACAGTGTCTCACATATAAGCGCTTTAAAATGCTTGTTAAAAAATAAAAGTATACCTTAGGAAGAGTTGAAGGGAGAGGGGGAGGGGCAGAGAGAGACAAGAAAACTTTTCAGGTTATTGATGCTTCTTCAAAGCTTAAATGGGAAAGTGTTTTTTGGAAGTCCTAATTTAGCTAAATTAAACCATGGCAACGAAGGAATTGTAGATGTTATTAGTCACCGTTAAGTTGATATATAAAGTTAGTGTGAACTCATTTGTTTCTTTTAACTATTGACTTCAGTTGACTCCCTACACTCTTTCTTTCCACTCAGAGCTAAATCTCATGATTCTTACATAGGTAAAGTATTCCTGAAGTCAGTAATCATTTTATTTGAAGAACAACCCAGTTCAAAGCTCAATGAATAAACATATTTAAGCTTCCTTAAGTCTTCCATTACATTACTGGCATTAATGCAATCAAATTGTATTCATTAATCTGAATAGTTCAAAGACTTTGATGTTCAAGTGTAGGTCCAAAGGAACCAAATGAATTTGATAAATTACAACCAGGCAAACTATTTGCCAGTAGAATTCAACACAATCCTTAATTATCATTGCTATTAAATATACTTACTATTCCTTTCATAGTTTCAGGTAAATTTATATTAGGAGGTAAGTGGCTGTTAACAGGTCCAAACAGATTGGAAGACAGTTTGAAAATATGTTGGAAAAGTGACAAAGCTACTCTATACCCTTTCACCCAGAGATACTTCTCCTGGGAATTTACCTGAAGAAGGTCAGAGACAGAGGAAAAGGTACAATATTACTGAAATATTTTAGCAGCCTTTTAGGGGCTAACAGAAGAGAGAAAAAATTTGGGTACCTACCAATCAATCAAGTGTTTAATAAATTGTTTCATGTGAATGTAATAAAATATATTTGCCCTTTAAGAAACAACGGAAGGGGCGGCTAGGTGGCGCAGTGAGTAAGGTCGCCGGCCTCAGAGTTGGGATGACCTGAGATCAAATCCGGCCTCAGAAAATGAGCACCCACACATAAATAACTAGCCGTGTAACCTTGAGCAAGATACTTAACCCCAATTGCTTTAAAAAAAGAAAAGAAAAGAAACAATGGATACGAACATTTTAGAGAAGCTTAAGAAAAATTGTACGGACTGATATAGAAGCAAGTAAGCAAAACCAAGAGAACAATATACACAACCACCACAATAAGGTAAAGGAAAACAACATGTAAAGACATCAGAACTCTGATCAATGCAAAGACAAAAATTGACTCCAGAGCACTGATGAAACAATATTAACTTTTAGTCTAAAAAGAGGTGATAAACTCTTGGTATGGAAAGAGCCATCTGATATCAGACACAGTCAATGTGTCAGTATATTTTTCTTTTTTCTTTTTTTTTTTTATAGCAATTGGGGTTAAGTAACTTGCCCAAGGTTTCAAAGCTAGTTATTTATTTATGTGTAGGTGCTAATTTTCTGAGGCCGGAACCCATCCTGGGTCCTCCCAACTCTGGGTCTAGCACTCCAATTCACTGTGCCACCTAGCTGCTCCTCAGTATATTTTTATTTTTTTTATTTTATTTTTTTTTTTAAACAAATACTTTATTAACTTCTGTTTTACATCATTCATTTCTGCCAGATTTTGAGTTACAATCATTTTCCCCCCATTATTCCCCTACCCAACCTCCTAGAATAGCAGTCCCACAAGATATCGCTTCCTCCAATCTGCTCTCTCCCATACCTTCTCCCATACCCCCATCGACTTTTCCATTAGAGGAAGATGAATCTTTGTGTCCCAATGCCTGCACATCTTATCTCCCAATTATAGGCAAAAGAGTATTAATAATAGTATTTATATATATATTTGAAACATTTAATGTTACGACCTCGAATTTCAGATCCATTTCCTTCCTCCCTTGTCACCCATTCCTTCTTGGGATAGAAGTAATTCAGTATATGTTGTACATGTCTAGCGATGCAAAACATTATCATAGTAGATATATTGTGCAAGGCTGCTTATAATTCCCTCCCACTCATCCCACCCCCCAACTGGTCCATTCCCTACATGATCCTGTCCCTCTTCTATAGTGGGTACTTCCAACCTCCCCTCACCCCAAGGATGCCCTCCCATCCATCATCTCTCCTCTCATCCCCTTTCCCCCTATCCTGCTGCAGGTTGAGATATCCCATTTAGTATGTATGTCATTTTCTCCCTGAACCAAATTCAATGTGAATGTGGTTTTGCCTTTTTTAGCCTTCCTTATTCTCCCCCTCCTTTGCACCCACTTCCCCTACATGAGATAGTTTACCCTACCATGTCTCTCCCCATCTCCTCTTGCCACTTTCCTCTCTCACCTCATAATTTCATCCCTTGAGTGCTCTCCCTTCCCAACAAAATCAACCTATGCCCTCTATCCATATATAACTGTAACCATATACACACACATTCGCATATGTATTCGTATGACCACACCCCCTTCTTCCATTATTTTCATAGTGAGAAAGATATCATCAGTCACAGATATTGCTTTTCCATATAGGAATGTAAATAGTTCAACTTTGATAAGTTCCTTTTGATTTCTTTTCCCTGATTACCTTCTCAGGCATCTCTTACTTCTTGTGTCTGGATGTCAAATTTTCTATTCAACTCTGGTTTTTTCCTCAAGAATGCTTGAAAGTCCTCTATTCCACTGAATGACCATATTTTCCCCTGAAACAAAATACTCAGTTTTGCTGGGTAGGTGACCCTTGGGTTCATTCCCAGTTCTTTTGCCCTCTGGAATATCATATTCCATGTCCTTCAATCCCTCAGTGTAGAAGCTGCCAGGTCCTGGGCTATTCTGATTGTGTTTCCACAATATTGAAATTGTTTCTTCCTGGCTGCTTGTAGTATTTTCTCCTTGATCTTGGGATTCTGGAACCTGGCTATAATATTCCTGGGAGTTTTCTTTTTGGGATCTTTTTCAGGAGGTGATTGGTGGATTCTTTCAACCTCTATTTTGCCCTCTGGATCTAAAACATCAGGGCAGTTTTCCTTGAGAATTTCTTGAAGGGTGATTTCTAGGTTCTTTCCTTGATCATGGCTTTCAGGTAGTCCAATAATTTTTAAATTGTCTCTCCTGGATCTATTCTCCAGGTCAGTGGTTTTTCCCATGAGATATTTCACATTGCCTTCTAATCTTTCGTTTGTTTGGATCTGCTTAACAGCATCTTGATTTCTCATAAAGTCACTAGCTTCCATTTGCTCCAGTCTAACTCTGAAGGAATGAATCTCCTCAGTGAACTTTTGAGATTCTTTTTCCATCTGGCAAATTCGACTTTTTAAGGCATTCTTCTCCTCATTGCCCTTTTGGGCCTCCTTTGCCATTTGAGTTAGTCTATTTTTTAAGGTGTTGTTTTCCTCAGTCAGGCTGTTGACCCTCATTTCATACTTTTCCTGCATCCTTCTCATTTCTCTTTCCAATTTTTCCTCCACTTCTCTTATTTGATTTTTAAAGTCCTTCTTAAGGTCCTCTATGGCCTGCAACCCACTCATGTTTTCCCCTGGGGCTTTTGGAGCAGGACTTCTGACCTCACAGTCCTTTTCCCGCTCTATGCCCCCAAAATAGGAGTCTAGGGTTGCATTTTTCTGTTTCCTTTGCCTTGGCATGTTGCCACTTAATTGCTTGACTTTTGGGCTTGTTGCCACACTATGGCTTTAAGGCCAGATAGAGGAATTTTCGTCCCGAACGTGTGGGGGGCAACTTCCGTTTCTGGCAAGCTATAAACCCACCCACAACTTCCACCCTAGATCACAATCCAGGTCCAGGGAGGTTAAAGCAAGAGCGATTACCCCCCAAGACTGATCGCTGGATCTCCCCACGATTTGTAGGCTGGGAGCCGGAAATGCCTCTGAAAACTACACAGTGGCGTGTCTCCTCAGCAGCTTCTAGCCCCCAGGGGAGGGAGCTGACCCATTCCCCAAATACAGGTCCCAAAGTCCATAGGACACTAACCTCTTACTTTGTCCTAGGCAAGTCTCTGTTGATAATTCTGGCGTCTCCACAGTTCCTGGTGTTCTGGGGTTCCTCCAGCCGGCTGCTGGCCCTGCCGCCCTGGGGCTAAAACCTCGGCTCACGTGGACCTGGGCTCGGCTCGGCTCCTGCGCTCTGCGCGCTGCCGGCTCCCAGACCACTGCGCTGGTCCTTCCTGCAGGGTGCTGGGCTGTCCTCAGCAGGAGGTTAGCTCCTCTGTGTCGTTCTGTGGGTGCTGGGGCTCCAGAAGATTTTCAGAGTCCTTTTTTACATAGTTTGTGGAGAATCTGGGGGCAGAGAGGCTTGGAAGAGCTGTTTCTACTCCGCCATCTTCCTCCTCAGTATATTTTTATTAACTATACTTCCTGGTTATAAAGATTCCATTTTAGGTAAAGAGAAGTATGGGGAAATGATATAAATGTAAAAGAAATTGATCATCTACCAAAAAAGTACTCCAGGACATATTTAAATTTTAAATGGATGATTTCCTAAAGGATATAAATCATATGAGAAGCAGTTAACGTTTTTTGGCTTATTTATAAAAAAGTCCTCATCAATTAAGATATGAAATAATAAGATTCCTTCCTTTTGTCCACCCAAGACCTGTGATATCTTTGTTTTCCAGAAATCTCAGTGAGTCGACTCCCTCTGCCATTGCAGATTGGTAACTGTTCTGAAATAGGCTTAGAAAAATGTTTTTTGCTTGCTCAAGGTCATGGAGCCAATATGGTCTACTTTTTGTTTTGTTTTGTTTTTGTTGTTTTTTTAAATAATGAGTGTTTCATTGGATGATTCAAATGCTTCTTGGATTTTTTTAAATTTTTTTTTTGGAGGGGGAAGGCAGGGCAATTCGGGTTAAATGATTTGCCCAAGGTCACATGGCTAGTAAGTATTAAGTGTCTGAGGCTGGATTTGAACTCAGGTCTTCCTGACTCCAGAGCCAGTGCTCTATTCACTGCACCACCCAGCTGTCCCTTGGATTTTTTTTTTTTTTACCAGAGAGTGAATGGCTTATGAATTTGCTCAATAGAATGGTATGTGGCTCTATTATCTTTAAAATAAAATATTTTGTAGGCCTACACCAATCTAATAAAAGCACCAAAAGGATCATGGGAATGGATAAGAAACATCACAAACAATGCTCTCTCCCTTACAGTATCTGGCTATAGCTGCTATTAATATAGCATTTGAATGAAACCAATTATAATAATTGTTCCTTCTTTCAGCAATAAAGGCAGCTCATTGACTTTGGGACCTGAGTTTTCAGTGGAAGGCAATATCTGGGTTCCCTGAAGTAACTTTGCCTTTCATAATATTCTCTTTTTACCTGTCTGGGTTTAGAAAAGGGGGAAAGAGGGAGAGAAGAACACTGAAAAGTCAAAAGAAAACTCTCCACCATGTGGAGTGCACTTTGCAAATTCAATCAAATAAGGTTTCCTCTTTTCAAAATGTACTTTTTTAGCTTTGCCTGAGTTTTGGAATCTTAAGCAACTAAGACATTTCCTGCACAGGGCAGTTGATTTTTCTACTGAGAGTGCTGGTGAGGGATAGCCCACAGTAGTCAGTGTCCTTAGGCAAAGGAAAGCTTTTCCATTGACTTAGGGGTCAAGCTTATATACAAAGGGCAAAAGGTGTTGTGTCCTGGGAAGGCCAAGCTACTTCCATCAAAGCACTGACCTCAGGCCAGTGTTTTCACAAGTGTGTTACAAGCCCAAAGAGACATCTTTTTTCCAGCACAGAAAGCTGATTTCTACAGTTTATCTGATAATCTCTGAAGAAGAAATAACATGGTGTCACCATGTGTATGCCCTTTCCATCATTTCTTATCAAAATCTATTTGTTTGCCATCTGATGCTTCCAAAGAAAGCTTAAACTCCAGCTGGCACTGGGGTTTAGAAACTTGGAAATTGATCAGCTAAAAGCTTACTCTATTTCAAATGGCAATCATTTAGGTAGGGAGTTTACAGTAGGGTCCTGAGAGATGCTAAAAGAGCTCAGATAAGAGCTGATAAATATAGGAGTTCCTGCATTAGCTTTAACTTTAGATTTATCTAAAAATCACTAAACTAGATGAATAGGGAATAACAGAGTACAGTTTTCCTAAAGAAAACTCATTTTCTAGATTGAATTAAAAATCTTTTGAAAGAAATTCCAGGGGGATTCCATTATTTACCAATCATCAGCAATTATTTATTAAAGCCCCTACTATGTGTCAGGCACTATGCTAGGCTCTAGAGATGTAGAAAGAAATAATGTCTGCTTGTGATGATGTTGTATTCTAATGGGAGGGAAATAGCAAGTACATATCAAAATAGAGAGAGCATAAATATAACATCAATATATACGGAGTAACTAAATACAAGATAATTTGTGAGAGAGGCCACTAGAAATTAGAGGAATTAGGGAAGGTTCCATACAGAAATTGATGAATTGAATCTTTAAAACAAACAAAAAAATCTTACATTTTGAGCTCCAAGTTATTTCCCCTCCTCCCTTCCAACCCCATATTAGAGAAGACCAACATTGGATATAGAACGGGGGCGGCAAGGTGTCGCAGTGAGTCAGAAGGACCTGGGTTCAGATCTGGCCTCAGACACTTAATACACACAAACAAAAAACCTAGCCGTGTGACGTTGGGCAGGTTACTTAACCGCAATTGCCCTCCAAAAAGCAAAAAAATAAAATAAAATAAAAACAAAAACAAACAAACAAAAAAGAAAAACATTGGATATAGAACTATTTGTGGAACCATATGATACCTAGTTCTATGGAAGTATATATGTATCAATTATTTCTCCTTCATAACTCCTTTGTAGTTGATTTTAATTTTCATATTATTCTGAATACCTTAGTTATTCACAGTTACTTTTTTTTGTTTTTAGTTTTCAACATTCACTTCCATAGGATTTTAAGTTCCAAATTTTCTCTCCCTTCCCTCTTTCCTACCCCAATTCAGTGTGCAAATTGATATAAGCTCTACATACATATTTGTATTAAATGTATTGATTTATTATCTTTTGTAGGGGCCCTTTAAAACCTTACCTGAGTTCTGTGAACTCACGGAGAACTCAGGATGACATTGCAATTCAGGCTGGGTCCAAGAGTAGCCTGAGGCGTATGTTCTGCCCTGTCAACCACGTCCTGTTACACAGGTTCAAGGATTGTGGGGTATTGAGCACGCACTGCTAACAGGAGAGCATTCCCCTCCTGTGAAGGGCCTGTTGCTGAGGCACATGAAGGGGCAGAGTCAGGAAAGGAGATAAGGAGCAGGGAAGGGGAGAGGGGGAGGCGGAAGAGGAATGCGAGGTGAATGGGGATGCAAGGCTAATGGAGAAGATGTGAAGAATAAAGATGGTAGTGCACTTCCACCTCTGGGGTCTATCTCCTTTGTTCAATTCCAGAGACATCTGAAGGGTCACCAAAGGGTGACCAGAGAGGTACCAGTTGAGGAAGCAACCAGAAAGGTATCTATGAGCACTAGCTTGGTGTGATAGGACCGTACAGTCTTTCAACGTTATTTGTGTTTACAATTTTATTATTATTCTATAAATTATTTTATTGGTTCTGCTAACTTCACAGTTTATACAAATCTTCTCAGGTTTCTCTTAAACCATCTCCTTCATTATTTCACAAAACATACTACATTCATAAATCATAATGGGTTCATCCATTCCCCAGATGATAGGAACCACCACCACTACTACCACCACTTAGTTTCCAGGGGTTTTGTCACTAAAATAATAATCACTGGGAATATATTTTTTCTTCCTTGCTTTACATACTGACCAAGGACCAATGAAGCCAGAGTTAATGAAATGTGACTCTTACCAATAAATGAAACATCATGGCTTATATTAAGCACTGCACTTTTATATTGAATCTTTGGTGATATTTATTTGTTTGGCTTCTTTTAGGATTTTCCAGTATCATGCCTGTAAATTCTCAAGCATTGAGATAAGACTGACCCACTCCAATTTTCCAGAAATGAACATCTGGGGAAAAAATACATTCCAAGGTTTACTTAATTTGGTTGCTACAGTAAGATACAAAATGGGTTCTAGTTTTGTTCTTTGTTTTTCCCTTTAAACGTGAGGAAGAGGAAGCATTTGAACCGTTTTTCAAAATTAATATCATCCTAGCACTTTTCTATGACGATGTTGGCTGATAGGGTTTGTTGTTGTTTTTTAAGTTAGTATGAACAACCCAAACTAGCCCCTGCTCAGTTCTAAATCTTGGATCTTATGGCCCCATGAACTATCTCTGTTGTTTTTTAGATGGCACATAAGCCAGCATCTGTTGCAGGTCCTTGATTAAACATTTTACTGATCCTTGTGTAGAGGAAACATAAATTTTCAGTCAAATCAACACAAAACATTTAATAAGTAGCTGGCACTGTTCTACATACTGGGACATAAAAGGAAAGATAATGCTTCCTCAGGAGCTCATATTCAAATGGGCAGACAACATGCAAACAAACACATACATAAAAGATACATGCAGAATTAATTGGGGGTAATCTCAGAAAGAAGGCACTGCCATTGTTAGGAACTAGAAAAAGTCTCTTGCAAAAGGTTGGATTTGAGCTGAGGCATGAAGGAAACCTGTATATCTGGGAAGTAGAGACAAAGAAGAAAAGCCTTCTAGACATAAAAAAAAAACAGATGGATAGCAACAAGGAGGACAGCATCACTGAATCATAGATTACACACAAGGATGTCAAGTATAAGAGGACTAGAAAGGTAGGAAAGAGCTAGGTTGCAAAGAGCTGTAAACGTCAAAAGAAGGATTTTAATTTGAATAGGGAGCCCCTGGGATTTGACTAGGGATCATGGGTGACATGGTCAGACATCTGCATTAGGAAGGTCCCCTCAGCAGCCAAGCAGAGGAGGATACACTAGAGTAGGTAGAGACATGAGGCAGGGTGACCAAGCAGAAGGCCATTGCAGTAGAGAATGAGGGTCTGTACCTGGATGGCAACTGTGTCAAAAGAGAGAAAGAGACTTATATAAGAGATGTTGGGAAAGTAGAATCAAAAGGAATTGCTAATTGATTAGGTATGGGAGGTTGGGGTTGGGGGTCGTGGGGGAAGAGTCAAGGATGACATCTAGATTGTGAGTCTAGGTGACTGGGAGGATGGTTAACAGGACAGAAATAAAGAAGTTAGAAAGAAGAGAGGATAAAGAGAAGAAATAAGGAGTACAGCGATGACAAATTTAACTGGAGACATCCAATAGGCAGTTCAACATATAAGACAAAAAGTCCTTAGAGACTATAAGCTCCTTTCATTAGATTGTAAACTCCTTGAGGGCAGGGACTATCTTTTGCCTCTTTTTCTATGCACAGAGTACTTGGCACATAGTAGGCACTTAATACATGTTTATTGATTAATTGATTGAAGAATGAATGGTAGGTGTAGTGAGGGCATAGGAGACCCTAGTAGACAAAGGGTACTAGGCATTTGAAGGTTAGGACAGAGGTGAAAGAGGTTTCCAGAGAAAGAGGGGATGGGTGAAAGAGGTCATGAAAATCATGGCTGAGACACAAACAGTTATTGAAAGATGAAATTCTGAGACTATCCTAAGAATTATCTCAAAAATATTCCCTCTCCCAAAAGAGGCAGAGGAATTTGAAAGAGACTGTATCCTTTTTGTGCCAGAGGGATCTTCTCTTATTATTTACTTTGCTCTTTGCTAATTAAAAGCTTTCCTATTTTGTCTATGTTCCTTTGGTAGAGAACGAACAGAATAGAGGGATCAGGTCAATGTCTGCAAAATGGGGCTTCTCTCAAATACCCAAAACGGGACCTGAGGGGTGGTATCTCATGCTTCAATTATAATGACATTGGACTCAAATAAGAAAATCAAGTTTGAATCACATGCAGTGTGAAAGAAGCACTCAACTCGTTGTCAGAAAATGGAGTTTAATTCCCAGTTCTGCTATTTAATAAGTCTACTTTTCCTTTGATGGAGAAAATGTTAATAATGCAGATTAAACTTAAAAATGGTAATTCCTTTTTTTGGGGGGAGAGCTGGTTATTAAATGTTAACCAACACACAGCATTGATTACAATCTTACCTTTATAAGGATAGTTATATATAGGCTATACATACATATATATATATACACACACATACATACACATACACAAATACATATACACATATATGTATGTATGTATGCATATACACGTGTGTATGTGTATATATATACATATTACATGTGTGTATATATATAATATACATATCCTATATAGATTATCTATATCTTTATAAGGTTGGGCAGGTAGGTGGCACAGTGAATAGAGTTTGATGCCTGGAGTCAAGAAGATTTGTCTTGCTGAGCTTAAACTCAATCTCAGATACTAGCTGTGGGATCATGGGCAAATCACTTAGCCCTGTTTACCTCAGTTTCCTCTTCTGTAAAATGAACTGGAGAAGGAAATAGCAAACTACTCTAGTATCTTTGCCAAGAAAACCCCAAATGGGGTCAACAAAGAGTCAGATGACTTTTAAGACAATTTTTAAGGCTACATGACCATTATATTTCAGAGGCAGAACTTGAATTACATCTTCCCAACTTCAAGATTGCCTCTCTATTCGCTACACAATGCTAATTATTAAGTTTATTATTTTTAAAGTTTAAATAAGAGAACTGGAGTAAACTATTTAAAAGGTCCCATCTATATTAAAAATTCTGTGATTCTATTATTACATGCCTATTTAAAAGGTAGCCATTATTATATATACCATGTAAAAGGAATAGAAAATATGGACCTTTCAGGAACTAAAATCTAATCTGAAACTCTTAGTAGAAGACTAATTCTAGTTTGAGGTCTAAAAATGTAAAAACAAAAACAAACAAACAAACAAAAAACCTTACTATATTTCACATGAGAGCAAGCTTTTAAATGATTTAGTACATTATCTAAATACTGATTAGAACTTTTTAAAAAAATCAATAATCTTCCACTGAATTATGTTAAAAATATAAAGAAGAGAGAAGGCATATTTTCAAAGTAAATTTTTGATGAGTTACTTTTCCTTTCATGTATTTTTAAAAGCGAAGTAGCACTAATTTTTGCTTTGTATTATAATTATATGTTACATTTTATATAATGCTAAAATATGATGTATTATACTGAAGTGTTATATAATTAAATGTCATTTCCATTTTGTTAAAATGAAAAATGTCAATTTTGAAAAATTCCCTGGAAAAAAAGAGGAAGCCACTCAAGCACTATTTAAAAAAAACTGCCTGATCATTAATATTTAGGGGATGCTTCATATCATCAGTAAT